>CAMZMU010000059.1:53109625-53709625 GCA_947311845.1 Poa pratensis | reverse complement strand
CAGATTCGTGCAGGAATAAAATCTCCGAACGCTATAAGCAACTTTTTCAAACCAAAATGAGTAAAACTTGGCACTTTATTAAAAATTCCAGAAACTAAACTAAACACTAAGTCTCTTGTTACAGCAAGAGGACACAAAGAAAATCACAAATAAAAACAACCGGGTTGCCTCCCGTAAAGCGCTTTCTTTATAGCCATATAGCTAGGCTTCTTACTTGATGTTTATTGTGGACGAAGCTCATGAGGGAGCTTGAACTTTGGTGTGTCCCTCTTCCTTGGGAAGTGTTCCATGCACTTCTTGTGTGGAAACTGAAACTTCACATTCCCTTCTTTTGAATCAATGATAGCACCTGTAGTACGAAGAAAAGGTCTTCCAAGAATAATTGGACTAGAGGTTTTATTCCCCATATCCATGATTAGAAAATCAACAGGCACAAATGTCATATGTAACTCTACCATAACATCACTTACTTTTCCTAAAGCATGTTTAATGGAATCATCAGCAAGTGCAAGTTCAATAGAGCATTTTTCAAGATTTTTCAATTCAAGTACTTCATATAGTTCTTTAGATAAAACAGAGACACTAGATCCTAGATCAAGTATAGCATGGTGTGTCTCTTTTCCAATGGTTACTAGGACTTTGGGAATCCATATATCCCCAAGCTTAGGTGGTATCATAGCCTCTTGGTTGTACCTAGCAATCTTTTCTTTTAAGACATGATTAGCAATATAAGAACCAAAACCAGCTTGGTTAGTTGATGGAAGGATCACTTGCAAATTTTTGTAAGATAGATATTAATTCATGCAAGCTACAATTCTCTAAGTCAAGCAATGGATCCTTTACTTCACTAAGCATTTTAACTTCCTCAACTTTCTCTCTTTCATTACCATAATAGTTTCCTTAGCAATTCTCTCTTGCTCATGAATATGTTCCCAAGATTTATTTATAACCTCTTGACAATATTTAATTGTTTCCTCATGTTTTTGAGCTATAATGGTGTTCTTTAATGAGGAAACTTCCTTAGTGAGCTGATCTACCCTTTCAAACAAAGAGTCTTGTTTTTCAAACTTAGATATAAATTCCTTATTAAGCTCCTTTTGAGTAGATATAAATGATCTAATGGTGTTTTCCAAATCACTAGAAACATTACTACTAGTGGCATATTTGTTTGGCACATATGGGGGTTTATTATAAGAGTTATAATTGTTGTTACCATACCCATTATTACCATAGTTCCTAATGAAGTTGACATCAATATTTTCAGGATTATTACCAACTAGTTCTTGCAAAGGCACATTTTCAATATTTTGTTTATTAATGAAAGCAAGAATAGTATCCATTTTAGATGACAAATCATTTGTTTCTTCTATGGAGTTCACTTTCTTAGAAGGATTAGGTGCTCTATCAGTATGCCATTGACTATAGTTTTGCAAAATACTTTCCAATATGTTCTTAGCTTCTACTATAGTTTTTCCCATAAAGCACCTCCAGCAGCAGAATCAAGAATATTTCTAGACATGTAATTTAGACCATTGTAAAAAGAGTGTAATATGGTCCATTCGTTGACCCATGTGATGGACAAGTTCTAAGCATAAGTTTAATCCTATCCCAAGCCATAGCAACATGTTCATTTTCATTTTGCCTAAAAGAAAGAATGTTGTTTCTATTTTGCAAAATTTTAACAGGAGGATAGTATTTCTTAATGAAAGCTTCTTTTAAATCATCCCAAGTTTTAATGCTATCAATAGGTAATGAATGCAGCCACTCTTTAGCTTTTCCTCTAAGTGAGAAAGGAAATAACTTCAGTTTTAGAATATCACTTTCCACATTTTTAAATTTCTGCATGTCACATATTTCAACAAAATCATGAAGATGCATAGAGGCATCCTCCATAGCACTACCGCCAAATTGTTCCCTAGTTATCAAGTTCAACAAACTAGGACTTACTTCATAACTATCAGCATTTATCTTAGGTGTGGCAATGGGCCTAGCAATAAATTGATCATTTGGAGTGTTTGTGTAATCACACAACTTAGTTCTTTCTCCCATTTTAGCAAGTTTTTATGTGTTTTTTAATTTTTTATGCAAAACTGAAAATAAATATGCAAACCGAACTTAAAAATGCAAGACAATGACAAAACAAGATAAATTGCTTTGAAGGTAAAGATGGATAAGATGATGCTCACGTAGGTGCAACCTCCCCAAGCTTAGGTGTTAGCACAAGTTGGTGATGAAGTTGACTTGGTGAGATATCCTTGGATAAACCTTTCAGCAATGATTCCCCGGCAACGGCGCCAGAAAACAGTCTTGATGGCCCTTCACGTAGTTACCTGCGTGAAAAGTAAATGGGTTAGGTTGAGACTCCAAGTGCAGAGTGTGTAGTAAGTGGAAGACGTGTTTTCCCCACGAGGGGTGACTCGAGGGTTTAATATCGAACTCTCGGGGAATCAGTAGTGAAGATTTATCTTTCCTATCCTTCTTTTGGTTACCTACAAAACAAAGTAAATGTTTTGGTCCTCAACCTCACCTAGTGGTTGTCAAGCACAAGGTGTGAGAATGATATCAAGATAATATGCAATGCAAACAAGAAATAAATATGCAATGGTGGTAAATAAATATGCAAGGATGGTGGTAGCAATGATAAATGATATTTTTGGGTTTTATATGATGAATGCAAGATGTAAAAGTGTTTTTGTATTTTCGGATTTTTAAATGGCAGAAAATGGAAAAGTGGTAAAAGGTTGGAAAGGTGTTTCTTATGATTAAAAATGGACCGGGGTTCATGGTTTCACAAATGCACTCTCTCTTTAATAAAGTGGTAGACAATGGAACACTAGAGTTGACATATGAGATTGCAACACAACAGTTTAATGACAAGTTATAATTATATGGGCATCACGTCCTAACATAGAGACCTTTTGGTTATTAGTCTCTCTTATACTCCACCAAGATGCGAACTAAATCATAACACCTCAGTAATTAAGATAACTCAGAGTATAGCAATAAGTATCATGACATGAAGTTAAAATAAGAACATGCTAGATCTAGTCATGGAGGAAGTGGCAATGGTCACACCCACATCTCCGGTAGCATGGTATTTCTTTTTATCCCTAGTGAGGCAACAAAGTAAGGTAAAGATACCCAAGTGGATCGCAGAACTTTCTCTCACGTTCACTGCACTAGCCACCCCCGTTACTCCAACTAATGCACACGTTCCCCCTCACACGCTCTCATAAACATGCTTGATCATGACAAGTAAATAAGAACGGGGTACATAATATGCATCTACTTTCATAACTGAAACAAAACCATTGCAATCTCAAACATATATTAACTCATAAAAAGATCCACCACAAAGGTATTACATAGATGACCGTAATCATGTTCAGCAGCTCATACGGTACTAATTAGTGAAGCTCAAGAGAGAGAGATACATAAGTTACTTCCACAAACCCATAGTCCAGAGGTGGACTACTCCCTCTTCATCATGGAGACGGTGGAGAAGTCGTTGGAGAAGATGGAGACCATGCCGGCAGCGCCCCGCCGGAGTTTTCCCCCTCCAATCTGCAACTTCAGGTCTCTGTTTCGGTGTTTCTATGTTTCTGCAGCGCTCCTTCCAGAGAACGTCGGGGGACTATTTTTATAGGCGGTTTTAGGTCAAAACGGAGTCGGTGGAGGAAAGATCGACGACAACGGAGCCCCGAGGACCAAAAGGAGGGTCCCACGTGGCCAGGTACATGGGCCACGTGGGCCCACTCATCTATGCCCTCGGGCCTCCGCTTGTTTGCTTCCTTCGCTCCACGCTTTGTTCCTTCCAAAAACTGATGCTCGTAAATTTCCAGGTCATTTGGACGTCATTTGGGTCCCTGAAACATTAAAATATGGAAAATAGGGTTTTCTGCCTGCGCAGGGTTAATTCCATAAAAATAGGAAATCATGAAAATAAGACTGGAATATCAGTAAAATAATGCAAAGTTCATTTATGCATTTTTCATGCATCAGACCCGCACGGCAGGTTTCCGTTCCGCGGCGTGGCTGGTGCTCCGTTCGGCCCAACATGCCGCCACCACCGCCGGCAGCACGTCCAGCCGCCTCCCACCATGGCGGCCGGTGGCCACGTGTCGCCTGGCACGCTTGCCGCCACGGTTCAGGTGGTCCTTTTTGAAAAAAAAATCGGAGGTGGTCCTTTTTGACAATTCATTCGCCCGGGTGGTCTCTTTTGTCAAAAATTCAATTATTACTAGCAAATATGCCCGTGCGTTCCCACGGCTTTAAAAAAATTAGTACGTGCTCACAGCCATGAAAAAGGAAGTGTTTTCTTTTGATTGTTTGTTTTAAACTATTTAAAATAGGGCTTCTTGTCTCTCAAATGATTTGCGTGACTTGTGCCATGCGCGATTCACTACAGGAAAGCCGATCTGTGACGACGGCCTTTTGCCATCGGCATAGACCTCAAAGCCGTTGGCACGTGCCTATGCCAACGGTTGCCGTCGGCACAGGGTCATCGGCATAGGTCCCCGTAGGCACATGTCACGCAGCCGTCGGCATAGACCCAAGCCGTCGGCATAGGCTGTGCCGATGGCAAAGCCATAGGCATAGAGTCCGTCGGCATATTGTTTTCCGAAATTATTTTTCCCAATTTTTTTTTAATAAAAATTTATCTTTTTTATTTTTTTTCAATTCTAATCCGAATTTTCCAACTTTTGCTTTTTTCAAATTTCGAATTTCGCACTTAGCCACACACTTAATCTTAGGTCAAAGTACTTACCTTAGTCAAACTTCCCGTTCGGTCACCCATCCTCAAATTGCTCCAGCCCAAGCACGCATAACTTTTGAGTTCATTCCAAATTAGCTACCAAATGAGATGTTAGAACTTACTGATATTAGTATCCTATCAACCATATTAACCCCAGGGTCATGGTGTTACACTTTTTATTGTTTAAATTTTGAAAATTTATTTGAATAAATGAAAATGATTATGTAATAATAATATTTGAATAAATAAGAATAAAATTTATTTTACTTTATTTTCTCCTTTTTACATTTAATATGAAATAATTCATATCTTTAAATCCGTAAATCAAAATTTAACAAATAAAATTTCTAAATCAATTAGAAAAATGAGAGGGATCCAAATATGATATCCATATCATCTTTTTCATCATGTATATGACTTTTTGCAACATATTTTAGGTACTTGCTTAATAAAAAGTCATTTTATACATGTTTATAGATGATTGACCTTTTTGTAAAGAAGTTTTTTGAAAACTCTGTCAAAACTCATGTTTATCATTTTTTCTAGCAACTAGTACACATAAAAGGACTCCATGCCAAAGGATTTTATTTTTGAGTATTTTTTCACTTTCTTTTATTTTGTTGAAAAAACGGTATAAATGCCCGTCGTGCCTATTCATCCAAAGGGGTTACATTTCTCAAAACTATCGATGGTTCTGTGATATAACCACTACTGATGTATCTTAAAATGATTTTTGTAAAAAATTTAGAGCAAACTATCACACACTTGTAGTTCAAAATTGAATTACTTTCGAAAAATAGGCATAAAGTCATTTAAATAGGCGAAATGAGGTAGAAACCGAGAAATTTCCTATTATTGTTGGATTATCGATAAAATATGGCCTACATTTTGTGATAATTGGATGGGTGTCATTTTGCACCATATTTGTTGTACTTGCTTCACAAAAAATACCATTTTTGACAATTAAAAAATGAAAAATGATATTTATAAACATAATTTAAAAAAACTCATTTCTGCAACATTGTTTGTCATAACAAGACAAACCTATGTCTCAAATATGGGCACATTATCACAAACTATGGCATGGGAATGATCATATCTAGTTCATTTGACTTGAAACTTATACATGTCTATAGATGATTGACTTTTTTGTGAAAAAGTTTTTTGAAAGCTTTGTCAAAACTCATGTTTATCATTTTTCCTAGCAAATAGTAGATATAAAATATCTCCATGCCAAAGTATTTCGTTTGTTTAGTATTTTTCACTTTTTTTTATTTTGTTGAAAAAACGGTCAAAATGTCCGTCGTGCCTATTCAAACAAAGGGGTTGCATTTCTCAGAACTATCGATGGTTCTGTGATATAACTACTACTGGTATATCTTAAAATGATTTTTGTAAAATTTTCAGACCAAACTATCACACACTTGTAGTTCAAAATTGAATTACTTTCGAAAAATAGGCATAAAGTCATTTAAATAGGCGAAATGACGTAGAAACCGAGAAAATTCCTATTATTGCTGGATTATCGATAAAATATGGCCTACTTTGTGTGATAATTGGATGGGTGTCATTTTGCACCATATTTGTTGTACTTGCTTCACAAAAAATGCCATTTTTGACAATTAAAAATGAAAAATGATATTTATAAACATAATTTGAAAAAACTCATTTATGCAACATTGTTTGTCATAACAAGACACACCTATGTCTCAAATATGGGCACATTATCACAAACTATGGCACGGGGGTGATCATATCTAAGTCATTTGACTCGAAACTTATACATGTCTATAGATGATTGACCTTTTTGTGAAGAAGTTTTTTAAAAACTTTGTCAAAACTCATGTTTATTATTTTTCCTACCAACTAGTACACATAAATGGATTCCATGCCAAATCATTTCATTTTTTGAGTATTTTTTCACTCTCTTTTATTTTGTTGAAAAAACGGTCAAAATGCCCGTCGTGCCTATTCATCCAAAGGGGTTGCATTTCTCAAAACTATCGATGGTTCTGTGATATAACCACTAATGGTTTATCTTAAAATGATTTTTGTAAAAAATTCAGAGCAAACTATCACACACTTGTAGTTCAAAATTGAATTACTTTCGAAAAATAGGCATAAAGTCATTTAAATAGGCGAAATAAGGTAGAAACCGAGAAAATTCCTATTATTGCTGGATTATCGATAACATATGGCCTACTTTGTGTGATAATTGGATGGGTGTCATTTTGCACCATATTTGTTGTACTTGCTTCACAAAAAATTCCATTTTTGACAATTAAAAAATGAAAAATGATATTTATAAACTTAATTTGAAAAAACTCATATCTGCAACATTGTTTGTCATAACAAGACAAACCTATGTCTCAAATATGGGCACATTATCACAAACTATGGCAAGGGAATGATCATATCTAGGTCATTTGATTCGAAACTTATACATGTCTATAGACGATTGATCTTTTTGTGAAGAAGTTTTTTGAAAACTTTGTCAAAACTCAGGTTTATCATTATTCCTAATAACTAGTACATATAAAAGGAGTCCATGCCAAAGGATTTCACTTTTTGAGTATTTTTTTTTTGAAAAAATGTCAAAATGGACCATGTGCCATAGTTTGTGATAAAGTGTCCATATATTGACACATAGATGTGTCCTGGTATGGCAAACATTGTTGCCAAAAACAATTTTTAAAATATTATTATAAATATCATTTTCCATTTTTTTAGTGCCAAAATAACTTTTTAATTAAGCATGCAACAAAAATATGTTGCAAAAAGTTATAAACATGATGAAAAAGATGATATGGATGTAATATTTGGATTCCTCTCATTTTTCTAATCGATTTACATATTTTATTTGTCAAATTTTGATTTACGAATTTAAAGATATGAATTTTTCCATATTAGATGAAAAATAGGATAAAAAAACATAGCTGCCATGTGAACCTATGCCGACGGCAAAGCCGTCGGCACAGCCCCCTGTCTGGTCTATGCCGACGGTCTTTCCTATGCCGATGGCCAGGGCGTCCGGTCGGTCTCGTCGTGGCCTGTGCCGACGGCCCCGACATTTAGCTGTCAGCACAGGTGTTGGCCGTCGGCACATATCGGCTTTCCTGTAGTGATTGTCTGTAAGATCACGCTAGAATTACTTTGCTAGGGCAAATCCTCCGTCTTGATTACTCGTGCGAGAACTTCATGAGCCGCTAGTGCGACCTTATCCTCCGGATTGTGGGCGAGCGCGACCACGACGATGTCACCCTTACCGAAAACCCCATCCTCCTCCCGAGACACCGACCACTCCTTAAATCCATGACTTAGATACGGTTGTTGCACCCGAATATTGTTTCACGGAGGCCAACAATACTCACATGATTGTCGAGGATTTTCTCTCTAGCCAACACCGCACATGGTTGGGCGTTGCCTGTGTGATTGGGGAGAGAGGAGGTCGGTGTTATTTCCTTTGCAAGTAAAGTGGACACAAAATTAAGGAAAAGTTCAACTCGTGGGTGCTATGAGGGGGCATAGTCGTCTCCAAGATTTGAGGCCGGAGAGCAACATGCAAAATAGGGCACTAAAATAGGCAATAGCTCATATTGAAAGTGATACTACATATGTTCCGAATATAAGATGTTTTAACCTTTTTCTAATTCGGATGTATCTAGACACGTTTTAGTGTGTAGATTAACTCATTTTACTGTCCATATTAAAATATCTAAAACATTTTATAATTTGGAATGGAGGAGTACCATTTTGTAAAAAACTAAACCAGTAACACCGGTTAGACAGTTGGATCGCTCATTGAAACAATATGTTATACAAAATCGGAAAGGGGGTGTTCATCAAATTACCTACTGAAGTTTATATGTATCGGAAGTCTGAAACACCCTTATGAGGTCGATATTGAAGTACTGACCAGACTTAATTTCTCTGATTGAGCTTTATATTGGCCCAAATAATAGCTTTAGCACCTATTTTAGGTGGAAAATTATGCACGCACGCTGAAGATGATGTTTAAGGGGCAGTTTGTCTGATTATGCTGCAACTTAATTAGCACTTTTCTTCAGCAAACACGGAAACCCGCATCCAAAAGGAAAACCAAAAGCTCACCCGTACCTCTGACCTTAGCATCACTGCTCGTGCGTCGTCGACGCGTCGCTGATGCCTCTGTCTCCTCTCATCCAACCTCAGCCAGCCTCGCCGGCGCCTCCATCCACTCATTGCACCACCGCCCGCGCCTTCTTCGCCGACAGGAAACGCCTGCGCGACCATCCGCGCATCCGTGGACTCACGCCTTCGTCGCCGACGGCGAATCGCCCATGCTGTCGTCCGCGCGTCCGAGCTGCTTCATCCGGCGTTCCCGCTTGCTCCAGCACTAATCGATTTCCTCAACGATGGGAGCACTAATCGACAGAAGAGCCAACTCCGAGCTGCATCTGTACAATTTCTCTTCGTTGCTACGACGTCTCCTGCTCGTGGCCAACGGGAGGAGATGGGAGCACGCTATTAAATTAAATTTATGCACTAACCATTTATGCCAAAAGTCCAAACTGATGAAAAGGTATATGTAATATATTTATATTTCAACACTTCTCCTCGCATCTAAACTATTTTAGTATTTAGCGTGGCAGGGTCTTCAACTCTGATACCATATTAAATTTATGTACTAACAATCTATGCTAAAAGTCCGAACCGATGGAAAGCTATACAATATATTTATATTGGGAGGCGCTTAGGCGAGGCTCGTAGCTAGCGGACTTACCGGAGATGCTTGCGCGAGACAAGGAACGCATATGCACCATTGCTAGGGACGGGGACCTTCGACGACTCCTACGCGTGGCCAGCAGGAGGAGATGAGAACGTGGCCGATGGGACTCGCTTGGGCGAAACTGCAGCATCGGGGAAGAGTGGCTGCAGCCTACAGACGCCGGCGGAGCTTGCACGTGACAGGCGCCGGAGGAAATCGACAGGTGGCGGACGAGCTTGAACACCGGCGAAGCGCTGACGGTAGGATGCGGGCCTCGGACGCGTACAACAGTGGCCTACTGCGAGGTGTTGGAGGAGCGAATTTGGGAGGCGGCAGCGGATCGCTCGTTGTCGGCTTCTCGGGTCCAAAGCTTTGCTTGACAGCTGCCCGGCGCTCGTGCTTGGAAGGAGGAGAACGCAAGGCACACATTTTTTTCCGAAATGGGGCAGCCCAGCCTCTGCATCGATTGATGCATGGGGCTTTTATTAATTTATTCAACAAAGGTCTGACAAAGAGTATACATCAAAAAGAACTGAATCCTCCACACAACACCTACACACCGACAATGATGGAAAATCATTCCAGCAGGGGTTTATGCCCTGAAGACAAGAAAAAACACCATCAGCTAGAAACCGGGGACATTCGCATACCCCGAGACACCCTCTAGGCGAACGGGAGCGCTCATCCGGTCAAGCAGACTCTTAGCGAGCACCTCTAGCACACGCTACAGAAGCCGTCACCGCCAACGAACCACAAAGCCATATTCACGGCAGAGATCCGCATAGCCCTCGCCAGTCCTGCCATCGACGCCGCCATGGCGCCTAAGGATGGCAATTTTACCCATGGGTACGGGTACCCACGGGTACCATACCCGCATGGGCAAGGTATGTGCACAATTTTATACCTATGGGTAGTACCCGTACCCTACCCCGTGGGTATACCCATACCCTACCCATTATATAGACATGTAGATTTTAACCATGTAGCTTCAACGTATGCAGCCCGTTATTGAGTTGAGATAATTGTCATACTCATCTCTCTGTTATTGAGTTGAGATAAATGTTTTTTCGTCAAATATGCTATCGATGAATGTAAAATTGTGAATAACTTGTGTACTAATTGATCTACCCGTTGGGTACCCAATGGGTATGGGTACCCCCGTCGGGTATGGGTATGGGTAAAGTTTCATACCCGTGGATACGGGTATGGGTAAAATTTTGTACCCATGAACTATACGGGTATGGGTATGGTATTGCTTTGCCTGCACCATACCCTACCCATTGCCATCCTTAATGGCGCCCAACAACGCCTCCGCCCTGCACGCGTCCATCATCACACAGCCGCCGCCGAGACCCCGCTGCGCCCCGCCGCCAAAACCCGTCGTCGTCGACGCAGAAGAAACACGCCGCTCCACCGAACCACCTCCAGACCACTCCAGCCGACATCTGCTCCAAAAACGCTGCCCTCAAGAGGGGTAACGACGCCGGGCGTCGCCATCGTCCAATCCGGGAGACCCAGATTTGGGGTTTCCCCCGGAGCAGCCCGAGTTAAGTGACGATACCAGTGAAGATGATGCCTTCAACAAGGTAACGATGCCAAGTGATACCTTCATCATCCGCCAAGACTGAGGATGAGGCTTGGTTTTCACCGGCTGCCACGTCACCCCGAACTCGTCATCGGCTGGACCACCATCGGAATTTGGCGTGGCATCCCAAGATCCCCCACACCAGGCCCAAACGGGCCGACCATCTCCGGCAAGGGGGAGGCCACCGCCGTCATGCCCGGGGCCGCCGCCCCGCGTCCATGTGATGCGGACGGAACAGCAGGCCAGCCGTCACGCGCCGGAGCAGGAACCCAGTGGACGCACGTGACCGCGGCCCTCCAGACTCAACGAGTCCAGATCGGGCTGCGCCGCCGCAGCCGCCGTCGCCTGTTGCCGTCGCATGGCAGCTCCGGCCGCCACCGCCATGCACCACCACAGCCGTCGGAGAGAGAACGGGCGCCACCTCCTCACCCCATGGTGGCGACCAGCAGAAGCCTCACAGCCGCCTTGACGCACGGGCTTTGCCCGGCGACACCTCCAGCGTCGGCGAGGGGAGGGGAGGGAGATTGGGGAGGGGGCTGAGCGCCGGCGTGGGGGATTTCCCCGGTGTGGCGCAGCGCTGCCACCCGGGGTCGGGGGAGGCTAGGGCTTACGCAAGGCACACATCACATAGAAGCAGACACAGACTTTGATTCAGACACGAAATCATCGCTAGGAGGCAGCGTATAACTCGGCTACACATTGACGTACCAAAAATATGTTGGACGACGTACCGAACCGAACGACAGAAAACTTAACGCTTTTATTATTAGGAGATAACATCTAAAGTTTCGAATGGAATAATATAATATATATAACTCATATTAGGTTGGTGAAATTGATGATCTATGAACGCGCACGGGACTTATAAACCAGAACGGAGGGAGTAACTCTATGAACTAAAAGCGCATTTTATCTGAAGAAAGACGAAAAAAAGCCTACGGAGAATCGATTGGATGTCTACTCCTCGAAATAGACTTTTGCCCCGTTTTATAAATAAAGTCACACAGCCGAACCGATACAAAGTGAATAGGGAAACTTTTTACAAAGCAGATCAAAGATAACTGAAAAGTACGGGAGTATCCACACCCCACGAGGCACCCACGGCTACCAACAAGGGGAGACATGACGCCTCCTTGTGAAACCACCAGACCTCGTCGCATCGCACACACCAAGTTGCCGCTGGAGAGGGCCGCCTACCCTCTCTCGCTCCGGTCCGTGGAGCGCCCATCCTGCCAGACAACAACGAGGACCGAGAGCGATGCCAACTAAGTCACGTATATATGATAAGAGGCCGACGAGACCGCCCCACGCCAGAGCCGAAGAAGCCTCGAGACAGCATCCGAACTTGCCCACCGATGACCACAGGCGCGACCAAAAGATACCGGGAGCTCCACGATGACGCCCCCAAGAGGGTGACGACGCAAAGCGCCGCCGCCGCCGAGACCGAAGTCTAGGGTTTTCACCCGGAGCCCTGGCGAGGGGGGTGACCACAACGACGCCCCTAAGAGGGTAACGACACCCACAGCATCACCCAAAATCATCACTACGCCACTCAGGGTACCTTGGTCGGCCTGCTGCCACCAAATCAGGCCTCCATGACACGATCTGGGAGCCGCCATAGCCGAGGCATTTCCAACCCCAGGATTCCCCACCGCCCGGTTCTCACCACACAGCCAAGAAGAAAAGCCACCACCACCGCGAAGCCGCTCGCCGGAGAGCCGACCTTGCGATCCACCTTCCGGAGCCGCCGCCCCGGCGTCCAAGGCATAACACCGACAAGGCAACGAACCTTACGAAACGAGCGGGGAGGCAACCGCCAGATCTGGGCCCACCTGGCCCAGATCCGGCCCACACACGAACTGCAGATGGGGCGTGGTAGCGAAGCTGCGGTGGGCACCGAGCAGGACAGACGTGGCCTCCGCGCCGCCTCTAAGCCACCCACGAGCAACCCGGAGAGACCAGGTCACAGCCGGCCCAGATCCAGGCCCGCATCTAGCCCAGATCTGGCCGCCGCCATCTCCACTTCCAGTCACAGCCGTCGGCGCCCTATTGCTCCCGAACCGCCGCTGTCGTGCATGGGCTCGCCGTCGCCCGCCAGGACCCGCCGGTTGACACTACCGCAACCAAGACCGCACCGCCGCCAGCTTCGTCTATCCCGCGTAGACGACCTCGCGCTCGGGTACTGGAGGTCCCACCGCCGCCGGCACCGCGCGGGCTTCGCCCGGCGGCGGCGGAGGAGGAGGGAAGGAGGGGGGATGTCGGAGACTAGGTCGGGTTCGAGCGCCCTGTCGCCCGCGGGGACGATGCGGACGCTACGCGAACCGGTTTTTCAATACTCTATTGATTTCTCCGATTGCATGTGTACTCACGGCGTCGTTCACCGTATGTCGCTGCGCCGCGACTCTCGCCCCGGCCGGTTTGAAAAGAAAATCCACTTTGTCCGAATCGTCAACTAGATGTCCAGATCATTGACTAAGTTTCACCTGGATTGTATCTATATATAGGATACCAGCAGGATGGAGCCATGCACTTAGATCTACGACCTAGCTGACCTCCCTATCTAGAATCATGGACAATATTGCCTACTACTCCATGGCCGTCCTTTCCCTCGCCTTCATCCTCCTGCTCCGCTACTGCCTCCTTGTCCTCGGCAAGACGAACAGGCTCCCGCCGAGCCCGACGGCCATCCCCTTCTTCGGCCACCTCCACCTCCTGGAGAAGCCCTTCCACGCCGCGCTGTCCCGCCTCGCCGCGCGCCACGGGCCCGTTTTCTCGCTGCGCCTCGGCTCGCGCAGCGTCGTCGTGGTGTCCTCGCCGGCGTGCGCCAGGGAGTGCTTCACGGAGCACGACTTGGCCTTCGCCGACCGCCCCAGCCTCCCCTCCATGACGCTCGTCTCCAAGGAGTACGGCGCCCTGCTCGCCACGTCCAGCTACGGCCCGCACTGGCGGACCCTCCGCCTCGTCGCCGCCATGCACCTGCTCTCCGCACACCGCGTCGGCTGTATGTCGCCCGTCATTTCCGCCGAGGTGCGCGCCATGGTCGTGCGGCTGCGCCGCTCGGCCGCCGCGTCCCCGCTCGTCCAGCTCAGGCGGAGGCTCTTCGAGCTCTTCCTCAGCGTGCTCATGGAGACCATAGCGGACACCAAGACAACTCTTAGTAATTCCGACGCCGACGCCGATGCCGACACGGACATGTCCGTGGAAGCCAGGGAGTTCAAGAAGGAGGCGGACGAGATCAGCGAGCACCTTGGCGAGGCCAACCTGTGGGACTACCTCCCAGTCATGCGGTGGTTTGACGTGTTCGGCACCAGGAAGAAAATCCTAGCCGCCGGGAGTAGAAGGGACGCCTTCCTGCAGCGGCTCATTGACTCGGAGCGGCGGAAGCTGGACGATGGCAGAGAGAAGAACAGCATGATTTCAGTGCTCTTCTCTCTGCAGAAGAAAGAGCCGGAGGTCTACACCGATAAAATGATCATGGGTCTGTGCGTGGTGAGTTCTGTGTTATCTTATTATTACTTGTGGCATGCATACAATTGAGTAGTATTTACTTCCTTCTTGAGACGATTCTTTGATGGTGACTATACTTCACCCCTATCTATCACATTGATATTTTTGTGAATATTTAAACGTAGCAAATTCTCAAGTCACCAAGTAGTCAGATGAGTCATGAGATACTCCCTCCGTCCCAAATTAGCCTGCGTTCTAGGTTTAGTCAAAGTCCAACTTTATAAAGTTTGATCAATTATTTAGACAAAAATATCAACATGAACATTATAAAACAAATATTGTTAGAATCATCATAAAAATATACTTTCTTATTATATGCATTTCGTATTATAGATGTTGATATTTTTTAATATACTTTAGTCGTTTGACTAAACCCAAAACGCAGCATAATTTTGAAAAGGAGGGAGTATCAATTTTGCATCGCCGAGTCATATATAATTAAGAATAGCGAACAATGTAGGCAAGTCATGCCGGTGTAGTTCTTTACAAGGGCGAACATCGTTGACTGTTGTGCTTGGTATTTGCAACACTAGTATTCCTATATATGAGTGTGCTTGGTTTTTGCAACACTAGTGTTCCTATGAATGTGCCTGGTATTTGCAACCCAATTGTCAATGCATGATGTTTTAACGAGCCATCATTTGGGAAATTTTAGCTAGTCATTGATTGACAAAATTTGGAACATCACCTTTAGCTGCTAGACATGCTGCACACACCAAATGAATTGTCCTACTTAATACAAAAGAAAATATCGAAGGGCCACAATAGTTAGGACGAAGGTTGCGGAAATCATAGGTTTTTTAAACCACTTAATTTTTTTTGAAACTAACACCACTCAACCATAATTGGGGTAATTGTTCTCAACAGCGCAAAATCGTTCACTTCAGCGCGAGATTGGGCGCCACCGAGCCTCTAAACCAAGCCCACAACCATATGTTTTTGTTTCTCCGAGTAGATTAAAACTCATGGACTTCATATAAAAATCAAAAGCAACACAATCTCACTAATATTTTCTCCATTAATTTCGTGCAGAATTTATTCATGGCAGGAACAGCGACCACTTCAGCCACTGTAGAATGGGCGATGTCCCTCCTACTGAACCACCCAACGGTGCTCAAAAAGGCGCAGGCCGAGATCGAGGCATCGGTTGGAACATCCCGCCTTGTCATGGCCGAGGACGTGCCTCGCCTCACCTACCTCCGGTGCATCATCAGCGAGACCCTCCGTCTTTACCCGGCCGGGCCGCTGTTGCTGCCGCACCAGTCGTCTACGGACTGCAAGGTCGGAGGCTACCATGTCCCGAAAGACACGATGCTGATCGTTAACGCGTACGCCATCCATAGGGACCCGACCATGTGGGAGAACCCCGATGAATTCAGGCCGGAGAGGTTCGAAGACGGCAAGGCCGAAGGGCTGTTCATGATACCATTCGGGATGGGGAGGCGGAAGTGCTCCGGGGAGGCGATGGCTTTGAGGATGGTAGGGCTTGTACTAGCGGCGCTGATACAGTGCTTCGACTGGGACCAGGTGGACGACGTGCAGGTGGACATGACGGAAGGAGCAGGAGAAGGGTTTACCCTCTCCGGGGCCGTGCCATTTGAGGCCATTTGCAAGCCACGTGCAGCTATGTGTGATGTGCTTCAGTAGCTCCGATGAACTTCCTGGCATCGCTTATGTTCCGTTAATTAATAAGTGTTGAGTGCAACTCATATACTAGATGGCCAAGGTATTACTGCTGTGTCCAGTGTAATAAACATGTTTTGAGTATATTCATGCTATAGATCATATGTTTGTATTTGATCGTCATGTACGGTCCTTATAATAAAAAACGTCCTTTATCGAAAATGTATTGTTCTTAATGTTAATATATCAGATGTGTTTCCTCAAAATAAAATAGTATTGAAAATAATCCAGACTAGCTAGCTGGCTTTTCTAGGCACAGTCAATCAGGCTGCGAATCGAGTGGAGAGGAACAAATTGTGTCATAAGAAAAATAGAATGAATTCTTCTGTCAACTATTCATTTCTTCAGGAATTAGTAATCCATCGTCACTCTAGGAAACACACACACAGTTGATTTATTTCATTTCTCAAAAGAAGATGGATGCTGGACATCATACATATATTTTCAAAAGATGATGCTCGTACGCCAGTTCTTACAAGCCTACCTATGTTATGTTATGTATAAAATGCCTATAAAATGCCTCGTACGCCGTTTATTCTCGCCTATAAAATGCCTCGCATAGTGTTCCCGTCGGCTGCCTCTCACATCGGCACCATGCCTCCCAGTGAATCCACTGTCTGTTACATAGACCTCGCGCCGTCTAATTCGGAGGAGGAGCAATCCTCGCCGCACGGAGCTGAGGGTACCGTCATCGACCTGTCGCCGACAGAGTCAGAGGAGATGCACTCCCCAGCGGCACGGATGAGTTCTAGGTGTCACCTCATTGGATGAGCTGGACCGGATGCAGGAGGAGGAGCTCCAGGAGCATATGTTGGTGGAGGAGTCCATCGCGTCGGCGCACCGTGAGGAAGCAGCGGTGCATCGCGTGGTGGAGGAGTTCTTCCAGTCTGTACATAGTTTCCCGTCAGCAGGTTCGACGAGATTGCGCGGATTTGGATGGGTACCGCGGCAAAGCGCAAGGCCGCCTGGGAAGCCCGGGAATTAGCCTCGGGGTCAGGCTCGGCAACCCTTTGGCCGACGATGCCGAGGCATCAGGCTGTGGCAAGGGCAGAGCCGCCGACGATGACGAGGCATCAGGCTCCGGCTAAGACGTCGCCAGCGACGACGACATCATCGTCATCTCCTCTGACGACGAGGAGGACGTTTAGTATATAGTTATTAGAGGTTTTTTAGGCCCTATATATGTATGTAATGCGAAGTTGGTGGTCTTTTGTAGCAGGAACGGCAACCATGTTTCATTGGAGCCCTTCTGGCCGTATGCCCAAATATTATTTACTGTTCTTAAAGTTCTATATGAACGGCAACCAATTTTCATCTGGCACGTTCTGAATGGTTGTGAACGGGAGCGGCATGAGTGGATCCGAGTCACAACATGTCCATTGTCAGCGGTGTCCTACGTGTTCTTTGGGTTCCTGTGTGGCGTCCTGCGGTAATGCGGTGAAGTCAGAGTTGTGGGTCACGTAGTGGCATGTCGGCAACGATGCCACCTCAGCAGTGGTCCGGTGCGTGGATCGCCAGATTCCACTCGGATTTGTTCGGTGCACAGTGTGCAAGTTTCTCCTGTGAAGCTCTTTGTCAAAGTCGGAGTTGCCTCTTCCTCGACGTTGTGAGTCGACGGTTTGGCATTGGTGCAGCTCAATTGTCTTCTTCTTTTTTAAAATAAAATGAGGCAAATTGCCAGTTTTGTTACAAAAAAAATCACCACAAAGGCTGCCACGGCTGTTTGCATGATGCTGTCAAATTAGTTGAGGTGCATCACTGCAAGGATATATAAATTTATATATTTAAAAAATGTGTATGATGCATATTTGGATCAGTTACTTTGATGTATACAATTATAATGTAATTTTATGGTAAATATACTGGTGCGTGAAACATGAAATATGATAAAAGTCTCTGGTTAAGATGTACTCCCTCTGTCTCAAATTTGTTGTCAATCTATCTTTTTATTAAAGTCAAATCATCTTAGCTTTGGTTTGTCACTGATGAGTTCAAAAGCTGACCAGTTGGAAAAATATATGGTAATTAAATGAAAGTTGTAACATACTAACATGTAGCCAATATGATTATCTAGGTGATGCTAATTTGCATTGTTGAAACGGTCAACCAGAAGACAAACTCGATCGCCACCTACTCACAATGGTCAAGAGGGTAGTTACAAATGTACTTACATACAATCTTCGTCGTTGCTACATATGCGTCACCTCATTAGAACGAGAGGAACACCAGTAGAGAGATACTCCAGTGGTGCTAAGTAATTGTCCGTTGAAATGTACTCTATATAGTATGGTTGAGGTAGACGCTATGCCGGTAAGTACAAGAAGTTAGCTCATCTTGACCAATGATGTATGTGATTATCATCATGGTGTCTTTACTTTTTTAATGAAAAAAAGTTTAAGTAACCTATCCACTGTTTAATTCTTTGCCTCCTTCCACCACTCTCATATGATGATGGCATGAGTCTGGAAAAAGATATGTCTTTTTGGGCGAAGCGGATGTGGATCTGTTTTTTTATATTAACCATATAACTTTGAATTGAACAGTCTAATTTGTTTTGATGATATTTGTAGGGAAGGTGAGGGATCATACTTTTAGGGGCAAGGATCTAACTTTTGTGAGATAGAAGTAGATACAGAACTGTCTTTCTGCAAGAAGAGATCAAACTATTTTTTTTTAGAAGGATCCATATGTGGAAGAGATTGATCTATTTTTCTCAGAGAAGCTCATTTCTTTGACGACGAAGATGGATCTACATAATTTTTTTTAGGGAGGTGATCGGTTTATTTCTTATCTTGAGGAATGGTGAATTTGTTTTAATTGGTGCCTACCTGAAATTTTGTTTGTCAAAGGTGGTGTGTGGTAGGATTTATCAGTAGTAATGGAGTTGAACTATAACCCTGCAAATGCGATGTGACAGAAATCGGTGTGACATAATCATATATAAAAAGATACTAAAAGCTATATTATTGTTTAGTACGGGCCTCCAAATCAAATTTTAATTTTGATCACTTGCTTTCATATATTAAATTATAATGTAATTTTGTAGTAAATATACTACTCTATCAAACATAAAATATTACAGAGGTGGATGTTTAATTAAGATGTTCGAAATAAAGTACACATCTTTCAAATAAGGTCTGCAATATATTCAAAGGATGAGTAGCACTGAAAGATGCATCTATTGAAAATGGAAATTGTAAATTACCAGCCCTGAGGTCAAGTCTTTCAAATAATGCCTGATAATTGTTGCACATGAGGCCAGTATGAGTATCTAGCTGATTCTAACTTTCATACTTGAAACAGCCAACGAGAAGTCACTCTCGCCACCTACTCATATTAGTCAAAAGGATAATTACAAATGGACTTACATACAGTCTTCGTCGATAAAGGCACAACCTCGAATTTTAAAGGCACTTGGGATCTTAGTCTATACAGGAGAAATAAAGTACACATCTTTCAAACAAGGCCTGACAATTGTTGCACATGAAGCCAATATGAGTATCTAGCTGATGCTAACTTTCAAACTTGAAACCGCCGACGAGAAGACAAACTCGCCACCTACTCACATTAGTCAAGAGGCTAATTACAAATGGACTTACATACAGTCTTCTTCGATAAAGCCACAGTCGTGAATTTTAAAGTCACAAGGGATCTTAGTCTTCACATGAGATAATCGACTATAGGAAGCGGTTCAAACGAAGGATACTAACAGCTAGATTATTGTTGAGTACGTGCCTTCCATTCAAATTTTATATATTTGAAGAATGTGTATGATTTTTATTTTGATCATTTGCTTTCATATATTAAGTTATAATGTAATTTTGTGGTAAATATACTACTCTGTTAAACATAAAATATGACAGAGGTCATTGTTTAAGATGTTCGAAATAAAGTACACATCTTTCAAATAAGGCCTGCCATTAATTCAAAGGATGAGTAGCACTGAAAGATGCATCAATTGAAAATGGAAATTGTTAATAACCAGCCTTGAGGTCAAGTCTTTCAAATAAGGCCTGACAATTGTTGCGCATGAGGCCAGTATGAGTATCTAGCTGATGCTAACTCGCCACCTACTCACATCAGTCAAGAGGCTAATTACAAATGAACTTACATACAGTCTTGGTCGATAAAGGCACAGCCGTTAATTTTAAAGGCACAGGGATCTTAGTCTTCACATGAGATAATCGACTATAGGAAGCGGTTCAAACGAAGGCACAGTAGGATTATAAATTATGGGCATCTTTGGTCTTAGGTTAGGTGGTTCCAAGACTAAATATCCTAACATTAGTCAAGAGGCTAATTACAAATGGACTTACATACGGTCTTCTTCGATAAAGCCACAGTCGTGAATTTTAAAGGCACAAGGGATCTTAGTCTTCACATGAGATAATCGACTATAGGAAGCGGTTCAAACGAAGGATACTAACAGCTAGATTATTGTTTAGTACATGCCTTCCGTTCGAATTTTATATATTTGAAGAATGTGTATGATTTTTATTTTGATCATTTGCTTTCATATATTAAGTTATAATGTAACTTTGTGGTAAATATACTACTCTGTTAAACATAAAATATGACAGAGGTCATTGTTTAAGATGTTCGAAATAAAGTACAAATCTTTCAAATAAGGCCTGCCATTAATTCAAAGGATGAGTAGCACTGAGACTAGTCACAATGGGGAGTAACATAGGAGTAACATCAGTGCCACATAAGCAAAAAATCTGATGTGGCGGGTAATTAATGAGGAGAGAGATGGTTGTGGTAACTAGCTATGTTACCATAACATCACACATTTCGAGACAAGATGAGTGCATAACCTATTAAATATGACACTATACACATGTTACTCTCCACTATGAAGATAGTAACTTAGAGTAGTAATATATGCATGTTACTAGTCTAAGTTACTTCCCATTGTGACTAGTCTGAAAGATGCATCTATTGAAAATGGAAATTGTTAATAACCAGCCTTGAGGTCAAGTCTTTCAAATAAGGCCTGACAATTGTTGCGCATGAGGCCAGTATGAGTATCTAGCTGGTGCTAACTCGCCACCTACTCACATCAGTCAAGAGGCTAATTACAAATGAACTTACAAACAGTCTTCGTCGATAAAGGCACAGCCGTGAATTTTAAAGGCACAGGGATCTTAGTCTTCACATGAGATGATCGACTATAGGAAGCGGTTCAAACGAAGGCACAGTAGGATTATAAATTATGGGCATCTTTGGTCTTAGGTTAGGTGGTTCCCAGACTAAATATCCTAACTTTTGGGTGTAAACTAGCCTTTGGTGACTAGAAAACGCTGGCTGATCAAGGAGAAACGCTCATGGAAGTCAAGGCAATTTTCTAAGCTCTGACCATCTCAAGGGTTGCAGCGAAGACCCAGTGCTGGGAAAAACTTCGCTACGGAACAACAATAATGTTGCCTGCTGATCTCATGTCACGCTGGTTCAGGTCCTTGTGACAAAAAAGTAGAGTGGGATTGGCTAGTTGCTCGGTTATCAGGTTGAATTGTCAACGGCTTCGGTTATCATGAGTTCAATTGTCAGCGGCTGATGACACCTTTAGTTGGAAACTCGTAAAGTTTCCCTTTCGTACCTAATTAAGGGACAGGACTAGGCGTCCCCAGGGGATCTTTCCGTCCGATCCCCCGGGTCGTCAGCCTGACACGTGTCCTCTAAAAATAGGCTAATCCCGCTTTTGCTACAAAACTCCCCGTTTTTGCTACAAATCGTCCCGCTTTTGCTGAATTGTAGCAAAAAACGGTTCGTACACAGAACATGAAAGGAAAATTCTGGCCTCGACAGAGACCTCACCGGATACCTCGCCGGACACGTGGTAGCAAAAAGTTTATGCTATTGTAGCATCAAAAAAGTTCAATTGTAGCAAAATCAACTTCCACTACAGGAACCACGGGCTATGCCGACGGCCGTTTACCGTCGGCACAGGCACCGATGCCGTCGGCACAGACCTATGCCGACGGCCACCGTCGGCACAGGGTCGTCGGCATAGATGCCCGTAGGCACAGGTCGTCCGGCCGTCGGCATAGGTGAAAGCCGACGGCACAGGCTGTGCGGACGGCCAAAAAGAGACCGTCGGCACACAGTTCGTCGGCACAGGAAAGGTGGGGCCCATGACGGCCGACCGCACGGACATCACCTATGCCGACGGCATTGTCGTCGGCACACGTGGGACACGTGTTGCAAAAAAATGTCCCCGCCGTCCCTCGCTGGGGACAGGCTGGGGACGGGGGCTGTCGACGCCAACGGAGTACGGGCTGGAGCGCCGCCGCTGTGGAGCGCGGCGAGGACGGCCGACGCAAGGCCGAGGTCGTCGTTGGCGAGGCGGAGGTCGACGGCAGGGCGGTCATGGCGACGCGGGATCCCCGGCCGCGCCCCGGAGCTGGTGCCATCCCAAGAGGAGTCGCCGCAGTGCCGTCGAGGGATGGGGGGCGGCCGCGGCGGCACGAAGCCCGCCGCACCGTGACGATGCCGTACCGGTGAAGTGGTTGTAGAGGACGAGCATCTCGCCGTCGTCCCTGCATCTCCAACGCGAAATCTTTGATGTACTCGACGACGAACCGCACTCGCTGCCGCGCGCGCCGTGTCGATGGAGCTCTTGCCGGGCGAGGGGGCGCACGCCTTGCCGCCGCCGGGATGGTGGCTCCCGCTCGCCTCAGACCACGCCGCCGAGAGGGAGGCCGCCGAGTACTGCTCCTCCCCGAACGTACGCGCTCTCGCGTTTCCGACTGATGCGCACGAGGAAGAAGATGGAGGAGGGGACGAAGGAGGGGTCGACGGCGGGTGGTGCAAGGCAGGCGACCGACGACCTGGTCGAGGTTCCGCGGCGCGGAGGGCTCCCTTACGCCGGCAGTAGGCAGAGCGCCAGGGCGGCGAGGCACGGCGCGGCCGAGCTAGGCAAGGCCTTCTGCGTGGGATCGATGGGATCGAACGTGCGTGCAGAGGATAAGACGGAGCGAGAGGATTTTTCTTATTTTTAGACGGAAACGAGTGGATTAGATAGGATGTCTCTTGACCAATCAGAAACAGATACACAGATCCCACGGATCCTGTGCTTTCTCTGAGATTCTGGGAGTCGTTGGATCTTACAGATTAGCATCCAGTGGCTCAGATTTGTTATCCGCGTGGAACTCTCCTGGCAAATCAGAACGCGTAGTTTTTTGTAAAATTTTACAGATGAGCAGTCAAAACTATCGATGGTTCTGTGATATAACCACTACTAGCGTATCTTAAAATGACTAGCAAAATGACCGTGCGTTGCAACGGGCTTATACTTTTTTATTTGAGATACCAACTGAATTATTTTATTTTTATTTGAGATATGAACTGAATTATTTTAAGATATTTTCATTTCAATTTCTGATAAATTTTTGTTGAGTCACTTGGGCCAAATAAAACGAATATTTATATTCTTGAAAAAGAAACTGATGCATTTTTCTTTTGCCGAGTCTCATTTTTACAGTTGTGTAAGATTAACATTACATTAAATCTAACTATTTGCCTAACAACTTTGCTAAATTGTAGGTACTTTAGAAAACAAATGTTGTTACATAATACTAAGACTTGGTTTATTGAAAAACGCTGATATGCCCGTCGACGGAATAGTTAGCTTTCATATCCGTCCATGCATGTCAAAGAAAAATCAAATGAAATATGATCAGTAGCTCAAAAAATTATGCTAAAAGTGTCTTTTAGCCCAATAACAAGCGTTGTTTTCAAGCAAGCAATTCGTAGAAGTCGGCTTCAGTTCGAAGTTCCCAACAGTACAGTACCTGTCGCTTAGCCTGCTCAAGCGTGGAAGAGTGCAGAATATAGAGATTGATAAAATGTAGAAGTCGGCAGCGCCGGCACACTTGATGGGAATGATCGCTCCGGCCGGCCTGGCTGGCCGGAGGTGACGCAATGACGTGGCAGATTGGCCATGAGGGCTAGGCGTTTGGACGCACTGTCAAGAACTGGCGCCGCAAAGGGACCTTGGACCCCTCCTTCTCCCCCGCTACAGTGCAGGAGAGGCGATTTGTGGAATCGCCCGGCCAATCCACCTCGCCAGCGGCAGCTCGCTGGTTCCCCTGCCCTCCGCCGGCCGCTCCGGCGGCGGGAGGGTGGGGGAACCCCGGTCTTCGTCTCGTGTACAGGTAGGTTTGGGTAGGCTCAACCCTGGCGGCGCTCGGGAGGCGGTGCGGTCGGGGCGTTGTTTGCAGGTGGAGGTCGCCCTCTTCGGTGGCGCAGCTCGGCGGAGCTCCGTCACGGATCCTCCATCACCATCACGCTTGCAGCTCCAGGGAGCTGTGCTGGGTGATTTCCCTTCGCCGGTGGCCGTGGTGCGGCGGCGCCGGATGTGCAGAGATCTGGAGGTTGAAGTTTTGTTGAAGCATGGCGATGGCGGTCGAGCTCCAGGGTGGAGGCTCTCTGAGTTCGAGGTTCGTCGACTTCCCGACCGTAGAAGGGCTCCTCTGATCCAAGGTTTGGGAGGAGTTGCGGCGGCGCGCCGGCGGCACGGCCTGTTGTTCGTCAACGCCATCGGGTTCCAGCAGGACCTTTCTGTAATTTGCTTGTTTGTTCTGGACCTCCTTGTAAAGAATGTGCTTTAATATAAATCTTCACTTCCCCGCTAAAAAAAAAGAACAGGCGCCGCAGGCGGCATGGGCAAGGCGATGGACGCGCACTTCATCAGGAGCTCGCTGACATGCACGACGGCGGGACAACAACGACCGAGCAGCGGTGGCGCCCATTGAGACCGGCTTACCAGATTTTGAGTAGTTGCAATCAGGCCCTGCGTACGTTAAGGTAGAATCCGGTGGCGCTCGATGGCCACAACTATGGTCTAATTTGTGTGGAAATTAGATGGTTGCCATTTTCCACCATATTTGTTGTACTTGTTTCACAAAAATATCATTTTTGACAATTAAAAAATGAAAAATGATATTTATAAAACTAATTTGAAAAAACTTAGTTCTGCAACATTGTTTAGCATACCAAGACACACCTATGTGTCAAATATGGCCACATTATCACAAACTATGGCACGGGGATGCTCATATCTAGATCATTTGATTCGAAACTTATACATGTTTATAGATGATAGAACTTTTTGTGAAGAAGTTTTTTAGAAACATTGTCAAAAATCATGTTTATCATTTTTCATATCAACTAGTACACATAAAAGGATTCCATGCCAAAGGATTTCATTTTTTGAGTATTTTTCACTTTCTTTTATTTTTTTGAAAAAAAGGTCAAAATGGCCGTCGTGCCATGATTTGTGATAAAGTGTCCACATTTGACACATAGGTGTGTCTTGGTATGACAAACATTGTTGCCAAAAACAATTTTTAAAATATTATTATAAATATTATTTTCCAATTTTTAAGTGCTAAAAACAACTTTTTAAACAAGAAAGTACCACAAATATGTTGCAAAAAGTCATATACATGAAAAAAAAAAGATGAAATGGATGTCATATTTGGATTCCTCTATTTTTTCTAATCGATTTAGACATTTTATTTGTTAAATTTCAATTTATAGATTTAAAGATATGAATAATTCCATATTAGATGAAAAATAGGGGAAAAGAGCTATGCCTACGACTTACCTATGCCGAGGGCAAAGCCGTCGGCATAGCCCCTGTGCCAAATCTATGCCGACGGCATATCCTATGCCGACGGCTTTGTCGACGGGCTGGCCTCGTCGGGACCTATGCCGACGGCCCCGATAAAAAGCCGTCGGCACAGGGTTTGGCCGTCGGCATAGATCCCCATTCCTGTAGTGTTCGCCGGAGACATCGCCGGAGACTCTCGCCGGAGACCTAGTAGCAAATTTTTTGATCTATTGTAGCAAAACCAGATAACAATAATAGTAAAAATAAAGTTATATTGCTACATGTGGCAAAAAATGAGACTTTTTTTTTGCTACCGTAGCAAAAACGGGCTCTGGGGGACTATTTTTTGGACCGAAAAGTATTTGCTACATGTAGCTAAAATCGGGATATTTTTTTGCTACCGTAGCAAAAGCGGGCTCTGGGGGACTATTTTTTGGACCAAAAAGTTTTTGCTACATGTAGCAAAAATCGGGATATTTTTTTGCTACCGTAGCAAAAGCGGGATTGTGGACAGAAAGAGGGGACACGGTTGGTGGGGGACCCGGAGGATGGGAAGCTCGGATCCCCCGGGTGACTACTATACTTTTCCCTAATTAAGCTGGGGTGTGGTACTAACAAAGGCGAATCTAATAAAGTGCAACCGGAAAGGATTTTTTTTTGCGAATAACCGGAAAGGATATTGTCCGCTGAAATATATTAAGTATGGTTGAGGTAGACACTACGTACGACAAGTCAGCTCCTCCTTACCAATCATGTGATTAACACATGTAGTAGGCAAATCCAGTGCCTGTCCGCGAGCGCAATGTATGTGATTAACACATGTAGTTTAACTCGGTATTCAACGAGGCAATGGCTGCCGACAGCCGATACCTCGCAGATCTTCTGGCCGACGTCACTGGGTGGACAGCTACGATCGCGAGGCCGCGAGGGCCGTTCCCAAGGCCATTCCACATGTCAAGTGTTTCAGTTCTTGACCTCCCACATGTGATTGAAGACATCTCAGCTCAGACACAATGTCGAATTATTTTTGGGGACATGGTGAATTTATTCCCGTAACAGTATACGTCGATTGTTTATGTTGTTTTCATCAGTTAGGAATCTTGGTTCTACTTGTTGGTCCATAAAATTTGGCATGGTATGAGACATGTGATTCTTCTTTCACGTGTAGGTCTCACCGACGTGTTATAGTATATATGGATGACCTATGTTTTTTTCGTCAGTTCAGAATTTTTGCTCTAGTGGTTGGTACATGACAATTCCACTTTCTAATATCATTTTACTTAAGGTATTTTTGTATCACTTGAAAGACAAACATATACCATCACCATGCACACACTGGCACAGAAGGTCGACCCACCGCAGGACACCTATACCGTTTTCGTAAATTACTCACATGCGCCTTCACAAGTGATCAGCACCACGGAATAAACCGTAAGGTGAAACGATAAGAATCTGAACGTAACAGTTTTGTTGATATGCTTATGTGAGCATTTAACAAAATACTCTGTAATATTCAATACAGTCTAATTTGTGTGAGAATTGGAGAGGTGCCATTTTGCACCATATATTTTGACACTTCCTAAAAAAAACCTATTTTTAGCACTTAGAAAATAAAAAATTTGTAACTAAAAGTTGGAAACTCTTTTTGATACTATTGTTTCGCATGACAAGATGCTCATCTGTGTCATATATTGTCACATTATTGTGAACTATGACATGGATATGGTCATGACCTTAGTCATTTGGCTCGAAATTCATGATTGTTCCCTTTTTACAAGTTATGAAAAACTCTATACTTATCATTTTTCCTAACAACTAGTACACATAGAAGGACTACATGCCAAATGTATTGAATTTTTTTACATTTTTGTCATTTTGTTTGATTTTGCTTTAAAACAGGATAAAAATTGTGAGCGAAACTATTCATAGATAGGGCATTAATCTTTCAACACACTTTGTGACTATTGCATATAATTATACTTGAGTACCTTAAAATGACTTTTGACAACTGTTAGCATCAAAATAGAGCATACGTCTAGTTTAAATTTGAATTACTTTCTGTCATTTAGATAAGCGCAGGCAAGTAGGCGGACGGGCCACCGGCGTGGCGGACGCACTAGTAGGAAACTGCCTTTCAGTGGAAACACATTTTGTGGCGCACCAAATAGCCGTGCGCCACAAAAAATATTTATCTGGCGCATGTAATTTTCGTGCGCCACAAAATTTTGCGCACGAAAACCACATGCGCCACAGAAAGTCACATTTCTGTGACGCATGGGTAGTGTGCGCCACAAAAGTCACATTTCTGGGGCGCACCTGGCCATGTGCGCCACAGAAAGTCACATTTCTGTGGCGCACCTGGCCATGTGCGCCACAAAAATGCAACTTTTTGTGGCGCACCCACCTCCATGCGCCACACAAATGTGACTTTCTGTGGCGCACCAAAATCCTTTGACATGTAGTTAGGTTTTAGTGTCTAGTTCGTATAGAAATTTTGAAATATGAATTTTGACCTTTTTTGCAAAAAACGAACAAAAAAATATTGACACGGCCACAACTTTTGCATACGACGTCGAAAAAATACGTTTAATATACCAAAAAAATCGTGAGAAAAAAGGAACTCGATTTCACCTGGGTTTACCCGGTGAACTTTTCTCAGATTCGGCAAATTCCAAAACAGTAAAAAGTTATTTCAAAAAGAAGATTTTTTTCTACAAAATCAAAAAAATTGGAAAAAAATTCTGTGGCGCACGGTGGGCAGATTCCTCGGTCATAAAAAGCCGTTGGATCCTAGGCAAGAATGGAAGATACCGAAGGATCTTACCACTGTCGACCTCAATATACCTAGAGGACTTGCGCTTGAGGCAGTATTTTTCATCCTTGTGTTCTTTTCTAAATAACATGCAACCCATTGGACAAGCATCTATCGGCTCATATTCCATCTTAAGTGAACTAAGGATTTTCTTCGACTCGTACATGTTCTTTGGCAGAAGGTGTGCCTCCGGCAGAAGGGAGCCAATAACATGCAGGAATGCATCAAAGGCATTAATGCTTACGTTGAATTGACACTTGACAGCCATTAGGCGACTAATGGAATCAAGTTGAGAAACTTTTGTATGGGCGTGGAGGGTTTTCTGTGAGGCAAACAAAGTATCATAGAACTCCTTCGTGCTCTTGTCCATCTCCCCATCTGCATCTTTGGCTGGAATTTCAGGTGCTCGTGCATTAGCAAATTAATATAGCATTATATCACCCCCGGTATCAAAAGCTGTTGAGGCCTCCTCGGTGCGCTGTCACGCCACCTTCTTTCTCCGAGATGCACGCTCGCCATGCATGGTCCAACGATGATAGCCTAGCATAAACCCATTCTTGCTGAGCTGAAGACCCATATCGTCCTTTGTTTGGTTTCGCTGGTTTTGCATTTATTGCACGGGCACCAAGTTCCAGCTACCCCATGATTTTTATCAAATGCAATCTCCAGGAACTCTAAAGTCTTAGTAATCCATTCCTCAGAGATCTGACTCGCACTAGGTCGACCGCTGTACATCCACTCACGAGCCTCCATATCCACACTGATTAATGTAGACATATGTACAACGTGTTTAATTTAACAAAGAGATTCATGCATCATCAAATCAATTATTTACAAAGCTATAGATTGTACGCGTCAAATGCACTCACCTATCACTACTAGGTAAAGATAAGTCCTAATCCCACCTGAGTATGTGTAGCTTGTGTTCGTTTCCACGTCTACTCCTATCCAAGACAGAATTTCGGCAGCACCTCCCCGCTGCTCTCCAAATACACATCTCGACAAATGTCGAGAGGATGTGTATCCGGAGAACAACAGGGAGGCACCACCGAAATTCCGTCTCAGATAGGAGTAGAACATCGAAACGAACACAACCAACACATACTCGAGCTATCCAAAAATGTGGACAATTCGAAATGGCTACGGTTATAAAAATATAGCTGTTTGTATATAAATGTATACCCTGGACAAGGTGCATACAAAAATATATACAAACAGCTCTTTGTATATAATGAATACCCTTGACAAGGCGTACACATAAATATATAAAGAGTTTCATCTTTATTAACCAAAACCCTTCCGAACGGGAGACATCTAGGGTTACGCGACTAGTTTGGTGAGCTACAAAATAATGCAACCTAGCAAGAGAGGCGGAAGATCATTACCCTCGAAGCGTGATCGTGGAAAATAAACGGGCAGCTAGCTCCTGCCCGAACCCTACCCTACAACGACGCTCCCGTCGTCAACCTCGCTGCATACCCTGCACACATTATCACAAATACAATTAATAACTAACAAACAACAATGACTAACTAAGCAAAATATCACCTAACTAATTAACAAACAATCCAAAAACCGAACCAACTACTAACCTAACTAACTACTGACCAAAATCAAATAAACAGAGAGTAGCAGTACCGAAAAAAGTAACCAACTACTAACTACAAACCCTAACAACAAAGGGGTGGAGGAGGACCCTAACTACTCACTACAAACTACTAACCCTAACTACTAACCAAAATCAAATAAACTTTTATACTAACCTAACAATAAACAGAGAGTAGCAGTATCCTAACAAAAATTGGAAAATGCTCACCTAGCCAAGGCAGAAGCTCGGGGTGGAGGAGGACCAGTGGCAGGGGCGACTCGGGGTGGAGGAAACTGTCGGGGCGGCGACAACCGAGGCAGCAGCAGGTCCAGTCGCGGCAGCGGCGGCGTGGAGGGGAGTGGCAGTAGCTCGGGGTGGAGGAGGACCAGTGGCAGCAACTCGGGGTGGAGGAGGCGGCAGCGGGGCACGGCACGCGGTCGCGGGGGAGGCGGCAGTGCCGTGCGCTCGCGGTGGAGGCCGGCCGCGCAGCTAGCCCGAGCCTCCCGCCATTGCTCCGGCCGAGGTGGCGGCTAGGGTTCGGGCTCGTGGCGGCGGGGGCGGGTAGCGGCCTAGGATTCGTGGCGGTGGGGGGTGGGGGGGACGGGGAGAGGTGGCGGCGGTAGCAGAGGGAGCTGGCGGCGGGGGAGGCGTGGGTGGGGGGTGGTGGCGGGCTGGCGGCGGCGGCGAAGAAAGGCAGAGAGGACGCGCGCGGGGGTTGGGGATGGGGAAAAGGAAATTTTTGGGATTTCGGCAGCCAAATTTTCACTAAGTCCCCGCGCCCGCGTTATTTTTTGCCGAGTAGGCATCTTCGCCGAGTGTACTACTCGGCAAAGACCCTTTTATAATTCATCATTTTATTTTATATAATCTCTTTTTGTTGGTTATTTTTTATAATTTCATTTTATAATGTGTACGACCACACTCTAACACATAGGATAGTGCACCACCTAGTTTTTGATTTGATTATGTCGCTCCGCGGCCCCCGGTTTGTCGAAACCCACCCAGAGTTGACCGGAAGTCAACCGTGTCGTCTACCCCTTCCACGGGCGTCGAAAGGGGGTAGCTACAAGGACTTTTATACTTGGTTGTGTTTGGTTAGGTCATATGAACATTTGGAACCCATTTTGTCCCCATGTTTTCACATGGTTCCATCCGTTCGACCCGAAATGGGAGTTTCCACCCAGAAGAGCATAACCTTCGTGTCGGATAAGTGTGGTGTGTGAAGCCGGTCACACCTCGGAGTCTCATGTTGGCTCTTGAAACCTCCCACCACACTCTAACACATAGGATAGTGCACCACCTAGTTTTTGGTGTGATTTCGACGCTCTGCGGCCCCCGGTTCCGTCGAAACCCACCCACAGTTGACCGAAAGTCAACCGTGTCGTCTACCCCTTCCACGGGCGTCGAAAGGGGGTAGCTACAAGGAATTTTATACTTAGTTGTGTTTGGTTAGGTCATATGAACATTTGGAACCCATTTTGTCCCATGTTTTCACATGGTTCCATCCGTTCCACCTGAAATGGGAGTTTCCACCCAGAAGAGCATAACCTTCGTGTCGGATAAGTGTGGTGTGTGAAGCCGGTCACACCTCGGAGTCTCATGTTGGCTCTTGAAACCTCCCACCACACTCTAACACATAGGATAGTGCACCACCTAGTTTTTGGTGTGATTCCGACGCTCCGCGGCCCCCGGTTCCGTCGAAACCCACCCACAGTTGACCGGAAGTCAACCGTGTCGTCTACCCTTTCCACGGGCGTCGAAAGGGGGTAGCTACAAAGGACTTTTATACTTGGTTGTGTTTGGTTAGGTCATATGAACATTTGGAACCCATTTTGGCCCCATGTTTTCACATGGTTCCATCCGTTCCACCCGAAATGGGAGTTTACACCCAGAAGAGCATAACCTTCGTGTCGGATAAGTGTGGTGTGTGAAGCCGGTCACACCTCGGAGTCTCATGTTGGCTCTTGAAACCTCCCACCACACTCTAACACATAGGATAGTGCACCACCTAGTTTTTGGTGTGATTCCGACGCTCCGCGGCCCCCGGTTCCGTCGAAACCCACCCATAGTTGACCGGAAGTCAACCGTGTCGTCTACCCCTTCCACGGGCGTCGAAAGGGGGTAGCTACAAGGACTTTTATACTTGGTTGTGTTTGGTTAGGTCATATAAACATTTGGAACCCATTTTGGCCCCATGTTTTCACATGGTTCCATCCGTTCCACCCAAAATGGGAGTTTACACCCAGAAGAGCATAACCTTCGTGTCGGATAAGTGTGGTGTGTGAAGCCGGTCACACCTCGGAGTCTCATGTTGGCTCTTGAAACCTCCCACCACCCAGAAGAGTTTCCACCCAGAAGAGCATAACTTTATATCACATGTGAGTTTTTTTTTTTCTGTTAATTAATTGCATGACGGCCGGTGAAACATGCGTGGTAGGTGGTTGTCGGTGGAGTGGATAAGAACACATGCTATGTGCTGACGAGAATAAATTGAATTATAAAACACACATATATATTTAATCTCAAAGACATATTTTATTTAACATGGACAAATAACACTAGTACATTTTGGCAAACGAACATAATTGACTAACAAACAAAGAAAAAAATTACAACAGTCACGAACAACAAAAATAATTAACACCTACGATCTTCTCATCAGTTATCTTCTCCTCCGGCCGATCCCATGCCAAATGGCCCTCCGAAGCAATGGCCTCCTGTCCTGTAGAACGGACCCGGGTCGACTACCTGCTCCACATGGATTCGGATAGTATGAACCAGGGACTGCTTCGTCGTGGTTGAGTAGGGGTCGTGAAACTCGACGGTGGAAGCTCAGGCTCTGGCACCTCCACATCGTAGATGGTAGGAACTTCTGATAGGTTCTTCATCCACGCCATCACACTCAGGTACCAGCTGTCCTCCGGCTTGAGCATTTCCACAAGCTGCCCACCTAGCCTGTTGATGAACTGGTTCACGGCTTGGGGCTCCCACACCTCCCGTGGGAACCTCTCAAACCTCAGCTTCGTTAGGTACGGCAGCTCCGATGCCCGCCCTCCATGCCCACGATGCCAGCGGCTCATCGCGAGCGTCTTGCCGTTGACGACGAGGCCGGGGGAGGCATGGAGGACACGAGTGCAGTCCTCGCTCAAGCGGAAGCGCACGAAGAAGTCGAATGGCGGAGCACAAACCTCCACCTTGACGTTGCGGCGGTTCACACCGCACTGCACCACCACCGCCCCCACGACCGTCTCCGGCAACAACGGTGACCGGCTACCTCCCACCGTCGCCATGAGTGCGCGCCCGCTCCACTTCTCCTCCAGCTTGACCATGCCGGGCGTGCGAGACAACACGCTGTGCCCACGCTCGGGGTGTTCAGACTCACCAGAACTCCACATCGATCTCCTCCAGAGATTCACGCTGAAACAAAACACCCGGTTTGCCCTAGCTACAGCCCTACAGTGATTCACGCTCGAATGCCTTGCATTCACTGTAGGACGTGGCTAGGGAGACCGAATGTTTTGTGTTTGAGCATGAGTGAGTAACCTGGCTGAGAAGTGGCCTATTTATAGGCGTCGTTAGGGCTGAAAACGGGCGCCAAAACGAGACGCAAAAGTGGTGGAAAGAGCGGGAAAACATCACACTTTGCCGAGAGGGACACTCGGCGAAATGAACCACTCGGCGAACTTTTGGCGCGAAACTAAAATATTTTTCCCGCCCACCATCTTCGCCGAGAGCAACACTCGGCGAAGACAACCACCCGGCGAAGAAATGGCGCGGGGCGAAATTTCGTTTCCCGCCCTAAACTTTGCCGAGTGCTAGCCACCGACACACTCGGCAAAGAGGGCCTAATTCGCGCGGCAAACCCAAAGAGTTTCGCGCGCATTCTTTGCCGAGAGGGGCACTCGGCAAAGAAAAGTTCCATTAAATATATTTTTTACGGTGACATCTTGCCGAGTGTCCCACTGTCTTGTGCCACGTGGCTCTCCTTTTCGCCGTGACCACAGTTTTGCCTAGTGTCTTTTTCTGTCGTTGCCAGAAAATGGTTCTTCGCCGAGTGCAGTGCTCGGCGAAGTATGTGTTTGCCGAGTGGTCGGTACTTCGCCGAGTGTTTTTAGTCCTGCGTCGACGTAGGCCTCTTCGCCGAGTGGCCCCCGCGTTTTAGCACTCAGCGAAGCGCAGACCACTCGGCGGCGAGTCATTTTCCCGTAGTGCTTCTAACAATAATCAAAACAGATAGATATATAAGAGGCCACTAAACGGATTTTAGGTATTATTTAGTATAATAAGAAGATGCGGCATTCTATGAACTATTCACAGGTATCACGACTAGTGTGTATAAAAGTAGTTGTCATATAAGAGCGTCGCAAAAAGTTAATTTTCAAAAAAAAATTAGTGTGATTGTGTGAACTCTTTTTGTGTGATTTCACCATAGTTTGTGCATAAGTGTCATCATCTACGAAATAATGGAATTTTTGTATTTTTCAGTTTGCTAGCTGAATTTCTGATTTGAGCTAAATAGGCCTCGAGTAACATAAAGATTTTTGCTCTTCTTTTTCCATCCCGGAATCAAACCTTTTAATTTCAATATAACTCTCTCTTGGATTGTGAGATGATATTCTTGTGACTTTTCTCCGATAAATTATACTGATTTTTTTAACATGTGCAACGTTTTCTTTTTATTCTGAATGAAATTACCTATATTTCTGTGTTTATGATATCTGAATTTGCAAAGTTTATATGAGCATTTCTTCGATATAAGACATGTGTTTGATTTTTTTGACAACACTACCGCGGCGGGGCTGAGGAGTGTTGTTTGGTAATTGACTGGAGTAGTATATATAGTTGCGGGGCGGAGGCGTTGGAAAGAACACAAACATCTTGGAAACAATGGAAACAGCTGAGGTTTTTGCCCTCGTGGCCGCCGTGCTCTTCTGCTTAGCCGTCCTCCGGCGAAGCACCAGCCCTGCCGTCCAGGTAGTCAGGGATCCTGCCGTTGCCCAGCGCCTCCTCAATGAGACCGCGGACGCTTTCACGAACCGGCCGAACGCTGGGCTTCTCACGTCCCTGGCGACCTGGACCCATGGGCCCGAACGGAAGGAGACCATATCGACCGTGGCCTACGGCTCGCACTGGCGATCGCTGCGGTCCAACCTCACCGCGGGCTTCCTCAGCCCCGCGCGTGTCGCCGCCCTCGCCCCGCTGCAGCGGGACGCCGTCCAGGACCTCGTCGCCGGCTTGTCCGCCGCCGCCGTAGGAGAGGTGGTCATGCGGGAGCACCTCGACCGCGCCATGTTCGCGCTGGCCGCGCGGATGTGCTTCGGCGATGGCTTGGAGGGGAGCCGCGTGCGCGCCATGCAGCGCGTGCTGGAGGACATGACGCAGGCCATGGACGAGACGGTCTCGTTCGACGGCTCCACGCTGAGCAAGATCACACACTGGAGGCAGCTGCGCCGGCTGTTGGGCCTGTTCGTCCCTCTGGGCGAGGTGGTGCGTCCACTCATCGCGGCGGCGCGGGCACGGGAGACCTCCGCCGACGCTCGACAGGCGTACGTGGACTCGCTCATCGACCTCCGCATCCCCAACGATGTGGACGGCGGCAAGCGTGCGCTGGAAGACGACGAGATCCTGGGCCTCGTGGCCGAGTTCCTGGCCACCAACACGGGGGTGATCGTGGCGTGCATCGAGTGGACGCTCGCCAACCTCGTCATCCAACCGGAGGTCCAGAAGAAGCTGCGCCACGAGGTCGACGAGGCTGAGGAGGCGGCAGGGCTCCTCTCCGAGAAGGAGAAGGGCACGCCGTACCTGCGCGCCGTCATGCTCGAGAGCCTGCGCGTGCACCCGCCTTCGCCTTTCGTGACGCGCGGCGTCCACGACCTCGCGGCCGGCGGGCTGAGATTGAGAAAAAGGCTCATTTTCATGGTGCGGGACATCGGGAGGCACGGGAGCGCGTGGACGGAGCCCAACCAGTTCAGGCCGGAGCGGTTCCTGCCGGGAGGCGAGGCGGAGGACGTGGGCCAGATGCCGGGGCGGAACGAGGTCCGGATGATGCCGTTCGGAGGCGGGAGGAGGTTCTGCCCGGGCTCCAGCCTGGCGATGCTGCAGGTCAAGCTCTTACTGGCCGCGGTCGTGCGGCACTTTGAGCTGGCGCCGCCGAGCTGCGGCGTCGACCTGACGGAGGTGGGCGGGTTCAACAACGTGATGAAGAAGCCGCTGCGTGTGCGCCTGACTCAGCGCACGTTGCCCTAGCTAGAGGGCTCATGGCCATGGCCTAAATCACAGTACTATGTATACGTACTGTCTACGTATATACTATCGACACGCCGCGTACTATATGTACAATCTACAATAAGGAAATAAGTGATTATAGTAATATGTATACTATCTTTTTTTCACAACCGGGCTACTCCCGTACTATGTCTATTATCTACAATAATAAGGAAGTAATTTTGCCAAGTGCATGCCGCGGGCACTAGGCATTGTGCCTGGATCCTCTTACGATAAAGTACGTTGATTGATCGACTGTTTTCTTCTGTTTATGTTGTATAAATGTTTTGCTCTCCTGCTATGGGTCCATAAAGTGATGTATCACCAAAGGAGCCCATACGCAGATACACTGGCCTGATGGGACAATACCCAAGTAAAATCGGCTTGCAAAAATCTAAGTTCAAAGTAAAATCAGTGGTTGTTCATGTTTAGATCATAGTTTAGCAATGCATGCATACTAACACCTTCATACCAAGATGGTCGATCGTGTATGGGATGCATGTAAATTCAGAAGAAGGAAATACACAGTTTTCGGTGCATGTATCAACCGCGGAGATGGTGGTGGCAGTTCAAGCATGAAACTGATGCCCGGCTAATATGTCCAGCATTTTCCATCAGCTTTGCTGCTGCACTTACGTCGCCAGTGAAAGTTTCACCACAGTTCTCTCGTTCATGTCGCTCCTCGGCGGCGGCCCGAGCGAACCCTAGTGCTGCCGTCCCCGAGCCAACCTTCCTGGTCGACCTCCCAGCTCACGCTGCCGCCGGAAGATGACGCCGGGCTAAGCCCGCGCGGTGAACGTCGGTGGTGCGGGCTTCTTCATCCCGTCGCTGCGGTCGGGTGGCGGCGTGGCTACCCTTTCCTGGCAATGCCGGATCTCCTCCGGTGGCTCGACGGTCCTTGAGTCATGGCGACGCGACCTCCTCTTCCCCCGATGGTGCGGCTCCCAGCTGATGCGGCGCAGTACGTCTCCCGTTGTTGCGGTGTTCGGATCCACCTCGCTGAGGCGATCAGCTTCGGCCGGCCTTGGCCATGGCTCTATACCGGCTCCACATCTGGCCACGATGGGATTTAGGACTAGGCCGGCTGATGCGGCGCGGTGCATCTCCCGCTGTTGCGGTGTTCGGATCCACCTCGCTGCGGCGGTCAGCTTCGGCCGGCCTTGGCCATGGCTCTAGACCAGCTCCACATCTGGCCACGGCGGGTTTTAGGACCACGCCGGGCTCCTCCTGGTGGATTTTAAGACGGCGGGTGATGGGCATCGCGCTAGGCGTGGATCTTCATTGGCGGTGCTGTCCGGTGAGGGTATGCTGGTCGCGGTGGTGTCACCGTGCGGTGTGCATGTGATCCTATGTGGCTTGGTGGATTCTTGATGCACATGCTCGTCAGACGGCGGCGGGTGGCTGCGCGTGGTCTAGCTAGCTTCGCGTGTGAGGTCTCAAATTGGAGGTCATAAGGAATGACCGGGTGAAAGCTTGCCCCAAAGGAATCGATGACATCCGTGGACGCCATCACCTTCTTGGAAGTGTCATCGTGGTACGGTGCCTTTCCCTCCATCTGGTGACCGGGGAAACCTCAGACATGTAGGTTTGACCTATGACATGCTCCTAGCTTGGGGCATCATGTTTGTACTTAGCGACGACTAGAGAGATCAGTGGAAGGTGTTTGGATGCTAGGGCGTTGGCTCTAGATTCGGTAGCATTGCGATCTGTTTGGCAATATTGACAGTGGTGAGTGGATCCGAGTCACAACATGTCCATTGTCAGCGGTATCCTACGTGTTCCACTAGTACAGAACGACACATCGGACACCCCTCTATGGAAACGGCACGAGTTAGGCGACGGAAGAAATGAGTTCTGCGCGCTTCCGCGAGAGTGCGCGCGCTAGTCGGTTGATGGGAATATCTCTGTTGCCCATATATTGCCAATGGTTGGAAAATAGCTCTGTTGCTGATATTCCCACAATACCAACGGAGTTTTGTCGATCTCCGTTTCCCACGTGAAAGCCCATTAAGCGGTGCCCATATAAAGACCACCCACTCCAGTGGATCTCACTCTCACTCTCTCCCCCAGGTCCTAACCCTAGCCGCACACTCTCTCCACGTACTTCACTCCCTCGATGGCGAACCCCTCCGGTGCCGACGGAAGTCAGGATAGAGCATCTTCCCCGCCAACCCTCCGAGTCGCCAACCAGAGCTGCCTCTCCCCGACATCTTCACCGAGGCCCACGGTGACTGATCTCGCGAGTTCTTGCAGACCCGTCAGATCCCCTACGGATCCACGGCGGCGGAGGCCCCCGGCGCCCGGATCTCGTCCTCCTCGAATGAAGAGGATTCAGATCTGGAGGTCGGTCTCCTCCTCTCTCGCGCCTCCTTTGAGCGCGAGCGCACCGATGGTGTCATTCGGGTGGCAGTGATGGAGAGAGCAGTCCGCATCTCCGCCGCCGAGCATGCGATGGAAGCCGCCGAGGAGGTGTTGTTCCTGACGCAGCTCTGGGCGGCCATAGACCGGTCTCTTCTCCCTGGCCAGGGCCCTGGGCCAGATGCGGCGGCTGCTGTGGCGGAGGAGGAGGAGGAGCTGGTGTTCGAGGAGGATGAGGTCCCGGGGTCCTCTGACAGTAGCTCCAGCGCCTGGGACGCATCCAGCGGCGGTAAGCGACCCCGCCTCGCCTAAGGTAAAACTCTAAAGGGCCTAAACTACCGCTTTGTTAGCTCTGTATTTGCTCTGTTATTTAGCTCTGTTTGCTCTGTATTTGCTCTATTTATGTTGCAAACTTACCAAAACTGTTTAATAGTTAAGTTTACTCTGTATTTGCTCTGTATTCTTAGCTAGTTTGCTCTGTATTTGCTCTGTTATTTAGCTCTGGTTCTCTGTATTTGCTATGTTTATGTTGTAAACTGCTGCTTACCAAAGCTGCTTAATAGTTAAGTTTACTCTGTATTTGCTCTGTATTCTTAGCTAGTTTGCTCTGTTTATTAGCTCTGTTTGCTCTTTTTAACACTGATTATTCGTTATGTGAAGGGCTTGGTGGATGCCTGGTGACAGATGCTGCTACTGTGAAAACCTAGGAGCGGGGCTCCGTACATGGTGCCGTCACCACGAGCAGTACATTTTGTGCAGCACGAGCTGAAGTGAAGACAGTCGATGATCATTCCGGCGGCCGTGAAGACATAGGAGCAAGGCTCCAGCCACGCGCACCGATGAACTTTTGTACAGCAGGGCGAACAGGAATACGGTGACGAACGGACGGCCGTCTAGTTGCATGGAGCGGGGCTCCATCGACGGCGCAGCCCCGTCACCGTGCTTTTTTTTTGTTTCCTATAGCCCTTATTAGAAATGGTGATTACTAAAATTCCGTGTCTAATGTGAAACATATCGGTAACGATCTAATATACTAACTGTTGCCCATGTTAGGGGCAACGGTGAACCATCTCCGTTGCCATTGAGCTCTTCACATCAGCAGCGGGGGCGGGGACACGGACCATTTCTCCGTTTCCGATTAGTGTTTTGACCCGTTTTCGATGTGTCGTTCTGTACTAGTGTTGTTTGGGTTCCTGTGCGGTGTCCTGCGGTAATGCGGTGAAGTCAGAGTTGTGGGTCGTGTAGTGGCATGTCGGCAACGATGCCACCTCATCGTGGTACCGGTGCATGGATCTCCAGATGCCGCTCGGATTTTGTCGGTGCACAGTGTGCAAGTTTCTCCTGTTAAGCTCTTTCTCAAAGTCGGAGTTGCCTCTTCCTTGACGTTGTGAGTCGACTGTTTGGTATTGGTCTAGCTCAATTGTCTTCTTCTTTTTTAAAATAAAATGAGGCAAATTGTCCGTTTTGTTAAAAAAACTTTCACCACCAAAGGCTGCCACAGCTGTTTGCATGCTGCTGTGAAATTAGTTGAGGTGCATCACTGCAAGGATATATAAATTTATATATTTAAAAAATTGTATGATGCATATTTGGATCAGGTACTTTCATGTATACAATTATAATGTAATTTTATGGTAAATATACTGCTGCGTGAAACATGAAATATGATAAAAGTCTCGGGTTAAGATGTACTCCCTCTGTCTCAAATTTGTTGTCAATCTAGCTTTTAAAAAAAAGTCAAATCATCTTAACTTTGGTTTGTCACTGATGATGAGTTCAAAAGCTGACCAGTTGGAAAAATATATCCTAATTAAATGAAAATTGTAACATACTAACATGTAGCCAATATGATTATCTAGGTGATGCTAATTTGCATTGTTGAAACGGTCAACCAGAAGACATACTCGATCGCCACCTACTCACAATGGTCAAGAGGGTAGTAACAAATGTACTTACATGCAATCTTTGTCGTTGCTACATATGCGTCACCTCATTAGTACGAGAGGAGCACCAGTAGAGAGATACTTCGTCCGTTGAAATGTACTGTATAAAGTATGGTTGAGGTAGACGCTATGCCAGTAAGTACAAGAAGTTAGCTCATCTTGACCAATGATGTATGTGATTATCATCATGGTGTCTTTACTTTTTTAATGAAAAAAGTTTAAGTAACATATCCAGTGTTTACTTCTTTGCCACCTTCCACCAACTCTCATATGATGATGGCATGAGTCGGGAAAAAGATATGTCTTTTTGGGCGAAGCGGATGTGGATCTTTTTTTTTATATTAACCATATAACTTTTAATCGAACAGTCTAATTAATTTGTTTTGATGATATTTGTAGGGAAGGTGAGGGATCATACTTTTAGGGGCAAGGATCTATCTTTTGTGAGATAGAAGTAGATACAGAACAGTCTTTCTGGAAGAAGAGATCAAACTATTTTTTTGAGAAGGATCCATATGTGGAAGAGATTGATCTATTTTTCTTAGAGAAGCTCGTTTCTTTGACGACGAAGATGGATCTACTTAATTTTTTTTAGAGAGATTGATATCATACTGCGGGAAGGAGAAATCAATCATTTTTTTAGGGAGGGTGATCGGTTTATTTCTTATCTTGAGGAATGGTGAATTTGTTTTAATTGGTGCCTACCTGAGATTTTGTTTGTCAAAGGTGGTGTGTGGTAGGACTTATTAGTAGTAATGGAGTTGAACTATAACCCTGCAAATGCGATGTGACAGAAAATCTGTGTGACATAATCATATATAAAAAGATACTAAAAGCTATATTATTGTTTAGTACGTGCCTCCAAATCAAATTTTAATTGTTCTAAGAATGGGTGTGCTTTATATTTTGATCACTTGCTTTCATATATTAAATTATAATGTAATTTTGTGGTAAATATACTACTCTATCAGACATAAAATATTACAGAGGTGGATGTTTAATTAAGATGTTCGAAATAAAGTACACATCTTTCAAATAAGGTCTGCAATAAATTCTAAGGATGAGTAGCACTGAAAGATGCATCTATTGAAAATGGGAATTGTAAATTACCAGCCCTGAGGTCAAGTCTTTCAAATAATGCCCGATAATTGTTGCACGAGGCCAGTATGAGTATCTAGCTGATTCTAACTTTCATACTTGAAACAGCCAACGAGAAGTCACACTCGCCACCTACTCATATTAGTCAAAAGGATAATTACAAATGGACTTACACATACAGTCTTCGTTTATAAAGGCACAACCGTGAATTTTAAAGGCACACGGGATCTTAGTCTTCACATGAGAAATAAAGTACACATCTTTCAAATAAAGCCTGCCATAAATTCAAAGGATGAGTAGCACTGAAAGATGCATCTATTAAAAATGTAAATTGTTAATAACCAGCCCTGAGGTCAAGATTTTCAGATAAGGCCTGACAATTGTTGCACATGAAGCCAATATGAGTATGTAGCTGATGCTAACTTTCATGCTTGAAACAGCCGACGAGAAGACAAAGTCGCCACCTACTCACATTAGTCAAGAGGCTAATTACAAATGGACTTACATACAGTCTTCTTCGATAAAACCACAGTCGTGAATTTTAAAGGCACAAGGGATCTTAGTCTTCACATGAGATAATCGACTATAGGAAGCGGTTCAAACAAAGGATACTAACAGCTAGATTATTGTTTAGTATGTGCCTTCAATTCAAATTTTATATATTTGAAGAATGTGTATGATTTAGATTTTGATCATTTGCTTTTATATATTAAGTTATAATGTAATTTTGTGGTAAATATACTACTCTGTTCAACGTAAAATATGACATAGGTCGTTGTTTAAGATGTTCGAAATAAAGTACACATCTTTCAAATAAGGCCTGCCATTAATTCAAAGGATGAGTAGCACTGAAAGATGCATCTATTGAAAATGGAAATTGTTAATAACCAGCCTTGAGGTCAAGTCTTTCAAATAAGGCCTGATAATTGTTGCGCATGAGGCCAGTATGAGTATCTCGCTGATGCTAACTCGCCACCTACTCACATCAGTCAAGAGGCTAATTATAAATGAACTGACATACAGTCTTCGTCGATAAAGGCACGGCCGTGAATTTTAAAGGCACATGGATCTTAGTCTTCACATGAGATAATCGACTAAAGGAAGCGGTTCAAACGAAGGCACTGTAGGATTATAAATTATGGGCATTTTTGGTCTTAGGTTAGGTAGTTCCCAGACTAGATATCCTAACTTTTGGGTGTAAACGGGTTCGGCTATCATGAGTTCAATTGTCAGCGGCTGATGACACCTTTAGTTGGAAACTCGAAAAGTTTCCTTTCGTACCTAATTAAGCTGGGGTGTGGTACACACAAAGGAGAATTACGGAACTGATTCATGTACCACGTTCTTTGTACGACTTTTGTCCGACGCCTGATTCAAACCGTCAGATTACCTATGTATTAAGCAGCCAACGGACGGAGTAGTGCGTCGGATGCAGATCGTATGCAAAAGTGTCAGATCTAATAAAATGCAACCGGAAAGTTTTTTTTTTTGCGAATAACCGGAAAGGATATGGTGGAGGTAGACACTACGTACGACAAGTCAGCTCCTTCTTACCAATCATGTGATTAACACATGTAGTAGGCTAATCCAGTGCCTGTCCGCGAACACATGTAGTTTAACTCGGTATTCAACGAGGCAATGGCTGCCGACAGCCGATACCTCGCAGACCTTCTGGCCGAAGTCACTGGGTGGACCGCTACGATGGCGAGGCCGCGAGGGCTGTTGCCAAGGCCATCCCACATGTCAAGTGTTTCAGTTCTTCACCTCCCACATGTGATTGAAGGCATCTCGGATCAGGCACAATGTCGAATTATTGTTGGGGACATGGTGAGTTTATTCCCTATACAGTATACGTCGATTGTTTGCGTTGTTTTCATCAGTTAGGAATCTTGGTTCTACTTGTTGGTCCATAAAATTGGCATAGTATGAGACATGTGATTCTTCTTTCACATGTAGGTCTCTCCGAGTCACACATGAGAGGGCGTGTTATAGTATATGTGGATGACCTATGTTGCTTTCGTCAGTTCGGACTTTTTGCTCTAGTGGTTGGTATATGAAACTTGACAATTCCACTTTCTAATCTCATTTTACTTAAGGTATTTTTGTATCACTTGAAAGAACAACATATACCACCACCATGCACACACTGGCAGAGAAGGTCGATCCACCGCAGGACACATATACCTTTCGTAAATTACTCACATGCGCCTTCACAAGTGATCAGCACCACGGAATAAACCGTAAGGTGAAACGATAAGAATCTGAACGTAACAGTTTTGTTGATATGCTTATGTGAGAATTTTTAAAAAATACTCTGTAATATACAATATAGTCTAATTTGTGTGAGAATTGGAGAGGTGCCATTTTGCACGATATATTTTGGCACTTCCTTAAAAAAACCTATTTTTAGCACTTACAAAATAAAAAATTGTAACTAAAAGTTGGAAACCTTTTTGATACTATTGTTTGGCATGACAAGATGCTCCTTTGTGTCATATATTGTCACATTGTCGTGAACTATGCCATGGATATGGTCATGACCTTAGTCAGTTGGCTTGAAATTCATGATTGTTCCCTTTTGTGAAGTTTTTTTACAAATTATGAAAAACTCGTTGCTTATCATTTTTCCTAGCAACCAGTACACATAGAAGGACTACATGCCAAATGTATTGAATTTTTACATTTTGTTCATTTTCTTTGATTTCGCTTTAAAACGGGATCAAAATTGTGAGCGAAACTATTCATAGATAGGGCATTAATCTTTCAACACACTTTGTGACTATTGCATATAATTATACTTGAGTACCTTAAAATGAGTTATGATAACTTTTAGCATCAAACTAGAGCATACCTGTAGTGAATTACTTTCTGAAACTCATTTAGATAAGCGCAGGCATGTAGGCAGACGGTCCACGTCTGCTCATGCCTTCATCCACATACGTATATGTATGTACATATGTGGCTCGCGTAATTACAATCCAGCGCTAGGTACATACGTGAGACCGCTAGCTGTTGAACACGGTCGCGAACAGCTAAATGGGGCGAACGTCCGCGAACAAGCTTAGATAAGCGAAAGTAGCTAGGAAGCGCGAAAATCCTTAATTCTTTAGATTTGCCCATCCAATATGGTCTAATTTGTGTAACAATTAGAGAGGTGCCGTTGGCACCATATTCTTTGCTTTTGCTTCACAAAAAACCAATTTTTGGTACTTAGAAATAAAAAATAAAAAATTGTAACTGAAAGTACGAAACTCCTTGTGGCACTATTGTTTGGCATGACAAGATGCTTCTTTGTGTCCAATATGGTCACATTATCATGACCTTTGCCATGGATATGGTAATGTCCTTAGTCATTTGGCCCAGAAGTCATGAATATGGAGAAATGATAATCCATTTTATGAACGTTTTTTACAAATTATATAAAAATTCATACTTATCATTTTTCCTACCAATTAGAACACCTAAAAGGACTCCATGCCAAAGTAGTTCATTTTTTACATTTTCTTTGATATTTTTCCAAACAGTGACAAAATCATTGGTGGAACTATTCATATCTATGGCCTGCATCTTTTAACACCCTCTATGGCTATTGCATAGAATCATACTTGAATACTCTAAATCCTTTTTGACAATTTTTAGGACCAAACTAGAGCATATTTGTCGTTCAAATTTGAATTACTTCCAGAAAATCAGCTAAAATTCATTTGATTGGGACAAAGTAGGTAAAAAGAGATAGAATCTTAATACTTGGGAATTGGCCATCTAATATGGTCTACTTTGTGTCCAAATTGGAGAGTGCCATTTTGCATCATATTTTTTGCACTTCACAAAAAACCATTTTTGGCACTCACCAAATGAAAAAACATTTTTTTGTGATAAAAAAGTTGAAAACTCCATTTAAAACTATTGTTTGGCATGCCAACAAGGAAGGAGAACAAAAAAATTCAATTTATTTTTGAAAGTAATTTTTAAAATAAGTTTAAATATTTGTGGAGTTCCATGTGAGAGGGCACTTGATACGTCCAAAATATATCTATAATTTTTGGTTGTTTCATGCTACTTTATATCATTGCTACATGCTTTTACCATGGTTTTATATCATTTTATAGCATTTTATTGGACTAATCTATTAACCCACTGTCAAGTGCCGGTTTCTGTTTTTTCTTGTCAGTGCATTGCAGAAAAGGCGAAAAATAAAGTTGCTTGGAAAATTTTAGGAAAAATACCAAAATTCTAACTCGATGCTCGGAAAATTTTAGGAAAAATAAAGTTGCTCGGAAAATTTAAGAGACGGACACGGAGGACCAAAATTCAACCCCGGGGGGACCCCACAGCCGCCACACAGCCACGGGTCCCGCCCGCGTGGCCACCTCGTGGCTCCCCTCTCTCGCCGCCTCTTCGCCTATATATTGCTCTTGACCTAATTAGACGAGGGGCGGGTTATTTTTTGGAGTCTCGGTACAGAGAACCGCCGCCATCCGAAACCCTAGTTCAGGTTCTGGAGGTCCTGTTCTGGCACCCTGTCGGACGGGGAATCCACCTCCGGAGTCATCTTCATCTACCTTGCTGCTCCTAATGGCGATCGTGAGTAGTCCACCCTCGGGGCTAAGGGCTTGTACCAGTAGCTATGTGTTTATCTCTCTCTCTCCCATGATGTGATCTTGATTGTGATCATGAGCTTTGTTAATATAGTTGAATTACATGATGTTTCCCCCTCTATTCCTATACGTATTGGATTTGATCTTGCTTACTTGATTGTCTAGTATAATTTCGGAGGCCCGTATTGGGGACTCTATGGATAATAGATTAGAACGACAATGATCATGAGTTTGTTCTATGTTTGGATTGAATAATGGAATCATGAGATTACTTGATACATGTTTAGTATAATTTCCTCAGTACCAAGGTGACAGTGTGGGTGCCGTATGGATATATTAGAAAGATGTTATTCATGAGGTGTTTGTTTAGTATGATCTTTGGATGCCCAAGGTGACGGTGCGGGGCTGTCCTATAAGATTAGAAAGATGAATTTTAAGGTGTGCTTTTGTAGCCCTACGTACGTCTCAACCTATTTTGATCCATAAAAGAATGAACTCGGAGTGATCTTTACCATGTGCTTTTGGAAGGTTTATCATGTGTTTAACTATGTTAATGTTGTTGAGAGTTCTCACTAGTGAAAGTATGAATCCTGGGCCTTGTTTCCAAGCATTGAAACACCGTTTACTTTCAGTTTTGCCACTCGTTACCTTCCTGCCATTTTTATTCCAGATTACAAATACTTGCTTTTACCATCCATATTACGCGTATATCATCATCTCTCTTCGCCGAACTAGCGCACATACAACTACCAAGTGTATTAGGTGTGTTGGGGACACAAGAGACTTCTTGTATCTTGATTGCAGGGTTGTTTGAGAAGGATACTTTTCAACCTACACCTCCCGTCGTTCGATAAACCTTGGGTCATCTACTTAACGAAAATTTGCTGTTGTCCTACAAACCTCTGCGCTGGGAGGCTCAACAGAGTCTACAAGAAAGAAGCATGTAGTAGACATCACACTCGGCAAGAACTAATGGCAAGTTGTTTGCCGAGTATTTTTATTAGGGCACTCGGCAACACTAATGGCGTCTGTAGTATCCTGTTATATGCAGTCACAGAGGACACGTGTCCATCCATCTTGCCTAGTTTTTCAATTTTATCAGTGCCCCACTCCGACACTCGGCAAATATGGCGGGTTTACCTAGTGCCACTAAAAATACACTCTGCAATCAGGTGTTTTGCCGAGTGACACGGTTTCCAAAGTATATTATCGTAGCACTCGGCATTCGGGACGTTGTTGCCGAGTGTCTGGTAATTTGCACTCGACAATCATGTAGGCACTCGGCAACGTACCATTTTCCGATAGTAATAACTGAAGCTCTTTGTTCTTGGGTTGGTAGCATGTGTTGCATAATTGGAGCGACGAGGATTGTGGGAAGATGATCACACGATGCAGAGAGGCCATTGCTCAAGGAACAAAAGCAGGGAAGGGCATCATCGCCGATGAAGTGGTTGGATCTCCCTCACAAATCATACACGAAACTCAACTCTTATGGATATGCAAATGATGTAATTATTTATGGCCAAATAACGATATGGGCAAGAATAGAACAAGATATTGACAGATGCATGATTTATTAATTACAAAATTCGAACTATCTAGGAGTGCCATCGGGTCATTTAACTCTACGAACATCATCTATCTTATGCATGTTGTCGTACTCTCTTTTTCTTTGTAATAAATATATGGTGCATCAGTGCTTATCACCCTTTGTCGAGAAAAATGTATCCCGCCCAAGCACTTACTGGAGTGTCTTCTCTACACAACTCAGCTGAATAATTCAAAGTGTGTGATATTAGTCCATGATCTCATATCTTTCTCACTATGGATTGAGACGCCATGCTACTTTATCACGACCTAATGACACATGATGTCACCTCATACTGGTGCATTCCAATGGGATGTGCGAGAACCGAGTTAATATTAGTCGTGCCCACCCTTAAATTCCCATACGTCCTAGGAGATCTCTCTCGTTGCAAGCTTTTCCTCTGCAATGAACTTAACATTTGCTCTGCTTATGCATCTCAGAACAGAAACTGCTACTTCTCCTATAATTCTAATACAGACCATTTTCAGCCACGGCTCAAATTGTGCATACAAGGCTCAAAGGGCACATCTTATTTTTAATGGGTATCCTCCTCATATGGGATGTGAGGAGACCATTTAAAACCTTTTAGATAGCCCAAACAGGTAGAGCCCACAACCCATAAGGGTTATGACCAAGAGTCATTTTGGGACTTTGCACGTGAGGGAATGAGAATGTTAAGCCTCCCATCTAGCCACCACTAGGTGGAGTGAGGAAAATCTTAGGTTGGACTCCATTGGAGAAGAAAGAAACCAAGAGAAAAGGAAAAGAGAGGAAGTTGAAGGAAGAGACTGAGATCAAACACCGGGTGTTCCGCACAAGGTTGTGAAGTCCAGATCCACTATCTTGCCTTCTTCAAGTTGTGATTCCACCATCTTTGGTGAGATTGTTTAAATCACGAAACCTTGTGATCCAAATCTTGTTGTTGCATTCAAAATCTGTGATATCTTGATGTATGAGATTCTTTAGTGCTCTCTAGAGAAGAATTTGTTGTATTCCACATTTGATAATAGTGGAAGAAGGTTTGGGTGATTTCGGCGCGTCGTTTTTTCCTTCAAATTGAGAGATTTTCCACGTAAAATTTGGTGTCTTCCTGTTGATGCTTGCTGCTGCACTTTTGGGCGGAGAGCACAAAGAACTTGTCCTACCTGCTTGCCGAAATCAGCTAGTACTTGTCCTATCTGACTGTCGTTTGCAACCATGACTTGTCCTAGTTTCATGTTGAACCTAGTATCTCTATATATGTTTATGCATATGTTTCCTTCCATAATTGAGCAACGATCGTTGGAGTTAGTGCATGAGTGGTGTTGAAGTTATACATAGATTCCGCTGCGTATTTTTCTGTCACATTATTCTTCCCCAACAATCTTATATACCATTCATTATTATAACTAGTCATAAGTAAGTTCCATTCACTCATCAATTAGGGTGGAGAGCCGTTGGCCACGAGTAGCTGTGCTTGCATCTACCTTGGCAGTTAGGTACTAATACAAATATCAAGTATGTCTAAATTCTTTATTTTGTTGGCTTTACAAGACCTGACATGGTCTAAGTGGTAGGCGTTATAATTATATATACTTAAAGTTTCATAAAAGTTTCCATATTTGAACACATCGTTAAAATTAACCAGGCCCCCCTTTGTCTCGAGTCAGTGCCTCGCATGCGGTAGCGGCGGGGTTGTCCCGCCACACTTTCCTCCACTCTACCCCTACTTTCCACTCTTCACGTTGGCCACTGTTTGGAGCTCCACCGGTAGACATGGTGATGCACGGCTTGCTCGCATGGTTTTCATGGACGCTGAGGTCAGGCGATGCCGTGGACATCGTCGCTGCCAAGCTCGGTCCGCGGTGGCCCTTGTAGCTTCATGCGGATCTAGAGGGCCATATTTGATGACCTCAGTTCCGCCGCTGCACGGCCTACTTGGGTGCGGGGGTGCAGCCCATGCTCAGGATGGTCTGTGCGGCGGTGGTCAGCTAGCCCGTCCACTGGCTGTCGGCTCCCACAAGATGCACAAGATTCAAATCTACTTTGGGGCACTACGGATTTTTCAAGGTCTCTACTTGCAGGTTTCTTGGCCTCTTTCGAGCGGGCGAGGAGGCCACGGGCACTAGGAGGAGTTTCATGGCCCGGTAGTTGGGGTGGTCGCCTACATGCAGGCAGGTGAGGATGGTAAATCCTGGAATTCGGGCGGCGGCCCCGAGCGTGGACGTGGCAGTGCTCGGCGGTAGGTACTGTTGCATGTGGTGCTCGAGAGTCACCTCGACTACGAGGGTGTTGATGTGGTCGGAGGCGGTCATGGTTGGGTGCGCCGTCCACATCTTCTCTTTCCAGATCTGGGTTGTCTTGCAAGTGAAGTTGTCTCGACCTCTATGGCAGCGGATGCTCGAGCGAATGCTATTTCTAGTGCCAGGCGATGCCGATGCCTACGACGATGAAGGTCTTGTGCGCCCTTTCCCTCCTTGGAGGCGTTTTCCTAGGTCCATACCTTTCTGCTTCAGTGCACTGGGTGAAAACCCTTGGTCTGGTGTTGCAGGTTCAGACGGCTGCGGCACTACGACATCGCTCCCTTCTTGGATGCGCAATCTCGGAGCTTTTGTTACTTCTTTTTGGTCTGTGTGCACTTTTTGTGGCGGTATTTGGTGGTGCTCCTAGGTTGCGGTGGAGTGATCCTATCAAAGTTGTATGGTGGTCTTGTCGTATGCTTTCCATTCCGGCTCTTGGGTGAGAAGCTCCATGTGCTGACGGTACGACGCCATTCGAGCCATCATGAAGGGGGCACCGGTCCCTCTTTGGCAGCAAGACGGATGGAGCTTTGATGATGTGCATCTTTCTCAAGGGCACAACTCTTTCGCAATTCGCCTATGTTCTCGTAAAGATTGTACATTCGATTCGGCTCAATGGTCGAAAAGTCTGAGCAAGATCAAGCGACGCACCCTTTTTTAGTTTTTGGTTTGCTTGTTCCTTGTTCCTCTATTGTAAGCTGATTACCTTGACACCATGTAATATATTTCGGCCGTTTGGGGATTTATTAATTTAAAGTTGGACATTTGGTGTCTTCGTTTGTAAAAAGGTAATGGTTAAGATCTACTCCCGAAATAAGTGTCGCGAATACGGATGTATCTAGCACGAATACGGATGGACGGAGGGAGTAATACAGTTGGTTTATAATAAGTTTCCACTAACCACGTACAAAAACTAAGTTTCTGTCATGTAAAAGTAAAACCTAAAACCACATCTACAAAAAAAAATGAGATCACAAGTACAAATAAAGGAAGCTAAACCCATGTAGAAAAAATAGACCTTGCCTTCAAAATATGAACCCCATGCTAAAGAAAAAGTCTTGCACAATTTAGCAAACTGAAGAAAAATTCTTGCCATGTACGACGGGCTGGAGTTGTCCCGTCACTATAGTTCTAGTCACTAAATGTTCAATCTGTAGTACTAGTAAATATTAATCAATAAAACAGTACTAATTGTTTTGTTGTTGCAAGGAACACAAGATAAATGTGAAAACAACTGTACCCCGATCAGTTACCAATATTATGATGGCTGCGCAAAATATAACAAAGCTTAGAAGTTTAACCAATATTAGGCCGGGGATCCGCACCCCCTTTTCTAAAAAAAAAATATGATGGTTGGTTTGGTTGGGTTTTTTTTTTTACCTTGGTCGTTACTGCTCTATATGTAGATGGATGCGTTCACGACGGCCAATTCGAAATGAAGATGACAAGCCGAAGCTGCACGATGCTGAAGCCGCTCTACTCCACGCCGCACCCTCTGGCCGGCGAGATGGTCCCGCTGACAATCTTCGACCGCGCCACCTTCGACATCTTCATTCCCAGCATGCTCGTGTACCCCGCGCCCACTCCGTCCAACGAGGCGCTCAAGGAGGGCCTGCGCCGGGCCGTCGCGCTGTACCCTCACCTGGCAGGACGCCTCGCCGTCGACCACCGGGGCAGGCGTTGCCTGCACATCAACAACGAGGGCGTGCTTGTCGTAGAGGCCGCCGTCCCCGTCGACCTGTCGAACGTTCTTGCCAACGGCAGCGTCATCACCAACACCGAGGGTCTGTGCCCTGCGCGGCCGCTACCGGAGGTAATACTAATTACCTACCAGCGGTTTGTCACTTTGTCTGCACGAGGCTACTGGATGCAGTTAACTTGATATATCTGCAATTCTGCAGGAGCACGTCGGCGTGGCCCTGCTGCAGATCAAACTAAACCGGTACAGGTGCGGCGGCCTGGCGATCGGCCTGCCTCGCACCACCACGCCAACGACGGCCTCTCCATGAGCACCTTCCTCAACACCTGGGCGAGCGCGGTTCGCCAGGGCAGGGACTTCACCGCCCCGTCCCCTTCCCTCGACCGCGGGATCACCGCCGTGCCACAGAGCGTACCCACGCCGGTGTTCGACCACCGGACCACCGAGTTCAAGGGAGAATATCCCGCCGCCCCACTGCGCAACTTCAAGAATATCACGGTGCGCTTCACCGCCGAGTTCGTCGCCGAGCTCAAGGCCCGCGTAGGCGCCCGCTGCAGCACGTTCCAGTGCCTGCTCGCTCACCTGTGGAAGAAGACCACGGCGGCGCGCGGCCTCACGCCCGAGGAGTTCACGCAGGTGAGGGTGGCCGTGAACTGCAGGGGCAGGGCCGACCCTCCCATGCCCATGGACTTCTTCGGCAACATGGTGCTGTGGGCGTTCCCGAGGCTCCAGGTCCGGGACGTCCTCAGCTGGAGCTACGGCGGCGTGGTCGGCGCCATTCGCGACGCCGTGGCACGCATCGACGGCGAGTACATCCGGTCGTTCGTGGACTTCGGCGCCGTGGCTGACGCGCACGGGGAGGACCTCACGGCCACAGCCGGCACGATGTGCTGCCCGAACCTGGAGGTGGACAGCTGGCTGGGGTTCAACTTCCACAAACTTGACTTCGGCGGTGGGCCACCCGCCGCGTTCCAGCCGCCCGATTTGCCGGTCGAGGGGTTGATGGTCTTCGTGCCCTCGTGCGTGGCCAAGGGCGGCGTCGACGTCTACATGACCGTCGCGGACGACCACGTCACGGCATTCCAGCAGACCAGTCACTCCTTTGATTGACTAAAGCTAGTAGTAGTACTCACGGACACGACGATCATTTAGTTCTCCTTTATTATGTCCTCTGTTCACATGGAATAAAAAATGTCTGTTACTTGAAAAAATAAAGTTGGAGCGCTCAGTTTCAGTCCAAGTCCAAAAGATTGACTCAAATGTAATGCAAATTTGGTCCTTTCTTAGCTACCTACTCTTGACGCTATGTTCAGCATTGAGGATGATTATTAGTTCCATTTATCCATCCATCTTTTCTTTTAGCAGAGAGTTGGTAGATAGGCCTCCTCTCGCGTCGCCTCCTCCATGCCACCGAGGGGGGGGGGGGGCTAATCGCCCCATCGCCACCAGCCGTCCCTCCCTCCCTCTCCTCGCCGCTCCCGGAGACCGCTGCCGGAGATCGGGGCGGTGGAGATCTGGTCACACACCACACCACGACACTGCATCACCGACTGCCAAGTCGGTCGGGAAAACGACTCATCGCGCTGTGGCTTGGAGGTCACATACTATGTGTGGTCTAGTGTTCGTCGTCGTGGCGCTGCTCGGCAGGACGGCCCGCCCCTCGTGCTACTCCTTCCAGTCCGGCTCTCGCTCGCGTTTCGTAGGGGCGGCCATCGGTGGTGGTACTTCTGGTGGTGGCCCAGACGGGGACCTTGGACACCGGGTCGCTCTGGGTTCTCTTAGTGGTGGTATTGCCACAATGGCCGCCGGGTCAGCGTGGCAGTCGGCCTTTGCGGCGACAGCGGCGGCGGTAACACACCAGAGGCCTTCTGATCTCATATTTGCGGCGATGATGGACCTTTTTGGTTCCCGTTTCCTAGTGGCAGGGACGTGACGAATCTTCCCAGTTCCTGCCGGAAGCACAGTTTATACGGAGTGCAAGGTCGGCAAATTTCCGCCTCAGATGGAGGTTTCCAGCGGCATGCTCAGCTGATTGGTCGTCCCCAGCTTAGTGCAGTGGTTTAGTGCTTGACATAGCCCATGAAGGCGTGTGCTCGATGCTTGGGTTTGGACCTTGCTCAACGTGTCACATGTGATTGGCCTGTTGGCTCTACATGGGCATACACTCGGTGTCACAGGATCAGTGTCGATGTCGGGGTCCCTAGGCGTTACTCGGCAACATGTTGCATGCGCATCGTTCCAGTTTCGTGGCTAAGTCCCATTAGGCTCGTTCGTGTGTGGCTGTGCGATGATGGATCAACGGGTGGTGGCAGCTGATTACGTGGATCACACGTTCGCTGTGGACCCCAAGAGGAAGGTATGATGCAGTGTAGCAGCAGTTTTCCCTCAGTATGAAACCAAGGTTTAATCGAACCAATAGGAGCAAGAAATCACTTCGGAAGGTTGCCAGTGGCGCGCTGACGTGGAATCTGCACACAACACAATCAAACTACTTTGCCCTAACGAAACAGTGAGGTTGTCAATCTCACCGGCTTGCTGAAAACAAAGGATTAAACGTATGGTGTGGAAACAGTAGTAAATTGCAGAGGATGAAAAGGAACAGTGTTTGCAGTTGGTTGTATTATCAGTGTAAAAGAATGGACCGGGGTCCACAGTTCACTAGTGGTGTTCTTCATAACAGATAACTAACATGTTGGGTGAACAAATTACAGCTGGGCAATTGCAAAATATTGAGCGCTTAACAATGCATATATATGACATGATGATTATATGATATTCATGTGGGCATTACGACAAAATACATAGACCGTTATCCAACAGAGTCTATGACTAATAATCCACCGCCAGGTTGTCATACCAGTTCCCGTTGGTATTAAGTTACAAGCAACGGATAATTGCATTAAGTAATGTGCGTAAAGTAAATAAATGCATTAGACCTAACGACGTACCCTTAAGCTAAGCATCGGTTATTTTATCCCTAGAGGCAACAGCACATCCACAATCTTAGAAGTTATTGTCACTCTCCCAGATTACCGGAGAATAAACCCACTATCTAGCATAAATACTCACTTTGGAGTTACAAGCATCTACTTGGCCAAAACATCTACTAGTAACGGAAAGCATGCAAGATCATAAATAACATATAAGATAGATTGATAATCAACTTGACATAGTATTCAATATTCATCGGATCCCAGCAAACACAACATGTAGCATTACAATAAGATGATCTTGATCATGATAGGCAGCTCACAAGATCTAAACATGATAGCATAAAGTGGAGAGACAACCATCTAGCTACTGCCATGGACCCGTAGTCAAGGATGAACTACTCACGCATCACTCCGGAGGCAGGCATGGTGATGTAGAGCCCTCCGGTGATGATTCCCCTCTCCGACAGGGTGCCGGAAAGAGCTTTTGAACCCTCCCGAGCTAGCGTTGATGGCGGCGGCGTCTCTGAAACTTTTCGCGGATAATGGATCAGGTATTTAGGATTTTCGTGTCGAGAGGAATAAATAGGCGAAAGGGTGGCGGCTGCGGAGCCACGAGGGTCACAAAAACATGTAACAATTGGTATAATATCAACATGGAATATCAGAAATTGGTATAATATCTTCTATCCAAGTTTCGTCCAATTCCGAGAATATTTCCAGACTAGCTTTTCTGGAATACAAAAACAGCAGAAAACAGGAACTGGCACTGTGGCATCTTGTTAATAGGTTAGTCCCAGAAAATGCATAAAAATGCTATGAAGTGTATATAAAACATGTAACAATTGGTATAATATCAACATGGAACATCAGAAATTATAGATACGTTTGAGACGTATCAAGCATCCCAAGCTTAGTTCTACTCGTCCTCGAGTAGGTAAAACGATAAAAACAAAATAATTTCTGAGGTGACATGCTACAATCATAATCTTGATCAAATAATATGTAAAGCACATGTTATGAATGAAGTGATCCAGGTCAATGGTCTATAGTTTGCTAGCAAGTAGATAATGAGCAAACAACTGAATCATATAAGCAAAAACTTTTCATGAATAGTACTTTCGAGACAAGCATCAAAGAGTTTTGCATAAGAGTTAACTCATAAAGCAATAGATTCTAAGTAAAAGGTATTTAACCAACACAAAGGAAGATTTAAGTTTCAGCAATTGCTTTCAACTTTCAACATATATATCTCATGGATATTTGTCAACACAAAGCATATAATAAGTGCAATATATGAGCATATAAAAATTGTTGCACCAAAGTTGACACTAGTGTTTGCTTCTAAGATAGAAAGAAGTAGGTAAACTGACTCAACATAAAAGTAAAAGAAAGGCCCTTCGCAGAGGGAAGCAGGGATTAAATCATGTGCTAGAGCTTTTTAAGTTTTTGAAATCATATAGAGAGTAAAAATAAGTTTTGAGAGGTGTTTGTTAATTGTCAACGAATCAGAAAATGGAAAGTACAATATGACCCCTGCCAACCAGACTTTTAAGAGCGGCTCCCATGAAGGACGTTATTTCTACCAGCAAGGCAGATCATCCCTCTTTCTCTTTTGTTTACACATGCAGATATTTCACTGTTTGTCATTGCTTGACTGATAAATCAGGGCAAAAATGTGAAGAGAATTAAGCGGTTAAAGTTGTAATTAATTGGGACTGGGCACCCCATTTGCCAGCTCTTTTTGCAAAATTAATGGATAAGCGGATGTATATGCCGCTAGTCCGGTGGTAAAGTCTGTTTGACAGTTGACATAAAGACATCCACCCCGTCCTCATGAGCTTGGTAAACATTGACACAAAATAGGAGTAATAAAGTTTGAATAGTTTAAAGGTAGCACATGAAAAATTTACTTGGAATGGCAAGAAAATACCACATATAGGTAGTTATGGTGGACACAGATGGCATGGATTTTGGCTCAAGGTTTTGGATGCACGAGAAGCATTCCCTCTCAGTACAGAGTTTAGGCTAGCAAGGTTATTTGAAGCAAACACAGGATATCAACCGACACAAAGGCTTATATGAAAACATATTGCAAGCATTATAAGACTCTACACTGTCTTCCTTGTTAACCAAACCCTTTTACTAGAAAATATCTAGACCTTAGAGATACCAAACATGCAAACCAAATTTCAACGAGCTTTACGGTAGTTTTCATTAATAGGTTTTAACTACATGATACAAAAGCTTAAACATGAACTACTTGATAACTCAAAACAATTGACAAGTATCAAATTATCCAATACAATGATCTACAAGAATATGTAAGCTTTTTCCATTATACCATCTACCACATGCAACATTTTCTGTTCCAACCAAACACCAATCAATTTATTTCAACATAAACTCTCCAAACAATTATAAGTGAAGCAAGAGAGTACTTTCTTTAAAAGAACTAACAGCTCTGAATAAGAGATGCATGAAAAACAGGAGCTAAAAGCATAGCAATAGCTAGACAAGAATACTCAACAAGTATAAGTGAAGAATAGGAGTATTCATATGAAAAAGCGGAGCGTGTCTCTCTCCCAATCAAGAATGCTGGGGTCCAATCAAGTTGACCATACGAAAAATAAAATACTGAAAATAAAAGCACACAGACGCTCCAAGTAAAGCACATATGATGTGAAAGAATTAAAATATAGTTTCACTAGAGATGACCTGATAAGTTGCTGATGAAGAAGGGGATGCCTTGGCATCCCCAAGCTTAGACGCTTGAGTCTTCTTGAAATATGCTGGGGTGATCCATGGGAGCATCCCCAAGCTTAAGCTCTTCACTCTTCTTGATCACATTATATCATCCTTCTCTCTTGACCCTTGAAAACTTCCGCCACACCAAACTCAAAGTAATTCTCATTAGAGGGTTAGTGCACAATCAAAAACTCACATGTTCTATAAGGACACAAACATGACCGTTACTTTTAACATTAGCTACTGCCACTGATGTTATGTGAAGCTCTTCACCCTAAAAAAGAATTCCACTCAACACTAGTAAAAGAGAGAATGCGAAAAATAAAAGACAGAATCTGTCTAAACAGAACAGTCCGCAAAGACGAATTTTTTCGAGGCACTTACGTTGCTCAGATCGAAAAACTTTAAACTAACGAAAGATGCGTACATATCTGAGGATCACGCACAAAAATTGCAGATTTAAATAATTTTTTGTGATTTTACAGAATTAAAACGGTGAACAGCAGAAATCTGTTCCTGCGCAGAAATCCAAATCTAGCATCATCTTCCTATTAGAGGCAATACTTGGCACAACAATGCGATAAAATAAAGATACAAAGGAATTGTTACAGAAGTAAACAACTCCTTGACTAAAACTGAAAACAAAATATAATGGGTTGCCTCCCAAAAGCGCTTTCTTTAATGCCTTTTAGCTAGGCTTGAAGATTTTAATGATGCTCTCATAAGAATAAGAGTTGAAAAACAAAGAGAGCATCAAGAGGCAAATATCAAACACATTTAAGTCTAACCCACTTCCTATGCAAAGGAATCTTGTAACAAAATAAATTATTGAAGCATAAAGCAACTAGCATAGAAAGATGAAACAAATAAAACTTCAAAACTTTAAACATAAAGAGAGGTATTTTAGCGACTTGAAAACTTTTACAACCATATTTTCCTCTCTCATAATAACTTTCAGTAGCATCATGAACAAACTCAACAATATAACTATCACATAAAGCATGCTTTTCATGATCTACAAACACATAATTTTTATTAAGCTAAAAACAGTGGGGTCATTAAACCCACTTTTGACAATAGTAGTATAACAAATATCATTAGGCAATATAGGACCATCATCAAGAGCATTATCATATAAGACATTAGGGAGCACATTTTTACTTTCTGCAATTTCCTTTTCTTGAGTCAAGGAGTTGTCTACTTCAAATTTATCAAAAGGAGATATTTCAATAGAATCATGACATTCAACAATATGCATTCTTCCTCCTTAGGTAGGCATGGAGGGTAATCATATAATGTAAGAGTTAAAGAGTTACTATCTTTAGAGGTAGATCCTCCTTTTGTTCTCACTCTCCTCCTATTTTTCATCCAATGAGATCACAGGTTCCTGCAAGGCATAAGTTTCATCTTTTGGAGGAAACATCCTCTTAAGATGTTCAGTAATATAAGAATTATTATCCTTGTAGGTATCATAACAATATTTAAGTATGCCAAAACTTTCAGATTTATAAGTGGCATCAATTTTATGCTCAAGATAAGAACTAATTTCAAGGGCACCCTTAAAAACAATAAATTCTTCAATTCTTTCCACCTCATACCCATTATAGTAACCTTTAACATAAGAAGCTAAAGTTTCATTATCATTACAAGCACATTGGAAAGAAAAATGTTTAGACTTCCTATAACAATCAGATTCATTAATTTCTAGCATATTCCTCTAGTTGATTTAAGATTTTCCATAAGTACATCCCTTTTTGTGACAAGCGGTAATTCATATAATATCTTCGTTCATCCTCTGTGGACCCACCTTTCCAACAAGATCTAGTTTCATAGAGATAAGCCATTGATAGCAAATAAACAACTAGACATAATAACAAACCGAAATAAACTATATGCAAGTAACTAATTTTTTTGTGTTTTTGATAAATAAAGCAAACGAGACTAAATAAAAATAAACTAAGCAAGACAATAACAAAGTAAAGAGATTGGAAGCGTGAAACTCCCCTTACAGAAATCCTCTTGCTTCCCAATATGGCGTCAGAAAATATGGCGTGTGGAAGGAAGGCAAGGAGATTGCTTAACCGAAGTGCTTCTGCTCCCCGGCAATGGCGCCAGAAAATATGCTTGATTGCGTGGATCACACGTTCGCTGGGAGACCCCAAGAGGAAGGTATGATGCAGTGTAGCAGCAGTTTTCCCTCAGTATGAAACCAAGGTTTAATCGAACCAGTAGGAGCAAGAAATCACTTCGGAAGGTTGTCAGTGGCGCGCTGACGTGGAATCTGCACACAGCACAATCAAACTAGTTTGCCCCAACGAAACAGTGAGGTTGTCAATCTCATCGGCTTGCTAAAAACAAATGATTAAACGTATGGTGTGGAAAACAGTAGTAAATTGCAGAGAATGAAAAGGAACAGTGTTTGCAGATGGTTGTATTATCAGTGTAAAAGAATGGACCGGGGTCCACAGTTCACTAGTGGTGTCTCTCCATAACAGATAACTAACATGCTGGGTGAACAAATTACAGCTGGGTAATTGACAAAATATTGAGCGCATAACAATGCATATATATGACATGATGATTACTATGATATTCATGTGGGCATTAAGACAAATTACATAGACTGTTATCCAACGGAGTCTATGACTAATAATCCACCGCCAGGTTGTCATACCGAGTTCCCCGTTGGTATTAAGTTGCAAGTAACAGATAATTGCATTAAGTAATGTGCGTAAAGTAAACAAATGCATTAGACCTAACGGCGTACCCTTAAGCTAAGCATCGGTTATTTTATCCCTAGAGGCAACAACACATCCACAATCTTAGAAGTTATTGTCACTCTCCCAGATTACCGGAGGAATAAACCCACTATCTAGCATAAATACTCACTTTTGGAGTTACAAGCGTCTACTTGGCCAAAACATCTACTAGTAACGGAAAGCATGCAAGATCATAAATAACATATAAGATAGATTGATAATCAACTTGACGTAGTATTCAATATTCATCGGATCCCAGCAAACACAACATGTAGCATTACAATAAGATGATCTTGATCATGATAGGCAGCTCACAAGATCTAAAAATGATAGCATAAAGTGGAGAGACAACCATCTAGCTACTGCCATGAACCCGTAGTCTAAGGATGAACTACTCACGCATCACTCCGGAGGAAGGCATGATGATGTAGAGCCGTCCGGTGATGATTCCCCTCTCCGGCAGGGTGCCGGGAAGAGCTTATGAACCCTCCCGAGCTAGGGTTGATGGCGGTGCGTCTCTGGAACTTTTCGTGGATAATGGCTCGGGTATTTAGGGTTTTCGCGTCGGGAGGAATAAATAGGCGAAAGGGCGGCGGCTGCGGAGCCACGAGGGCCCCACACCACCCCACGGCGCGGTTGGGGGTGGGCCCACGTGGCCCCATGGTGTGGGTGCCACGTGGCTCCCCTCCGTGTCTCCTCTGGACTTCGTCTTCGTGTTGAAAAAATAGGAGGTTCTGTCCAAGTTTCGTCCAATTCCGAGAATATTTCCAGACTAGCTTTTCTGGAATACAAAAACAGCAGAAAACAGGAACTGGCACTTTGGCATCTTGTTGGTTAGTCCCAGAAAGTGTATAAAAATGCTATGAAGTGTATATAAAACATGTAACGATTGGTATAATATCAACATGGAACATCAGAAATTATAGATACGTTTGAGACGTATCAGCAGCACAAGCGACTTCGATTTGGTCGCGCTCTTTGAGTGTTGGATCTAGAGTTCCAGAGGTGAAACCTCTAGATCTAAACTTTATTGGTTGAACCTGTCAATGCCGGCGTTCACACAACATTCTTTTGCTGAAGGCATTGTCCAGAATTTTCTCAGACTTCTCTTCAGGTGAAAACTCATGATCTAACCTCCGTGGTTGGATGTAGCAAAGTCGCCATCGTGCGTCGTTCCCTTCTTGAAGGTGTCGTTATCGGAGCAACTCTCCTACTACCCTCGAGTTGCTAACATTGGTGGTTGATGCAAAAGTTTGTTGCAATTGTTTTATTGATCTTTTTTCTTTTTGTAATAATTTGGCTAGCTCTTCGATAACGTGTTGGTGCATGCAGAGGTTGGTGTTGTGCGTTGTTCCCTTCTTGAAGATATCGTCTTGACTTGCACTTAATCTACAACCCGTTCCATTTCTCTCTCCTCGAACTCAGCAAACATATATTATTTAAACTCCTATAGCCCCCTTACGCCACCTTATTGTAATTACTCTAAAAGGAAAGCGTATTGGCTGTTTGCATGGGAGGACGAGATCAAAGAAAATCTAATTAACCGGGACATTAAATGCTAATTGCACCTAATCAGACATGAAACCAGGTTTTCCTAGCACACCCAATAAACCCGACTGGAGGGATTACTGTCCTTAGGGAACTGCTAATTTGTTCTCTTCATAGGCCTATAATTTTTTTATGGTTGTGATATTCAATATCATGCCAATACATGGAATAAATTATGAAGAACTGCTTCAATTTGCTCTTCTCCTTGTCTCACTTCAGAATAATTAAATTAAACGGCAGGAAAAATACCAAAATATTCTTACACATTGTTGAGTTCATGAACTTTGGAGGCAAATTCAAACATCTAAATGCATTTTTCAGTGTTCAAAAGAGAATTATCACTCTAAATGTGGCTGAACCATCTAATATAAGATAATAAGAAGTTTCATGTATGCAGTCAAACCCCTACCATGTAGGTATTGGTGTCAAATGACACCAACGATTTCTTGCTACTCCTCGATAGAACTAAAGGAATTAGTCTTACAAATACACAATGCTAGCACTACACTTAGAAGGATGACCCCCAGTGGCAGAGTTTCATGGGGGCCAACCTGGGCAATACCCCCCCCCCCCCCCCCCCCAACATTTGTGCCATTCCTTGTGTTGTTAAGACCAAATTAACGAGAATTAGGTATAGTAATAGCTATTAAATGGGGTGATTAGCTTCTTCGCCCCTCCTTATTTTTTCTCCAAGCTCAGCCACTGATGACCCCAATGATAATTTTTTATGGCTTCGCCCCGTGTTAGTCTAGTATTGTATCCCTTACCATGCTTTCCCCATTTTTTCGTACACCTTGGTTAGCATAAAAGTCAAGCCCGAAGAGTTGGTTAGGATGGCGGTGTTAGTGAAGATTTGGCAATTTGCATAATAACATGTGAAAGGGCATTTCATGCCTTCCTAAGTAACTTTTGGATGATTGATGGACAACATCATTAAAAGGACTAACTTTTTTATCTAGCACTCACAGGTACCTAGTCCTAGGAGTTGGTCTAACCATGCTAAACTGAAGACAGACGCCATCCATCATAATATCAGGCGCTCTTGAAGACAAAGTTGATCACAGCATCTAACGAAGAACTCAAGGCACTAATCGCATACTTGATGCACAAATTCAAATTATGCCTTGAGGATAGAATTATTGTGCGACGACAAGCCTAATTCTAAGACACCAACACTCGCTGAGTCGCGGTATCAACGACCATCTACAGCACAGGATGAAGACAAGGACTTGACGACACTGGTTGAGGAACTATCTCTTGGCGCACTTGCAGAACTCAAGTCGCATAATCCTCATGAAGTTCCAGACTGACCAGTGAACATGAAGACCAGGAGCTGAAGCCCATTTGAAGACGTATTCTCTTTTATAGCTTTGAGTCTTTATAGGACAGCCGTACTATTAAGGGGGGCAGATCTTCAAGGCCTAAACATGAAACTTGTTGTGTACTCAATATTACTCAAACTTCTACAACAAGCCACCCCGTGAAAATCTTTTTAAGTATCAGGCTGCGCTTAACTCACGAGAATCTAGCTTAAGCACAAGGATGATTCAAAGGCCGCGACCGCTTCCAAAAACCTGTGCCGGGTTAAACATCTCGCTTCAAGATAAAGGCTGATACTCAAGAGTTAGACTTTCATGTTTATATAACTCGCATTCTATATTGAAGCTCTAGGTGTGTGATGCTATTTCAAGCACAGCACCAGCAGAGGATAACCTTCGCAAAAGGACAACCTCGCTTTCCGATTAGACCGTTGCAATTGTCCGTATACAAATATTTTGTGGCAACGGCTAATTCCCGGGACTCGCCTATAAATAGCACACCTAGACCCCAACGGGCAAGGTTGGCGACTTGAGCATAATTACAAGATCTTTTTGATCTAAAGTTTCGAGTTCCCCCTCCTACTCTCACTATTATCCAGAGCTGAATTCCTAAGAGTTGGAGGTTGAGTTACATTGAGCTACAAACAAGAGCGTGTCTTCGCCGAAGAACATCTGCCTTTTACCCTTGGAGATTTGGCATCTCCTAGATGGCTAGGTGTCGCCGACGAGCATCCGGTGTGTGGACTTGTCGTGACAAGTTTGTAAAGGTTCGGAGATCACCTCAAGATCTGCCATCAGTGATTGGGCGAAGCGGGTGAAACTTCGCTAATGGAGAATACAAATTAGCAGCAAGTGGGGGATGCTTGCTGACTAGAAGTGCACGCGTGCATATCCCCTCCTAACGGGGAGACTTAAAACTGATGCCAATAGCTTGAACTCCGAAAAACAAACCGGTGTACTCGTTTCAATTCTTTACTTTCTGTACTGTTTGTTCTTTGTGTTAATTGCGCTAAAAACTCTAGTGTAAAAATCTGTCTATTTAACCGTCTGTTACTTCTTTGTGCAAAAGTTTTTCCCATTCATACATATTTCTTGAGCATTAATTTTTGAATCTCCTATTCACCCCGCTCTAGTCGATTTACTCATCCTTCAACATGGACAAACTTTCAAAAGTTTGACTTTGAAAAAACTCAGAACGCAGGGTAAATAAAAACAGAGAGTATGAGGGATTATTTGACAACTTTGCATTTTTCATCATCCCAGTAAAAAAAGTTTAATTTATTGACATCTGAAATCAAGAAAACAAAGTAACCTAAATACCCAAAAGTCATCTCCCAAAAAAAGTGCCCTAAACGTAGGAGCCTCCTAAACTACCTAACCATTTATACTTCGGTTTCGTGCGGGCTAGTTTCTCTGGCTACTTCTGTTTTCAATACTAAACATATGAAGTGGGACACGTGAAGCCGATATTTTTCCTTATTTTTAGTTCTATGGGAGGCGCTCGGTGACCCTCGCTCCGCCATCGGCCAGACCGTCGGTCTCTTCCCTCTCTGGCTGCTTCGGCTGCGGGAGAGTGGGGGCCGCGGATCTGTGCCACCAGTGTGTATATAGTAGGGTAGTTTGGTGCGGGCTGCTGCTGCTGCTGCTGTGGTGGGTGATGGTGGCGCCGGTTTCACGAATAAGTGTGCCTCGGTTCTCCCCACGTCGGGTTTGGTCTTCAGAGCGACTCCGGTGAGCCGGTGGCAGTTGGTCCTCGTTGGCCTCTAGGGTTGGCGAGCTTTGGTCCTGCTCCTGGGCGACGAGTCTCCGGCATCTCTGCGAAGCGTGTGAGGTTGGCTCCAGGAGCTGCTCGCTGCTCGTCTTCTTTGCTGGTGACGGCGACGTGAAGACGACGGCGTCCCCAAGATCTTCGGCGGGGTTGGTCGATCTCCAATCCACTGCTTCTCCATCATGCTGCTCGGAAGAGCAAGGCGGCGACTTCCCGTCCGCACTTCAAGCCGCGTTTCGAGTCAAGGCTTCCCTGGCCCAGGAGGGGTGCGGCGGCGGCGGCGTGACGGCGCGTCCTCTCCTCGCGTCGGTGTGGGTAGTGTTTGGGCTCCTCCGGGACTGGTTTATAATATTCGTGTTGTAAGGGGTGTTCTGTACCAACTGTTGCTGCTAATAGATCTGGGTTACTTTTCGCAAAAAAAAAACATTGTTTGGACTTTCCCAGCTGTGTAAGTTTGAAAACCTATATTACAGCGTAATTGACCCGCCGTCCTTAGGAGCCTACTTATATAGACAAAACATGTTACAATGAGATTTAGTGGATGTTAGTTTCCTAACTAAGGTGCGAGATTTACAGTCATATTTTTAACAGTGTATGCATAACCCCAGGGTGTTCTCTGTGTACCATACCCTGTAGCGACTATATATAACGTATGGCACCTGCATCCCCGATATGCAAAACCATGACTGCTGGCACGCTCAAGCAGAATCCATCTGCCGAGACGCCACCGCGGTACGTGAACCTCCTGGACGCCGACGAGTTCCGGCGTCGGGGTCAACAGGTGATCAACTTCATCGCTGACTACTGGTCCCGCATGGGAGACTACCCAGTGCGCCCCAATGTCACCCCCGGTTTCCTGCGCGACCAGCTCCCCGCCGACGCGCCGACCATGCCGGAGCCCGACGCCTGGGCCTCCGCGCTGCAGGACATCCGCGACCTCGTCCTGCCAGGAATGACGCACTGGCAGAGCCCTCGCCATTTCGCTCATTTCCCAGCGTCGAGCAGCACTGCCGGTGCCCTGGGCGAGGCGCTGATCGCCGGCATCAACGTCGTGCCGTTCACGTGGGCCGCCTCGCCGGCCGCCGCGGAGCTCGAGATGGTGGTTGTGGACTGGCTCGGCAAAGCGCTCCACCTGCCGGCGAGCCTTCTGTTCGCCGGAGGCGGCGGAGGCACGCTGCTGGGCACCTCTTGCGAGGCCATACTCTGTGCCCTCGTCGCCGCTAGGGACCGGAAGCTCGCGGAGGTTGGCTGGGGGAGGATCGGCGACCTCGTCGTGTACTGCTCCGACCAGACGCACTTCTCGTTCCGCAAGGCCGCGCGTATCGCCGGTATCCAGCGCGGCCACTGCCGCGAGATCCCGACATCACTTGACGACATGTTGGCGCTCTCGCCAGCGGCACTGAAGGCCGCCATGCAGGCGGACGTGGAGGCCGGGCTGGTCCCACTCTTCCTCTGCGCCACGGTCGGCACCACCCAGACCACCGCCGTCGACCCCATCCGCGGGCTCTGCGCCATCGCGGCGACGCACGGTCTCTGGGTCCACGTCGACGCAGCCTACGCCGGCTCGGCGCTGGTCTGCCCGGAGTTCTGCCACGTGGTCGACGGCGTGGAGGCGGTGGACTCCTTCAGCATGAACGCGCACAAGTGGCTGCTGGCCAACAACGACTGCTGCGCGCTGTGGGTGAAGAAGCCGGCGGAGCTGGTGGCGGCGCTAGGCACGGAACAGGAATACATCCTCAAGGATGCGGCGGCGGAGGGGCACGACGTGGTGGACTACAAGGACTGGACCATGACGCTCACCCGCCGCTTCCGTGCGCTCAAGATGTGGCTCGTGCTCCGCTGCTACGGCGTCGAGGGCCTGCGCGGCCACATCCGCTCCCACGTCCGCATGGCCGCCGCCTTCGAGGGACTCGTAAGAGACGACGCCAGGTTCGAGGTGGTCACCGACAGGCACTTCGCGCTCGTGTGCTTCCGTCTTCTCTCCACGGAGCGGCTAGGCGGCGAGAAAAAGGCCAACGAGCTCAACCGCAGGCTCCTCGAGGAGGTGAACGCGGCCAACTTGGGCCCCTACATGAGCGCCGCCAATGCGGGTGGCATATACATGCTCCGATGCGCCATTGGGAGCACGCTCACGGAGGAGCGCCATGTCCGCGAAGCCTGGAAGGTCGTCCAGGAGCAGGCCACATCGCTCCTCCGTAAGATGCAAATTGTAAAAGTGTAACGGTTGTAGGATCGTGCCACTATAGTTACACCGCACAATACACTCTTTCCCGCACAATCCTGCCATATGCCATCAAACAAATGCTTTATTTGAACAAATAAAACGGAAGCTTTTGTCGTAAAAGGTCATCTGTGCTGGTGATGCTCTCGACGGCGGAGCGCCGCGATCCTCCCATGGCTCGTCGAGCCCCTCACCATCATCGCTAGGGTTGCGGTGGGATCGGGTCGGAGAAGTTGATGGACGTGAGACTCAACTCCGGCTAGCACTACGTCAGGTCCCTTATTCAGAGGCCCACGAAAGTGCCTCCAATTCTTGAAAAAGTGCCACCAAATGTTTTTGAAGGCAGAAAAAAAGTGTTAGTTTTGTTCATGTTGGGAAATGTATTTAGTGGCAGTTTTCAAAATCTGCCTCTAAATTCATTTACTGGCACTTCTAAAAGTGCCTCAAAATGCATTTACTGACACACATATGACAGTGCCTCAAAATTCATTCAATTGCACTTCTAAAAGTGCCTCTAAATTCACTTACTGGCACATATAAAACCACCTCTAATTTCATTTACTAGCACTTCTAAAAGTGCCTCCAAATACATGTACTGGTACATATGAAATTGCCTCCAAATACATGTACTGGCAGTTCGAATACTGTTTTCATATACAAATAAAGGCAGTATTTGTAGTACACAATTCCAGCATTTACCAATCAATTTCAGTAAACAATTCAAACAAGCAAGAAATGGAAGTATTCTATCAAATTCGCTTTCAATACTGCAATTCCGGGAACTTACAAGTTTGCTTAGAAAAATGAACTGAGAAGATCAACAGCTATAGCAACAGCTACTATAGAACTGAAGCATGTGAATCAAGAACTTGTGAAGTCCTCTCTTCTCTATACTAGTTAGGGCAGAAGTCCGGCGTGTCACCAGCTCCCTTGATCCTGCTGGCCGTGTCGGCGCCCAGTGCATTGCCACCTACGGTTAATCCTGCTCGCAGCAGCAGTTTCTACTCCTCTGCAAAGAAAACAAAACTATCAGCAGCAGAATATGCACTTAGATATTTGGGATGAACTTGCACATCTGGAATATAATCGAAGCCAAAGTATGCGGCAATCCTACTCCTCTCAAACTTCAATATGAGCTCAGATAACTTTTAATTGAACAGTCTAATTTGTTTTGATGATATTTGTAGGGAAGGTGAGGGATCAATATGAGCCAGAAGCGGATGTGGATCTGTTTTTTTTATATTAACCATATAACTTTTAATTGAACAGTCTAATTTGTTTTGATGATATTTGTAGGGAAGGTGAGGGATCATACTTTTAGGGGCAAGGATCTATCTTTTGTGAGATAGAAGTAGATACGGAACAGTCTTTCTGGGAGAAGAGATCAAACTATTTTTTTGAGAAGGATCCATATGTGGAAGAGATTGATCTATTTTTCTCAGAGAAGCTCATTTCTTTGACGACGAAGATGGATCTACATAATTTTTTTAGAGCGATTGATATCGTACTGTAGGAAGGAGAAATCAATCATTTTTTTAGGGAGGTGATCGGTTTATTTCTTATCTTGAGGAATGGTGAATTTGTTTTAATTGGTGCCTACCTGAGATTTTGTTTGTCAAAGGTGGTGTGTGGTAGGACTTATCAGTAGTAATGGAGTTGAACTATGACCCTGCAAATGCGATGTGACAGAAATCTGTGTGACATAATCATATATAAAAAGATACTAAAAGCTATATTATTGATTAGTACGTGCCTCCAAATCAAATTTTAATTATTCAAAGAATGGGTGTGCTTTATATTTTGATCACTTGCTTTCATATATTAAATTATAATGTAATTTGTAGTAAATATACTACTCTATCAAACATAAAATATTACAGAGGTGGATGTTTAATTAAGATGTTCGAAATAAAGTACACATCTTTCAAATAAGGTCTGCAATATATTCAAAGGATGAGTAGCACTGAAAGATGCATCTATTGAAAATGGGAATTGTAAATTACCAGCCCTGAGGTCAAGTCTTTAAAATAATGCCTGATAATTGTTGCACACGAGGCCAGTATGAGTATCTAGCTGATTCTAACTTTCATACTTGAAACAGCCAACGAGAAGTCACTCTCGCCACCTACTCATATTAGTCCAAAGGATAATTACAAATGGACTTACATACAGTCTTCGTCGATAAAGGCACAACCTTGAATTTTAAAGGCACTTGGGATCTTAGTCTTCACATGAGAAATAAAGTACACATCTTTCAAACAAGGCCTGACAATTGTTGCAAATGAAGCCAATATGAGTATCTAGCTGATGCTAACTTTCATACTTGAAACCGCCGACGAGAAGACAAACTCACCACCTACTCACATTAGTCAAGAGGCTAATTACAAATGGACTTACATACGGTCTTCTTCGATAAAGCCACAGTCGTGAATTTTAAAGGCACAAGGGATCTTAGTCTTCACATGAGATAATCGACTATAGGAAGCGGTTCAAACGAAGGATACTAACAGCTAGATTATTGTTTAGTACATGCCTTCCGTTCGAATTTTATATATTTGAAGAATGTGTATGATTTTTATTTTGATCATTTGCTTTCATATATTAAGTTATAATGTAATTTTGTGGTAAATATACTACTCTGTTAAACATAAAATATGACAGAGGTCATTGTTTAAGATGTTCGAAATAAAGTACACATCTTTCAAATAAGGCCTGCCATTAATTCAAAGGATGAGTAGCACTGAGACTAGTCACAATGGGGAGTAACATAGGAGTAACATCAGTGCCACATAAGCAAAAAATCTGATGTGGCGGGTAATTAATGAGGAGAGAGATGGTTATGGTAACTAGCTATGTTACCATAACATCACACATTTCGAGACAAGATGAGTGTATAACCTATTAAATATGACACTATACACATGTTACTCTCCACTATGAAGGTAGTAACTTAGAGTAATAATATATGCATGTTACTAGTCTAAGTTACTTCCCATTGTGACTAGTCTGAAAGATGCATCTATTGAAAATGGAAATTGTTAATAACCAGCCTTGAGGTCAAGTCTTTCAAATAAGGCCTGACAATTGTTGCGCATGAGGCCAGTATGAGTATCTAGCTGATGCTAACTCGCCACCTACTCACATCAGTCAAGAGGCTAATTACAAATGAACTTACAAACAGTCTTCGTCGATAAAGGCACAGCCGTGAATTTTAAAGGCACAGGGATCTTAGTCTTCACATGAGATAATCGACTATAGGAAGCGGTTCAAACGAAGGCACAGTAGGATTATAAATTATGGGCATCTTTGGTCTTAGGTTAGGTGGTTCCCAGACTAAATATCCTAACTTTTGGGTGTAAACTAGCCTTTGGTGACTAGAAAAAGCTAGCTGATCAAGGAGAAACGCTCATGGAAGTCAAGGCAATTTTCTAAGCTCTGACCATCTCAAGGGTTGCAGCGGAGTGAAGACCCAGTGCTGGGAAAAACTTCGCTACGGAACAACAATAATGTTGCCTGCTGATCTCATGTCACGCTGGTTCAGGTCCTTGTGACAAAAAAGTAGAGTGGGATTGGCTAGTTGCTCGGTTATCAGGTTGAATTGTCAACGGCTTCGGCTGTCATGAGTTCAATTGTCAACACCTTTAGTTGGAAACTCGAAAAGTTTCCCTTTCGTACCTAATTAAGCTGGGGTGTGGTACTAACAAAGGAGAATCTAATAAAGTGCAACCGGAAAGGATTTTTTTTTTGCGAATAACCGGAAAGGATATTGTCCGCTGAAATATATTAAGTATGGTTGAGGTAGACACTACGTACGACAAGTCAGCTCCTCCTTACCAATCATGTGATTAACACATGTAGTAGGCTAATCCAGTGCCTGTCCGCGAGCGCAATGTATGTGATTAACACATGTAGTTTAACTCGGTATTCAACGAGGCAATGGCTGCCGACAGCCGATACCTCGCAGATCTTCTGGCCGACGTCACTGGGTGGACAGCTACGATCGCGAGGCCGCGAGGGGCGTTGCCAAGGCCATCCCACAAGTCAAGTGTTTCAGTTCTTGACCTCCCACATGTGATTGAAGGCATCTCAGCTCAGACACAATGTCGAATTATTTTTGGGGACATGGTGAATTTATTCCCGTAACAGTATACGTCGATTGTTTATGTTGTTTTCATCAGTTAGGAATCTTGGTTCTACTTGTTGGTCCATAAAATTTGGCATGGTATGAGACATGTGATTCTTCTTTCACGTGTAGGTCTCACCGACGTGTTATAGTATATATGGATGACCTATGTTTTTTTCGTCAGTTCAGAATTTTTGCTCTGGGTTGGTACATGACAATTCCACTTTCTAATATCATTTTACTTAAGGTATTTTTGTATCACTTGAAAGACAAACATATACCATCACCATGCACACTCTGGCACAGAAGGTCGACCCACCGCAGGACACCTATACCGTTTTCGTAAATTACTCACATGCGCCTTCACAAGTGATCAGCACCACGGAATAAACCGTAAGGTGAAATGATAAGAATCTGAACGTAACAGTTTTGTTGATATGCTTATGTGAGCATTTAACAAAATACTCCGTAATATTCAATACTGTCTAATTTGTGTGAGAATCGGAGAGGTGCCATTTTGCACCATATATTTTGACACTTCCTAAAAAAAACCTATTTTTAGCACTTAGAAAATAAAAAAATTGTAACTAAAAGTTGGAAACTCTTTTTGATACTATTGTTTCGCATGACAAGATGCTCCTCTGTGTCATATATTGTCAAATTATTGTGAACTATGACATGGATATGGTCATGACCTTAGTCATTTGGCTCGAAATTCATGATTGTTCCCTTTTGTGAAGTTTTTTTACAAGTTATGAAAAACTCTATACTTATCATTTTTCCTAACAACTAGTACACATAGAAGGACTACATGCCAAATGTATTGAATTTTTTTACATTTTGTCATTTTGTTTGATTTTGCTTTAAAACAGGATCAAAATTGTGAGCGAAACTATTCATAGATAGGGCATTAATCTTTCAACACACTTTGTGACTATTGCATATAATTATACTTGCATACCTTAAAATGACTTTTGACAACTTTTAGCATCAAAATAGAGCATACATGTAGTTTAAATTTGAATTACTTTCTGTCATTTAGATAAGCGCAGGCATGTAGGCGGACGGGCCGCCGGACGTGGCGCACGGTCCGCGTCCACTCCATGCCTTCATCCACATACATATACGGATGTACGTACGTGACTCACTTAATTACAATCCACCGCTAGATACATACGTGAGACCGCTAGCTGTTGAACACGGTCGCGAACAGCTAAGTGGGGCGGACGTCCGCCAACATGCTTAGATAAGCGAAAGTAGCTAGGAAGCGTGAAAATCCTTAATACTTTAGATTGCCCATCCAATATGGTCTAATTTGTGTAAAAATTAGAGAGGTGCCGTTTGCACCATATTCTTTGCTTTTGCTTAAAAAAATCATTTTTTGGTACTTAGAAATAAAAAATAAAAAATAACTGAAAGTACGAAACTCCTTTTGGCACTATTATTTGGCATGACAAGATGCTTCTTTGTATGTCCTTTGTCATTTCGCTCGGAAGTCATGAATATGGAGAAATGATAGTCCATTTTGTGAACTTTTTTACAAATTATTTAAAAATTCATACTTATCATTTTTCCTACCAATTAGAACACCTAAAAGGACTTCATGCCAAAGTAGTGCATTTTTTTACATTTTCTTTGATATTTTTTCAAAACAGTGACAAAATCATTGGTGGAACTATTCATATCTAGGGCATGCATCTTTTAACACCATCTACGGCTATTGCATAGAATCAAACTTGAATACCCTAAATCATTTTTGGCAATTTTTAGGACCAAACTAGACCATATTTGTAGTTCAAATTTGAATTACTTCCAGAAAATCATCTAAAATTCATTTGATTGGGACAAAGTAGGTAAAAAGCGAGAAAATCTTAATACTTGGGAATTGGCCATCCAATATGATCTACTTTGTGTCAAAATTGGAGAAGTGCCATTTTGCATCATATTTTTTGCACTTACTTCACAAACAACCATTTTTGGCACTCACAAAATGAAAAAACATTTTTTTGTGATAAAAAAGTTGAAAACTCCATTTAAAACTATTGTTTGGCATGCCAACAAGGAAGGACAACAAAAACAATTCAATTTATTTTTGGAAGAAATTTTTAAAATAAGTTTAAATGTTTGTGGAGTTCCATGTGAGAGGGCACTCGGCAAGAACTAATGGCAAGCTGTTTGCCGAGTATTTTTATTTGGGCAATCGGCAACACTAATGGCGCCTGTAGTATACTGTTATATGCAGTCACAGAGGACACGTGGCCATCCATCTTGCCTAGCCCCACTCCGACACTCGGCAAATATGGCGGGTTTGCCTAGTGCCACTAAAAATACACTCTGCAATCAGGTGTTTTGCCGAGTGACACGGTTTTCCAAAGTATATTATCATAGCACTCGGCGTTCGAGAAATTGTTGCCGAGTGTCTGGTAATTTGCACTCGACAATCATGTAGGCACTCAGCAACGTACCATTTTCTGATAGTGATAACTGAAGCTCTTTGTTCTTGGGTCGGTAGTATGTGTTGCATAATTGGAGCGACCAGGATTGTGCGAAGATGATCACACGGTGCAGAGAGGCCATTGCTCAAGGAACAAAAGCAGGGAAGGTCATCATCGCGGATGAAGTGGTTGGATCTCCCTCACAAAACATTCACGAAAGTCAACTCTTATGGATATGCAAACGATATAATTATTTATGGCCAAATAATGATATGGGCAAGACTAGAACAAGATATTGGCAGATGCATGATTTATTAATTACAAAATTCGAACTATCTAGGAGTGCCATCGGGTCATTTAACTCTACGAACATCATCTATCTTATGCATGCTGCCGTACTCTCTTTTTCTTTGTAATAAATATATGGTGCATCGGTGCTTATATCACTTTGATACGAACTTTTTAGTTTAATAAAATCACCCTTTGTCGAGAAAAAATGTATCCCGGCCAAGCACTTACTGGAATGTCTTCTCTACACAACTAAGCTGAATCATTCAAAGTGTGCGATATTAGTCCATGATCTCATATCTTTCTCACTATGGATTTTTTTTGAAAGGAATGCGGTAGGGAAAGCCCCTACAACGGCTTTGTTTTTAATAATAAGAACCCAAATCTGCGTCCGTGAGGACTTGAATCTGGGTGGTTGGGTTGTACATCCACTTCCCTAACCAAGTGAGCTGGGCTCATTTCTTTCTCACTATGGATTGAGACGCCATGCTACTTTATCACGACCTAATGACACATGATGTCACCTCAGACTGGTGCATTCCAATGGGATGTGCGAGAGCCGAGTTAATATTAGTCGCGCCCACCCTTAAATTCCACTACATCCTAGGAGATCTCTCTCGCTGAAACTTTTCCTCTGCAATGCACTTAACATTTGCTCTGCTTATGCATCTTAGAACAGAAACTGCTACTTCTCCTATAATTCTAATACATACCATTTTCAGCCACAGCTCAAATTGTGCATACAAGGCTCAAAAGGGCACATCTTATTTTTAATGGGTACCCTCCTCATATGGGATGTGAGGATAGCACAAAGAACTTGTCCTACATGCTTGCCGAAGTCGGCTAGTACTTGTCCTATCTGCCTGTCGTTTGCAACCATGACTTGTCCTAGTTTCATGGTGAACCTAGTATCTCTATATATGTTGATGCATATGTTTCCTTCCATAATTGAGCAAAGATCGTTGGAGTTAGTGCATGAGTGGTGTTGAAGTTATACATAGATTCCGCTGCGTATTTTTCAGTCACGTTATTCTTCCCCTACAATCTTATATACCATTCATTATTATAACTAGTCTTCAGTAAGTTCCATTCACTCATTAATCACGGTGGAGAGCCGTTGGCCACAAGTAGCTGTGCTTGCATCTACCTTGTCAGTTAGGTACTAAGACAAATATCATGTATGTCTAAATTCTCTATTTTGTTTGCTTATATATACTTAAAGCTCCATAAAAGTTTCCATATTTGCCCACATCGTTAAAATGAACCAGGCTCCCCTATGTCTCGACTCTGCCCCTCGCATGCGGTAGAGGCGGGGTTGTCCCGCGACACTTTCCTCCACCACCCCTGCTTTTCACTCTTCACGTTGGCCACTGTTTGGAGCTCCACCGGTAGACATGGTGATGCACGGCTTGCTCGCATGGTTTTCATGGACGTTGAGGTCAGGCGACGCCGTGGACATCGTCGCTGCCAAGCTCGGTCCGCGGTGGCCCTTGTAGCTTCATGCGGATCTAGAGGGCCATATTTGACGACCTCAGTTCCACCGCTGCACGGCCTGCTTGGGTGTGGGGGTGCAATCCATGCTCTGGATGGTCTGTGCGGCGGTGGTCTGCTAGCCTGTCCACTGGCTGTCGGCTCCCACAAGATGCACAAGATTCAAATCTACCTAGGGGCACTATGGATTTGTCAAGGTCTCTACTTGCGGGTTTCTTGGCCTCTTTCGAGCGGGCGAGGAGGCCACGCGCACTAGGAAGAGTTTCATGGCCCGGTAGTTGGGGTGGTCGCCTACATGCAGGCTGGTGGGGATGGTAAATCTTGGAATTTGGGCGGTGGCCCCAAGCGGTAGACGTGGCAGTGGCTCGGCGGCAGGTACTGTTGCTGTGGAGGTTGCCATCGGATGTCATTGTCATCACTCCTCCTTGAGCCAGTGACTCCGGCTTCACCTTAGATGACCACCGACGAAGCCTTCGCCGCAACAGATGTCGGAGCTCCTGTCAGCCCATGCCAAACAATCGACCACGCAAATCAGCGACAAGATAGTTTCGACTCTAACGACGAGCATTGTAGGAGAAGAATGGCCAAGCTTGCACCGACCAAGCCCCCTCAACCAAAGACCCACCTCCTGTCATCGTCACCGCCAAGGCTCCTCCACGACAACTCCCACTCCACGAAGAAAAAGCGAGGCATCGGAAACCCCTCGAACACACCGGCTCCGCTCACCACCCACCATCGTTGCCAAACAAAGCGCCAACAACATCGCGACGCACTAGTCCCTCTGCCCGGATCAAGCTCAACAAATGATGTCCTCAAGGGAGAAACGACGCCAAAACGCTGCCATCAACCAACCCCTTGGGTCTAGGGTTTCCCCTAGAGCTGTCCCAGCCAGAGAAAACGAGAGCATCCCCAATGACGCCTTTGAGAAGGGCACGCCATCGGCAGACATCGTCGTTGTTGGCTCTGTCGATGGTCGGAGACGAGTTTTCACTCGGCTATGCCTCGAAATTCTCCGGCCAGGAGAAACACTTTGGGCAGTCCACCTCCCGTTGCAGCTTTTCGAGATCTCTAGCTCCATCGATAGCTTCCATCCCGACAGGATCCAACAACTCATGAAAGCAGCTCGCGTCGTCTATAAGCATGCAGTTTAGTCATCAAGACGAGATTCCCCACCATGGGAAACTTCCCGCACCTACGAGGCTCCCACTAGCGGCATCTTCGTGTACCCACCATCACCGGACACCATCGACGCTGCCGCCTCATGTGCAACACCACAGGCCCTCTCCGTCCCAGATCTAGCCCATGTGCGGCTGAACCAGATCCTCGCCGCACTAGCACCGCATAGCACGGCCAGCTCACAGCGTGTCAGCCCCGCATGCCAATGCACCACTCGCAACTCCTCCACGTCGACCTCCATGGCGCGCAGCTATGCCGCCGAGCAGAGCACCACATCCGAGATCCGCCCCATCGCACCAAGTAGTAGGGGTCCTGCCGGCGCCGGTGTCGTGCGGGCTTTGCCCGGCGACGCCCTATGGTGGCGGCGAGGGGAGAGCACACGAGGAGGAGGTACCGCTGGCTGTTAAGATGAGTGCCCCGGTTCCGCTCTTTGAGCGGCACGAGAGTGAGAGGAAGTCGCGATGTAGGCCTGTAGGTGATACATGATCTTCCGTGGCAACGAACAGGTACTTAGCTAGTAAGTTAATAATTGCAAAATGCTACTAAAAAACTTTAGCAATTGCTTTGTATAGTAATAAGTAGTCAGAAGAAGAATATCTTCTAACTATAATCAAAACAGATAGATATATAAGAGGCCACTAAACAGATTTTAGGTATTATTTAGTATAATAAGAAGATGCGGCATTCCAGAGATTCACGCTGAAACAAAACACCCGGTTTGCCCTAGCTACAGCCCTACAGTGATTCACGCTCGAATGCCTTGCATTCACTGTAGGACGTGGCTAGGGAGACCGAATGTTTTGTGTTTGAGCATGAGTGAGTAACCTGGCTGAGAAGTGGCCTATTTATAGGCGTCGTTAGGGCTGAAAACGGGCGCCAAAACGAGACGCAAAAGTGGTGGAAAGAGCTGGAAAACAGCACACTTTGCCGAGAGGGACACTCGGCGAAATGAACCACTCGGCGAACTTTTGGCGCGAAACTAAAATATTTTTCCCGCCCACCATCTTCGCCGAGAGCAACACTCAGCGAAGACAACCACCCGGCGAAGAAATGGCGCGGGGCGAAATTTCGTTTCCCGCCCTAAACTTTGCCGAGTGCTAGCCACCGACACACTCGGCAAAGAGGGCCTAATTCGCGCGGCAAACCCAAAGAGTTTCGCGCGCATTTTTTGCCGAGAGGGGCACTCGGCAAAGAAAAGTTCCATTAAATATTTTTTTACGGTGACATCTTGCCGAGTGTCCCACTGTCTTGTGCCACGTGGCTCTCCTTTTCGCCGTGACCACAGTTTTGCCGAGTGTCTTTTTCTGTCGTTGCCGAGAAAATGGTTCTTCGCCGAGTGCATTGCTCGGCGAAGTATGTGTTTGCCGAGTGGTCGGTACTTCGCCGAGTGTTTTTAGTCCTGCGTCGGCATAGGCCTCTTCGCCGAGTCGCCCCCGCGTTTTAGCACTCAGCGAAGCGCAGACCACTCGGCGGCGAGTCATTTTCCCGTAGTGCTTCTAACAATAATCAAAACAGATAGATATATAAGAGGCCACTAAACGGATTTTAGGTATTATTTAGTATAATAAGAAGATGCGGCATTCTATGAACTATTCACAGGTATCACGACTAGTGTGTATAAAAGTAGTTGTCATATAAGAGCGTCGCAAAAAGTTAATTTTCAAAAAATAAATTAGTGTGATTGTGTGAACTCTTTTTATGTGATTTCACCATAGTTTGTGCATAAGTGTCATCATCTACGAAATAATGGAATTTTTGTATTTTTCAGTTTGCTAGCTGAATTTCTGATTTGAGCTAAATAGGCCTCGAGTAACATAAAGATTTTTGCTCTTCTTTTTCCATCCCGGAATCAAACCTTTTAATTTCAATATAACTCTCTCTTGGATTGTGAGATGATATTCTTGTGACTTTTCTCCGATAAATTACACTGATTTTTTTAACAAGTGCAACGTTTTCTTTTTATTCTGAATTGAAATTACCTATATTTCTGTGTTTATGATATCTGAATTTGCAAAGTTTATATGAGCATTTCTTCGATATAAGACATGTGTTTGATTTTTTTTGACAACACTACCGCGGCGGGGCTGAGGAGTGTTGTTTGGTAATTGACTGGAGTAGTATATATAGTTGCGGGGCGGAGGCGTTGGAAAGAACACAAACATCTTGGAAACAATGGAAACAGCTGAGGTTTTTGCCCTCGTGGCCGCCGTGCTCTTCTGCTTAGCCGTCCTCCGGCGAAGCACCAGCCCTGCCGTCCAGGTAGTCAGGGATCCTGCCGTTGCCCAGCGCCTCCTCAATGAGACCGCGGACGCTTTCACGAACCGGCCGAACGCTGGGCTTCTCACGTCCCTGGCGACCTGGACCCATGGGCCCGAACGGAAGGAGACCATATCGACCGTGGCCTACGGCTCGCACTGGCGATCGCTGCGGTCCAACCTCACCGCGGGCTTCCTCAGCCCCGCGCGTGTCGCCGCCCTCGCCCCGCTGCAGCGGGACGCCGTCCAGGACCTCGTCGCCGGCTTGTCCGCCGCCGCCGTAGGAGAGGTGGTCATGCGGGAGCACCTCGACCGCGCCATGTTCGCGCTGGCCGCGCGGATGTGCTTCGGCGATGGCTTGGAGGGGAGCCGCGTGCGCGCCATGCAGCGCGTGCTGGAGGACATGACGCAGGCCATGGACGAGACGGTCTCGTTCGACGGCTCCACGCTGAGCAAGATCACGCACTGGAGGCAGCTGCGCCGGCTGTTGGGCCTGTTCGTCCCGCTGGGCGAGGTGGTGCGTCCACTCATCGCGGCGGCGCGGGCACGGGAGACCTCCGCCGACGCTCGACACGCGTACGTGGACTCGCTCATCGACCTCCGCATCCCCAACGATGTGGACGGCGGCAAGCGTGCGCTGGAAGACGACGAGATCCTGGGCCTCGTGGCCGAGTTCCTGGCCACCAACACGGGGGTGATCGTGGCGTGCATCGAGTGGACGCTCGCCAACCTCGTCATCCAACCGGAGGTCCAGAAGAAGCTGCGCCACGAGGTCGACGAGGCTGAGGAGGCGGCAGGGCTCCTCTCCGAGAAGGAGAAGGGCACGCCGTACCTGCGCGCCGTCATGCTCGAGAGCCTGCGCGTGCACCCGCCTTCGCCTTTCGTGACGCGCGGCGTCCACGACCTCGCGGCCGGCGGGCTGAGATTGAGAAAAAGGCTCATTTTCATGGTGCGGGACATCGGGAGGCACGGGAGCGCGTGGACGGAGCCCAACCAGTTCAGGCCGGAGCGGTTCCTGCCGGGAGGCGAGGCGGAGGACGTGGGCCAGATGCCGGGGCGGAACGAGGTCCGGATGATGCCGTTCGGAGGCGGGAGGAGGTTCTGCCCGGGCTCCAGCCTGGCGATGCTGCAGGTCAAGTTCTTACTGGCCGCGGTCGTGCGGCACTTTGAGCTGGCGCCGCCGAGCTGCGGCGTCGACCTGACGGAGGTGGGCGGGTTCAACAACGTGATGAAGAAGCCGCTGCGTGTGCGCCTTACTCAGCGCACGTTGCCCTAGCTAGAGGGCTCATGGCCATGGCCTAAATCACAGTACTATGTATACGTACTGTCTACGTATATACTATCGACACGCCGCGTACTATATGTACAATCTACAATAAGGAAATAAGTGATTATAATATGTACTAGCTGAATGCCCGTGCGTTGCTACGGTCATAAAAGAATTTTAGGCGAACAAAACAAAACATTTTATACGAACGAAACAAAGGTATAGTGTCACATTTTGTAATCACATTTGTAATCTTTACACATATACTACTCCGTACTTTATATTGTAGATAAATAATGTGCAAGCAGCTACTGAAGTTGCAGTTAAATCATGAGTGAAGCAGCTAAATATATACTAATATATTGACTTCATTAGAAAGACAACTCAATTCCTTATTTGACTTTTATAAAGATACTTTATGCATTTCGCTTGAAAGTTTCACCTGCAGTCAACATGAATATTTTGGGAGCAGTAAAAACATCACCTGAACTGCATCGGCAAGGGAACAGGAAGTACCTACAACTCTCGCTTGCCTAGTGAAGTAAACCAATTTAATCCTCATCTCTAAGAGCCCCTTTAACACAAACAACAAAAAAATTCAGAGAAGAACATGTTCAGACTTCACAGTTTCACGCTTGTGTGTATACGCGATGAAACTGAAAGCAGGAGTACATCATGCTGTAATCAGCGTCATGCTTACGTCACAGTGACGTGTCACGTAGACGAATACGGATTGTGTCGAGCTGGTCGGTGGCCGCGGCGGCCGTGCCAGCGCCAGATCACCCCGTGTTGCCGCCGACTCGCCGTGGAGCATGGAGCTCCGTTTCCGGTGGCCCATATGCGTCTGCACAGTTCCTGCTGTTCATGGGCGTGGCTGCTGTTCATCACTGCCTTCCGCGTTCATGGGCGCGGCGGCGGCGTTCAACGACGTGGCGACGTGGGTGCTTCAACGTCCTGGGGCGTCCGCCGCGTCGCCGGCCGCTGCCGAGCCGTGCTCTATTCCGCCGGATGTTTCTCCCCACGTACGGAGCTCGCCGAACACCGGCTGCTCCAGGATGGAGGCGGCCGAAAAGAGGAGCGGACGGATGGGGCAAAGACGGCGGGGCAGTTCCTTCGGCGCTCGTCTCCATCGCCACGGAGGAGGTTTTGTGGCGGCGCGCCGATGGCGGTAGCAGTATCTGGAAACGCCCTGATTCCAACCCGAGGCTGCGCATCGGAGATCCATGCGAGGCAGGAGGCGATCCAGCCGGCGTGGAGGATGGGACGGGGGCAGGGACGGTAGGAAGAGAGAGGGAGGATGCATACCTTGCGGACGTAGCCGTACTCGCTCTCCCGCTCGCTCTCCTCGAAGGTGGTCATGCGTGGAGGCGGGTCGTCGGCCCGGCGGGCGTCTCAGATGAGATCACGGGGGCAAAGAGAGAGAGACGGGTCTGGCGCTCGCTCGATCTGGGCTAGAGGAGAGAAGGGAAGAGGTGGTGATGAAGGGCTGGCAGCGCCGTGGGCCGCTGTTCCCAGTATAGGTGGGTTGCGTCTCCACAAGTTCGCCGCCGTCGTACAGAATAGAGAGGAAGGAGGGGACCGCCGGATTGGGGGCTAAACTGTAAACCGCCGGCAAGTTAAGTTGGACCGCGGGTTGATTTATCTTTTTAGAGGGGCTTAAGAGGAAAATCCGCGACGCGAACAGGTAAGTTCACTTGGCGGTGGCATATAGCGTAATATTTTCTGACTTATCCTAAGAGGCAAGGGTATAATCGGAAATTTAAAAAACGTACCATACCATCACCACCTCTACCTATATTATATAGTAGAGATACTATCTTTTTTCACAACCGGGCTACTCCCGTACTATGTCTACTATCTACAATAATAAGGAAGTAATTTTGCCAAGTGCATGCCGCGGGCACTAGGCATTGTGCCTGGATCCTCTTGCGATAAAGTACGTTGATTGATCGACTGTTTTCTTCTGTTTATGTTGTATAAATGTTTTGCTCTCCTGCTATGGGTCCATAAAGTGATGTATCACCAAACACTACGGGAAAATCCCTCTCTGCCGAGTGGTCTCGGATTTGCCGAGTGCAAAATGTCGGGATGACTCGGCGAAGAGCGTCTAAGCCGTCACCGCGCATATGACACTCGGCGAAGCCGAGACCACTCGGCAAATACCACGTTCGCCGCACTGCGTGGATAAAGATCTCGGCGAAGATCACAGAAAACACTCGGCAATACTGAGATCTCGGCGAAACGGATGATCACGTGGCGCCTGCCATTGGGTCCCACATTTCCGCGGCGATGCGTGAATTTCGCCGAGTATCGCACCCGGCAAAGATGGGATGTCTTTTCTTCGCCGAGAGCCACCCTCGGTAACGTGTGCGCGGGAAACTTTTGATATTTGTCGCCTTTTCCGTAAACAGTTCGCCGAGTGTGTCGGTGGACGGCACTCGGCGAAGAATTGGCGCGAAAAAATTTGCGATTGCCTAGCAAACTTACTCCTCTTTGCCGAGTTTGTCGGTGGACGGCACTCGGCAAAGGAATGAGCGGGAAGGAAAATTTCGTTCCGCGCCATTTCTTCGCCGGGTGTTGGTCTTCGCCGAGAACTGCTCTCGGCAAAATAGGTGGGCGAGAGATAAAATTTCAGTACGCGCCAATTCTTCGCCGAGCAGCAATCTTCGCCGAGGACCGTGCTCGGCGAAATTAGGGTTTTCCCGCTCTTTCCCCCTCTCCTGCGTGTGGTGTTTTCGCGCCAGTTTCTCATACCTAACGACGCCTATAAATACTCCACCTCTCAGACAGGTTACTCACTCATTCTAGTTTGTGCTCAAACACAAAACATTCGGATTCCCCAGCTATGTCCTACAGTGAATGCAACGGCATTCGACCGTGAATCACTGTAGTGCTATAGCTGGGGGAAACCGTGTGTTTTGTTTCAGCTATATTTAGGTATTCAACACAAATTGTTTTTCAGATTAATTCGTGTAGCTCAAACACAAATCATCCGGATTCCCGAGCTCAGTCCCACACTACATGTGATATCGCAGCCAGTGTGGGACTGTAGCTTGGGGAAACCGTATGATTTGTTCATCGATGTGTTTAATCTCAAAGTATTTTATCTTGTTTATTACACGACCTGCAAATTTTTTGGGTGGTAAAATTTTCGGCGGGAAATTTTGATGGTTTTTTTGGCCGGAAATTTTGGGCGGGATAGCTGGTGGGAAGGCTATAAAAGACCCCGGCCGGCCACTGATCTTTTACACACAAATTCGCCCATTGCACTATTTTTCCCGTCGTAGATAGTCGTCGTACCGCGTCTCCGGAGAAGGATGTGGAGTGAACTTGAAGACTCCGAGCGCGGGCACTGTGTGTTGTCTCGCACTCCCGGCATGGTCAAGCTGGAGGAGAAGTGGAGTGGGCGCGCACTGATGGCGACGGTGGGAGGTACCCGACCACCGGTGTCGCCGAAGACGGTCGTCGGGGCGGTGGTGGTGCAGTGCGGTGTGAACCGCTGCAACGTCAAGGTGGAGGTTTGCGCGCCGCCATTCGACTTCTTCGTGCGCTTCCGCTTCAGCGAGGACTGCACTCGCGTCCTCCATGCCTCCCCGGCCTCGCCATCAACGGCGAGACGCTCGCGATGAGTCGCTGGCATCGTGGGCACGGAGCGCGGCCATCGGAGCTGTCGTACTTAACGAAGCTGAGGTTTGAGAGGTTCCCACGGGAGGTGTGGGAGCCCCAAGCCGTGAACCAGTTCATCAACAGGCTAGGTGGGCAGCTTGTGGAAATGCTCAAGCCGGAGGACAGCTGGTACCTGAGTGTGATGGCGTGGATGAAGAATCCATTAGAAGTTCCTACCGTCTACGATGTGGAGGTGCCAGAGCCTGACCTTCCACCGTCTGAGTTTGACGCCCCCCACTCAACCACGACGAAACCGTCACTGGTTCATACTATCCGAATCCATGTGGAGCAGGTCGTCGACCCGGGTCCGTTCTTCAGGACGGGAGGCCACTGCTTCGGAGGTCCATCTGGCATGGGATCGGCCGGAGGAGAAGATATTTGATGAGAAGATCGTAGGTTTTAATTAATTTGTTAGTTGTTCGTGATTGTTGTAATTTTTTCTACATGTTTATTTTGTTTGTTAGTCAATTATGTATCGGCGGTTCCGGAATGTGCTCGTTATGTGTTAACGTTAAATCAAATATGTCTTCGATATTAAATGTGTGTGTTTTTTTAATTAAATGTATTCTTGTCACCACATACCCGGAATATGTGATCTTATCCACTCCACCGACAGCCACCTACCACGCGTGAATCACCTGCTGTAAGGCAATTAATTAAGGGAAAAGAAAAGAAAACTCACATGCGATATCACAAGACTCCGAGGTGTGACCGACTTCACACACACCGCACTTATCCCCCTCGAGATTAAATATGTGATAACATGAGCCCAAATCAGGTTAATTATGTTGACATGGCCCATCCAAACACAACCAAGTATAAAAGTCCTTTGAGCTACCCCCTTTCGACGCCCGTGGAAAGGGCAGACGACACAGTTGACTTCCGGTCAACTGTGGGGGGGTTTCGACGGAACCGGTGGCCCCGGAGCGTCGGAACCTAAAAACTAGGTGGTTCCATATCATATGTGTTAGAGTGTGGTGGGAGGTTTCAAGAGCAAATATGAGACTCCGAGGTGTGACCGGCTTCACACACCACACTTATCCCCCTCGAAGGTTCTGCTCTTCTAGTTGGAAACTCCCATTTCGGGTGCAACGGGTGGAATCATGTGAAAACATGGGGCCAAACTAGGTTTCAAATGTTCATATGACCTAACCAAACACAACCACGGAGAAAAGTCTATGGAGCTACCCCTTTCGACGCCCGTGGAAGGGTGGACGACACGGTTGACTTCCGGTCAACTTTGGGGGGGTTTCAACGAAACGGGGGGCCCCGGAGTGTCGGAACCACACCAAAAACTAGGTGGTGCCATATCATATGTGTTACAGTGTGGTGGGAGGTTTCAAGAGAAAACATGAGACTCCGAGGTGTGACCGGCTTCACACACCACACTTATCCCCCTCGAAGGTTCTGCTCTTCTAGGTGGAAACTCCCATTTCGGGTGCAACGGGTGGAATCATGTGAAAACATGGGGCCAAACCGGGGTTCAAATGTTCATATGACCTAACCAAACACAACCAAGGAGAAAAGTCTATGGAGCTACCCCTTTCGACGCCCGTGGAAGGGGTGGACGACACGGTTGACTTCCGGTCAACTGTGGGGGGGTTTCAACGAAACCGGGGGCCCCGGAGTGTCGGAACCACACCAAAAACTAGGTGGTGCCATATCATATGTGTTACAGTGTGGTGGGAGGTTTCAAGAGAAAACATGAGACTCCGAGGTGTGACCGGCTTCACACACCACACTTATCCCCCTCGAAGGTTCTGCTCTTCTAGGTGGAAACTCCCATTTCGGGTGCAACGGGTGGAATCATGTGAAAACATGGGGCCAAACTGGGGTTTAAATGTTCATATGACCTAACCAAACACAACCAACGAGAAAGTCTTCGGAGCTACGCCCTTTCGACGCCCGTGGAAGGGGTAGACGACACGGTTGACTTCCGGTAAACTGAGGGGGGGTTTCGACGAAACCGGGGGGCCCGGAGCATCGGAACCACACCAAAAACTAGGTGGTGTCATATCATATGTGTTAGAGTGTGGTGGGAGGTTTCAAGAGCAAACATGAGACTCCGAGGTGTGACCGGCTTCACACACCACACTTATCCCCCTCGAAGGTTCTACTCTTCTTGGTGGAAACTCCCATTTCGGGTGCAACGGGTGGAATCATGTGAAAATATGGGGCCAAACTGGGTTTAAAATGTTCATATGACCTAACAAACACATCCAAGGAGAAAAGTCTTCAGAGCTACCCCCTTTCGACGCCCGTGGAAGGGGTAGACGACACGGTTGACTTCCGGTCAACTGTGGGGGAGTTTCGACGGAACCAGGGGCCCCGGAGCATCGGAACCACCCCAAAAACTAGGTGGTGCCATATCATATGTGTTAGAGTGTGGTGGGAGGTTTCAAGAGCAAACATGAGACTCCGAGGTGTGACCGGCTTCACACACCACACTTATCCCCCTCGAAGGTTCTACTCTTCTAGGTGGAAACTCCCATTTCGTGTGCAACGGGTGGAATCATGTGAAAACATGGGGCCAAACTGGGTTTCAAATGTTCATATGACCTAACCAAACACAACCAAGGAGAAAAGTCTTCGGAGCTACCCCCTTTCGACGCCCGTGGAAGGGGTAGACGACACGGTTGACTTCCGGTCAACTGTTGGGGGGTTTCGACGGAACCGGGGGCCCCGGAGCGTCGGAACCACACCAAAAACTAGGTGGTGCCATATCATATGTGTTAGAGTGTGGTGGGAGGTTTCAAGAGCAAACATGAGACTCCGAGGTGTGACCGGCTTCACACACCACACTTATCCCCTACGAAGGTTCTGCTCTTCTAGGTGGAAACTCCCATTTCAGATGCAACGGGTGGAATCATGTGAAAACATGCGGCCAAACTGGGTTTCAAATGTTCATATGACCTAAACAAACACAACCAAGGAGAAAAGTCTTCGGAGCTACCCCCTTTCGACGCCCGTGGAAGGGGTAGACGACACGGTTGACTTCCGGTCAACTGTGGGGGGTTTCGACGGAACCGAGGCCCCGGACCGTCGGAACCACACCAAAAACTAGGTGGTGCCATATCATATGTGTTAGAGTGTGGTGGGAGGTTTCAAGAGTAAACATGAGACTCCGAGGTGTGACCGGCTTCACACACCACACTTATCCCCCTCGAAGGTTCTGCTCTTCTAGGTGGAAACTCCCATTTCGGGTGCAACGGGTGGAATCATGTGAAAACATGGGGCCAAACTGGGTTTCAAATGTTCATATGACCTAACCAAACACAACCAAGGAGAAAAGTCTTCGGAGCTACCCCTTTCGACGCCCGTGGAAGGGGTAGACGACACGGTTGACTTCCGGTCAATTGCTGGGGGGTTTCGACGGAACCGGGGGCCCCAGAGCGTCGGAACCACACCAAAAACTAGGTGGTGCCATATCATATGTGTTAGAGTGTGGTGGGAGGTTTCAAGAGCAAACATGAGACTCCGAGGTGTGACCGGCTTCACACACCACACTTATCCCCTTCGAAGGTTCTGCTCTTCTAGGTGGAAACTCCCATTTCGGGTGCAACGAGTGGAATCATGTGAAAACATGCGGCCAAACTGGGTTTCAAATGTTCATTTGACCTAAACAAACACAACCAAGGAGAAAAGTCTTCGGAGGTACCCCTTTCGACGCCCGTGGAAGGGGTAGACGACACGGTTGACTTCCGGTCAACTGTGGGGGGGTTTCGACGGAACCGGGGGCCCCGGAGCGTCGGAACCACACCAAAAACTAGGTGGTGCCATATCATATGTGTTAGAGTGTGGTGGGAGGTTTCAAGAGCATAAATTAACTAACAAAAAGAATAATATAAAATGAAATGTTAAAATAATAAATGGTGTTTGCCGAGTGGGACACTCGGCGAAGAAGCCCACTCGGCAAAGAAACGACGGGGGCTTAGGGAAATTTTGGCTCCCGAAACGCACACTTCCCCAATTCGCCGTTCGCCGCACCACACCGCCGTTCGCCGCCACCGCCACCACTCCCACCCACGCCACCCCCACCGCCCGCTCCCTCCGCTGCCGCCGCCAGCTCGCTCGGTCCACTGCCACCCCCGCCGCCACCACTCCCGGGGCCCCTGGATCTGTCGCCGCTGCCACCCTCCGCCGCCACACCCTCGGCCTTTTCTCGTCCACCTCGACGCGGCTCCTGCTCCGGCACCCTTGGCCTCCTCTGGTCCACCTCGACTTGGCCTCCTCTTCTCCACCTCCGACTCGCAGCTCCAGTCGCCGCTCCGACCCCAGCCGGCCTCCTCTGCTCCACCTCCGGCTCGCTTGGTCCGCAGCCACCCCGCCGCCACCACTGTCGGGCCTCTGCCACCCCCTGCTACAGTTAGGGTTAGTTAGTAGTTAGTCACTAGTTAGTTTAGTTGCTGCTTAGGATTAGTCAGTAGTTAGTTCAGTTGTTTTTGTTAGTTTAGCTCAGTAGTAGTTAGTCACTATTTAGTTTAGTTTTTGTTAGTTTAGTTTAGTAGTAGCCGAGCTAGAACATCCAATAATTTTTGTTTGTTTTTCTTTTATATGTATATAAGTGTCTGATTGTTAAATTCAGTGTTTGATGCATGGAAAAGAGACGAGCTTGATGCCAGGAGCTTCGTCGTAGGGCAGGGATTTTGATGGAGCTGTAGGATTCCCCATCTTCTTGCCGATCACGCTTCGAGGGTAATGACGCTCTTCCGCTCCTCTTGCTAGGTTGCATTATTTTGAAGCTCACCAAACAAGTCGCGTAACCCTAGGCGTCTCCCGTTCGGAAGGGTTATAGTTATAAAGATGAAACTCTTTATATATATTTATGTATACACCTTGTCAAGGGTATATGTTTATATATGCAGAGCTGTTTGTATATATTTATGTATACACCTTGTCCAGGGTATATATTTATATACAAAGAGCTATATCTTTTATGACCGTGGCCGTTTCGAATTGTCCACGTTTTGGAAAGCTCGAGTATGTGTAGCGTGTGTTCGTTTCCATGTTCTACTCCTATCTGAGACAGAATTTCGGTGGCGCCTCCCATGTTGTTCTCCGGATACACAATCTCTCGAAACTTTGTCAAGACGTGTATTGGGAGAGCAGCGGGGAGGTGCTGTCGAAATTCTGTCTTGGATAGGAGTAGGACATGGAAACGAACACAAGCTACACATGCTCGGGTGGGATGGCCTTAGCTTTACCTAGTAGATATAGGTGAGTGCATTCAACGCGTAAAATCTATAGTTCTGTAAATAATTAAATTAATGATGCATGAATCTTTTTGTTAAATATATGTCTGCATTATTCAGTGTGGAGATGGAGGATCGTAATTGGATGTACAGTGGCCGAGCCGGTGCGAGTCAGATGACCGATGAATGGCTGACTAAGACCTTAGAGTTTCTGGAGTTTGCATTTGCTAAAATCCTGAGTTAACTTGGTGCCCGTGCAAATGTTGCAAAAACAAGCGTCGCCAAACAAAGGACAACATGGGTTTTCACCTTGCCAAGTCAGGGTTTATGCCAGACTACCATCGTTGGACTTTGCATGGCGAGCGTGCATCTAGAGGGAAGAAGGTCGCGCGACAGCGCACCGAGGAGGCATCAACGGCTTTTGATACTGGGGCTGATAGAATGCTAGAGCAATTCGCTAATGCACGTGCACCTGAAATTCCAACCGAAGATGCAGAGGGGGAGACAGACAAGAGCACAAAGGAGTTCTATGATACTTTGTTTGCCTCGTAGAAAACCCTCCACGCCCATACAAAGGTTTCTCAACTTGATTCCATAAGTCGCCTGATGGCTGTCAAGTCCCAGTATCACGTAAGCATTAATTGCTTTGATGCATTCCTGCATGTTATTGCCTCTCTTCTACCGGAGACACATATTCTGCCAAAGAACATGTACGAGTCGAAGAAAATCCTCGGTTCACTTAAGATGGAATATACGCCGATAGATGCTTGTCCAAAGGGCTGCATGTTATTTAGAAAAGAACACATCGATGAAAACTACTATCTCAAGTGCAAGTCCTCTAGGTATATGGAGGTCGACAGCGGTGATGGTCAAAAGACGCAGCTCACAGTAGCCAAAAAGCTCCTTCGGTATCTTCTATTCCTACCGAGGATCCAACGGCTTTTTATGACCAACGAATCTGCCCAACAAATGAGATGCCGATAGATGGGAAGAGGTATCGTCCTGAGAAGATGGTACATCCGTCTGATGGTGTTGCATGGAAGAAATTCATTGAGAAGTATCCCGAAAAAGCGGGCTCAAACAGGAGTGTAGCAGTTGCCTTATCAACAGATGGGTTCAACCCATATGGTATGTCTGCTTGCACATGTAGTTGTTGGCCGATGTTTGTCATTCCGTTGAATCTCCCCCCTGGCGTCTGCATGCAAAAACAGAACATGTTCTTGTCACTGATAATTACAGGGCCTGAATATCCGGGGAAGAATATGAGTGTGTACATGGAGCAGTTGGTGGATGATTTGTTGCTTGCCTGGCAACAAGGGGTACAGACGTATGACACCGTAACAAAGGAGCACTTCACTATGTACGTCTGGTACCACACGTCCCTGCATGACTTGCTGGCACGCGCGATATTCTGCGGATGGTGTACGCACGGGAAGTGGCCTTGCCCAGTGTGCATGCAGGCTATGACTTTCGTTTGGTTGACGAAGGGCGGCAAGTATTCTTGTTTTGATAAGCATCGCCAGTTCCTTAAACCTGGTCATCGATTCAAGAGAGACGCAAAAAAGTTCTTGAAAGATGTAGTTGTTGATGCATATGTACCAATACCTACCATGGATGGTGCCGCCATTAAGGCTCAGCTAGAAGCTCTTGTGCCCAATGCAGATGGGAATGGCTTTGTGGGTTATGGAGACACACACCAGTGGACACACATTCCATGCTTCTGGAAGCTCCCTTACTTTAAGGATCTCCTTCTTCCTCATAACATTGATGTAATGCACACTGAAAAGAATATCGCCGAGGCCCTTTGGTCCACACTAATGGACCTCGAGAAGTCGAAGGATAATGTCAAGGCTAGAGTCGATCAGCAGGCGCTATGTGATAGGCCAAACATGAAGATGGACCCTCCCGGCACAGTCAAAAAAGAATGGTCCAAACCAAAGGCCCGTTTCACCCCAACAAGGGCCCAAAGGAAACAAATTCTCCAGTGGGTCCTAGATCACCTATTCTTCCCTGATGGGTATGCAGCTAACATAATGAGGGGAGTGAATTTGGCTGGGTTGCGGATAGGTGGGCTCAAGAGTCATGACTATCACGTATGGATCGAGTGGATAATGCCGGTCATGTTTCGAGGCTATATCGATGAGAAAATTTGGCTAGTCTTGGCAAAGTTGAGCTATTTCTTCCGTCGGCTTTGTGCTAAAGAATTAGATATCAAGGTGATTGAAGAGTTGGAGGAACAGACACCCGAGTTGATTTGCGAGCTAGAGGCTATCTTTCCACCAGACATGTTCAATCCCATGCAACATTTGTTGGTGCATCTCGCGACCGAAGCAAGATTGGGGGGGCCAGTGCAGACCCGTTGGATGTTTGCAACTGAGAGAGAGCAGAAGGACCTTCAAAAGAAAAGCACGAACAAATGCCACATCGAAGCATCCATAGGTGAGGCAACACTGAACGAGGAGGTGTCAAACTTCACCACTAAGTTCTATAGTGACAATCCACTAGTAGGAAAACCCAATTCTATGGATCCTTATTCTGTGGCGCACCATGTGGCCGTGCGCCACCGAATAAGCTTCTGTGGCGCACCCAAAACTGTGCGCCACAGAATAAGGCTATTCTGTGGCGCATGGAAGCTGGTGCGCCACAGAATAGCACTATTCTGTGGCGCATGTAGCTGGTGCGCCACAGAATAGTGCTATTCTGTGGCGCATGGGGTTGGTGCGCCACAGAATAGTTTTTGAATTTTTTTACCTCTCACGCACCCCTCCAAACAACACCCCTGTGGATCGCCTTTTCAGTTTTGAAATCGCTCAAAGAAAATGATAAAAAAATTCAAAAAATAAAATCCTTCGAGATGTGGTTAGGTGTTACTGTCTAGTTCGTCTAGAAATTTTGAAATATGAAATTTGACCTTTTCTGCAAAATCCAGAAAAAAAACGTAAAACGGCCACAACTTTTGCATACGACGTCGAAAAAATGCGTTTAATATATCAAAAAAAACTAGAGAAGAAAAGGAAGCCAACCCCAAATTCCAAAGGGAAAAAAAGTTATTTCAAAATGAAGTTTTTTTCCTACAAAATCAAAAAATAAAAAAAAATTCAATTTTTTTGGATTTGCTGAGTTTTTGGGTTTTTTGAAGTTTTTTGATTTTTTTTGAATTTTTTGGGTTTTTTTGAATTTTTTGAACTTTTTGACTTTTTTGACTTTTTTGAAATTTTTTGAACTTTTTTGGATTTTTTTAACATCCTGTTAAAACTTTTGAAGTTTTTGAATTTTTTGAATTTTTGACAACCCAACTATATACATAAACTACACTCACATGTATACACGTAGAGAAGGGTTAAAAGGGTTGATACGATAGAATTATCAATAAGAACTTGAGTAGCAGGTGGGTAGGTGATGTGAATAGAATTTAGAAGTTAAGCGTGCTGGGGTGGGAGCATGCCTGGCCATGGGAAGCCCGGCCCGAACGGCCCGGCCCGGCCCGGCCCGGCCCGAAATTTCCGGGCTTGGGCCCGACGGGCTTTCCCATGGGACGGGACTGGGCCTCAGATTTAGGCCCGATGGACGTGACGGGACGGGACTGGGCTTTGCATATTGGTGTTTTCAGGAAGAAGCCCGGCCCGAGGCCCGAAGCCCGATGGGATTTTGCACTCACGGGACGGGCCTGGGCCTGAATTATAGGCCCGACGGTCGAGTCGGGCCGGGCCTGGGCCTGGGATTTTTCCCGCGGGCTTTTTTAGGCCCGGCCCGAAGCCCGGCCCGGCCCGACACATGGCTAGGTATAGGTGGGAGCACTCTAAGGATGGGTGACCTAGCGGGAAGTCAACATTTGAGATTGACTTCAAGTGTTCAAAATGTTCAAAAAATTCAAATACATAGGAATTTCCAAATTATATCATTTTCTGATTTTAGTGATTTTTTCCAAAAATTTTGAATTTTTTTGAATTTTTTGGGAATCCAGATCTAGATCTGGCCGCCATTTTTTTGAAATTCAAAAAAACAATTCTGTGGCGCACGGGGTAGGGTGCGCCACAGAATAAGCTATTCTGTGGCGCACCGGGCTGGGTGCGCCACAGAATAGCTTATTCTGTGGCGCACTAGGTGGTGCGCCACAGAATAGCTTATTTAGTGGCGACTATTCTGCGGCGCACCACCCATGCGCCACAGAATAGCAAAATGGTGCGCCACAGAATAGCTTTTCTGTACTAGTGATCTTACCACTGTTCATAATCCAGTGCCTCGTCTCAATATGGCCAACCCAGAAGATCTACCTGAACTTAGCATTTTCATCGGCTCCGGTGGCAAATCAAGTGGCCACAAGAAGAAGAAATTATCATATGATGAGTGGACGAACATTACATCTTATGTCTTAAAGAACACGACGGAAGTACAACCCTACATTGAGTAAGTGCTCAGTGAATTGTTCGGCACACTTCCATTTCCTAGTTTGTGGACTAACTCCGTTCCTTGATCGTTGCCATTCATAGGTTATTTGAGACAGAAACATGGAAACATCGAAGACCATGTACCGACAATGACAAGTTGGTCCTTTTTAAAAAGGGGGGTCAAGGAGGCGGCGGTTTCATTCCATGGTTCAAAGCTAAAGTAGGGAATATCCCCTTGTTTCATTCCATGTTTGTGCAATACGTTTCGTCGACACTAATATATCATACTTGCTCCTATTGCACTTGTAGGGAATATCCGAACCGGACATGAGGCCCGAGTTTAAGAAACTTACCTCATGTACCTATACCGTCAAGACCTATAATTCTTATGACGTGAATGGGTTCCGCTTCCATACCGATCATTACAAAAAAAACTCGGCCAAACCCGAAGACAAGAAATTCCGGGGTCTTATGCCAAGTGGAGGTGACCTTGATTACTATGGAATAGTCAAGGAAATAATTGAACTGGATTGTGAATTCGGCAAAAAGAAGAGCCCTGTTGTCTTCAAATGCCATTGGTTCAATCCAACAAGAGTGAGACGAAGACCTGAAATTGGGTTGGTCGAAATTGAGCGAGAATCCGTCTACGCGGGTGATGATGTCTATATCCTAGCACACCAAGCCATCCAATTTTTTTATCTCCTGTACCCATGCAAAACTGTGAAACGTCTACTAGGGTGGGATGTAGTGATCTCGGTACCGCCGCGTAATAAAGTACCTACCCCTAACGATGACGACTACCACCACCGCCTAAACCCGAACACCTACGAGGGAGAGTTTTATCAAGAAAATGGGCTGTCAGGCCGTTTGAACATCACCTTGCCTTCTGTAGATGAAATGGAAGAAGACGACGATGGCATTAGAGTCGACCATGGGCAAGAAGATGGTGAGTTGGTTGTCAACCGGAAAGACATGGAGCTTCTTGAACGGATGCACCTACCCGATGGAGAGGAGCCAAGCGGTCCACCTGTAGACTACGTAGAAGATTGGTGGTACAATCGTGATAGTGATGATGATGATCCTAGTCCAAGTTATGATCCAAACGTAGACACAGGCTTCTGAAGCTTTGTACTCGTCGATTTAGAATTTCTGTTTGTATGAACCATTTGTGATGTAATATTTTGTGTGAACCATTTGTGATGTAATATTTTGTATGAACAATTTGTATGCCACTTCTGAATCTTCATAGGACAATCGATCGTCTAGATCCCACACTCCCGCGGATGGTGAAGATGGAGGGAATGGTGAAGGCGGGACTGCAAGCCCATCATCAGCGCCATCGGCCTCCAACAACCCCGAGTGACTCTAGGTAAGCTCAGGTCCCAAATACATGTCAATACCCACATTTCCACACACATGTTTTGAAACTAATGCGTATAGCTTTCAATCTTGTAGGATTGCATCCATGAGGCCTTCGGTGACTACTGGACTTGTGCTACATCTGATTTTGTGGCATTTCCTGCTAGCTGTGAACTAGTGCGATGTATTTTGGACTTGTTTGACCTTGGGTTGTGTGCTTATGAACTTGTGGACTCTATTTTGTGTACTTTCGGACAATGTGTGCGATATTTTTGTTATATGTGTCTCCTTTCAATGTTCTGGGAGTGATCCAGTGATATAATTGATATATATATATATATATATGCATATATTGTGTTTAAAATGCAGGGATTTTTAAAAAGCAGCAAAATCTGGCACAATGTACTATCTTCGCCGTGTGCTATACTCGGCGAACCTGCCTTTGCCGAGTAGGGCTCTCGGCGAAGAGGCGATACAGGTGCCATTTGGTCACCTGGGAACATGCATCCTTCGCCGAGATTTTCGGTTTTGCCACTAGTAGAAAAGGAGGCTTTGGTGCGCCACCTTTAGTACCGGTTATACAAAAACCGGTACTAAAGGGGGGCATTAGCACCGGTTGTGTTCGTGGCACCGCGGCGAGGACCTTTAGTACCGGTTGTTATTAGCAACCGGTACTAAAGCGTTGGAGGCCACGCGGCACACGCGGCCGCGGTTGGTGGCCCCCACGGTGAGACCTTTAGTACCGGTTGTTATTACCAACCGGTACTAAAGGTTTCGGGCACTATATCCCTTCTTCCACCCCGAGCCAGCTCCATTTGAAGCAACTCGACCCAACTCCATTTTCCTCTCTCCCAAGCTCTCCCAAGCTCTAGTTCACCGCTTTTTTCTCCAACATTTGTCAAGATTGGTGGCACCCTATACAAGGGTTAGCAACTTCTTCATCTTCTCTTCCGGCATTTCAAGTTTAGCTCATTTTCGTGCAAGTTTAGCAAGTTTGATTTTGGTGGTGCTTGCAAGGTGTTTGATGAAATGCCTAAGTTAGGGATTTCATTTGTTTTATATGCATTTTGAGCTCAAATTAAAGTATAATTTGTGGTTTTATATAGTGTCCCCTTCCTCACCGCCGTCGATCGCCCGCGCCGCTCCGTCACCGACACCACCTCGGTGAGCCTCTTTTTTATCTTTTATTTTAAAAATTGTTAGTTATATGATTTAAATGCATAATTATTTCTTGTATAATTTTCTTATGTTTTTTTATATATGTATAGTGTCATGGTTTTGATATCCGTCCCCTTCGGCCCTCGTCCGGTCTATGATTCGGATGTGGTATATCTTTTTAACTATTTATTTTGTTTCGTGTTTATAACAATCATGCCGACCAACTTGACGTAGATATATTTTTATTTAGGAGGTAGTTGAACCGGAAATTCCGGCCGACCCTATTGTCGAGTATTTTAAAAAAGAAAACGACGATTTGAGAGCAAAATTGAAGATAAGTGAAGATCTTCGTCTCCAATGCCTAGAAGAGAAGATGGAATTGGACTTGAAGATTGCCGACATCGTTGATGCTCACGGGGTCGAGCTTGCCGACGTCGTCGCTGCTCACGAGAGGAAGATGGATGCAATGCGCGCCAAGCTTAAAAAGATTAGAAAATATGCCATTAGTCAAGAGGCTTGGTATCATTATGCTGTTGGTTCAATAGTTACCTTGGTTGCGATTCTGATCGCATTTGTTGTTGGATTTAAATTCTTTAGATAGTTGTATGTTAGTTTCGATTGATGTATGTTTCGTGAGAACTATGTATTACATTTGGGCACTACTCTACTTTGATTTTAATGTGATGAACTTGTATAAATTAATTTGGTCACGTATCTCTATTCATTATTTAGCTGGTGTAATGGTTTTTGATGTATTTATGTAATGCAGATGAGCCGAGAATGGATGTACGGTGATCGACGCTGTCCCGAGTTCATTGATGGCATGCATCGTTTTCTCGATGTGGTTAAGTTAAACAAGCTGAAGAATGGTTTTATGATTTGTCCATGTGATGAATGTCGGAATACGAGGAATTACCCGAGCGTAAGAACCATACACTCCCACTTGTTGCGACAAGGCTTCATGCCCAATTATTTTTGTTGGACCAAGCATGGAGAAAGAGGGGTAATAATGGAAGACCCTGAAGAAGAGGATGATGACAACTATCCTGTGTTCTCTGAACACGGTGATACTACAATGGGGAAGACGAAGTTGAGCTCGAGGTCATTGTTGATCAGTCCGATGATGATGATCTTCGTCGGGTCATTCTTGATGAACAGATGAAGTGCGGAAGTGAAAACGAGTGGTCGAAGTTGGAGCGCATGTTAGAGGATCACAAAAAATTGTTGTACCCAAATTGTGAAGATGGCCAGAAAAAGCTGGGTACCACCCTGGAATTGCTGCAGTGGAAGGCAAAGAATGGAATATCTGACAAGGCATTTCAGGAGTTGCTACAAATATTTAAGAAGAGTCTTCCAAGGAATAATGAATTGCCGCACAATACATACGAAGCAAAGAAGATTGTCTGCCCTCTAGGATTAGAGGTGGAGAAGATACATGCATGCATCAATGACTGCATCCTCTACCGCGGTGAGAAGTACGAGAATTTGAATGCATGCCCGATATGCGGTGCATTGCGGTATAAGATCGGGCGAGATGACCCAGGTGATGTTGAGGGCGAGCCGAGCCCCAGGAAGAGGGTTCCCGCGAAGGTGATGTGGTATGCTCCTATAATACCACGGTTGAAACGTTTGTTCCGAAACAAAGAGCATGCCAAGTTGTTGCGATGGCACAAAGAAGACCGTAAGGAAGACGAGATGATGAGACACCCCGCTGATGGGTCTCAGTGGAGAAACATCGACAGTGCGTTTGGGGAATTTGCAGCTGACGCAAGGAACTTAAGGTTTGGTCTAAGTACAGATGGCTTGAATCCGTTTGGGGAGCAGAGCAGCAGTCATAGCACCTGGCCCGTGACTCTATGTATCTATAACCTTCCTCCTTGGTTGTGCATGAAGCAAAAGTATATTATGATGCCAGTGCTTATCCAAGGCCCGAAGCAACCCGGCAACGACATTGATGTGTATCTGAGGCCATTAGTTGACGAACTTTTACAGTTGTGGTCTGACGAAGGCGTACGTGTGTGGGATGAGTACAAACAGGAGGAATTTGGCCTACGAGCGTTGCTGTTTGTAACCATCAATGATTGGCCTGCTCTTAGTAACATTTCAGGACAGTCAAACAAGGGATACAATGCATGCACGCACTGTTTAGATAAGACTGACAGTATATATTTAGGTAACAAGAATGTGTACCTTGGTCATCGTCGATTTCTTCCAAACAGGCATCCCGTAAAAAAGCAGGCAAGCATTTCAAAGGTGAGGCAGATAACCGAACGAAGCCTACACGCCCTGATGGTGATGTTATATATGGCATGGTCAAGGATTTGGAAGTAATATTTGGAAAGGGTCCTGGCAGTCTAAATGTTCCAAAAGACGCTAACAAGCGCGTACCCTTGTGGAAAAAGAAATCTATATTTTGGGATTTACCCTATTGGAAAATCCTAGAGGTTCGCTCTGCAATCGACGTGATGCACGTGACGAAAAATCTTTGCGTGAACCTGCTAAACTTCTTAGGCGTGTATGGGAAGACGAAAGATACATCGGATGCACGGCAGGACCAGCAAAGTACGCACGAACGAGACAACCTGAATCCAGAGAAGTACCAAGGTACTGCCAGCTACGCTCTTACCAAAGAAGAGAAGGAGATCTTTTTTCAAGTCCTGAGCAGTATCAAGGTCCCGTCTGGCTACTCGTCGAATATAAAGGGAATAATAAACATGGCAGAGAAAAAGTTCCAAAACCTGAAGTCTCATGACTGCCACGTGATTATGACACAATTACTTCCGGTTGCATTGAGGGGGCTTCTACCGGAAAACGTTCGAGTACCCATTGTGAAGCTATGTGCATTCCTGAATGCAATTTCTCAGAAGGTAATCGATCCAGCAACTCTACCAAGTTTACAGACGGGTGTGGTCCAATGTCTTGTCAGCTTCGAGTTGGTGTTTCCACCGTCCTTCTTCAATATTATGACGCACCTCATAGTTCACCTCGTCGAAGAGATTTCCATTCTCGGTCCTGTATTTCTACACAACATGTTCCCCTTTGAGAGGTTCATGGGAGTCTTAAAGAAATACGTTCATAACCGTGCTAGGCCAGAAGGAAGCATGTCCAAGGGCTATGGAACAGAGGAGGTCATTGAGTTTTGTGTTGACTTTATTCCTGATCTTAAGCCGATCGGTGTTCCTCAATCGCGCCATGAGGGGAGACTGCGTGGAAAAGGCACGCTAGGAAAGAAAGCAACAACATGTATGGACGGGCATTCTTTCACTCAAGCACACTACACAGTTCTACAAAATTCCAGATTGGTGGCTCCGTATATCGTGAAACACATGGATATTTTACGCTCAATACCCGGAGGAGACTAACTTCTGGATTAAAGGGAAACACGTGGATACTTTCGGCAGTTGGTTGCGTACACATCTCATTAATAACAACACTGTTGGACAAGAGCTATACTTGTTGGCCAAGTCACCATCTTCGACTATATTGACTTTCCAAGGGTACGAGATAAATGGGAATACATTTTACACGGAAACCCAAGACAAAAAGAGCACTAACCAAAACAGTGGTGTCCGCTTTGATGCAACAAACGACGATGGGACAAAGGACACATATTATGGTTGCATACAGCAGATATGGGAACTTGACTATGGACCTTCTTTTAAGATCCCTTTGTTTCAGTGCAAATGGGTCAACCTGTCAAGCGGGGTAGAGATAGACCGGCGGTACGGAATGACTACAGTGGATCTCAAGAATCTTGCGTACCGCACCGAGCCATTCGTCCTAGCCAATGATGTGGCTCAGGTTTTCTATGTGAAGGACATGTCTTCCAGACCGAAAAAAAGAAAAGATAAGCAAGCCGGTACATCATACGATGAGCCAAAGCGCCACATAGTTCTTTCAGGAAAAAGAAACATCGTGGGAGTGGAGGACAAGACAGACATGTCAGAAGATTACAATAAGTTTGATGAAATTCCGCCCTTCAAAGTGAAAACTGACCCAAGCATCGTGTTAAATGATGAAGAATGTCCATGGCTACGGCGCAATCAGAAGAAAGGGACACACAAGAAGAAAAAGTGAACACTAGATAGGGATGTTGTTGCTGATGTGTAATAATGTATTAAACCTTTTATGTAACTATGTCCTGAAAACTCAGAAGAGAGATCTAAACACTATGTCAATCAGCTGCAGTTTTACCAACACAATCGCGTGGTCGTGAGACGGCAAATCGGCCTTCGATCCAGAGAGCGGCAAGACGTCTCTGATGATTTGCAACAAGTGTTGGGGATGTTGCTAATCATCAGAGCGTCTTGCCGCTGCTTGGATCGGACCAAACGGTTGCAGGACGTAGCTAGGGAACCCGAATGTTTTGTGTTTGAGCGCCACTTCGATCCAAGCAGCGGTAAGACGTCTCTGATGATCTACAACCGTCCGGCAAGACGTCTCTGATGATCTGCAACCGTTTGGAACGGTCGCAGGTCATCAGAGACGTCTTGCCGCTGGTTGCCCAAAGATGCCTCTCCGAGTGACGCTGGAATGTTTTGTGTGAGTGAGTGAGTGACGCTGGAATTCCGGGAGGTGGGCTATATATAGGGTACGTGTGCTTCTTTAGTCCCGGTTGGTAACACCAACCGGGTCATGTGGCTCACGAAGTGGTCGTGATACTGCTGATCCAACAGCTCACAATCCCTCAAAAGAAACACACCCCTGATCCAACGTCTCACAAGCGCTTGAAAGAAACACACGATCCGTGTGCTTCTTTAGTCCCGGTTGGTAACACCAACCGGGACTAAAGTCGGGCTCACCCCTGATCCAACGTCTCACAAGCGCTTGAAAGAAACACACGATCCGTGTGCTTCTTTAGTCCCGGTTGGTAACACCAACCGGGACTAAAGTCGGGCTCACCCCTGATCCAACGTCTCACAAGCGCTTGAAAGAAACACACGATCCGTGTGCTTCTTTAGTCCCGGTTGGTAACACCAACCGGGACTAAAGTCGGCTTTGCGGAGCCACGTGTCCTCCCCCAGCGCTGCCCTAGCCACGTGTCTTCCCCTAGCGCTGCCCTGGAGGTCTTTATATATTGTCGCCGACGGGGTAAACCCTAATCCACCATTCCTAGCCACGAACGCATCGTCTCCACGAGATGGATCCGCCACGCCCGCCGCAGCGCCTTCTGGACGAGGTCGAGCGTGCTCGGCAGAGCGCGCTTGGGCGCTACCGCGGGAGCCTATCCCGCCGTATGCCCACGAGCCCGGCGTGGAGAGGAATGCCCTCCTACCGGCCTCCTGCTCCGGTGCCGGAGGAGGTGCGGAGGACGTACGAGCGCGCGTGGTCCGACGTCCCTGACCCCGACGAGGATGCGTACGCCGCAGGGGTGGCGTGGGGATCCGCGGCCGTACCTCCACCAGTCGCCGCCGCCCCTCCCGACGAGGAGGATGACGACGACGACTTCGACTGGAGCGACCATGGGGAAGAGCGCGGCGGGCCGCAGATGCAGGAGGCCCTTGAAGCCTCCTTCCAGTCCGTCCACGACGACCGTGTACAGCGAGCCAGAACTGCCTGCCAGCTCAAGGCGAAGGAGGCTGCCGAGCTGGATTGGGCGCTGAAAGACTCATCCTCCATGGATCTTGCCCTCCGTCGCAAACGTGCGCGCGAGAATCGGGCGGCCGCGAACGGGGCTGGCTCCTCCCGCCGTTCCTCCTAATCCTTTTATGTAACTGTGTGGTCCGTTTATGTAGTAATGTAACTGTTAGTGATGTGTAATAATGTATCCTTTTATGTAACTGTTAGTGATGTGTAATAATGTATCCTTTTATGTAACTGTGTGGTCCGTTTTTGTCAGATTCAAAAGTATGCACAAGTTATTCAAATTCATACTCAAACATCTTTATTTAATCCAGTTACATAGCTCGGGTCTATTTTTATAGAAAACAAATAGATAGATAATTATTACAATTTTGTAGACAATTAAATTAAATATATATTAAAGAAAAAGAAACTAGAGAAAAAAACAAAATAGAAACCAATTAAATAGATATAAAAAACAGAAAACATAAGAAAGAAAAAAGAAACTAGAGAAAAAAATTCAAAAAGCCCATTAGTACCGGTTGTACAATACAACCGGTACTAAAGGGCTGGGCTTCGCGCGTGAATTTTCGCTGCGGCCCAAAAAGCACATTTAGCACCGGTTGTAGTCTACAACCGTACTAAAGACCCTTTAGTACCGGTTGAAGAGCACAACTGGTGCTAAAGGGGTCTTCAATGTGGTTACCTGTGGGGATCGACGGTTCGATCCCCAAAATCCCCAAGTCACGCGCCTCTGCTCCTCTCCGGCGAACGACGTGCTCTCCCCGGCGAAGCCCTGCTCCTCTCCGGCGAACAACGTGCGCCCCTGCTCCGGCCGTGCGCCTCCGCCCTTGCGCCCCTGCTCCTGTCGGCCGCCTCCGCCCGTGCGCATTGCTCCGGCCGCCTCCGCCCGTGTGCGCCCCTGCTCCGGCCGGCGCGGCCATCTCCGCCCGTGTGGCGCCCTGCTCCGGCCGCCTCCACCGCGCGCCCCCGACGCCGCCCTCTGCCGCGCCCCCGACAAGCTGCGGACTCCACCCGCGCCTCCGGCTCCGGCGCCACGCCGTCCTGCTCTGGTCGCCGTACTACCCTGCTTCGCCGGCCCAACTAAGGTAATTTTTTTCATTCTTTTTATTTTAGTACTGTTCTTTTGATGAATTTAGGTTGAATTTTACTGGAGCAAATTAGGAAATTTTAGTGAGTCATTTTATTAGGTTGAATTTAGGTTGAATTTGTTCATTTTTAGTGGAGTATTTTATATTAGTGTAGCATTTTATTAGTGTAGCATTTTATATTAGTGTATAGCATTTTATTAGTGTAGCATTTTATATTAGTGTAGCATTTATGTTTGAATTTATGTAATATTAGTGGAGCATTTTTATGTTTGAATTTGTGTTTCAATTTTAGTGGAGCAAATTAGGAAATTTAATGGAGTCATTTTATTATTAGTTTTCTAACTTTTAATGGAGCAAATATTGTTAAGTTTCAAATATTGCTAAGTTAGAAACATTACTAAAAATAACTTTGAAAATTTTGCTAAGTTAGAAATATTTTGCTAAGTTACTAAAAATAATTTTGCTAAGTTAGAAATATTTTGCTAAGTTAGAAATATTTTGCTAAGTTACTAAAAATAATTTTGCTAAGTTAACTTTGAAAGTTAATTTTGCTAAGTTAGAAAATTTTAGTAGCAAAGTTTGAAAATTTAGCTAAGTTTGAAATATTGCTAAGTTAGAAATTATTCTAGTAAATAAGTAAATATGTGCATTGTCATTTTTTTATTCTAGTAAATATGTGAATTTTGCTAAGTTTGAAAATTCTAGTAGCAAAGTTTCAAAATTTAGCAAAGTTTGAAATATTGCTAAGTTTGAATTACAAATTTGCAGTGACATTGAGCTATGGAGGACGATGCCCCCATCATCGACGCCCCGGACTTCATCCGAGACTTGGAGAAAGAAGAACGCTTTCAAGCACTTATATTTGATAAGACCCTTGGACCCAATTCCGATGGAGAAGATTCCGATGGAGAAGATTCCGACGAAGAAGACGGCGAAGATTTCAGCGCGAAATGCTTGAACGACTCCGGTGAGGGACTTGAGTTACAAAACTTCAGAGACGACGACGAAGAAGAAGTGTCGTTACAAAACTCCGTAGAGAACTCCGGCAAGGTATATATTAAGTCTTGTTGATCACTAGCTAGATGCATTAATTGATTTATATGCGCACTTATTAACGAAACATTTTTCTTTCAGCCCTCTGGATCTACGTCGACAATCCGTAAACGAGGCCCAGCCCAAGGGTTAAAGCTGCCGGATGGTGCAAAGTTGTCGATCGACGAAGTTAGCATAAAAGGCAAACCGGAGAAACCCGATGGAATCTCCACTAAATACATAGCTCAATGCGGATTTCTTGTAAGGGACATGGTCCCGATCACCGTTGCAGAATGGAATGAGCCGAAGAAAAAAAACATTGGCGCAAAATATGTCGAGGACAGAATTAAAGAAACCCTTTGGGAGTCGATATTGGGTTATTTCAGCCTACCGGCAGATCTCCCACAGAGGAGGAAGGATAAAGTCAAGGAGTGGACTCTTAGCAAGATGGCCGAGCAATTCAACAACTGGAAGAAATCATTGTGGAGAAAATATGAGAAAAAAACTCCAGATTTCACTGGACATCTAGAGAAGCTAAAAGATGACTGGCCTGAATTTGTGGCGTATAAGAAATCGGCCGTCGCTGTGGCCCGATCGAAACGAAATAAGTTGAATGCTAAGAAGAAGAAATATTTCCATCGTTTGGGCTCAGGTGGCTACAAGACTGCCGTGCCTAAGTGGGAAGCCTATGAAAACGAGCTGCGTCAAAAAGGGATCATTCCACAGACAGATGACTGGCCCGACAGGTCCAAGTTATGGTTGTTTGCGCATGGGGCAGTGTTGGACCCAAACACAGGGCTGATTGTTGCAAAGGGAAAATGGAAGAAAAGAATTAAAAGAGTCACCAAAAAACTAGTTGACGCAATAGAACTAGTCCGACAGGGAAAATATGTTCCCGATAGAGAGGACGACGAGCTTTCACTCGCCCTCGGGAATAAAGAACACTGGGGACGATGTCGAGGCAGAGGAGGCGGGGTTGGTTTTCTTGAAGGGTTTCCGGAGCACGCTGCAACTTATAGAAAACATTGCAGAGGTAAGAAGAGGGAGGCGGAGAGGTTTACTGCATTAGAACGCCAGATGCAGGATGTGAAGGAGCAACTGGCCTTAATTACCCAGCAAAGGGAATCTCAGCCGCGAGTACAAGATCATGCAGTCGATGTCTGCCCATCTCAGCGGAAAAGCAGCGTGGGTTCCACGCAGCTACAAGATCCTGCAGTTGATGAACCAGTTGATGAACCGTCGGCGGCGCGCTACCCCGTGGATGATATCACGGAGAAGACAAATTGTGAGTTACATGCGCCAATGAAGAACATTAGTTTTCCGGTGGCGAATGGCTATGCTTTACCGCATCAACTTGGATCAACCTTCCATTTTGGTGAGATTCCGGCTGGATTTGCTCGTGTCGGGGTGACGAAAGTTATGTCGGGATTCAGCTCAATCCATCTTGACATTCCCGGAGCTGAAGGCGAGAAGACATTGGGAGATGTCGAACTTGGTATCGTTCTATGGAAGAAGAAATATATCAAGTTTCCAGACTCGGCGCCAAGGCCACCGACTCCTCCGGTTAGAAATTCACCACAGCAAAGTCCACCCTCCTCCCCCGACGATTGGGAGCCCACCGCGAGTCCATCGCCCGCGCCGTCCCGTCAGCCGACTGCTGCGCCCACTAGTAGTTTGACAAAGCGGAATTGTTCACGTCGTCCCCTGTCAAGAAACGTGCAAAAAAAACCAAGGAAGTCAAGGCTCCTGAGAAGTTAGCTGGCGAGATGACTCAGGAGGAATTAGAAGTGAGCACACGTGAAGAGGCGAGAGCCTTTTTTGAACAGAAAAAAAGGAAAGACTGGAGGCAAGACTGGACCCCATGAAGGAACTTCTGAAGACTATACCAACTGAGGTAAAAGATCACACCGTTGACAACCTATATGACCCTCCACCACCGCCCCTTTCAGACTATGAGCGAGGTATTGAAAAGGTACTTTCCTCACAGATGGAGCAAGAAAAAGCGTGCGGGAAAAGAGTTGCCCAGCTCGGAGAACAAGAAGCACAATCGATCGCCCCGCTCATTGTGCCTTCTGAAGCTCGGGAAATCGAGCATGGAGAAGTTGTCATTGGCGACACAGGTTGCCCCATAGCGCAGATAACAATTCAATATAAATTTGAACTCGGGCTGCCTCTGGTCGAAAATCCGAGTGCTCTAACAACACAGTTATATAAATTGCATAACTGGTACATGGCCGCCGCAAAAGAAGGGAAAATGTGTCTCATGGCGGGAGTTAAGGAACAACACTTCTTCCGACAATATGGTGTGGAGGTTGCGTTCTCCGAACTTTTTCAGATGTACAATCAACTTGCTCTCGACAAATCTATCATCAGCTGCTATTGTCTGTAAGTAATTTATTCGTGTAATTTAATTATTTATAGTTAAGCTCGTTCATTGCTTGTAATTATCCTCACAACATTCTTTTGTACGCTATTATGCAGAATGAAGATTCGTGAATGCCGAATGGGAGGAATCTGGGACATTGGGTTCATTGACCCGGATAAAGTTCATGAAGTCACCGTACAAAGTCCTCTGTATGCCCAGGAAACAGAGGACGTTTTGCTAACGTGTTTTAAGCGACAAAGTACCAGAAAGGAAATACTTTTTCCTTACAACTTCGGGTGAGTGTTACTGTCTTGTACACATTCTATTTTGCTTTCCCGATATTAAGTGTAATTGATGAGTTCTGAATACCTGCGTATATAAATGTGCGCAGGTACCACTTCATTCTGCTAATCATTAGACTCGAGGAAGGACAAGTTGAAGTCTGGGACTCATTAAGGAAAGATCAAGATGATTACAAAAGCGTGCGTCTAATGCTCAAGAGGTAATTTCAATCGCACTATATCGTCCTCTTTCGTTCATTTCCGGATATCAAAAGTATAAGTAATAACTCCTCAATTCATTTTCTTTTCCGGGCAGGGTTTGGAAAAGGTTCATCGCGGAAGAACGCGGTGAATGGAAACCTAAGCTGGAGTTCAAGGCTAACAACGTAAGTACTACTACGTATCTAGGTCTATGTATCTTTCTAATACCATTATCATTCTCTTGATTATTATTTGATTAAATTAAATTCTTGTATAGTGGTGTCTGCGACAACCACAGGGGACGGAACTATGTGGATACTACGTTTGCGAGTATATTCACATGAGGGTCAATGAGAGAGTCAATAGTATAAGAAATCGAGAGGTACGTAAACATCATACACAACTTTTATTTTGCTACCATCAATCATGTTTAGTTTCGATCATAACTGATTTGATCTCCTTCTTTTAAAGATGGCAAGGAAGCGGAACCAGCTCCTACTAAAAAACCGCGTAAAAGCTATTGCGGAGGAATTGGCGGGATTCATTATGACGCATGTCGTAGATGAATTCGGTGAATTCCACTATGTTGATTAATAGACTCCCTCCATGCATGTACTAGCTAGCGGTGATCTCAATTGTAATTATGAGTACTTTATATGTAACGAGAGTACTTTATATGTGTAAAGAGTACTTTATATGTGTAGTGAGTACTTTATACGTGATCTCCTCCGAAACCCTGAAAAATGAGCGAAAAGGAAAAAAACAGAAACCCTAAACCCTGAGAAATAAGCGAAAAAAAAAAACCGAAAACCTAACCCCCCTGAAAAAATGGGGGGGCAAAAAAAACAGGAACCTTTAGTACCGGTTGCTATTACCAACCGGTACTAAAGGTCCTCAGCTGCGCGCGCAGGTTCGGCCACGTGGAGGTCCTTTAGCACCGGTTGTTTATACAACCGGTACTAAAGGGGTACCCCTTTAGTCTCGACCTTTTAGTACCGGTTGCACAACCGGTACTAAAGGCCTAATAAGACGGTACTGATGCCCTGTTCTCTACTAGTGTGCCGAGACGGGCTCTCGGCGAAGAGGTGCCATATGGTCTCTCCTGGGAGTTGCCTTCGCCGAGACCGGCTGAACACCAGGCACTCGGCAAAATGCAAACACTCGGCGATAAAAATGCTCGGCGAAGAAGTTCTCGGCAAAGCGTCCTCCCGGCAAAGGAATTCGGCACTCGACGAAGGCCATGTCGGCGAAGCCTTCGCCGGCACCCAATTTCTAGGACACGTGGCGCCGCCTGTGCATTCCTTCTTCGCCGAGCGCCGACACGCCCAGACTCGGCGAAGTACTGACACACATCTGACAGTCGACGGACCGGATGACCTTTTCTTCGCGGGTGTCGTTAAATTGTCACGGCGAAGACGTTGCCGTGTATACCCTATAGAAAGCACTCGGCGAAGAGGCGTCGCCGAGGCGATTGTCGCCGAGAGGTCTCTGCGAGTGCCGCTCTCGGCGAACGCTTCGCCGAGGTAGATTCCTGTCTTCGCCGTGTGTTTTGACCACACGGTGAAGAGTGATTTTCCAGTAGTGAAAGGAGCCCATACGCATATACACTGGCCTGATGGGACAATACCCAAGTAAAAGGCTTGCTAAAATTACGTTCAAAGTAAAATCAGTGGTTGTTCATGTTTAGATCATAGTTTAGCAATGCATGCATACTAACACCTTCATACCAAGATGGTCGATCGTGTATGGGATGCATGTAAATTCAGAAGAAGGAAATACACATTTTCAGTGCATGTATCAACCGCGGAGATGGTGGTGGCAGTTCAAGCATGAAACTGATGCCCGGCTAATATGTCCAGCATTTTCCACCAGCTTTGCTGCTGCACTTACATCGCCAGTGAAAGTTTCACCACAGTTCTCTCTGATTAATCCAAAAAGAAACTAGTGAACCGTCGTTCATGTCGCTCCTCGGCGGCGGCCCGAGCGAACCCTAGTGCTGCCGTCAACGAGCCAACCTTCCTGGTCGACCTCCCAGCTCACGCTGCCGCCGGAAGATGCCGCCGGGCTAATCCCGCGCGGTGAACGTCGGCGGTGCGGGCTTATTCCTCCCGTCGCTGCGGTCGGGTGCCGGCGCGGCTACCTTTCCTGGCGATGCCGGATCTCCTCCGGTGGCTCGACGGTCCTTGAGGCGTGGCGACGCGACCTCCTCTTCCCCTGGTGGTGCGGCTCCCAGCTGATGCGGCGCAGTACGTCTCCCGCAGTTGCGGTGTTTGGATCCACCTCGCTGAGGCGATCAGCTTCGGCCGGCCTTGGCCATGGCTCTATACCGGCTCCACATCTGGCCACGATGGGTTTTAGGACTAGGACGGTTGATGCGGCGCGGTGCATCTCCCGCTGTTGCGGTGTTCGGATCCACCTCGCTGCGGCGGTCAGCTTCGGCCGGCCTTGGCCATGGCTCTAGACCAGCTCCACATCTGGCCACGGCGGGTTTTAGGACCACGCCGGGCTCCTCCTGGTGGATTTTAAGACGGCGGATGATGGGCATCGCGCGAGGCGTGGATCTTCATTGGCGGTGCTGTCCGGTGATGGTATGCTGGTCGCGGTGGTGTCACCGTGCGGTGTGCATGTGATCCTATGTGGCTTGGTGGATTCTTGATGCACTTGCTCGTCAGACGGCGGCGGGTGGCTGCGCGTGGTCTGGCTAGCTTTGCGTGTGAGGTCTCGAATTGGAGGTCATAAGGAATGACCGGGTGAAAGCTTGCCCCAAAGGAATCGATGACATCCATGGACGCCATCACCTTCTTGGAAGCGTCATCCTGGTACGGTGCCTTTCCCTCCATCTGGTGACCGGGGAAACCTCAGACATGTAGGTTTGACCTATGACATGCTCCTCGCTTGGGGGCATCATGTTTGTAGTTAGCGACGACTAGACGGATCAGTGGAAGGTGTTTGGATGCTAGGGCATTGGCTCTAGATTCGGCATCATTGCGATATGTTTGGCAATGTTGACAGTGGTGAGTGGATCCGAGTCACAACATGTCCATTGTCAGCGGTATCCTACGTGTTCCACTAGTACAGAATGACACATCGGACACCCCTCTATGGAAACGACACGAGTTAGGCGACGGAAGAAATGAGTTCTGCGTGCTTCCGCGAGAGTGCGCGCGCTAGTCGGTCGATGGGCCCGGTCCAATGGCAACGGTTGGCAAAATATCTCTGTTGCCCATATATTGCCAATGGTTGGAAAAATAGCTCTGTTGCTGATATTCCCACAATTCCAACGGAGTTTTGTCGATCTCCGTTTCCCATGTGAAAGCCTAGTAAGCGGTGCCCATATAAAGACCACCCACTCCAGTGGATCTCACTCTCACTCTCTCCCCCAGGTCCTAACCCTAGCCGCACACTCTCTCCACGTACTTCACTCCCTCGATGGCGAACCCCTCCGGCGTCGACGGAAGTCAGGATAGAGAGCATCTTCCTCCGCCAACCCTCCGAGTCGCCAACGGGAGCTGCCTCTCCCCGACATCTTCACCGAGGCCCACGGTGACCGATCTCGCGAGTTCTTGTAGACCCATCGGATCCCCTACGGGTCCACGGCGGCGGAGGCCCCCGACGCCCGGATCTCGTCCTCCTCGAATGAAGAGGATTCAGATCTGGAGGTCGGTCTCCTCCTCTCTCGCGCCTCCTTTGAGCGCGAGCGCACCGACGGTGTCATTCGGGTGGCAGCGATGGAGAGAGCAGTCCGCATCTCCGCGCCGAGCATGCGATGGAAGCCGCCGAGGAGGCGTTGTTCCAGACGCAGCTCCGGGCAGCCATAGACCGGTCTCTTCTCCCTGGCCAGGGCCCTGGGCCAGATGCGGCGGCGGCTGTGGCGGAGGAGGAGGAGCTGGTGTTCGAGGAGGATGTGGTCACGGGGTCCTCTGACAGTAGCTCCAGCGCCTGGGACGCATCCAGCGGCGGTAAGCGACCCCGCCTCGCCTAAGGTAAAACTCTAAAGGGCCTAAACTACCGCTTTGTTAGCTCTGTATTTGCTCTGTTATTTAGCTATGTTTGCTCTGTATTTGCTCTGTTTATGTTGCAAACTGCTGCTTACCTGTTATTTAGCTCTGTTTGCTCTGTATTTGCTCTGTTTATGTTGTAAACTGCTGCTTACCAAAGCTACTTAATAGTTAAGTTTACTCTGTATTTGCTCTGTATTCTTAGCTAGTTTCCTATGTTTATTAGCTCCGTTTGCTCTTTTTAACACTGAATATTCGTTATGTGAAGGGCTTGGTGGATGCCTGGTGACAGATGCTGCTACCGTGAAAACCTAGGAGCGGGGCTCCGTACATGGTGCCGTCACCACGAGCAGTACATTTTGTGCAGCACGAGCTGAAGTGAAGACAGTCGATGATCATCCGGCGGCCGTGAAGACATAGGAGCAGGGCTCCAGCCACGCACACCGATGAAATTTTGTACAGCAGGGCGAACAGGAATACGGTGACGAACGGACGGCCGTCTAGTTGCATGGAGCGGGGCTCCATCGACGGCGCAGCCCCGTCACCGTGCTTTTTTTTTGTTTCCTATAGCCCTTATTAGAAATGGTGATTAGTAAAATTCCGTGTCTAATGTGAAACATATCGGTAACGATCTAATATACTAACTTTTGCCCTTGTTAGGGGCAACGGCGAACCATCTCCGTTGCCATTGAGCTCTTCACATCAGCAGCGGGGGCGGGGACACGGACCATTTCTCCGTTTCCGATTAGTGTTTTGACCCGTTTCCGATGTGTCGTTCTGTACTAGTGTTCTTTGGGTTCCTGTGCGGTGTCCTGCGGTAACGCGGTGAAGTCAGAGTTGTGGGTCGTGTAGTGGCATGTCGGCAACGATGCCACCTCATCGGTGGTACCGGTGCGTGGATCTCCAGATGCCGCTCGGATTTTGTCGGTGCACAGTGTGCAAGTTTCTCCTGTGAAGCTCTTTGTCAAAGTCGGAGTTGCCTCTTCCTCGACGTTGTGAGTCGACTGTTTGGCATTGGTGCTGGTCAATTGTCTTCTTCTTTTTTAAAATAAAATGAGGCAAATTGCCCGTTTGTTAAAAAAAAACTTTCACCACCAAAGGCTGCCACAGCTGTTTGCATGCACTGCAAGGATATATAAATTTATATATTTAAAAAATGTGTATGATGCATATTTGGATCAGTTACTTTCATGTATACAATTATAATGTAATTTTATGGTAAATATACTGCTGCGTGAAACATGAAATATGATAAAAGTCTCGGGTTAAGATGTACTCCCTCTGTCTCAAATTTGTTGTCAATCTAGCTTTTAAAAAAAAGTCAAATCATCTTAACTTTGGTTTGTCACTGATGATGTGTTCAAAAGCTGACCAGTTGGAAAAATATATGTTAATTAAATGAAAGTTGTAACATACTAACATGTAGCCAATATGATTATCTAGGTGATGCTAATTTGCATTGTTGAAACGGTCAACCAGAAGACATACTTGATCGCCACCTACTCATAATGGTCAAGAGGGTAGTAACAAATGTACTTACATACAATCTTTGTCGTTGCTACATATGCGTCACCTCATTAGAACGAGAGGAACACCAGTAGAGAGATACTTCGTCCGTTGAAATGTACTCTATAAAGTATGGTTGAGGTAGACGCTATGTCAGTAAGTACAAGAAGTTAGCTCATCTTGACCAATGATGTATGTGATTATCATCATGGTGTCTTTACTTTTTTAATGAAAAAAGTTTAAGTAACATATCCAGTGTTTACTTCTTTGCCTCCTTCCACCAACTCTCATATGATGATGGCATGAGTCTGGAAAAAGATATGTCTTTTTGGGCGAAGCGGATGTGGATCTGTTTTTTTTATTAACCATATAACTTTTAATCGAACAGTCTAATTTGTTTTGATGATATTTGCAGGGAAGGTGAGGGATCATACTTTTAGGGGCAAGGATCTATCTTTTGTGAGATAGAAGTAGATACAGAACAGTCTTTCTGGAAGAAGAGATCAAACTATTTTTTTGAGAAGGATCCATCTGTGGAAGAGATTGATCTATTTTTCTTACAGAAGCTCGTTTCTTTGACGACGAAGATGGATCTACTTAATTTTTTTTAGAGAGATTGATATCATACTGCAGGAAGGAGAAATCAATCATTTTTTTTAAGGAGGGTGATCGGTTTATTTCTTATCTTGAGGCATGGTGAATTTGTTTTAATTGGTGCCTACCTGAGATTTTGTTTGTCAAAGGTGTGTGGTAGGACTTATTAGTAGTAATGGAGTTGAACTATAACCCTGCAAATGCGATGTGACAGCTGTGTGACATAATCATATATAAAAAGATACTAAAAGCTATATTATTGTTTAGTACGTGCCTCCAAATCAAATTTTAATTGTTCTAAGAATGGGTGTGCTTTATATTTTGATCACTTGCTTTCATATATTAAATTATAATGTAATTTTTTGGTAAATATATATACTACTCTATCAGACATAAAATATTACAGAGGTGGATGTTTAATTAAGATGTTCGAAATAAAGTACACATCTTTCAAATAAGGTCTGCAATAAATTCAAAGGATGAGTAGCACTGAAAGATGCATCTATTGAAAATGGGAATTGTAAATTACCAGCCCTGAGGTCAAGTCTTTCAAATAATGCCCGATAATTGTTGCACGAGGCCAGTATGAGTATCTAGCTGATTCTAACTTTTATACTTGAAACAGCCAACGAGAAGTCACACTCGCCACCTACTCATATTAGTCAAAGGATAATTACAAATGGACTTACACATACAGTCTTCGTTTATAAAGGCACAACCATGAATTTTAAAGGAACAAGGGATCTTAGTCTTCACATGAGAAATAAAGTACACATCTTTCAAATAAAGCCTGCCATAAATTCAAAGGATGAGTAGCACTGAAAGATGCATCTATTAAAAATGTAAATTGTTAATAACCAGCCCTGAGGTCAAGATTTTCAGATAAGGCCTGACAATTGTTGCACATGAAGCCAATATGAGTATCTAGCTGATGCTAACTTTCATGCTTGAAACAGCCGACGAGAAGACAAAGTCGCCACCTACTCACATTAGTCAAGAGGCTAATTACAAATGGACTTACATACAGTCTTCTTCGATAAAACCACAGTCGTGAATTTTAAAGGCACGAGGGATCTTTGTCTTCACATGAGATAATCGACAATAGGAAGCGGTTCAAACAAAGGATACTAACAGCTAGATTATTGTTTAGTACGTGCCTTCAATTCAAATTTTATATATTTGAAGAATGTGTATGATTTAGATTTTGATCATTTGCTTTCATAATTAAGTTATAATGTAATTTTGTGGTAAATATATACTACTCTGTTCAACATAAAATATGACATAGGTCGTTGTTTAAGATGTTCGAAATAAAGTACACATCTTTCAAATAAGGCCTGCCATTAATTCAAAGGATAAGTAGCACTGAAAGATGCATCTATTGAAAATGGAAATTGTTAATAACCAGCCTTGAGGTCAAGTCTTTCAAATAAGGCCTGATAATTGTTGCGCATGAGGCCAGTATGAGTATCTCGCTGATGCTAACTCGCCACCTACTCACATCAGTCAAGAGGCTAATTATAAATGAACTGACATACAGTCTTCGTCGATAAAGGCACGGCCGTGAATTTTAAAGGCACATGGATCTTAGTCTTCACATGAGATAATCGACTAAAGGAAGCGGTTCAAACGAAGGCACTGTAGGATTATAAATTATGTGCATTTTTGGTCTTAGGTTAGGTGGTTCCCAGACTAGATATCCTAACTTTTGGGTGTAAACTAGCCTTCGTACCTAATTATCTCATGTTGAATTGTCAACGGCTTCGGCTATCATGAGTTCAATTGTCAGCGGCTGATGACACCTTTAGTTGGAAACTCGAAAAGTTTCCCTTTCGTACCTAATTAAGCTGGGGTGTGGTACTCGAAAAGCAGCCAACGGACGGAGTAGTGCGTCGGATGCAGATCGTATGCAAAAGTGTCAGATCTAATAAAGTGCAACCGGAAAGTTTTTTTTTTTGCGAATAACCGGAAAGGATATTGTCCGCTGAAATATATTAAGTATGGTTGAGGTAGACACTACGTACGACAAGTCAGCTCCTCCTTACCAATCATGTGATTAACACATGTAGTAGGCTAATCCAGTGCCTGTCCGCGACCGCAATGTATGTGATTAACACGTGTAGTTTAACTCGGTATTCAACGAGGCAATGGCTGCCAACAGCCGATACCTCGCAGACCTTCTGGCCGAAGTCACTGGGTGGACCGCTACGATGGCGAGGCCGCGAGGGCTGTTGCCAAGGCCATCCCACATGTCAAGTGTTTCAGTTCTTGACCTCCCACATGTGATTGAAGGCATCTCGGATCAGGCACAATGTCGAATTATTGTTGGGGACATGGTGAGTTTATTCCCTATACAGTATACGTTGATTGTTTACGTTGTTTTCATCAGTTAGGAATCTTGGTTCTACTTGTTGGTCCATAAAATTTGGCATGGTATGAGACATGTGATTCTTCTTTCACGTGTAGGTCTCTCCGAGTCACAAATGAGAGGGCGTTATAGTATATGTGGATGACCTATGTTGCTTTCGTCAGTTCGGACTTTTTGCTCTAGTGGTTGGTACATGAAACTTGACAATTCCACTTTCTAATCTCATTTTACTTAAGGTATTTTTGTATCACTTGAAAGAACAACATATACCACCACCATGCACACACTGGCAGAGAAGGTCGATCCACCGCAGGACACATATACCGTTTTCGTAAATTACTCACATGCGCCTTCACAAGTGATCAGCACCACGGAATAAACCGTAAGGTGAAACGATAAGAATCTGAACGTAACAGTTTTGTTGATATGCTTATGTGAGAATTTAAAAAAAATACTCTGTAATATACAATACAGTCTAATTTGTGTGAGAATTGGAGAGGTGCCATTTTGCACGATATATTTTGACACTTCCTAAAAAAACTATTTTTAGCACTTAGAAAATAAAAAATTGTAACTAAAAGATGGAAACTCTTTTTGATACTATTGTTTGGCATGACAAGATGCTCCTTTGTGTCATATATTGTCACATTATCATGAACTATGCCATGGATATGGTCATGAACTTAGTCAGTTGGCTTGAAATTCATGATTGTTCCCTTTTGTGAAGTTTTTTTACAAATTATGAAAAACTCGTTGCTTATCATTTTTCCTAGCAACCAGTACACATAGAAGGACTACATGCCAAATGTATTGAATTTTTACATTTTGTTCATTTTCTTTGATTTCGCTTTAAAACGGGATAAAATTGTGAGCGAAACTATTCATAGATAGGGCATTAATCTTTCAACACACTTTGTGACTATTGCATATAATTATACTTGAGTACCTTAAAATGAGTTTTGACAACTTTTAGCATCAAACTAGAGCATACCTGTAGTGAATTACTTTCTGAAACTCATTTAGATAAGCGCAGGCATGTAGGCAGACGGTCCGCGTCTGCTCCATGCCTCCATCCACATACGTATATGTATGTACATATGTGGCTCGCGTAATTACAATCCAGCGCTAGGTACATACGTGAGACCGCTAGCTGTTGAACACGTTTGCGAACAGCTAAGCGGGGCGAACGTCCGCCAACAAGCTTAGATAAGCGAAAGTAGCTAGGAAGCGCGAAAATCCTTAATACTTTAGATTTGCCCATCCAATATGGTCTAATTTGTGTAAAATTAGAGAGGTGCCGTTTGCACCATATTCTTTGCTTTTGCTTCACAAAAAACTAATTTTTGGTACTTAGAAATAAAAAATAAAAAAAATTGTAACTGAAAGTACGAAACTCCTTGTGGCACTATTGTTTGGCATGACAAGATGCTTCTTTGTGTCCAATATGGTCACATTATCATGACCTTTGCCATGGATATGGTAATGTCCTTAGTCATTTGGCCCAGAAGTCATGAATATGGAGAAATGATAATCCATTTTATGAACTTTTTTACAAATTATTTAAAAATTCTTACTTATCATTTTTCCTACCAATTAGAACATCTAAAAGGACTCCATGCCAAAGTAGTTCATTTTTTTACATTTTCTTTGATATTTTTTCAAAACAGCGACAAAATCATTGGTGGAACTATTCATATCTATGGCCTGCATCTTTTAACACCCTCTATGGCTATTGCATAGAATCATACTTGAATACTCTAAATCCTTTTTGACAATTTTTAGGACCAAACTAGAGCATATTTGTAGTTCAAATTTGAATTACTTCCAGAAAATCAGCTAAAATTCATTTGATTGGGACAAAGTAGGTAAAAAGAGATAGAATCTTAATACTTGGGAATTGGCCATCTAATATGGTCTACTTTGTGTCAAAATCAACGAAAAAAATAGCACGCTATTTCCCGGTAAATAGCACGATATAGCGTATTTGGAGAGGCTACGCTATATTTAGCCTAAAGTTGACGCTACGGCGCTATTTTCGTCTTATACGCTCGAAACCACACTAAACGTGGTAACGTTATAGCTACGCTAACAAAAAGTCTGGAAATAACGTTAGGTGATGATGATGGCGGGCAATCTGGTGGTTCTTCTAATTATTTTGAAGATGATGTCAATGATTCTGATTAAAGTTTAAAATATTTATCTTTTAGTTTATTACTTTTTCATGGTTTTAAGCCTCATATTTGTATTCGTGCCATGGATTTGGCCTTGACATTTGAATATGGTTACCTGGTTATGCAGTATTTGTTTATGGAAAAAAAATTAGTGCTGAAATCCTTAATATTTGGGCTATTTCTTACAAATTTTTCATCACGCTATTTTATATGTAACTTCACTAAATCACGCTATATCTTGTATAGCTTCTGGAGGAGGGCCACGCTATTTTTTTCCTTGGTCAAAATTGGAGATGTGCCATTTTGCATCATATTTTTTGCACTTACTTCACAAAAAACCATTTTTGGCACTCACCAAATGAAAAAACATTTTTTGTGATAAAAAAGTTGAAAACTCCATTTTAAACTATTGTTTGGCATGCCAACAAGGAAGGACAACAAAAAATTCAATTTATTTTTGAAAGTATTTTTTAAAATAAGTTTAAATATTTGTGGAGTTCCATGTGAGAGGGCACTTGATACGTCCAAAATATATCTATAATGTTTGGTTGTTTCATGCTACTTTTATATCATTGCTACATGCTTTTACCATGGTTTTATATCATTTTATAGCATTTTATTGGACTAACCTATTAACCCACTGTCAAGTGCCGGTTTCTGTTTTTTATTGTCTGTGCATTGCAGAAAAGGCGAAAAATAAAGTTGCTCGGAAAATTTTAGGAAAAATACCAAAATTCTAACTCGATGCTCGGAAAATTTTAGGAAAAATACCAAAATTTTTGGAAAAATAAAGTTGCTCGGAAATTTTTTGAGACGGACACGGAGGACCAAAATTCAACCCCGGGGGGACCCCACAGCCGCCACGCGGCCACGGGTCCCGCCCGCGTGGCCACGTCGAGGCTCCCCTCTCGCCACCTCTTCGCCTATATATTTCTCTTGACCTAATTAGACGAGGGGCGGTTTATTTTTTGGAGTTCCGATACAGAGAACCACCGCCATCCGAAACCCTAGTTCAGGGTTCTGGAGGTCCTGTTCTGGCACCCTGTCAGGACGGGGAATCCACCTCCGGAGTCATCTTCATCTACCTTGCTGCTCCTAATGGCGATACGTGAGTAGTCCACCCTCGGGGCTAAGGGCTTGTACCAGTAGCTATGTGTTTATCTCTCTCTCTCCATGATGTGATCTTGATTGTGATCATGAGCTTTGTTAATATAGTTGAATTACATGATGTTTCCCCCTCTATTCCTATATGTATTGGATTTGATCTTGCTTACTTGATTGTCTAGAATAATTTCCGGAGGCCCGTATTGGGGACTCTATGGATAATAGATTAGAACGACAATGATCATGAGTTTGTTCTATGTTTGGATTGAATAATGGAATCATGAGATTACTTGATATATGTTTAGTATAATTTCCTCAGTACCAAGGTGACAGTGTGGGTGCCGTATGGATATATTAGAAAGACATTATTCATGAGGTGTTTGTTTAGTATGATCTTTGGATGCCCAAGGTGACGGTGCGGGGCTGTCCTATAAGATTAGAAAGATGAATCTTAAGGTGTGCTTTTGTAGCCCTACGTACGTCTCAACCTATTTTGATCCATGAAAGAATGAACTCGGAGTGATCTTTACCATGTGCTTTTGGAAGGTTTATCATGTGTTTAACTATGTTAATGTTGTTGAGAGTTCTCACCCTAGGCCTTGTTTCCAAGCATTGAAACACCGTTTACTTTCAGTTTTGCCACTCGTTACCTTGCTGCCATTTTTATTCCAGATTACAAATACTTGCTTTTACCATCCATATTACGCGTATATCATCATCTCTCTTCGCCGAACTAGCGCACATACAACTACCAAGTGTATTAGGTGTGTTGGGGACACAAGAGACTTCTTGTATCTTGATTGCAGGGTTGTTTGAGAAGGATACTTTTCAACCTACACCTCCCGTCGTTCGATAAACCTTGGGTCATCTACTTAACAAAAATTTGCTGCTGTCCTACAAACCTCTGCGCTGGGAGGCCCAACAGAGTCTACAAGAATAGAAGCGTATAGTAGACATCAGCACTCGGCAAGAACTAATGGCAAGCTGTTTGCTGAGTATTTTTATTAGGGCACTCGGCCACACTAATGGCGTCTGTAGTATCCTGTTATATGCAGTCACAGAGGACACGTGGCCATCCATCTTGCCTAGTTTTTCAATTTTCTCAGTGCCCCACTCTGACACTCGGCAAATATGGTGCGTTTACCGAGTGCCGCTAAAAATACGCTCTGCAATCAGGTGTTTTGCCGAGTGAAACGGTTTTCCAAAGTATATTATCGTAGCACTCGGCATTCGGGACGTTGTTGCTGAGTGTCTGGTAATTTGCACTCAACAATCATGTAGGCACTCGGCAACGTACCATTTTCCGATAGTAATAATTGAAACTCTTTGTTCTTGGGTTGGTAGCATGTGTTGCATAATTGGAGCGACGAGGATTGTGGGAAGATGATCACACGATGCAGAGAGGCCATTGCTCAAGGAACAAAAGCAGGGAAGGTCATCATCGCCGATGAAGTGGTTGGATCTCCCTCACAAAACATACACGAAACTCAACTCTTATGGATATGCAAATGATGTAACTATTTATGGCCAAATAACGATATGGGCAAGACTAGAACAAGATATTGACAGATGCATGATTTATTAATTACAAAATTCGAACTATCTAGGAGTGCCATCGGGTCATTTCACTCTACGAACATCATCTATCTTATGCCTGTTGTCGTACTCTCTTTTTCTTTGTAATAAATATATGGTGCATCAGTGCTTATCACTTTGATACAAAAAATTTAGTTTAATAAAATCACCCTTTGTCGAGAAAAATGTATCCCGCCCAAGCACTTACTGGAATGTCTTCTCTACACAACTCAGCTGAATAATTCAAAGTGTGTGATATTAGTCCATGATCTCATATCTTTCTCACTATGGATTGAGACGCCATGCTACTTTATCATGACCTAATGACACATGATGTCACCTCAGACTGGTGCATTCCAATGGGATGTGCGAGAACCGAGTTAATATTAGTCGTGCCCACCCTTAAATTCCCACTACGTCCTAGGAGATCTCTCTCGTCGCAAGCTTTTCCTCTGCAATGAACTTAACATTTGCTCTACTTATGCATCTCAGAACAGAAGCTGCTACTTCTCCTATAATTCTAATACAGACCATTTTCAGCCACAGCTCAAATTGTGCATACAATGCTCAAAAGGGCACATCTTATTTTTAATGGATATCCTCCTCATATGGGATGTGAGGAGACCATTTAAAACCTTTTAGACAGCCCAAACAGGTAGAGCCCACAACCCAAAGGTTATGACCAAGAGTCATTTTGGGACTTTGCACATGAGGGAATGAGAATGTTAAGCCTCCCATCTAGCCACCACTAGGTGGAGTGAGGAAAATCTTAGGTTGGACTCCATTGAGAAGAAAGAAACCAAGAGAAAAGGAAAAGGGAGGAAGTTGAAGGAAGAGACTGAGAACAAACACCGGGTGTTCCGCACAAGGTTGTGAAGTCCAGATCCACTATCTTGCCTTCTTCAAGTTGTGATTCCACCATCTTTGGTGAGATTGTTTAAATCACGAAACCTTGTGATCCAAATCTTGTTGTTGCATTCAAAATCTGTGATATCTTGACGTATGAGATTCTTTAGTGCTCTCTAGAGAAGAATTTGTTGTATTCCACATTTGATAATAGTGGAAGAAGGTTTGGGTGATTCGGCGCGTCGTTTTTTCCTTCAAGTTGAGAGATTTTCCACGTAAAATTTGGTGTCTTCCTGTTGATGCTTGCTGCTGCACTTTTGGGCGGAGAGCACAAAGAACTTGTCCTACCTGCTTGCCGAAATCAGCTAGTACTTGTCCTATCTGACTGTCGTTTGCAACCATGACTTGTCCTAGTTTCATGTTGAACCTAGTATCTCTATATATGTTTATGCATATGTTTCCTTCCATAATTGAGCAACGATCGTTGGAGTTAGTACATGAGTGGTGTTGAAGTTATACATAGATTCCGCTGCGTATTTTTCTGTCACATTATTCTTCCCCAACAATCTTATATACCATTCATTATTATAACTAGTCTTAAGTAAGTTCCATTCACTCATCAATCAGGGTGGAGAGCCGTTGGCCACGAGTAGCTGTGCTTGCATCTACCTTGGCAGTTAGGTACTAATACAAATATCAAGTATGTCTAAATTCTTTATTTTGTTGGCTTTACAAGACCTGACATGGTCTAAGTGGTAGGCGTTATAATTATATATACTTAAAATTTCCATAAAAGTTTCCATATTTGAACACATCGTTAAAATTAACCAGGCCCCCCTTTGTCTCGAGTCAGTGCCTCGCATGCGGTAGCGGTGGGGTTGTCCCGCCACACTCTCCTCCACTCTACCCCTACTTTCCACTCTTCACGTTGGCCACTGTTTGGAGCTCCACCGGTAGACATGGTGATGCACGGCTTGCTCGCATGGTTTTCATGGACACTGAGGTCAGGCGACGCCGTGGACATCGTCGCTGCCAAGCTCGGTCCGCGGTGGCCCTTGTAGCTTCATGCGGATCTAGAGGGCCATATTTGATGACCTCAGTTCCGCCGCTGCACGGCCTACTTGGGTGCGGGGGTGTAGCCCATGCTCAGGATGGTCTGTGCGGCGGTAGTCTGCTAGCCTATCCACTGGCTATCGGCTCCCACAAGATGCACAAGATTCAAATCTACTTTGGGGCACTACGGATTTGTCAAGGTCTCTACTTGCAGGTTTCTTGGCCTCTTTCGAGCGAGCGAGGAGGCCACGGGCACTAGGAGGAGTTTCATGGCCCGGTAGTTGGGGTGGTCACCTACATGCAGGCAGGTGAGGATGGTAAATCTTGGAATTCGGGCGGCGGCCCCGAGCGGTGGACGTGGCAGTGGCTCGGCGGTAGGTACAGTTGCATGTGGTGCTCGAGAGTCACCTCGACTACGAGGGTGTTGATGTGGTCGGAGGCGGTCATGGTTGGGTGCGCCGTCCACATCTTCTCTTTCCAGATCTGGGTTGTCTTGCAAGTGGCAGTTGTCTCGACCTCTATGGCAGCGGATGCTCGAGCGAATGCTATTTCTAGTGCCAGGCGATGCCGATGCCTACGACGATGAAGGTCTTGTGCGCCCTTTCCCTCCTTGGAGGCGTTTTCCTAGGTCCATACCTTTCTGCTTCAGTGCACTGGGTGAAAACCCTTGGTCTGGTGTTGCAGGTTCAGACGGCTGCGGCACTACGACATCGCTCCCTTCTTGGATGCGCCATCTCGGAGCTTTTGCTACTTCTTTTTGGTCTGTGTGCACTTTTTGTGGCGGTATTTGGTGGTGCTCCTAGGTTGCGGTGGAGTGATCCTATCAAAGTTGTATGGTGGTCTTGTCGTATGCTTTCCATTCCAGCTCTTGGGTGAGAAGCTCCATGTGCTGACGGTACGACGCCATTCGAGCCATCATGAAGGGCACCGGTCCCTCTTTGGCAGCAGAGACGGATGGAGCTTTGACGATGTGCATCTTTCTCAAGGGCACAACTCTTTCGCAATTCGCCTATGTTCTCGTAAAGATTGTACATTCGATTCGGCTCAATGGTCGAAAAGTCTGAGCAAGATCAAGCGACGCACCCTTTTTTAGTTTTTGGTTTGCTTGTTCCTTGTTCCTCTATTGTAAGCTGATTACCTTGACACCATGTAATATATTTCAGTCGTTTGGGGATTTATTAATTTAAAGTTGGACATTTGGTGTCTTCGTTTGTAAAAAGGTAATGGTTAAGATCTACTCCCGAAATAAGTGTCGCGAATACGGATGTATCTAGCACGAATACGGATGGACGGAGGGAGTAATACAGTTGGTTTATAATAAGTTTCCACTAACCACATACAAAAACTAAGTTTCTGTCATGTAAAAGTAAAACCTAAAACCACATCTACAAAAAAAAAATGAGATCACAAGTACAAATAAAGGAAGCTAAACCCATGTAGAAAAAATAGACCTTGCCTTCAAAATATGAACCCCATGCTAAAGAAAAAATCTTGCACAATTTAGCAAACTGAAGAAAAATTCTTGCCATGTACGACGGGCTGGAGTTGTCCCGTCACTATAGTTCTAGTCACTAAATGTTCAATCTGTAGTACTAGTAAATATTAATCAATAAAACAGTACTAATTGTTTTGTTGTTGCAAGGAACACAAGATAAATGTGAAAACAACTGTACCCGGATCAGTTACCAATATTATGATGGCTGCGCAAAATATAACACAAGCTTAGAAGTTCAACCAATATTAGGTCGGGGATCCGCACCCCCTTTTCTAAAAAAATTAGGGAACGACTATGTGTAAGGCGCTTTATATTTGGCATAACCGTAAGCCGTTAGGATAATTCTATTTAGCTAATATGTACGCACTCTCAATTAGTCATCTCGCGTGTATGCCTGTGTGAGAAACAATCATGTTTTGCATGCATGCAATAAAAGACGAAATTGCTGACATCATCACGCATTAATTGTGAAATCCAAAAATTTAAAATGTTTCGTAGCTCAAACCGTTTATCCGATTTATGATCCGTTTTCACGTTGGACTAGTCGCGACGAGATCTTCAAAACTAGATCCCATGTCGATATGTTCCGACGACTTTTTTTTTTGACCCAAAAGTTACCAACCCCGTAACATATAAGTTACCCAGGCTTGAATACGTAAGTTATCACCATATTAACGATTAGTTTACATGTTGAAATAGAACCATTTTTTTGTTGTTCTTTTAGATTTTCACGAGTTTTGAAGTTACCGCACCCTAGTTTTCATAAGTGAATATCACTTTGAGATGGTAAATTTATCTTGCATAAGTATTAGGATTATAACTGTCGATTCATAGTGACGACTACGTAATTACTACCGATATATTAGGGTAACAATATCGATTTCGTGGTGGATAACTATCATGAACACATGGTTAACTCTAGCAGTCATGGGTGGGTGACTTTATAAGTACCATGTTGGTAACTTTATCAGTATTGGGTGGGTAACTCCACCGGTAATGGGCGGGTAACTTTATCAGTACTGGGTAGCTAAAATATTAGTACTAAGTTGGTAACTTTATCATTATAGGGTGGGTAACTTTATCAGTACAGGGTAGGTAACTTTATCGGTACTGGGTAGCTAACTTTATTAGTACTAGGTTGGTAACTTTATCAGTATAGGTTAGGTAAATTTATCAGTACAGAGTAGGTAACTTTTCGTGGTGGATAACTCCTAGGTGGGTACTTCCGAATCGTGCAGCCTCCGCGCGTTGCGGGAGGTCCCGTATTTCACTGAAACATCCTCTAACTTCCAAGCACGTCATAAAAATGTTCACATGATATTTTTTCTGGTACAACTATGTGTGTGTGTCTAGCAAAGCCAAGGAAGTATCATCATTCGCACACCCTTAAAATGTTCACGGGATTTAGACCGTGTCACTCATGAGAAACAAGCGATTTGTATACATGAATTTATTCAAATAATCCTGGATGCCATTGTGTTACTACACAAAGTTTAACCGAAGAGGATGCGCTCCATCAATTTGTGCTGAATTGCCAACAGACGACATTGTCGGACTAAAAAGATGCATGGTCAGGTGCAGATTCTGAAGCTTGTACAGCGTAGGACTATATTGAAACACCTCACACCCAGTCTCAACCACAACTCATTCATGTTGTCTACTGTACTGGACAGAGAACATGGGCAATGTGATTAGAAATGGTGAATAATTGAGACGTGTAATATTGCCAAGTTACAGCTTTGACAGTTGACTGTAAACTCACCATTTGAGCAGAAACGCAAACAACAGGACACACCTAGAAGAAATTCGGGACAAGCAAAGCACCCACGAACGGGGAGTCAAACCAACAAACAATGGAGAGTTTGCGTCGAGGTACTGCACTGGAACGCGGAAGAGGAAAGCCGCCACCGGCATCCGCACCCTCGCCCCTGATCTCCGTGTGTACGATGACTCTGCTGCCCCGCCGACCCAGGTCGATGTGCAGAGCAGAGCTGGCTGAGTCCTCGTTGGGGACGAGGGGAGGGGAAGTGGGGCGACGACAAGGTGGGAGCACTGGGCGGCGGCTGCAGGGACCTGCATCGGCGGCGGGTTCGGATCCTTTGCGGCGGCGACGTTGAACCGTACCGGCGGCGGTGCAGGGATAGAAGAGTGGGGCGGCGGCGATCTGCGCGCAGGGATGGTGGGGCCCGGCCAAGCTGCACCGGCAGCTAGTCTCCATGGACACAGGGTATTCCAGCGACGCGCGGAGGACTGCGGCGGCGGCGATGATCCGGTAGGGCGGCGAACAAGAGCACGGGGAGGCGGCGCGATGTAGTGCGTTGGCATCGGGAGTGGACTGGGAGTTTAGGGACAGGCGCGTGGGGATCGAACGGTGCGGGCTAGTTCCGGTGGGAATCGACGGTGTACGTCGAGTCTCGACGTAAGACAACCAGCAGGCGCGTTACAAATAGATATTCCGAAAAAAATATGATGGTTGGTTTGGTTGGGTTTTTTTTTTTTACCTTGGTCGTTACTGCTCTATATGTAGATGGATGCGTTCACGACGGCCAATTCGAAATGAAGATGACAAGCCGAAGCTGCACGATGCTGAAGCCGCTCTACTCCAAGCCGCACCCTCTGGCCGGCGAGATGGTCCCGCTGACAATCTTCGACCGCGCCACCTTCGACATCTTCATTCCCAGCATGCTCGTGTACCCCGCGCCCACTCCGTCCAACGAGGCGCTCAAGGAGGGCCTGCGCCGGGCCGTCGCGCTGTACCCTCACCTGGCAGGACGCCTCGCCGTCGACCACCGGGGCAGGCGTTGCCTGCACATCAACAACGAGGGCGTGCTTGTCGTAGAGGCCGCCGTCCCCGTCGACCTGTTGAACGTTCTTGCCAACGGCAGCGTCATCACCAACACCGAGGGTCTGTGCCCTGCGCGGCCGCTACCGGAGGTAATACTAATTACCTACCAGCGGTTTGTCACTTTGTCTGCACGAGGCTACTGGATGCAGTTAACTTGATATATCTGCAATTCTGCAGGAGCACGTCGGCGTGGCCCTGCTGCAGATCAAACTAAACCGGTACAGGTGCGGCGGCCTGGCGATCGGCCTCGCCTCGCACCACCACGCCAACGACGGCCTCTCCATGAGCACCTTCCTCACCACCTGGGCGAGCGCGGTTCGCCAGGGCAGGGACTTCACCGCCCCGTCCCCTTCCCTCGACCGCGGGATCACCGCCGTGCCACAGAGCGTACCCACGCCGGTGTTCGACCACCGGACCACCGAGTTCAAGGGAGAATATCCCGCCGCCCCACTGCGCAACTTCAAGAATATCACGGTGCACTTCACCGCCGAGTTGGTCGCCGAGCTCAAGGCCCGCGTAGGCGCCCGCTGCAGCACGTTCCAGTGCCTGCTCGCTCACCTGTGGAAGAAGACCACGGCGGCGCGCGGCCTCACGCCCGAGGAGTTCACGCAGGTGAGGGTGGCCGTGAACTGCAGGGGCAGGGCCGACCCTCCCATGCCCATGGACTTCTTCGGCAACATGGTGCTGTGGGCGTTCCCGAGGCTCCAGGTCCGGGACGTCCTCAGCTGGAGCTACGGCGGCGTGGTCGGCGCCATTCGCGACGCCGTGGCACGCATCGACGGCGAGTACATCCGGTCGTTCGTGGACTTCGGCGCCGTGGCTGACGCGCACGGGGAGGACCTCACGGCCACAGCCGGCACGATGTGCTGCCCGAACCTGGAGGTGGACAGCTGGCTGGGGTTCAACTTCCACAAACTTGACTTCGGCGGTGGGCCACCCGCCGCGTTCCAGCCGCCCGATTTGCCGGTCGAGGGGTTGATGGTCTTCGTGCCCTCGTGCGTGGCCAAGGGCGGCGTCGACGTCTACATGACCGTCGCGGACGACCACGTCACGGCATTCCAGCAGACCAGTCACTCCTTTGATTGACTAAAGCTAGTAGTAGTACTCACGGACACGCCGATCATTTAGTTCTCCTTTATTATGTCCTCTGTTCACATGGAATAAAAAATGTCTGTTACTTGAAAAAATAAAGTTGGATCGCTCAGTTTCAGTAAGTCCAAAAGATTGACTCAAATGTAATGCAAATTTGGTCCTTTCTTAGCTACCTACTCTTGAGTCTTGACGCGATGTTCAGCATTGAGGATGATTATTAGTTCCATTTATCCATCCTTCTTTTAGCAGAGAGTTGGTAGATAGGCCTACTCTCATGTCGCCTCCTCCACACGACCGGGGTCCCATCGCCCCATCGCCCCATCGCCGCCAGCCGTCCCTCCCTCTCCTCGCCGGCTCCCGGAGACCGCTGCCGGAGATCGGGGCGGTGGAGATCTGGTCACACACCACACCACGACACTGCATCACCGACTGCCAAGTAGGTCGGGAAAATGACTCATCGCGCGGTGGCTTGGAGGTCACATACTATGCGTGGTCTAGTGTTCGTCGTCGTGGCGCTGCTCGGAAGGACGGCCCACCCTCGTGCTACTCCTTCCAGTCCGGCTCTCGCTCACGTTTGGTAGGGGCGGCCATCGGTGGTGGTACTTCTGGTGGTGGCCCAGACGGGGACCTTGGACACCGGGTCGGCTCTGGGTTCTCTTAGTGGTGGTATTGCCACTATGGCCGCCGGGGCAGCGTGGCAGTCGGCCTTTGCGGCGACTGCGGCGGCGGTAACACACCAGAGGCCTTCTGATCTCATATTTGCGGCGATGATGGACCTTTTTTGTTCCCGTTTCCTAGTGGCGGGGACGGTGACGAATCTTCCCAGTTCCTGCCGGAGGCACAGTTTATATGGAGTGCAAGGTCGGCAAATTTCCGCCTCAGATGGAGGTTTCCAGCGGCATGCTCAGCTGATTGGTCGTCCCCAGCTTAGTGCAGTGGTTCAGTGCTTGACATAGCCCATGAAGGCGTGTGCTCGATGCTTGGGTTTGGACCTTGCTCAACGTGTCACATGTGATTGGCCTGTTGGCTCTACATGGGCATACACTCGGTGTCACAGGATCAGTGTCGATGTCGGGCGTCCCTAGGCGTTACTCGGCAACATGTTGCATGCGCATGGTTCCAGTTTCGTGGCTAAGTCCCATTAGGCTCGTTCGTGTGTGGCTGTGCGATGATGGATCAACGGGTGGTGGCAGCACAGGCGAAATCGATTTGGTCGCGCTCTTTGAGTGTTGGATCTAGAGTTCCAGAGGTGAAAGCTCTAGATCTCAACTTTATTGGTTGAACCTATCAATGCCTCGGTTCTCCCCACGTCGGGTTTGGTCTTCAGAGCGACTCCGGTGAGCCGGTGGCAGTTGGTCCTCGTTAGCCGCTAGGGTTGGCGAGCTTTGGTCCTGCTCCTGGGCGACGAGGCGGCGGCGTCCAGGATTCGGTTTTGGTCCTCCCGCTTCTTCGCCGTCGTGGAGACGAGTCTCCGGCATCTCTGCGAAGCGTGTGAGGTTGGCTCCAGGAGCTGCTCGCTGCTCGTCTTCTTCGCTGGTGACGGCGACGCGAAGAAGGCGGCGTCCCCAAGATCTTCGGCGGGGTTGGTCGATCTCCAATCCACTGCTTCTCCGTCGTGCTGCTCGGAAGAGCGAAGGCGGCGACTTCCCGTCCGCACTTCAAGCCGCGTTTCGGGTCAAGGCTTCGCTGGCCCAGGAGGGGTGCGGCGGCGGCGGCGCGACGGCGCGTCCTCTCCTCGCGTCGGTGTGGGTAGTGTTTGGGCTCCTAGGGACTGGTTTATAATATTCGTGTTGTAAGGGGTGTTCTGTACCAACTGTTGCTGCTAATAGATCTGGGTTACTTTTCGAAAAAAAAAACATTGTTTGGACTTTCCCAGCTGTGTAAGTTTGAAAACCTAGATTACAGCGTAATTGACCCGCCGTCCTTAGGAGCCTACTTATATGGACAAAACATGTTACAATGAGATTTAGGGGATGTTAGTTTCCTAACTAAGGTGCGAGATTTACAGTCATATTTTTAACAGTGTATGCATAACCCCAGGGTGTTCTCTGTGTACCATACCCTGTAGCGACTATATATAACGTATGGCACCTGCATCCCCGATATGCAAAACCATGACTGCTGGCACGCTCAAGCAGAATCCATCTGCCGAGACGCCACCGCGGTACGTGAACCTCCTGGACGCCGACGAGTTCCGGCGTCGGGGTCAACAGGTGATCAACTTCATCGCTGACTACTGGTCCCGCATGGGAGACTACCCAGTGCGCCCCAATGTCACCCCCGGTTTCCTGCGCGACCAGCTCCCCGCCGACGCGCCGACCATGCCGGAGCCCGACGCCTGGGCCTCCGCGCTGCAGGACATCCGCGACCTCGTCCTGCCAGGAATGACGCACTGGCAGAGCCCTCACCATTTCGCTCATTTCCCAGCGTCGAGCAGCACTGCCGGTGCCCTGGGCGAGGCGCTGATCGCCGGCATCAACGTCGTGCCGTTCACGTGGGCCGCCTCGCCGGCCGCCGCGGAGCTCGAGATGGTGGTTGTGGACTGGCTCGGCAAAGCGCTCCACCTGCCGGCGAGCCTTCTGTTCGCCGGAGGCGGCGGAGGCACGCTGCTGGGCACCTCTTGCGAGGCCATACTCTGTGCCCTCGTCGCCGTTAGGGACCGGAAGCTCGCGGAGGTTGGCTGGGGGAGGATCGGCGACCTCGTCGTGTACTGCTCCGACCAGACGCACTTCTCGTTCCGCAAGGCCGCGCGTATCGCCGGTATCCAGCGCGGCCACTGCCGCGAGATCCCGACATCACTTGACGACATGTTGGCGCTCTCGCCAGCGGCACTGAAGGCCGCCATGCAGGCGGACGTGGAGGCCGGGCTGGTCCCACTCTTCCTCTGCGCCACGGTCGGCACCACCCAGACCACCGCCGTCGACCCCATCTGCGGGCTCTGCGCCATCGCGGCGACGCACGGTCTCTGGGTCCACGTCGACGCAGCCTACGCCGGCTCGGCGCTGGTCTGCCCGGAGTTCTGCCACGTGGTCGACGGCGTGGAGGCGGTGGACTCCTTCAGCATGAACGCGCACAAGTGGCTGCTGGCCAACAACGACTGCTGCGCGCTGTGGGTGAAGAAGCCGGCGGAGCTGGTGGCGGCGCTAGGCACGGAACAGGAATACATCCTCAAGGACGCGGCGGCGGAGGGGCACGACGTGGTGGACTACAAGGACTGGACCATGACGCTCACCCGCCGCTTCCGCGCGCTCAAGATGTGGCTCGTGCTCCGCTGCTACGGCGTCGAGGGCCTGCGCGGCCACATCCGCTCCCACGTCCGCATGGCCGCCGCCTTCGAGGGACTCGTAAGAGACGACGCCAGGTTCGAGGTGGTCACCGACAGGCACTTCGCGCTCGTGTGCTTCCGTCTTCTCTCCACGGAGCGGCTAGGCGGCGAGAAAAAGGCCAACGAGCTCAACCGCAGGCTCCTCGAGGAGGTGAACGCGGCCAACTTGGGCCCCTACATGAGCGCCGCCAATGCGGGTGGCATATACATGCTCCGATGCGCCATTGGGAGCACGCTCACGGAGGAGCGCCATGTCCGCGAAGCCTGGAAGGTCGTCCAGGAGCAGGCCACATCGCTCCTCCGTAAGATGCAAATTGTAAAAGTGTAACGGTTGTAGGATCGTGCCACTATAGTTACACCGCACAATACACTCTTTCCCGCACAATCCTGCCATATGCCATCAAACAAATGCATTATTTGAACAAATAAAACGGAAGCTTTTGTCGTAAAAGGTCATCTGGTGATGCTCTCGACGGCGGTGCGCCGCGATCCTCCCATGGCTCGTCGTTCGTCGGTCGCCCCTCACCATCATCGCTAGGGTTGCGGTGGGGATCGGGTCGGAGAAGTTGATGGACGTGAGACTCAACTCCGGCTAGCACTACGTCAGGTCCCTTATTCAGAGGCCCACGAAAGTGCCTCCAATTCTTGAAAAAGTGCCACCAAATGTTTTTGAAGGCAGAAAAAAAGTGTTAGTTTTGTTCATGTTGGGAAATGTATTTAGTGGCAGTTTTCAAAATCTGGCTCTAAATTCATTTAGAGGCACTTCTAAAAGTGCCTCAAAATGCATTCACTGACACACATATGACAGTGCCTCAAACTTCATTCAATTGCACTTCTAAAAGTGCCTCTAAATTCACTTACTGGCACATATAAAACCACCTCTAATTTCATTTACTAGCACTTCTAAAAGTGCCTCCAAATACATGTACTGGTACATATGAAACTGCCTCCAAATACATGTACTGTCACTTCGAATACTGTCTTCATATACAAATAAAGGCAGTATTTGTAGTACACAATTCCAGCATTTACCAATCAATTTCAGTAAACAATTCAAACAAGCAAGAAATGGAAGTATTCTATCAAATTCGCTTACAATACTGCAATTCCGGGAACTTACAAGTTTGCTTAGAAAAATGAACTGAGAAGATCAACAGCTATAGCAACAGCTACTATAGAACTGAAGCATGTGAATCAAGAACTTGTGAAGTCCTCTCTTCTCTATACTAGTAGAAACATCACGAACACCTTCGCTATCTAAACCTCATAATTTGTCACCTACGGTTAGGGGAGAAGTCCGGCGTGTCACCGGCTCCCTTGATCCTGCTTGCCGTGTCGGCGCCCAGTGCATTGCCGCCTATGGTTAATCCTGCTCGCAGCAGCAGTTTCTACTCCTCTGCAAAGAAAACAAAACTATCAGCAGCAGAATATGCACTTAGATATTTGGGATGAACTTGCACATCTGGAATATAATCGAAGCCAAAGTATGCGGCAATCCTACTCCTCTCAAACTTCAATATGAGCTCAGATAGCATTAACATGTTCGTCAAAGAGCTGGCATATAACAGAACATCATTGGAATGCCATTGCGGACTAACCGAATCTACGAGTCACACTGGAGCTACTATATAACAGGGTACACATTTTACTAGTTTTCTAGTAGTTCAGGCAAAAGAGTGTAATATAAGTCACACTGAGGATTGAATCGCCACACTGAGGAATATAAGTCGCAATCCAATCTTTCAATTTTCTTAAGCTTTCCCAAGCCGGTCAATCGCAATAAGTGATACGATTGGAAAAATTAAATAAAGTCCATGGTCTGAAATGCTTCAATAATATATAGATTGTTTATTATGAGCACTTACATTCTTCTGAACTATGGCAAAAAAAATTGATATGGGACTCCATTTAGAATTATGACACTCCCAGAAAGATAGAATGGAAACAATATAAGGGTTCTTGAGTGTGGGAAGAAAACTCACCAAATTGATGTCATACTAAGTGATTGGTCATGGATCACCTTCAAAAAGAAGTAATGGAAGAAGCCTATCCATGTTGTAAGCTTGCAGAACTATTTTGAATTTAACCTGAATCAATCTGTTCTTGCCAGCATTAAGTACATGTACAACCAAGGATAAGAAAACTCCCCGAGTATTAAAGTCAGGTCATGAGCCAAGAAGGCTCAGTACATGATTCAGCCACATGAAAAAGCAGGGTAGGGAAAGTATCTCACTTGTAGCTTGGAGAGGATTTCAACGTCTTTCAAGCTCATCTTCCACAGGCCAAAATCACTACATCGTAATCTGGTCACGTAGAGTTATCACTGACCATGGAGTGCGTACAAAGAAAACTAAACCAAATGTCTACTACTTCCAGTATCAAGTCTGAATGTAAATGTCTACTACTATTAAGTACTGAATGTAGTGATAACTATTAAGTACTAAATGTAGTGATAACTCACCTTGTACTGAATGTTTTAAGGCACAACAGATCAAACCACAAGAGTAAAGAAAAGTAGCAGTCAATTCAGACCAAGTATGTATCGTTCCTTGAATTAGTGACAGGAAACTGACTGAAATTTCTAACTCCATCTCGAGACTGCACACTAGAATCACACAATCTAACAATGCACAAAGCCGAAAACAGAGACAATATTGTGACATTGGCATGGATGGATGAGACATAGTGCTACTCGCCTACTCCTTGAGCTAGCTTATCAAGTACGGGTACAACACACCTTCAGGCAGCCGTCAATTCTAAACAAAAGGTAAATGAGTGATGCAAGAATTAATAGTCAAAATATTTGAGTTTTCTTGCAGACTGGATGAGGTGATATAGGTACAGCCACACTAATGTAGGAGGAGCATAAGATATGATTATATTTGTCAGAAAATACTGTGCAGCTACTGCAGCTATAGTAGAAGTGGTCAATGAAATGGAATCACATGAATCAGCATTTTGATCCCTTGGTACTATATCTTCTCATACCAGGCATGAGAAGAAAAATATTGCTTGTTTCCTTTGTCAGGAAAGGCCATAGCACAATCTAGCACTGCAGGAAAAAACATGCTAAAATGCGGGATAAATGATCCAATAAAATGTTACAAACGGACAATCTTAGCTTACATGCTCTAGTCTGCAATGAATCTGGCCTTTTTGAAGAATCAAGCCAACAACAGAGGAAAATGGGAAGATACTAGCAGTCTAACCAGTCATGGCCTAAGTGTTTCTCTTAGGAATGCACCGCTCTGTTCTAGTGTAGATACTAGCAATCTAACCATTCAAGTACTACCATAAACTATACCTCGTTCCATAGTCGAACCTGACATTTAATAACTCATACTGCGGGATCATTATCTGCCGGTGCTAATAATGACTGCACGATGCCTGTTTCAAGTTGAATTCATAATATGCTCTGTCTCTCTGTACTGCATGATCAGCTAGACAATACCACAAACACGTCGTGAGCAACCAATACTACCCAAATGACAACACAATCAAACAGAGGCAAACAGATGATGGGATCGACAGCTCATACCCTCTTCACGGCGGATACGACCCAAATTCCATCCACTGGCTCAGGCGGCGATGGGGAGGAGGAGGTGACCGTCCTTCGGTGCTCGTGCTCAGAGACGTCCTTCAATGATCCATACAATGAGAAGACGGAAAAAAAGCCTATGAACATGATGACATTTAACCACTGATTTATGTTAGGGATTTCTAAAATTCATTTGGTCAAAGCTATAGGATGGGAGCTTCGTCTACAGGATCTTAAAATGCACAGTTTGCAAAATGCTTATCCACACTTGTTGAAATCAAGGTTCAAAATGGAGTTCTTAAGACTCAGACCACAATAAAGGAGCAACAATGAAATAAATCAATCAGGCTAAAATCGTTGCCCAAAAAAATGTAGTAACCACCTCGGTAGTGTTCAAGATATGACAATTCAACCATTTCTATGGCATAGTGCTTGGATTCACTTCGCGAGATTCTTTGTCTACTCAAACAGGCTTCCGGTCAGTGGCTTTCCTCAGAAGCTCTTCATATAACATTTTATCATAACAAGATCAAGATACGTGTACAGATACACATGCTTTTCCTAAATCTGCACCATCTCAAATTTCTCGATCTCAAAAGGGACACTGGCTATACTAAAACCTTGAAGCAATTTGAAATGCTGAGTAATGGATAATGAAACAGGCAAGTCATATTTCTCTAGGACTTGCCTAAAGAATGTGTCGTCCTTATCAGACATGCACTTCAGCACTTGCTGCCAGTTACCAACTTAATTGGTGTTGTGATTATCCACTGGTTACTTATCTCCCTCTCAGATAGAGAGCAGCCCAAAAATGAGGCTAGCTGGCTATGCTTTGTCCAGTAGCTTTGATTAGGATATGCTGTCACTTAGGAAATGCATATCCTGTGATCAATTGGATTTATATTATGTAATGATGCATTGGTGCATAATTAAGGGTGTGACAGTGATGAGCATGCAGCTAATTCCAAGAGTCCCCATGCAATTAATCATGGAATAAACCCTAAACCAACTCTAGGGCTAAATCTGACTGGCAAACGAGAGGAGCGCGCGGGGGAGGGAGGATAGAGATGGATGTGTACCATTGCGCAGCCGATGCTCGACTCCTCGGTGCTGTAGAGGACACCTCTAACCTCACGAGGTGCGCAGATCTCGTGGAGTCCCTCCTCATGCAGCGCTGATGATGCGTCTAGAGGAACTGGTCGACCTGCAACACCAGATCGTCGGCGCTCGCCGGATCCCGCTGCTGCCCCTACGTCGCCGTCAACGTGGGCTGGTCGTCAGCGTCGTCGGCGAGGTTCGGGAGGATGCGACGCGGCGCGCTGAGAGGGGAGGAGCAGGCGGCTCATGCCCCGTCGAGGTAGGCCGTCTCCCCGCCGCGACGGCCGCGTCCTCTGCCGCCTCGATGTCCCGATCTGAGCGGAGCTAGCAGGCTGCGGCTCGGGGAGAGGGAGGAGAGGGGGCGGCCAAGGTGTGGGGGACTGCGAGATCTCATGGGACGGAGGTGTGTGGTGTTGGGAGAAGTAGAAGGAGGCGCTGGCCAGGTGGGTGGCGGCCGGCGTCGGGGTCGGGGTCGGGGTCGGCGGAGGCGTTGGCGCCGCCCCTAACCCTACCCTAGCGAGCGTGAGCAGCAGGAAACCTCTCGGCGTACATCGCTTCATCCCTCTTTTCCTCATGGAAAGAGAGAGCACATGCACATATCGTGATTTCCTGCACCTCTCCACGCTTTCTTTATTATTTATTTTCTCTTCCAATTCATTGATTTAGAAAATGTTCACCGAGTTCACAAAAATTCATGGGTTCAAAGAACATCTATTGGCATATTTTTTTAAATGGTTAGTGTATTGTTAAAAAGTATTGATTTATTCGTGGAAATAGAAAACAAAAAATGCAATAAATGTTCAAAGAAAAAGACGATTAAGGAACAAAAAAGAAATGGAACTAATAAAAGGTAAAGAAATAACCAGGGAGAAATATAGAAAGAGCAACAGAAACTTCCTTTCTGCTTTTCACTTCCTTTTGTATTCCACTTTTTTCATATGTTTCCATTTAAAAAAACATGATTTTATTTTTTCATCTTATTCTAAAAGTTTGTTACGCCTATATTTTAAGGCCAATTTGAATGCGTGCTAAATTTCTTGTTTATCTTTGTCATTTCATCCACGGTACTAAATTATTGTTCTAGATAGTGTAAAATTGTGTTACGTTAGTTGTCTGCAATTTTTTGTTCCTCATGTGTGAAAGTTGTACGGCGTGCGCGGCGGGATACCAAGAGGGGCGGCCGTGTCGCCGGCGGCGTAGCGCACGCGGTAGGGGACGCGGTTGGGGAAGTAGTAGGTGAGGAGGGGGTGTGGCCTATGTGCGGCATGACCTTGGGGACGTTCTCGGGGAACTGCTCGGTGGCGACGACACGGCTTGACTTGCCGGTGACGACGATGCGCATGCCGAGCTGGCACTCTAAATGGTGATTTTTTTTTGGCAAATTTCATTAATGCCTCTAACACTAGTAGAAAAAAGCTTATAGGTGAGATGCTATCAGTGGCGCATCAGGTTTACAGTGCGCCACTGATAGTCTCTCACCTCGATTTTGGGATTTGCCAGAAAATACCAGTGGCGCACAATATATATAGTTGCGCCACTGGTAAATATTTACCAGTGGCACACCGTAAACCTGGTGCGCCACTGGTAAGTTCCATCAAAATTTGGAAAATGTCGGGGTGGAGGAGAGAGACTACTGCGCCACTCGTAAAAATAGAGGAGAGAGACTACCAGTGGCGCACCGGGGTGTGGTGCGCCACGGGTAAGTTCTGGACAATATTTTCATAATGTGGAGAGAGATTACCTGTGGCGCACCATGCTCGGTGCGCCACAGATAGAAAATTACCTGTGGCGCACCATGCTCTGGTGCGCCACTGGTAACCTGGGCTGACAGCTTAAAGTCGCCCCACCTACCTCCCCCTCTATTATTGCAACCTCACTTCCCCCTTTGTTCTTTGCTCGAAATCTCTTGCTTCCTACCTCATTTCCTCCCCATTTTGCACCAAATTTGGTCAATCTAATTACTTTTATTTGCTAAATCTCCCTCACACACACATCTCCTACATCCATGGCATAGATCTAGCTTCTAAAATCTCACCCACACCAAGATCTATAGATCTACCTTTTCTCTCCCTTCTCCAACAAGCTCGAGCTCGTCGACGTGTCGTCTCGCGGTCATCTCTTGTCATGTGTAAGGTGACTATATGGATTGGATGATGTAAATAAATGAAGTTGTGAGATTTGGGCGAGAATGTGATCACTAAATAAATGAAAATGAGAGATTTGAGTGGATGTGATGCGTTCTCTCCGTCCGAAAATGATGTGACATGAAAATGAGTTGCCAAATGTTGTCGAAACGTTGATTCGTTTCCGTTTCGGCAAAACTTTGGTAAACTTTTCGGTCCCATTAGTAGGGAGGTCATGCCGAAATTTTGCGTGACAACAACTATTGAGATGGTAATTCTACCTAATTATTTTGCTTATATGTGTACCGTCGGACATGCAGGTGATAATGGTCGTCATGAGCGAAAGGAAAGTGGACAGATATCTGAGACACGCGATAGAGGACATGTACAAAAATGAGGAGGAGGAGATAGGATGTCCGTGTCGAGAATGCAAGCTAATGACCTTGCACCACCCCTATTCCAGTGTAGTGCGGGATTACCTGCTCATGCGTGGTTTCATGGATGGCGCCCCTTGGATGAATGATGAAGATGATGTGGAGGTCCATGCGGCGCCGATGGCAGTACATGACGACGAAGGGCATCATGACATGATGATTGTTGAGAATAACAACGAGGGGAAGAAGACGAAGAGCCTACCACACATGACGATGGAGAACTGGACGTTGTTGATGCGGAGACGCAGTCGACGCCGCTAACTACGTTCTTGCAGGACCCTCGTTTGTAAGAACTGCTTGTAAGGCCGACGAGTAACAATAGAGCTGCTGCTAGAGAGAAATCTAAGTTGGGGCAACTTGAGATAGATTCGAATACTCCGTTGTATCCAGGTTGCAGGCCTGAGGACTCCCGCTTGAAAGTAGCTCTCGATGTTCTGCAGATGAAGGTAAAACACCATTGGACCGACGCTAGCGTCGACGCTAATCTGCTATACTGGAAGAATGTCCTTCCGGAGAAGAACACGTGTCCTAAGAGTCTAGACGAGGCCAAGAAAGTCGTGTGCCCTCTTGATTTACCGCACGAAAGATACCATGTATGTATCAATGATTGCTACATTTTTCGGAAAGAGGACGCGGACAAGACCACATGTCCAGTGTGCAATGCTGCTCGATACAAGAAAGGGAGGAAAGCTCCTCGCAAAGTTGTGTGGTACTTTTCGCTCATTCCCCGTCTGCAGAGGTATTTTCAGGACACCAAGGAAGCAAAGCTCATTCGCTGACACGCGGATAGAAAGAAGTCAGTGCTACAAGATCCGGAGCGGATTGATAAGGCAATGCTGACACACCCTTCAGATGCAACCCAGTGGAAAGCATTAGACAGTTACGATAAAAAATTTGGGGCAGAGTCAAGGAACATCAGGTTGGGTGCGAGCACCGACGGACTCAACCCATTTGGCAAACAGAGCAGCACACATAGCACCTGGCCAGTGTTTGTGTGGATATACAACCTCCCCCTTGGCTTTGCATGAAGAGGAAGTACATTCACATGAGCATGCTCATTCAAGGGCCGAAACAACCAGGCCGCGACATCAATCTGTATCTGAAACTACTGAAAGATGAGTAGACCACGTTATGGGCACCGAAAGGGGTCATCACATGGGACGCCGTCACTCAAGAGTATTTCCCATTGAGAGCCGCGTTGCTCTGTACGGTGCATGATTTGCCCGGCTGCAGATATGTCTCGGGCCAGGTGGTTCAGGGACACCATGCGTGCGTCAGGTGCATGGACGGTACCTGTTACCTACAACTACCGAAAGAGGGGTCTTCGAAAACTGTCTACATGGGGCACCGAAGGTGGCTACTAATAAGAAAGACCCGTGGAGAAAGCGTGGAGACCTGTTCAACAATGAAGAGAGATCGAGGACCTCCACGTAAGAGAAGCGGCGAAGAGATCAAAACGCTTCTGGATAACTGGAAAGAGTGCCCTGCACCGGGAAAGAAGAAGAAGGCACCAAAACCGCTCCTGGATGTATGGAAGGCGAGGTCCGTGTTTTGGGACTTGCGTACTGGCCCATTCTCGGTACGCCTAATTGCCTTGATCTAATGCATATCACGAAGAATGTGTTCGAGAGTTTGTTTGGCACCGTGGTCAACATGGCGGAGAGGACCAAAGATGGGCCGAAAGCAAGGCGCGACTGATATATTTTGGTTTAAGGGAAGAGCTTCACGGGGGACCCCAGAAAAGGCCGGGGGAAGATCAGTCGGATGAGGAAACAGACGGTCACAGGGACAAAAGGGTTAAGAGGAATAATGACTATTATTGCCCCCCTCCAGCTTACTCTGCACGAGAATGAGATCGATCAACTCTTCAAGTGCCTTCTAGGAGTCAAAGTGCCTATCGGTTACGCGGGGTTGATAAGCAGATACCTAGACCCGAAGAAAAAATGCTTCGGCGGGATGACGTCCGATGACTGTTACGTGATGATGACGCAGATCTTTCCGGTTGCAATCAGAGGGATAATGGACAAGCACATTCGTGAAACACTTTTTGGCCTCTGTAACTTTTTCGACGTCATCTCTCGAAAGTCGATCACCCGGAAGCAGCTCGATAGGCTGCAGGAAGAGATCGTTGTGATACTATGCGAGCTTGAGATTTACTTCCCGTCCGCATTCTTTGACATCTGTGTGCATCTATTGGTCCATATCGTGGATGATATAATCCATCTCGGGCCGCTGTTCCTGCACAATATGATGCCGTTAGAACGGTTGAATGGGGTCATAAAAGGATTTGTTCGTAACAGGGCCCATCCGGATGGAAGCATCGTCCAAGGCTTTCTCACCGAAGAGTGCATCTCTTTCTGCACGAATTTTCGAGAACTCGAGAACCCTGTTGGTTTGCCCGTAAACAAGCATCTTGGCAAGCTACTTGGATCATGTCACAAAAATGGCCAGTGGGATTTGCATGTGGACTTTGAAGGTCGACGCGCCGACTTTGATAGAGCCAACTTAGTAGCACTACAACACATTGATATGGTTGACGATTATTTGACAGAGCACCAAAACTCAATTACGAAGAAGTATAATGATAAAGGCAAGACGAGAACGGAGGGAGAAATAATCAGAGAGCACAACTCATGTTTCGCGGGTTGGTTCAAAGAACGGCTTAAGGCTAATCCACCACCAATGATCTCGGAGGATGACATCCTCTTATTCGCATTGGCACATGGACCCGTGACCAACCTCATGATGTTTCAAGCGTATGATATCAACGGGTTCACATTCTACACGGAGGAGAAGAACAAAAACTCTGATTATCAGAACTCAGGAGTAACGATGGAATCCTACACTGGTGACATGCTGACAAGATACTACGGAAGGATCGACGAGATATGGGAGCTAAACTACTCTGGAGAGAAGGTGCCGATGTTTCGCATCAGATGGGCTAAGAACGTCACTCCCGAAGACCGATATTTCATCACCATGTCCATACCCTCAGCCAAATCAAGCGCCAACGTCACCGCACAAAATGAGCCATGGGTACTGGCTAAGCACTGCACACAATGCTTCTTCATAACCGACCCGTCCAGGCTTAGCCGTGTTGTTGTGAGAGGCAAAAGTAACATCGCCGGAATGGATGGAGTCGCCAATGAAGACGACTTTGACAAGTATGGTGACCCAAATATTGAAGATGACGACAATAATCAGGAAACATACACCACAAGAAGAAGCAGGACCACGGTACCACCCAAGTCACAGGTCCTCCGTACACAAGAAAAAGTCACAATGTTGGGCTAAATTTTGCAACATCGGCCAAAAAAGGAAAGAAGATTGCCAAACACTGATGATTGAAGCACTTATTATTTTGTATCCCTCATTTGTATAACTACGCACTTATATATCGCGATCAACTCATGAAGCACACTTATTGATATGAGAACAATATTTCGAATTTTGTTATTCTTTTTGAATATTTGAATTTTTTGAAGTTTTTTTTGAATTTTTTCAACTATCTGAACAATATTGTCAAATATATGTGCAAAATTGTGCAATTTAAATAATTTTGCAAAATTGTGCAAAATTGTCAAATATATTGTCATTTGCATCCCAGGTACCTGTGACGCACCATAAAATTACCTGTGGCGCACAGGGTGGCCCACATGTAAGTGGCGCTTCACTTATCTGTGGCGCGTCACTTACATGTGGGCCCGCGCGTGCGCCTCCCTCTCAATCACAGGAAAATTACACAAGTCCCTCGTCGCGCCCTGCTCGTCCCCGCACCCGCTCGCCATCGACGCCCACGCCGGAGCCGCCACTCGCCGTCGACGCCCACGCCGGAGCCGCCGGTCACCGTCGACGCCCCTCCGACGCTCAGCCACGCCACGCCGCCCTTGACGTCGCTCGGCCACTCCGCGCTCGACGCCGGCGCGCCCGACGCCGGCGCGCCCGTCTGCCTCCCGTCCGCGCTTGAGGAGCACCTCCACACCACCGTCGACAACCCCCTCCCTTCCCTCCCGAAGGTGCTGCATCTCTCCCTCCCCTCCCTCCCCTTCTCTGCACCCTAGGTGTTTGCTTAAATGCCCAACTCAAATTAGATGGTTTATTTTGCTTCTTACTTGCTCCTAGTTCCTGCTAGGCACTAGATATATTCAAATGTGGTCACTGCTTTAGGAAAACAATTTGTAGATGAAAAAAATTGGAGACCAAAAAATTTCAGAATGTGTATGCTAAGTAAAATGTGGTCACTGCTTAAACATGCCTTTGAAAACAACTCGAATCAATGTGCTAGATGTATTCAAAAACTTATTTCTGTTGTTTATCAAGAAAGTAAATATTAAATAGTATCAACATTTGATACTTTAAAAATGATCCAAAGTTGCTAATTTTTAACAGAAACGAAGATATATATATAGGGTAGGTATATTCTACAACTGGTTGTATTTTAAGTGCGCTACAACCATCCACCCGTATATTAGGCGAACCCAATGGACAAAGGAAAAAAACAGTCCGACCCAGATGTCGGTCAACGATCCAATCCCACATCGTCCCCACGACCAAACCCCTCCCCACCTTCTTCCCCGAGCTCGCCGGCAACCAACCGGCGGCCACGTGCACGCCGCGCTGCCGCCGCCGGAAGGCCGCGAACCTCCTGCTCGCCGCACCGCCGCCGGGAGGTCACACCACTGAACTCCTCCTTCCCCGCTGACCATAACCCTGCCGCCTCGCACCTCCTTCAGCGCCGCCGCCTACTGGCCGCTGCCGACGCACGCCTCCTCCCACGCCACCGTGTGCACCCACTGCTGCCGCCCCTACGCAGCTTCACGCCTCATCCCGCGCCGCCGGGTGCACCGGCCACCGCCGCCCTTGCATAGCTCCACGGCGCCTCACATGGACGCCAAGCCTTCCGTCGCCATCCCACGCTCGAAGCGGCGCTGCTCCTATCTGCGTTCGCCGCCGTGAGCAGCTGCCACGACGCCCACTACCTTCTCCATGGCCGCTCTCGCTCTCCATCTCCAGGCCCCACCGCAAGCCAACGCGGGCAACCTCCCGCGCCGGAGATCCTATCTGGTCGCCGGCACCACCTGTTGGTATTGAGCCCCACCGGAGCGCGGGATTGAAAAATCAGAGGCGATGCTCCTCCCGGCCTGGCTCGCAGTCACGGCACCGCTCCCTGACCGACACAGTTGCGCTCCGGCCGCCATGGATGAGCTTGGAAGGAGCTCCTGTGTCGGCTAATTTTTTCCCCTGCCTCCCCGATTCCCTTGTGGGCTATGGTCGGAGCACGATGACAGTACTCGCGAGTCTCCTTTGACAATCAGAGCCGCGTTGTCCATTTGTGCTATGTGCTTTCGATTCGAGAAGTACAATGATTTTGATTTCCGAAGCACAGAGAGAACGGAGGGAAGAGATAGACGCATATGCGTTAGCTGAAGCTGAAAAAAGAAAAGAATGAAAAGGATAAGAGGAACATGTGGTCGTGGTTGTTTCTGTCAACATCATGCTGGGCCAACGTAGTACAAAATAATAACACGAAGGGTCATTTTATTTCAGTGTGCTCAGCAGTTTTCTTTATATGTACGGCCAGGAACTTAGATTAGATAATATAATGTGGTGGAAGTACGGAGTACAAGACGTGCAAAAAGAGCAAAAGAAAAATGTGCACACTGGCTAAAAAATCCAATTTTTTATTAAAGATTTATTTTACTTTGGGAATTAAAAACCCCGTCAGGAAGTACACATAATAATGTCAGGAAGTACATACGCTAGGATTCAGAAGTACGAGAAATAAATCCAATTTCGTAAGTGCAGATCCACAATAGCAGCAGGCAGTACAAAATCTCCATTTGAGAAGTACACAAATAACCGGAAATTTAAATAGCAGTACAGTGTCTAACAGCAAGCAGTACAACCTTGGAACGTTAGAAGTACAGATATGCAATACAAGCAGTACAAATATATACGTCACTGCAAACATCATACGCGAAGCGATTTCGATCGATACAACAAAAATTCGAATAACACGCAAGATCTAAACGACAAATAACAAACGAAGTTATCAAATAATTTTTTTATTACATCTGATCGAACAGGAATGCAACAAACGAAGTAAACAAGTCAAACTGGTGAAGTTCACGTGAAGAACCTAAATAAAAAATAATAAATAACTAAGACTTATTGATGGATAGAAAATAATACAATTGAAATGAAGATCAACAAGCTAAAACAATATAACGGGCTCGGCTGAGTCGTCGTCGATGCTTCAATAAAACCAATTCTGAAACTATATTAGATCTAAGGCCCCATCCCTAACCATAAATCACAATGAATACACATTACAGGATTTTGTTGATCCAACGGCTCGGCTTCGTCGCCCGTCGCCGCTTCCGCGGCGTACGGGCGGACTCAGCCTCGGTGGCATTAGGGTTTGGAGGGTTCATCGCCTGTCAACGCTACCGGCGACGAAATCTCCAAACCCTAACGCCATAGCTAACGCGCCATGCATTAGATATCTCTCACTTAAATTGGTGAAAAGTTTAATATGTGCGTTCAAATAGCTTCAAAAAATATAGTAAGATAACTTAATCAAAGTGATAAACTACAGATAGAACATGGGAAGTTCATTTATGCAAGAAAGTTCACATGTGTATCAATATATGTTTACAAGTCGCATAGGTGGGGGTGCTAATTTCATTGGTACATTAAAGAAATATAAAGGAAGTACACATTGAAAGAGGGGAAATTTCGAGTGCAAGTTATAAGGCAGTACAAAATGGGACAAACAATGAATTTGAGAAGTACAAAGGTTAAATGTCGAAACTGAAAAGTCTCCGTAAAATGCAAAAAATTATAATAAAATCATCTGTAAAATATAAGAAGTACACACGGTGACTCTAAGAAGTACAAAGCTCGGTTTCAGAAGTACAGTCACACTGAAGTATAAAAAGATAATTTAAAAATATAGTAAATACACGTAGTGACTCTGGGAAGTACAGAGGGCCAATTTCGGAAGTGCACTGTCCCCCGAAGAGAAGTACACATGGTAGCACCGGGAAGTACACATATTCGAATTGTGAAGTTCATATCCTTCACGGTTGTTTTTTGGAAATCCCAGTTAGAAGTACAAATATACAATCTGAGAAGTACAAATATACAATCTGAGAAGTACAAATATACAATCTGAGAAGTACAAATATACAATCTGAGAAGTACAATCCTCACTTTTGGGAAATACAAATATGATATGAACATGTTTTAGTGAATAACTCTACTACAAATATACCAATTTCCAAAATCGTGGGAAGTGCAGGATCTCCCTGGGAAGTACACATCGTTGCATCAGGAAGTACACAATTTGGGTTTGTGAAGTTCACATCACACTACGAAGTTTAAAAAAGATTAAAAATTCGTCTAGAAGTACAAATACATGAGATGGGCAGTACACACTTTAATAACAGGCAGTGCACACCCAAACGGAACTTGTTTGTCTTAGTTAATAGTAATCACGAAAAAACCTGACGGCAGTACACTCGTGTGTCGAGGGAAGTGCAGTATCTCCTCCTCGGAAGTACACATGGTTGCAGAAAGAAGTACACATTTTTTCTAAATTTCTCGTACATAGATCATGACTCCATCTTTCTAACACAAAAATAATCACCCGATTCAGAGGCCGATGGGTTGTCAAATATTTTTTTAAAGGGGCAAAATAGGTTTGACCGAACTTTGACCGAGAGAAAAACACACTTAGCAATCGATTTTTGATATTTTTGTTACCGGTTTCACCGGTAACTTTAATAGATGTGCCTTTTCAATCCGAGCATTATGAGTGGTCATTCACCTAGAACACACGCCGTATGAGAAAGTTATCGTTATTTTACTGAACACTAATCACGGAAATTCTGTTGGCAGTACACACGCAAATACCGGGAAGTTCAACCGTGTGTTGAAGGAAGTACAGTATTCAGTTTTTCCGCGACGGAAATAAATCATACTAATCTTGACTGTTTGAGCTATAGATGCATCAAACGTTGGTACAAGTAGCTCCATATGGTGTAACATGAGTGTAGTTTCATTAGATAGTGCATTCCACGATGAATCAAATTGCCTAACTAGTCAATTTGATCTCACCACCTCCGTGAAACACCTGTATTCCGTTTTTAGAACTTTTAAAATTACTCTTAAACCGTAAAGCATTTGCGAAATCAATGTGAACGAAAAAGTTGAGTATAGTCGGTATCTTTCCAATGTCATATCATTTGCATCATTCCGATAAGTAGTTCAAAAACAGCGGACGAAATACCATCCGCCCGTATAAGCCTCATTACAGCATGTAGTGTTTTTAAAATTAATTTTAATAGGTTAAGAATTTGGAAAAACCGTAAAAACAAAAAAGTTGCGGAATTTCAGCAGCTTTCCAACGGCATATCATTTGCATCATTCCAATAAGCGGTTGAGAAAATATTGACAAAATACGTTTCTGTGATATTTTTGGATTTCAGTATTTTTAAATTGGTTTAAAACCGTAATGCATTTGAAAAAATGATCAGAAAGGAAAAGATGCGGAATTTCATTAGCTTTTCAACGGCATATCATTTGCAAATTTCCGTTAAACGATTGAGAACTTACTTTGAAAATACGTTCTCTGTGATTTTTTCACAGATTCGAGTTTTTTCAAAATTGTTTTAAAATTGTAACGAATTTGCAAAAACTGTATGACACAAAAAAAGATGCGGAATTTCATTAGCTTTTCAACGGTATATAGTTTGCTCCATTTAGATAAATGGTTCAAAAACTACGGCAGAAATACCGAAGAAAACAGCTAGTGAACTTCGCAAATAAGCAGAGAAGTACATAGAAAGCACGCATGAAGTACAGAAGTGGTTGTAGGGCACTATTCTACAACCGGTTGTAGAATAGCTCGTAGCTATATATATATATGATTGTGAATTTTTTAATTTGCAAGAATTTATACTTTCTAGTTGTGGATGGATGTGAATGGATGGAATGTGAATGTATATGTTGTGAATGGATGGATGGATGTATGTGCAACTTTCTGGTTGCACGTCGATGTGGATGATTTTTTTCTTATTATTTCTGTTCTAGTGAGTTGCTGAAATTTGCCGAAATATTGATTCACTTCCGTTTCGGCAAATTTATCGCACTCCATAGCTAGACTTTTTAGCAAAGGTCATGACAAAAAATTTCGTTTTGTTTTGTTACTAATACCGTGCTATTTACTAATTTGTGCAGACATGGCGGGCAACGACGAAGCCGGTGGTTCTAGGGCTCATGCTGGTTCCGAAGAAGAAGACTTGGAGAACCTCTACCTGCAACATTTCTCGCAAAATCCCAATGGCACCGGCGAGGATGATGGATATGAGGGTACGGACAACACCACCACTGACACCGGCGGCGTCGGCACAGATGGTAGCGCCGCCAAGCGTCAGCGGAAGGAAAGGCGCCCCAACGTTGTGGGCACCGGCCGACTAGTAATCACGGAGGTGGACGAGACCAGTGGTTTACCAGTGGCGCCTGAAATAAATGCAAGGGGCTTCGGCAATGTCTGTGCCGCCATTGCTCGAGAACGGTGCTCGATCAATGACGGGCATCTAAGGTACAAAGCCAAACAGCCTCTGGAGAGGCTCCTCGTCAGAGGGTCCACCAGCGGTACAAGTTCCCGGACCCGTACAATAACCTAGATATGAAGAACAACATTGTTAACACAGCTGCCCTCGGCAAGATCAGCAAAGGCTTAGGCTCTTGGAAATATAGGCTGAGGAAGATGCTTGATAAAGATTGCAGTTTCCAGGAGGTTCACCGCCTCTATCCCCAAATTTCGGCGGACGAATGGACTACTTTCAAGGACGCCGAGAGCACCCCACAAGCGATTGCCAAACGCGGGTAGGGGAAGACAATGCGGGAAAAGAACGTAGGTGACCACACTCTTGGAACACGTGGTTATGCCGGAAAGCAGCCCAAATGGGACGAAGAGGACGCCAAGCGTAATCCTAATGAGGAGAGCCCCTGGGATAAGTTCACGGACCCGTTGGCACACACAACGATCAGGGCCCGATACAAGCCTGATAAGGAAACCGGGGAGCTCAAGACGGGAAAGAAGGTCTTGGACCTTCAGGAGAAGATTCTGGTAAGGAATTTACCAGTTTAAAATGCTTCTAATCAAGTCCATTAAATTATATAGCACTCACGTCATTTCTAAACAGTTCACATTACTTCTCCAGGAGGAACAAAATGCGCAATCTACTCAAACCTCCTCCGTGGGTTCGTCGAAGGCCTATTGGGACACTCCTTTTGTCTGGGCGTACAACCAGGTGAAGGACAGGCTGGCGACAGAACGACCGCACAAGGGTCGTGTGGTAGGCGCTGGTAATCATCACAAACACCCTTACTATTATCATGTTGAGGCCAAGGAGGTGCAAAACGAGAGGAAGAGGTTCGAGCAGATGGATATAAAGGCGGCTGTAGATAAGGAGGTGCAAGCAACTGTGCCCGGGTTAGTCCAAGAACAATTGGCGTAGTCGCTCAATGCCATCCTTCCTAGCCTGGCGCAGTCGCTCAAGAAGTGGATGGAGGAAGGGCAACAAGGGCCGTTTAACATGCCCACCTTAGTCGCAAGCAACTCCAACAATCAGGCGCCTACGATGGATGTTCCAGCCACCAACCCTACTTGTGGTAGGGAGGATGCGATGTCGGCCACCATCAATGAAGTTGCTAAAGGGGTTTTGCCAGCCAGCGTGCATCTTAGTAGCCCCCGTCATCTCTTCCATGCCCGCCTGCGGTCCAACGCCATTAGCCAAGCTCGAAGGTCTCACGGTAATTAAGCGTCGCAAGTCTCAACAAATTTATGTATATACCTCATCCTGTTGGCGCCCTCTCTTACGCCTTAACATGCATGTTTTTGTAGGCCGACGAGGTGGGATGCACGTTGCTATTGCGTGTGGAGAATGAGCTTCGAGTGTGGCAACGGCAAGCATCATTGCACCACTTCAACGCGTGATGCACAACCTGCCTATGTCCCCTGACGTGTTTCGGGTACATATTCATCGGGTGCTCTCGGGTTATGATGACCTTTATCCTCCGAGTCAACCCGCAGGTGCCGATTCCGAGTTAACCCTCCGTGGATGCTTGGGTTATCCCATGACATGGCCAAAGGCACTGATCCGCTTGGAATAACCATGCATCTGGGAGATCCTATCACCAGCCAACAAGACTCCATTTCCAGGGCTAGTCGGTGTTCCATCCCTCCCGGTGGTTGATCCTGTCGAGCCAAGGCAAAGCGAGGATGATGACCACAACGACTTGATGGATAATGATTTTGATGACGGAGGACTACACGACGATCACGATCTTCAGGCTCCTCCTCAATGCTCTAAGCGTCGTCTGTTTAGTTCTCAAGGAACGCCTGAAGCTCCCCCCTTCACCGAGGATCAAAAGGCAACAAGCCTTTCAGCCAGGAGACACTCCTCAGGGCGGTCATGCCGGAGATTCAGAAAGGGACTATCACAGCGGCAGAGAAGAGGCGTAATAAAGGACGTAAAAGAAAAGTGAAGAGTAACTTTGCCTCCAACAGCCAACCAGCGCCGGCGATCAAGGAGCCGTTGCGGGCTCAGGACAACGTAGGCGTCTCCAAATGGCATTCGGTTCATGAGTTGGCTAAACCGATCCTGCCGCCGAGACTATCCAAACTCCTAATTGGGGATATGAGGAGTCTCCATGAAGGTATTTCTCGTGTGGGAAACTTTTTCTCAATGCCTCAGATCCATTTTACCCGCTTTACCCGGTAAAGGTACCAAAAAAACCTTGGCTATGCCGATGAATACCCCGCGGATGTGTTCTTCCTGAGATTTGAAGAGATCTTTGACATGTACCATATGAAACGGCTCCCCATATGCTTCATCCGCCTGCTTGCTCTCAGTATGAAGTACCAGGTTATGAAAGAGGAAACCCTGGTCATAGCGATAATGGACCCCTACCACCTGCAAGAGGGTCGCCTGAACCACAAGGATGGTGCGCGAGAAGCGGTGCGGTACATACAGAAATTCTTCATGGACAATAAGGACAAGAAATCCATTCTAATTCCATACTTTCTTGAGTAAGTCATTCGCTAGCCGCCATTACATGCTTTTCGTCGATTTAGGTCCATACAAAGGTTAATTTGAGTATGATGGTCTCCTTTTGTGCAGGAACAAATACTGTGTCCTCATTATTGCGTTCCTGGAGTGGTCGGATACCAACTATTTGGACTCGGGGAGGCATCATAAGAAGAAAAACTATGGACCCATCAAGAGTGTTTTGGATGAGGCTCTCACCGGCTACGCCTTCCATGGGTGCCCCATGAAGAGTCAAAACCCAAAAAACGGCAAGCTAGTATTCAACCACAAAACGGATTTCATGTCCGTCACGCAGCCGAAAACCAGTAAGCTGGACGCCTACTACGTCTTAATGCTCATCCGAGAGTATCAACGGGATATGCAACAACTACAGTTGCCAGGGCAACTCAAAACATGGTGTCTGAAGCACATAAGCACAGCCACTGATTCTGAACACAGACTAGAATTCATTCGCATCCAGCAGACGATTGCAACAACAATCACCCAGGATGTCCTCCGAAAGGAGGGGCTGTTCTACTACGGTTCGCCGCCACTAAACGCCGACGTTGAAAAACGCTCAGAAGATCAGGGTGACTACAGACCTTTCAACACTCTAAATGGCTTCGAGCCTTTCCCACCGAAGTCGAAACCGAAAGCAAGCAAGAAGAAGCAGTGATGATCTCAACATGTTCTTCTTCCAAGTGATGGCCTCCGAGTGCAATCGTTGAACTTTTATTTGTGTCTTGTAACCGTTATTCAGAAACTTGTTACTGTTGTTTTTAGTTTCTTCGAATTTGCTAATTATGTTATCTAGTATCAAATATGACGAACTTGTGAGGAACACTTTGTGTTATTCATAAACTATGTGATGTTTGTATTCTGATATCATATGTGATGAACTTGTGTTATTCAAAAATTATTTACTGCAAGTGTACTGTCTACATGTACAACATACCTGTGCAAATACAAAATATGGTGCATTTAAAAAAAATGCAAATTATACCAGTGGCGCACCAGAAACTTACCTGTGGCGCCCCGTTCACATTACCTGTGGCGCACCATTTTAATTACCTATGGCAGACGAGCTGGTGCGCCACTGATAGTGGGGGCACGGCGTCGTATATGGGTGCCCCCCTAAGGTTACCTGTGGCGCACTATATTCTACTATTAGTGGCGCACTGGCTGGTGCGCCACTGATAAGTTGGCTACCAGTGGCGCACCGCTAGTGCGCCACAGGTAACACTTACCAGTGGCGTGAGTTTAGTGGCGCACCACGGTACGCCACTGATAGTTGATTTTGGTGCGCCACTGATAGCCTTTTTTCTACTAGTGTAATATATGTTCATTTGAGGCACATATAAAATGCCTTTAATGGAGACTTTTTTTAGGCACTTTTGAAGTGTCTAAAAAAGTCTCCATTTAAGGCATATTTGATAAGTGCCCAAATGATGATTTTTTAAGGCAAATATGAAAGCCAATGTAAAACACCGAATATATATAGGCTGAATTGATGGGCTTAGCCTATGTAAAGCACCGAATTGGACTGGGCTAATTCTCATATATGACCTCTGATTTGGTCATAATTTTGCCACTCTGGATTGGCCACGTAGGATCTGACGTGGCCACGGTAGACAGCCAATGACCAATTTGTTTTGGTCATAACAGTTATGACTCTCTAATTTGGTCATAAACAGTTATGACCATTTCACAAAAAATGTCACTTTTGATCATTTAAGACGCTCGGTATGCGACCTTTAGTTTTTGGTAAAAAAAAAGGCCATAGACGAAAAATTATGACCTTCTAGTGAACCAATATTGAGGGTCATGTATCAACATATTTCTTATAGTACACGCGGTCCCCCACGCGTGTCTGCATGCTCGCCAAGTGTCGTAATGAGAATAAAAGTGGGATATGTTGAGAGAGAAGGGGACACGGAGGGTGGGAGATGCAGTTTTTACCTTTTATTTTTCAAACTGAATTTGCAAAATGAAATATCTTGAGAACCCTTCGTCCAAATTACGAACCATTTTCACTTTTGAACACCTCGCGTCGAGATATTCAAAACTAGATCCAATCCCATGTTGATAGGTTTCGAGAAACTTTTTTTTACTTATTAAACTAGTACCGTTGTATTTCGGATTTCAGTGTAATTGTACTTTGTGGTTTCAGTGTACTTTTGTACTCACGGTGAAAATACTTTTGTACTTCCGGTCTTGTACTTCCGCACGCAGCGCGAGTGTACTTTTATGTATAGCGCAGATGTACTTTCAGATGCAGCACGGGCGTACTTCCACATCTGTACTTCCGCCCGCAACGCGAGTGTAGTTATAGGTACATCGCAGATGTACCTTCAGATGCAGCACGGGCGTACTTTCAGTTCTGTACTTTCGCCCGCAGCGCGAGTGTACTTATTGGTATAGCACAGATGTACTTCCAGATACAGCACGGGCGTACTTCAGGTGCAGTGTGGATGTACTTCCGCCCGCATCACGAGTGTACTTCCAGATACAACGCATATGTATTTTCAGATGATGCGCGGGCGTACTTCTAGGTGCAGCGTGATTGTACTTTGATGTGCAACGCGGGGTGTACTTCCAAATTCATCACGGGTGTACTTTTAGGTGCAGCACGGTCGTATTTTAATGCGCAACACGGATGTACTTTCTAGGTGCAGCACGGTATTCTATGTGTACTTGTACTTTGTTTTCTGCGTGTACTTATACTCCGTATTCTGTGTGCACTTGTATTCCGTTTTTATTTTCTGCTTTTTTATTTGTACTTTTACGAGTGAAAATGACAAAACAGGAAATCTCCAGTACTAATAAACAAGCAAACTTGGCAGGAAAATCAAATCTTGACAATCCTTGTAAGCTCATCAAACGGCTCAGAATCATTTGTTCTCCCTACCCCTCTTCAATTAACCTCACATTACGCCTGCCATATGTACACAACATTAATTGCTCTCACATCACGCCTGCCATATATACGCATATAAAAATAAACTGCCCGCTTGATTGACTCCAAAATTACGGGGGAAACAATCGCTTCTGTTCATATGAGTCGATCAGACGAATAAAAACACCCTGTTTTCCCTCCCGGTTTTCACGCGCTCCTTCCAACCTAGCCCCGCACTGGCTTGCTGGGACGACAGACGATCAGGAGATCACCGACATCACCGAAAATCCCCTAACGCCGCCATGCACGGCGGCGGCCGGGAAAGATTGATCTCGCCGAGATCGGCACTAAGTTGGACAAATACTTTCTCGAGGTAGCCAGCATACGCACCAGCGTAGCTGCGTGCATGAGAGGCCCTGATTTGCGATACGCCGTCCGCCCGCCCACGCGTATCACCTCGCTGAGCAAATCCTAAAAACGTGCGAGTAACTACATCTTCTGCAGGTCAAGTATGCTTGAGTTGGGGAGGAGTAGAACGGCTTACAGATGATGGGCCTGAATCTGATGGAAAGACACAGGCCGTTCGAGCCATCAACATCTGGGATGACGCAGGTACATAGTGCATATACATGCACAAAATTGGAATTGCTTTGGTTCAATGGAGTCCTGAATTGTTCGTGTTTTCTTGTGGAATTAATTAACTAATGCAAGAGACACTCAGTCCGTCACCAACACGTCCCGATCCGTGAAGGTCGGTCATGCCGATCTTGTTCATGTTCGATCTAACTGGCCAGCGCACACTCACAACATTCCAGACTGAGAGAACTAATTCTGTTTTTTGTTGGATTTTTTTGTCACTAGGTGCTTATTGCTGTAGTTAATTCGATCACTACGGTACTATAGGTCGGAGTGCAAGGAAATAGAATAAGGTTGGCACATTGATGTATTTTTCTTCAGTCATTTGGATTTCATTCCAATGTTAGCTTCCTCCAAAATTTTAGGCGTATTTTTGTATAGGTGCCGAAAGGACATATTTTATCTCCCATATGTTTTGTGTGTTAGGCAACAACATTAGGAATTATTTAATATGATGTTAAGTGGTGCAGGAATGAAATGATACAATTACACTTTGCATCGAAACACTTGACAAGAAAAAGAAGCTTGCATTTGCCTGTCCAGTCCGGAGTCTCCGGTCTCTGTGGCCGGAGTCTCCGGTCAATTTGAAATTCTGGAGCAAAAGCTCCTCAGGACGGCAGCCGCGGTATGGGGTGCGGAGTTACCCCGGAGTAACACCGGAGTCTCCGCACCGGCCGGAGTTTCCGGTCCCGTGGTCCGGAGTCTCCGCCCCAGACAATATTTTTGAATCGAAGAACTTCCCACGACGGCGCGTGCGGTATTGGGTCCGGAGTTGCCCCGGAGTAGGTCCGGAGTTTCCGGCCCTACCGGAGTTTCCGGACTCCAAGACCGGAGTTTCCGGCCTGCTGAGAAGATGAACATCGCGGCGGCAGCCGCTGTATCGGCCGGAGTTACCCCGGAGTCAGTCCGGTGTTTCCGCCCGGTCCGGAGTCTCCGGACTTAGTGGACAGAAAAACGGCTAGTTTTTCTGGAGGGGTATAAATACCCCTCCACCTACCTCCAGCTCTTAGCTCGCCCAGATCTGAAGTACACCATTGTTGCAAGCTCAAGAAACATTAGATCTCCCAATCCCTCCACCCAAACTTGTTGATCTTTGGAGGATTGAAGGAGAAGGCCCGGATCTACATCTTCACCAAGCGGTTCTTCATTTCCCCCTCATTCACTTGAGGGATTTGAGCCTAGGGTTTCCACTAGGAAAACCTAGGCATCTTGTTGTACTTACTTGCTTGCTACTTTTGTGTAGAAGTTGTGGTGCTTGGGAGCTCCCAATCCTTTTGTGGGTTGTGCTCCAAGCTTGTTGTAAGGGCTCCGGATTCCGCCTTGAAGGTCTCCGATAGAAGGTGGACCGAGCTTTTGTGCGAGGTTCATCGGAGAATAGGGTGAGGCCATTTGTGGCGTCTTGAGTTTGAAACTCACACCCCTCCAACGAGACGTACTCCCCTAAAAAGGAGGAACTCGGGAATACATCCTTGTCTCCGCGTGCTTCCCGATCGGTTACTCCTTTCTTGTTATTTACTACTTGTATCTTATCTTGTTTAGACTTAACTTGTCATATAGGTAAATTCATCTTAGTTGCATATCTAGAGAATTTACCTTTGTGTCAAGCCTTAATCGAAAAAGAATTAAAAATTGGAGTAGCACCTATTCACCCCCCCCCCTCTAGGTGGCCATACGATCCTTTCAATTGGTATCAGAGCCTCGGCTCTTTATTCGGGCTTAACCGCCTAAGAGAAATATGGCCTTCGATGCCGATGGGAACCCTCTTGCTCTTCCGGCCACTTCGGTTTCCATGGAGGACTTCACTAACTTGAAGACCTCTATGGAAACCAAAATGGATGAGTTGCGTGAAATGATAGCAAAACTCTCGGAAGCAAAGGTAACCGCATCACCTCCTTCTCTGGAGATTCCTCAAGTGGAGTTAAAGGAGAACGAGGATAAAGGGATCCGGGGGTGGACCAAAATAAAAATGAATCCCCATCTAAAACACTAATGGGAAAGGAGAAATGCTAGAGTTCCTTTTGCATACTCTCCCGACCTACCTATCCCTCATCCTCCTATTCACTTAAGAGGAGCACCACCTAGTCTTAATGCATCCTCTTTTACTCATTGGCAATCTTCTATGAAATCTCACTTGAAAAGTGGTTGCATAGGTCTTTGGAAGATCATTATAGATGGATACAAGGCGGTGGATGAAAATGATTTGACAAGGCGAGAAGAAGTTGAAGCTCAACTAAATGCCACCGCTCTTGATGTGATCCGTGTTGCGGTGGGTGAGAAGAACATTCATCACATCGAAGATTGCACCACCGCTAAGGAAGCATGGGCATCCCTCACGGAGGTGTTCGTTGGAAATGATAGCATGAGGAGAAATAGATATGAAGCCATGAGCAATCAAATTGAAGGCTTCTACAAGAAAGATGATGAAACTCATGAGGAGATGTATCAAAGGCTCAAGGCTCTTGCTTCCGCATATAGAGACCTTGGTGCTAAACATGTGGATGATACTTACATCAAGAGGAAGTATGTGAATGCCCTCATGCCGTTTGAAGAGCCGACTTGAAGAGTCTCCAAGGAAAGCACAACTATGACACCTTGACCTCAAATGAAGTCATGCAAGAGATGCAATCTTACAAGGTCCAAGCCCAAATTGCTAGAGACTCTCGTGCCCGTGCTCTTGGAATGGCCCGAAGTTCCTCACTTGCTTTGAAGGCCAAGGTGGTGGAACAAGATGAAGACCAAGATCATGAAGAAGGAAGTTACTTGCACCCGAGGAACTCATGAGTGCTCATAGAGATTATGTGGCTCTAGCGGCAAAGACCTTTTGGAAGAATCCATCTAAAGCTAAAGCTCATGTTGATCAAAAGCAAATCAAGTGGTTACAAGGAGGGCAACCCAAAAATGAAGACTTGCTTCAATTGTCAAGATAAATTTCACTATGTTGCCCAATGCCCTTATGAGAACCGTGAAGAACATGGAGGAAGACTCATTCTCAAGGAAGCTCAAGGTCTTCTCCCATGAAGCCCTACTTCAAGAAGTTCATCTCCAACAAGAAGCCACCTACCAAGGTGTTGGTGGCAAGAGAAGAATATATGTCCGGGGAGGAGAGTGATGAAGAAGAAACAACCACAAGTGGAGTGGCCGCTTTAGCCATTGCTTCATCGACAACCCCTTCTCTCTTTGAATCCCCCAATGATAATGTCACCACCAAATCCGCTACGTGTGGTATCATCTTCCCCTCCTTCTAAGACTATGAATGAAATACATGAACTTATGAGTCTTAGAGTTAAGGAAGAAAATGTTGCTTTGGATTTCTTGATGACTAACTTGCAAGGTGAATGCAAGATTCGGCTTGAGATTCTTATGAATCAATATGGCATGGCACAAGATCTCCTTGAAGAAAAGGGGAGACTTGAAAGAGAAAATGCTAATGAGATCGCTTCCCTTACCATGGCTATTGAGGAAGAGCATGAGCTTCGAGTTTCTCTTGAGAGAAGCTTGAGAATTTTGATGAATCTCAAAATGAAACTCTTTCTAAAATCATTAAAGAACGTGACCATGCTATTGCTAAATACAAAGTTTTAGAGAAACAAAAGATCGTATTTGGTGTTGGTCATAATAGACTAACCGATGAGCTAGAGAAGCTCACTAAGGCTCACAAGGCCTTGGAGAGTGAACACTCTACTCTCACCAAGTCTTTTGAACAACTTCAAATACAATCTACTAAAATTGATGCACCACCTAGCTCCTCTACTTCTTCTTGTGATCATGCAAATGTCATTGAGGAAAATGCTAGGTTGAAGGATGAGCTTGCCAAGGCCTCTAGCCCTCAAGGTGAGAAACCTCTTTATGAGCTCTTGCAAGCGCAAAAGCCACACATAGGGAAAGAGGGCCTTGGTTATGTTGCCAAGAAGAAAAAGAAGAACAAGAACAAGAAGAAGGCCAAGCCCGCACAAGCAAAGGAGACTACCATTGCGAGTAGTGATGCCACAAGGGGCAATGCCACTCACAATGACTTTGCGGGAAAATACAACCCTTCATATGTTCTTATGAAATCTAGAAATGGTTGTGTTTTTGCTAAATATGTTGGCACTTCATATGGAGATGATTATCACTATGCTATTTGGGTTCCAAAGACCCTTGTGACTAACAAAAGAGGACCCATTCCACAATGGGTACCTAAAACAAAGACTTGATTTCTTGTAGGACTTTTCTTCCGGTGGATCTTCATGGCTCATTGATAGTGGGTGTTCATCTCACATGACCGGAAGCAAAGAATTAGTAAAGGGCCTATTGAAACAATTACTCACATTCTCTCATGTCACCGTCGGGAACGATGCAAGACTTAAGGTATTGGGATATGGCAAGGTAGTGATCACTCCGGAGTTATCCATTGAGAAGGTCCTTCTTGTTGAATCCCTTTCATATAATTTACTTTCCGTTGGTCAATTATGCAATGTCGGTTACACCGTTATCTTTAATAAACACCACGTGACCATCCTCTTCACTCAATCTCTTAAAGTAGCCTTTGTTGGATTTCGTGTGAACGGTTTGTATGTGGTCGATTTCTCGAAAGAGACCACTCAAATTGCCACGTGTCTAATGGCTAAATCCGACAAGGGTTGGCTTTGGCATCGCCGGCTAGGCCATGTCGGTATGAGAAATTTGCAAACTCTTGTGAAGGGTGGACACGTGGTAGGACTAACCGATGTTAATTTTTCCAAAGATCGTCCTTGTAGTGCTTGCATAGCCGGAAAGATGCATGAAAAGAATCACCCCAAGAAGAGCATTATCTCCACTAAGAAGCCTTTGGAGCTCCTTCATATGGATCTCTTTGGGCCTCCCACATATGAGAGTCTTGGTGGCAAGAAATATTGTTTGGTGATTGTGGATGATTATACAAGATATTGTTGGACTTTCTACATCAAGAGGAAGAGTGAAACTCAAAAGATATTCATTGACTTTGCAACCTTGGTTCAACGCCAATATGACTCCAAGATTTTGGCAATAAGAAGTGACAATGGTACGGAGTTCAAGAATTACACTATGGATGATTTCCTAAGTGGGGAGGGCATTCAACACCAATATTCCGCTGCTTATACTCCCCAACAAAATGGTGTCGCCGAAAGGAAGAACCGCACTCTTATTGATATGGCAAGAACTATGTTGGCCGAATTTCATTCCCCATACAACTTTTGGGCCGAAGCCATCAATACCGCTTGCCACTACTCAAACCGGCTCTTCTTTCGTCCTCTCATGAAAAAGACACCATATGAACTCCTTACCGGTAAAAAGCCAAATGTCTCTTACTTTCGCGTATTTGGATGCAAATGCCATGTTTACATTAAAGGTTGCCCAATTGCTAAATTTGCATCTAGAACTTTTGATGGTATTCTTGTTGGATATGCCGCAAACTCCCATACTTATAGGGTCTACAACATATCCACCGGATGTGTTGAAGAATCTATGAATGTGGAGTTTGTCGAGGATAATGGCTCCCAAGCGGAGCATATTGATCATGATGATGTAGGTGATGTACCTCCATCTCAAGCCATAAGAACTATGGGCATAGGGGAACTTATTCCTATTGAAGAACCTATTATTGACACTCAAGAAGAAGGAACAAGTTCTACTCAAGTTGAACCATCCACCTCAACAATTGATCAACAAGCTATACAAGAACAAGATCAAGATTCATCCACATGAGCAAGATAATGGTCAAGACCCACCCAACTCTAGTGGAGAACAAGAACATGATGAACCCCCATCTCCAAGAACTCCACTTCGGGTTGACCATGAACAAGAAGAAGGAAATGATGAAGATGTTCGTGTTGGTGAAACAATTGGTCAAGCATAGAACGCCGAGTCATTCGGCGTGCATCAACATTGGATCATCTACAACACTTCAAAGAGAATATCCTTGGGAGTATTCGTAAGGGTGTGTCCACACGTAATCAATTATCTAACTTTTGTGGTCATGTCTCTTGTTTGTCTAGCTTAGAACCTCTCAAGGTATATGATGCTCTTGAAGACATGGATTGGGTTGCGGCCATGCATGAAGAATTGAACAATTTCGAGCGCAACAAAGTATGGTCATTAGTTGAAAGACCCAAAGACACATCACATAATGTCATTGGAACCAAGTGGATATTCAAGAACAAGCAAGACTCACATGGTCAAGTCATTCGCAACAAAGCAAGATTGGTTGCACAAGGCTACACCCAAATCGAAGGAGTCGACTACGGTGAAACTATGCCCCCGTTGCTAGACTTGAATCTATTCGTTTATTAATTGCTATGCATCTACTCATAACATTACCTTATATCAAATGGATGTTAAAAGTGCTTTTCTAAATGGTCCACTAAATGAATTAGTGTATGTGAAACAACCTCCGGGTTTTGAAGACCCTAAATTTCCTAACCATGTCTACTTACTACATAAGGCTCTTTATGGGCTCAAGCAAGCTCCACGTGCTTGGTATGATCATCTCAAGGAGTTCTTAGTAGACCGTGGTTTTGAAATTGGGGTAATCGATCCCACCCTTTTTACAAAAAGGATAAATGGAGAGTTTTTCGTATGCCAAATATATGTTGATGATATTATCTTTGGTTCTACTAACCATGAATTTAGTGATCAATTCTCTAAGCTAATGACCAAGGAATTTGAGATGTCCATGATGGGAGAATTGAAGTATTTTCTTGGCTTTGAAATCCACCAATGGAGAGAAGGAACATTCTTATGTCAAGCCAAGTATATTCAAGACATGCTCAAGAAATTTGATATGAACAATGCCAAGCCATATAAGTTTCCCATGGACTCCAAGGCGGATCTACACTTAGATCCGGAGGGTAAGGAAGTTGATCCCAAGCTTTATCGTTCTATGATTGGATCTTTACTTTACCTTTGTGCATCTAGACCGGATATTATGTTTAGTGTGGGTATGTGTGCAAGATTCCAATCAAGTCCTAAGGAAAGTCATGAAACCGCGGTTAAAAGGATTCTAAGATACTTGATAGATACTCCTAACTATGGTCTTTGGTACCCCCATGGGACAAGCTTTGATCTTGTAGGTTATTCGGATGCGGATTGGGCGGGTTGCAAAATGGATAGAAAATCAACTTCGGGTACTTGCCAATTCCTTGGTAGGTCTCTTGTGAGTTGGTCTTCCAAGAAGCAAAATTGTGTGGCCTCGTCCTCCACCGAAGCCGAATACATTGCCGCCGGAAGTTGTTGTGCACAATTATTATGGATGAGGCAAACTTTAAAGGATTATGGTGTCATTTGTGACAAAGTGCCTCTTTTATGTGACAATGAAAGTGCCATCAAAATTGCTCACAATCCGGTACTTCATGGGAAGACCAAGCATATTGAGATCCGGTATCATTTTATTCGAGATCATGTTGAGAAGGGTGATATTACAATCAAGTATGTCAACACCAAGCATCAACTCGCCGATATGTTCACAAAGCCTCTTGGTGAAGCAAGATTCAAGGAGTTGAGAGGAGAACTAAATGTGGTGGACATAAGCAATTGGACTTAGTGGACTTCTTGCATACCTACCCATATTAGACAATAGTTATTTGGTTTGGATGTAGGCATGGACATAGGGGGAGTGCGGTCCTAATCCATTGGACTATCCCTCCCCCCATTATGCCGATAGCAAGAACTCATTTTGTCTCTATATTTTCATTTTATGAATTGTGAGCTTAAATGACGAGTAGTGGCCGTGAACCCAAGATACATCTTCGCGGTGTCACACCACACACTCATACATGGTGGCTTAGGCCACCGCCCTCTTCTTTGTGAAGAGTTGATCTTATTTGATCTTCATGGATTTTATTTGGTTTCTAGACCTTTATTGTGTTTTGGGAAAAACACTTGGAATTGGCTTTTATATTTGCATCTTGCAATTCCTAGTGTGTATCTCACCATCAGTGACTTTGTTCTTAACCTAAGCCATCTTATCTAAAAGCCGTGCTCATCTTGCATCATACATGTCCTCCATTTAAATCTGCTGTTTTGGAGCTTTTGGGTCCGGAGACTCCGGTGTTCAGCACCGGAGACTCCGGTCTGTCCAGAGTCTCCGCCCTAAAGCCCGGAAACTCCGGTCCAACCGGAAACTCCGGTGCTTTAGGCCGGAGACTCCGGCCTCGGTCGTTTCGCTGGGATTCTTAAGGGCTCGGGGTGGGGAGTTACTCATAACTCTCTCACACCCCCGACCCAACTCTCCCCAGCCGCCGCCACAAGCTCCAAGACCGCCTCCGGCCGCTCCCCGCCGCCGGAATCCGCCGTGCCACCGGCTCCTCCACTTCCCAAGCGTTGGGGATCTTCCTCCCCTCCGTTTGGATCTCGCCATGAAGGACTCGGGTACCACTCTCTCTCCTTCTCTAGGATTTCATCCTAGATCTAGTTTTGAGAGTAGTTCTTGTAGAAATTCGTGGTGTAGAACCTTTAGGATGGCAATGTACTATCTAGAAAATTGCTAGTGTGAGTTTCCCCTCAGTTTTGACCTAGATTCGAGTTTTGGCATCAGGGCCGGAGACTCCGGCCTTCTGGTCCGGAGACTCCGGTGTGGCCGGAATCTCCGCCCCCTGACCGGAAACTCCGGTCTAGATCAAACCTGAGAGAAATTCCTCTACCTTTTTCTCTCGTTGAGATTCCATGGACATGTATGCTTACCTCAATGCTACCTATCTACTCCTGTTTCACAGCTAACAAGAAGTATCCCGGTCCTTCATCCTCATCCTCGACTATTAAGAAGTCAAAGAAGAACAAGCTCCAAGGTCGAGACTATTTGATCTATGATGAAGAACAAGACAAGCATGTGCAGAGTGGTGCTCTTAAGCAGAAACAGGCTGCTGATGCTAGAAGGGCTAGGCAAGAGGCTGCCTCCTTCGAGAAGAAAGGGCCAAGAAGGCCAAGTTTGACAACTTGACCACTTTGAAGGGGTTGAACAAGGAAGAATTTCGGACAATGAGGGCGCAGAATTTCTATGACATGCCAAACAACTCCACCGATGGTCACTTTTGGAGAAAGGAGCAAGAGCTCATTATGAAGGAAATATATGCCAATTTGGACCCAAAAGCTCTTGTGTGTCCTCAAAAACCGCTGAACTTTGACGTGTTGGCCAAGAAGACATACTTTGCGGATGCATTATGGGTTGCTAGGAAGATTGGTCTTGAGCCCCTTATTACCACCCAACAAGACTATGATATTGACATGGTCCAACAGTTCTTTGCCACTCTTGTGCTTGGAGATGAGGAGGACACCAAAATGACATGGATGACGGGGCCTCTCAAAGTTAGTGCACACTATCAGAATTTGGAGAAGCCTTGGGGTATGTGTTCAAAGGTGTGAATGAACCCGTTGGTCACCGGATGCATGTTGAAGGGTGGCCTATGATAAGAAGATCCTTGCCCCTCTTGCTGCTAGAGGGGGTGCCCTTGCTACCACCAAAGGACTCAAGCCCATCTACAACATCTTGATTCGCATGTTTCGTTGGAGCATTGCACCTCAAGCCGGGAATACGGATGCTATCCGTGGAGCTCTTGTCAACCTCATGTACCATTGCCACAAGACATACCTTGCCGGTCCGAATTGTCAAGGGTTTGAGATTGATGTCATGGATTTTATCAAGTGTGAGATCAACATTGCTATTCACGAGAGGAAGAATCCTATGTATGCTCCCTATGTCATGAAGCTCATTCTCAAGAAGATTCCCAACCTCAATCAATCTCATTTCAAGAAACACACATATGGCACCCTTCAAGTACTCCGCCATCACCTTACTCAAGCCTCTTATGAAGAGATAGAGGAGCAAGAAGCTCCTAGGGCAAGAAGAAAAAATGCCACTCCACCCTCTTGGGATCAAGGTGGCAAACAAAGAGTCAACGAGGAGTTGAAGAAAGTTTCTTGGTGGCAAAGGGCTATGATGTGTATGGGTGTTGGGTTGCACAAGGAAAATCATCAAACTTATGTCACTAACAAGAGGATCTTGTCCAACCAAGCCAAGATGATGAAGGAAATGCGCAAGATCAGCAATGGTGGTACCACTCCTCCTCGCAATGAGGGTGATCCCGAAACTCCGCCATCCGATTCAACTATCTCTCTTGACAAGTGGAATGAGGATACATTTCATTGGTCTGATTATGCCGAGGTGACCTCCATGCCCTCCTCTTCTCGCAACACCGGCAAGGCTCCTATGCGCTATGAAGAAGAAAGTGATGAGAAGAAGATAGTGTTGAAGCAAGTGATGCTGAAGATGATGATGGGAGTGGTGATGATGAGGACAGTGATGCGACGATGATGAAGACGACGAGTGATCGCCTTGGGTTCCGTTAGCATCGCTCTTCTCCCTTTTTGGTGTTTCGATGCCAAAGGGGGAGAAGTAGTTCTATTAGGCTCTCTCACCGTGGGATTTGCATGGGTCGGACACAAGCACGTGCGTTTATCATTTATTTGCGCTTGTGTCCATTTATCTTATGTCATTTGAACCTATTTGCTTTGGTTTTATGTTGTGAGACTATGTTCCTATTTGTGGTACTCTGTGTGGTATGAGACTATGGATTTCATAATTCCTATGGTTGAGATGATATTACTTATGGTCTATTATTGTGCATTGGTCTCTATGTCATAGTTATGCACAAGGTATGGTTCCTTTTCACCTCAACCCTATATCATGATTTGTCTCATGTTGGTGTAATTTATATTGTTCCATATATTTCTTGTGAGTTGTCTCTCCTCTACATGTTGAGCATTTGTATTCAAATGCAAACTACTTGTATGCACACATGTAGGGGGAGCCTCTCAAATCCTTTGTGGTACATGTCGATAATTGTTGTGTGATTATTGCAAAAAGGGGGAGATTGAAAGGACATATTTTATGTCCCCTATGTTTTGTGTGTTAGGCAACAACACTAGGAATTATTTAATATGATGTTAAGTGGTGCAGGAATGAAATGATACAATTACACTTTGCATCGAAACACTTGACAAGAAAAAGAAGCTTGCATTTGCCTGTCCAGTCCGGAGTCTCCGGTCTCTGTGGCCGGAGTCTCCGGTCAATTTGAAATTCTGGAGCAAAAGCTCCTCAGGACGGCAGCCGCGGTATGGGGTGCGGAGTTACCCCGGAGTAACACCGGAGTCTCCGCACCGGCCGGAGTTTCCGGTCCCGTGGTCCGGAGTCTCCGCCCCAGACAAGATTTTTGAATCGAAGAACTTCCCACGACGGCGCGTGCGGTATTGGGTCCGGAGTTGCCCCGGAGTAGGTCCGGAGTTTCCGGCCCTACCGGAGTTTCCGGACTCCAAGACCGGAGTTTCCGGCCTGAGAAGATGAACATCGCGGCGGCAGCCGCTGTATCGGACCGGAGTTACCCCGGAGTCAGTCCGGAGTTTCCGCCGGTCCGGAGTTTCCGGCCTCCCGGTCCGGAGTCTCCGGACTTAGTGGACAGAAAAACGGCTAGTTTTTCTGGAGGGGTATAAATACCCCTCCACCTACCTCCAGCTCTTAGCTCGCCCAGATCTGAAGTACACCATTGTTGCAAGCTCAAGAAACATTAGATCTCCCAATCCCTCCACCCAAACTTGTTGATCTTTGGAGGATTGAAGGAGAAGGCCCGGATCTACATCTTCACCAAGCGGTTCTTCATTTCCCCCTCATTCACTTGAGGGATTTGAGCCTAGGGTTTCCACTAGGAAAACCTAGGCATCTTGTTGTACTTACTTGCTTGCTACTTTTGTGTAGTGAAGCTGTGGTGCTTGGGAGCTCCCAATCCTTTTGTGGGTTGTGCTCCAAGCTTGTTGTAAGGGCTCCGGATTCCGCCTTGAAGGTCTCCGATAGAAGGTGGACCGAGCTTTTGTGCGAGGTTCATCGGAGAATAGGGTGAGGCCATTTGTGGCGTCTTGAGTTTGAAACTCACACCCCTCCAACGAGACGTACTCCCCTAAAAAGGAGGAACTCGGGAATACATCCTTGTCTCCGCGTGCTTCCCGATCGGTTACTCCTTTCTTGTTGTTTACTACTTGTATCTTATCTTGTTTAGACTTAACTTGTCATATAGGTAAATTCATCTTAGTTGCATATCTAGAGAATTTACCTTTGTGTCAAGCCTTAATCGAAAAAGAATTAAAAATTGGAGTAGCACCTATTCACCCCCCCCCCCCTCTAGGTGGCCATACGATCCTTTCAGGTGCCCTAGCTGAATAACAAACATTGTTCTTGGATCTTCGTACCGTACTGAACATAGGTTTTTCTTTTAAAACTTCTGGCAGGCAGGAGACAGTTATTTCAATCCTAATCGATGAATTTTGATGACTTCACTCAGCTTTCCTCGAGATGAAGTTGACCATTGTTAATGAGGTACTACATTTTATAACAGTTTCTTGGAGTACTATGGTTGGTGAACATAATTTCGCAATCGTTCAAAAAAATATGCATAATTTTCGGATGTTGAGATAGCACCACAGAGTTAGAACCACATTTCGAACATCTTTTAGATGTAGAATCGACACCCATTATAGGCACGAAGCAAAGAGAAAATGCAGGAATCGGTACCAATTTAGCTTAACTAGGAATCGTGCGTTGCACGTGCAAACCTACTAGTAGAGAAAAAATCCCGAACTGCTCCGCGCCGGGAAAGTGCGCGCTTTTGCTCCGCGCCCGTAAATTGCGTCAGCGTCGTTCGCTCGGTCATGGGCAGGTGAAATTGCATCATTCGCGCTCGCTCCGAGAGGTCTCCCTTTTTTTAGTCATCTCGTGTTTGAATTTTGGTTTTTTTTTTTGATCAAATGAATTTCGGTTTACTAGTGCGTATTGGGCTTTAGAATTTACCAGATGGGCCACACGCACACTCTAAGTTTTGAATTTCAGTTTTCTTTTTTTTGAAAGGTCCAGCAATTGCTGGCTCTCATATATTAAGCAGGTAGAATATTTACAGGATCGCACAAGGCGATAAGGATGAAAACAAAAGAAATTTAAAAAAACGATAGCGACGAACCGCCACCCTCGTGGCACTAGTTCGGCACCCTGCGATGTAGAGGCACAACCCTGCCTCATAGGGCCATGACCACATCGCTTCCCGAGGCCGTCGCCTCGGCGCACACCGCCGTCCGGGGCCGCCGCCCCGGCTTTCACCGCTCAGACCACAGAACCACCTCTCCTAACCACCGCAGGCCGGAAGCACAGCGAGAGTTAAGAGAACTCCAAGGCGACGCCTCCAAGAAGGTAACGACGTGAACGTCGCCGCCGCCCGCTCCAGAGGAGCTAAGGTTTTCACCTGGAGAGACTTAAGACACTCGCGTTGGTAGAGGATCGCAGCCTCTGAACGACGCAAACAAGAAGGAGAACGACGCCGTCGTCGGCACCTAAGTGCGAGGCTTTCACCTGAAGCACGATCTCGGCCGCCAAGCCCGAGGGCTTGGGCTAGGGAGCAGCAAGGCAGGCGGCGTTGCTCTGTCGCCAACCACCGATACCAACCACATGCCGCGGGGGTCGCAACACCTCATGCAGCGACGACCACACCATGCCGGCGGGAGGCTAGAGCTGCCCCTCCCGCACCACGACCACCTATCCGAGGCCGTCACCTCGGCTTCCCTGCTGCCGGAAGGACAGTGGCAAGACATCCTCTAAGCCTCCTGCACAGCCTCTCCTTCCTTCAAGGAGCACGCTCGGGCCAAAGAGCAACACCGCGCACCCCTGACTGCGCTATCCGCGGCCGATCTGCCGCACCGCAGGGTCGCGGCCGAGCCCATGGCCACCCCACGGCCACCAGCAGTGAGCGCCGCCCAACACCTCGCCGACCACCTACCTCGCCAGCGCGACGGCTGCTCGGGCCCGCCAGGCCCAAATCGGGCCCGCACGGCCGAGCTCGATGCGCCCGCCACGCCGAGGACACAACGCTTCCGAGGCCCCACGGCCACCAGTAGTGAGCGCTGTCCAACTCCGGATGGCACCCGCCGGGTTCGGGTGCGGGTATGGCATCCCCATACCCGCACCCGCACCCTCTACCCGCCCCTGTCACCCGTACCCGTACCCGCATGCGGGTATAATATTTCCCCATACCCGATACTCGCCGGGTACCCGATACCCGTCGGGTACCCGCCAAATTTGTGCTGACAGCAATTTTAAGCAACATATTATAAAAACAGCAGCTAATAACAGCTGCTAAGCTAAGCCTAAAAGCTAAAACAACACCTAAAAACAGCAGCTAAGCTAACAAAATAAAAACAGCAGCTAACACTAAGCAAACAAAATAAAAACAGCACATAATAACAGCTGCCATGTGGGGTCTCCCGGGTATGCGGGTAAAAGGGCATGGGTATGGCATCCCCATACCCGCACCCGCATACCCGATGGGTATAACATTTTCCTGCTAAGCATACCCATGGGCATTTTTCTAGCCCAAACCCTCCCCATTTGAGGCGGGTACCCGTCGGGTTTGCGGGTATCGGGTACCCATTGCCATCCGGACGTCCAACACCTCGCCGACCACCTCCATCGCCAGCGCGATGGCTGGTCGGGCACGCCAGGCCCAGATCAGGCCCGCACGGCCGAGCTCGATGCGCCCGCCGCGCCGAGGACGCCGCCGCCCGCTCAGGCCGTGGCGCTGCCCACGCAGCCACCACGGCCGCCGACTCGCCGAAGAAACCCGAAGCCACTGCCCCGGCGCTCCTGCTCCGCCGCTAGCCACGCACCGTCCAGGGCGCCGCGCCGCTGCAGCCAGAGACCCCCGCGCGCGAGGGATGAGGGCCCGCCGCCGCCGGCTACCCCCCGGGCTTTGCCTAGCGGAGCTACGCCTGACGGCGGCGAGGAGGCGGAGGGGAAAGGGGGGTGGGAGGTTGGCGTGCAAAGGTTCGCCCGTGTCGCCCGCTGGGAGCGACGCGGACGTCGTTCGGAGTCTAAAACCACTCTATGCTGTTGTTGTCTTCCTCAGAGCAGGCCCGAATTTCGGTTTTCGTTTTGTCGTCTTTCTTTTTGCTCCCGACATGTCCTATTTGAAGCCAAAGTTTCAAGTTTTCTCAGTAGGTTCACGATGCACTTGTTCAGTGTAACGATACAGATGATCTTTGTGCGATGGCAACGCACCAAAACACACAGGGAGATCTACAGAGCCCGGCTATGCCGATTTAGAGCATCTCTAGTCAGACCCCCCATATCCGGCCCCCAAACTGTCCGCGGACACGTCCGGACGCGTCCGCGGACAGTGACAGGATAGCCCCCAAAAGTGGTGGTCTACAACCACAATGTTCAAATCATCACACCCAAAAACATGCAAGCCATGCAACGTAGATCACAAGGATAGCTAGTGAAACATCATGCAAATAAAACATAGTTCGAACATCCACGGACATAGTTCAACACACAAATTAAACGGACATAGTTCAAGCATCATCGCACACGGATACACATACGTTGGAGAGACCGGAGGTGATCAGAGATTGTGCGGATTTGGGCCCCGTTCCGCCGCTGCCGCTGCCGCTTCTTCCTTCGCACGGGCCCTTGCTCGAGCTCGGCGTGCCCTCCGGTCCTGGGTAACCAGTGCCGCAGCTTCCTGTCGTGCCAGTGTAGCCGCAGCTTTCTGCCGTGCCAGTGTAGCCTCGCGTTTCTCCCTTGCGTCCCGTTCCCTTTGGCGAGCACGGCGTTCCGTCCGGCCCTGGGTCTCCGCTTGTCACACCCTGTCCCTCCTCTCCGCCTCCGGCGTGTAGTCGACGAACGGACATTCCTTGAGTGTGTCCCAACATTGGAAGAGATTCCACTCCGTGTTCGCCGGCCTTCCCCCAAGAACATTGTACAGTGGGATGGCATCTTCCATCTATGCAAATTGATTGAATTGGTAATGAACGAAATGAAGGAAGTAGGATACCACATTGTTAAGTAGGATGGTGCAATGTTGAGTGGAACTTACCGAACCCATTTGGGCATAGCATCCGGCAAACTTGTTAATCTCACTCACGATGTATTGCCACCTATGGCGGAGGGACGCCTCATTGCGGTAATAGATTGAGTTGGCATTGAACATTTCGGAGATCCGGCCCCAAAATGTACCATGGTTGTAGCATCCGTTCACAGGATCCGGCGAGGTGGCTAACCACGCTTTGCAAAGCATCTTATCATCCATAACCGAGCACATACTCCCTCTCGGAACGACCTACGGGTTCAACATTTATTTCTAATTATTCCTAAATTGCTACAATCCGCATCCTAATGATTCCTAAATCCTACAATGGTGGAAGGTTTTGAGAACATACCTGTCGAGTAGCCGCCGCTTGTACGGATGAGCCGGCTCCGAAAGCGGACGCACCGCCGTAGCTAGCCGCGGCTGCCGCCGCGGCCGCCACCACCGATTTAGGCGCTGGCGGCGCGGCTTCCATCTCCGGGCCGGGGCAGCTGCCCACCACCTCCTCCTTCTTCGCGAACGCATCCCAGTACATCTCCGCAGATCCGCTGCCGCCGGAGTTGGCCATCCGTGCAGCTCTACGGGCGCCCAAGAGTGACATGGAAAGGGGATCGGAGAAAATCGAGAGCTAGGGTTTCATCCGTGGTGGGGATTGAGTTCACATAGGTAGGGTCGCGGCGGGCCGTGTCCGACATGGCGGCCTGTCCGGGCGCGTCCGTACCTCCCCAAACCCTCCCCATATATGGGCTGTGTTTGGGGCGTGCCGGATCGCCCGGACGTTTGGGCTAAGTTTGGGGGGCACCGTTGGGTGGCAGTTTTTGGCCCAAACCGTGTCCGGGCTATCCGCCCGGGCGTTTGGGGAAGGTATGAGGGCCTCGCTTAGAGATGCTCTTAGATGAGATTGAGATAGAGTTCAGGAAGGGGAAAGTTGGTTGTTCAACCATCCTGTTCTACAACGATGATTCACCAGGAGCCAACTCCAACACTAATATCTGTCCGACACTACTCTGGGCTGGACCAGGCCCTGGACTCTCTCTTAATATTACAATTAGGTCCAACACTGACAGGCCCAGTGTCTAGCGACAGTCACGCACGTAACATTTAGTTTTCAGTTTCAGCACTTCTTAACCTTCAGCTTCACATGCGCAGTCTTCTTGGTCTTGTCAGGTACCACAGCTGTGACATTCAGCTACAAGAAGTCACTGTTCGAGTATTCGCTGAGACGGTCTAGCCGTCCACTTACCTTCTTTCATCAGTCGAGAGCTTGACCGAGTTAGATCAGTCTCAGTTTACTCACTTATTTTCTCGAACAGAGTTCTACGCTAAACAGAGCAATGAGACAGACCAGCACTTCGAAAAGAAAAAAACAGTGAGACAGACACTTCGTTTGCTGAGCACGCTAATTAGTTAATTCGATCATCAGCTAAATTCAAACAATAATATCAGACAGAATAATACAGTAGTAGTACTGCACATATGCATAGTCGGGCAGTCCTTGGAGCGTGCAACCGTACCCAAAATCCCCAAAAAGAACGTTGCAGCCCTCACCAACCACGTACGTACGATCCATGTCCTCGTCCCTGACCTCTGCCAGCCCTTACACGTACCTAACTAAGCTAGTTGTACTGGTACAGGCCCGCCTGCTGCCGCTCCGGCCACACCGAGAACGCCGGCGCCGGTGGGACGGCGCTGAGCCGCCACGCCAGGACCGGCGCGTCGGGGTCGCCGCGGGGCTGCGCCTCCCCCGCGTACGGCGCGCGGGCCACCTTGATGGGCGACGGCGTCGACCCGTGCGCGCCGTAGAAGCCACACCCGCCCGCGCCGGTCTCCGCTGCGCGGCGCTCCTCCTTCTTGAACCTGATGCCGCAGGCGTTGCACAGCGACTGCAACCACGGCAACGAGACGACCAAAGTTTAGAACGGCAATGCACGGTGCCACACGAAAGAACGCGATAATAACGAGCATAGGGAGAATGCGATGCATGCGCGCGTACCTTGGGTCCGCGAGGGCCGTTCCTCCAGAGCGGCGTGGACGAGGTGCCGCAGTTGGCGCAGCGGCGGTCCAGCAGCTGCTCGTGCCCGGCGGGGCACCTGCCTACGTGCCGGCCCTGCTGCTGGTAGTAGCAGGACTCTGCAACTGGGGCGTCCCACGGCAAGGCGGACACGGACTGGCGCGGCGCCCCGTGCATAGTCATGTCCGGCTCGGGTGCGCGGCGGCGTGAGGAGGGCGTGCCGAGAGAGAGCGTGCAGTCGACGGAGCCCGCGGAGGAGGAGGAGGCCGGAGAGGAAGGAGAGGTGGTGGTGGTGGTCACGGTGCTGTGAGCGTCGTCGTAGGAGTAAGCCGCCTCCTCCGACAGCGGCCACTGCCCTTTGCTCGGCGGCGGAGGGAAGAAGAGAGAGAAGGTGGATGCCGTCATGGCGCCCGGGACAGTGGCGATGTTCTGGCTGCCGCCGCCGCCGCCGCCGGAGTGGTGGTGAAGCATGGTGTCACGTACTCTAGGTAGCACAATGCTAGTTAGCTTTGGGTTGCTTGGCTCTCTTATTTAAAGCGCAGCTGCTGGTGTGTGTCGATGTGGAGTGGGAGCTGGCTGGCGCAGCTGTTGCTCAAGCTCGTCTACTCTGGTCTTTGGGAGCCGAGAGAGTGTAGCTAGTGAGCTATGGTAGGCGCTCGGCGGCAGCTAGGTTTTATAGGATGATCTGGCCTCACAAAGCTAGATTGAGATTTGCATCTGCTTGGGCAGTAACAGAGACGCCCGTTTGCTTTGAACACCTCGGTCGCACTGCGTGCTAGGCTAGCGTAGCATGGTGCATGCAATGGAACAAAAGATTGTGCACGACTACAGATGCAAAGACCAGCAGAGCAGATGGGAGAGAGAGAGAGGGAGGGCAGAGCAGAGGCTGCGGCCAATGAGTGCGAGGCTGGCTGCGGCGAAGCCCTGCTCTGCGGCTGGCTGACTGGCGCTGTGGGTCAGTAGTCGACGTCTCGTCTCGACGGGAGGGAGGAGTGACTGGTCGAAGCAGAGGAGAAGAGAGTGAGAGACTGATCTGACTGATCCGCCGCGCTTATCCCGGAGCTACAGCGGCCGCTACAGAGGATGCGAGCAAGATCAGCAATGGAGCCGCTACTCGTAGAAGAGAATCAATTGAGACGATGGATGGGAGGGGGTCCCCTAGCAGAGCTCGGTGGCTGCTAGGCGTGTCATATATAGCAACGGCGAGTGACCGTTCCGGCCGCAACCGGACCGGAGATCCGGCCAGCCAGAGGGTACGACGAGCTCGTCGTCAGAGGTGGCTGGCGTCTCTGACAGGCATCGATGGCTTCATTGCGTGGCCGGGAGCTAGCGCGGTCAAAAGGCAGAGGCAGGCATGTGACCGGGCGCGGGGAACAGTCTCCCATGCTCACGCATACGCATCGGCAAGCTCGGGTCACGAGGCGGGAGGAGGGAGATCGTTGCCGTCGCACAGGAACGCGTACCGCTGGCCTGGTCGCGTCGAGCAGCGTGCGACATGACATGGAATAATTTTCTTGCGTGCTCGATCTGCGGCTGGCTTGCCCATATTTGAATTTCAAATATACTGTTCATGATCACTTAGTTCAATAAAAATATGCACATATTTGAATTTCAAGAAAACCCAGGTAACATATAAATGGTAAATTTATATTGTTCGAAAATTTATCGTCAGCTTTTTCTTATCAAGAATTATGAATACCTCTTGCTCAATGTAACACCTCATTAGGTTATCAAGAAGCAATCAAGAAAATCTTTTCCGGATCTCGATTCTCATGATGTTTATCATCTTGATGTCCATTTCAACTATTATTATCGCCACTGCTAAAAGCAATAAAGTAGCTATATGCATCATTTTGATGCAGAGGCTTATTACTCCCCCATTTTTAAAAAAAACTGGTAAAAGCAATGCCCGCTGCTTAAGAACGATGAACCGCGCAGAAAACATGATATGCCATTCAAATATCAGGGAACTCTCTAAATTCTTCAAGTCTCTGTGTAGGAATCACTATTGAGCTAATACAATTAGAATTTTAGCCAACAATATACAATGGCAAAATTAGAATCATATACCACGATCTATCACATATCTAGAGTTGGTTTCGGCCACCCCAAGCTAGGCAAAATAGTCTCAAGCCGTCCTTAAATACCGCACGTAGGACAGTGTTTAGAGTCAGGTTTTGTTAAATTGAGTATTAGCTATTGCAAAACGAAATAGTTGATTTCCAGCTAGACTAGGGCCCATATCTTTTCGGGTTCTCCGCCGTTTATGGGAGAAACTTCTCCCCACCAGGTTCTTCTAGATATACGGACCCAAACAAAATTTTAAGGAAGAGGAAACCGGGGTGTCCGAGCTTTTTGGATAAACTAGTGGGGAGAAGGTTCTTTCAGAAGCAGCTCGAGAAGCCAAAAAGAAATGGGTCTAAATCTAGTCTTTGTTTTCACATCGGAATCGGTTTTGTAATGTTCCCTAAGAGCATCTCCAGCGTCAAAAAGCCCATAAAGGCCATTGGGGTTCCGAACATGAAAAACGGCCATAGCACGCGGCACCCCAAGTGTTCGGCCCGACCCATTTTATGTCTGGCACCCCCAAGCGGGCCTCCAAACTTGGGGGCGGCCTCGGGGCTTCCGGACTACGCCTTCGACAGGCGCATCCCACATGCCATACACAGGGGACGAAGATGGCTGGTCGGTGTAGAAAAAATGACTTCCTCGCCGGTTACCGAGGCGGCTGTTCACACGGGCCCGTCGTGCCGCCTGCCCACACGTTCACCCCTATTGATGTCGGCGCATGCCTCGCAGCTTCGCCTCCCACTTTATAGCACACCAGCCAATCTCCCCCTCCCGCTCCAACTCTGGCCCCAATGTCACCACCGTCCAGCACACCGTCGTCCAACAGAATGGCCCACAGTGACGAGGCTGGTGGCCTGAGCGACGCCTACCGAGGCCACATCCTCCTCGACAAGGCGTGGTTGTTCGAGTGGTACGACTTGTATGTGCCGCCAGGCTACTGGCTTCCTGAAGAACTAGCGGCTGAGTCCCGCGGGCCGCGTCGTGCCATCGCTGCCCAGCAACAGGGAGCACAACCTGCGCATCCTGGAGTGGCGGGACGCGATGAGGCCAGAGCAGCGACGCTACCCTGACAACTATGGGGCCTGGTTCGAGCGCTTCCGGCGGGAGAGGGATGATGCGCTCATTGCAGTCTAGATAAACTGAGCAAAAAAAGGGTATCATAATGAACAGAAAAAAAGGATGACTCAAAGAAGTTCTCTACCACAGACTTTGTATCGCGCGCATGACTTAGCACAGCTAGGAAAGTAAGATTAAGATAAGCAAGACTAAAAAAGTTTCGTCGGAATAGCAGAATATTAAAAAATGCAAATAAAAACTAAAACATTTAACCCTCCCTTTTTTCCATTAGCAAGAACTTGTTTCAATTGCATATCATAAGGAATTCGAAGAACTGCTTCAAATACAATACAGTATCCAGAAGCAGTGCTTGGGGAACTTCAATATCCACGAGCTTGCTAGCTAAATGGCAATTAGCACATACAATTCGTCCAGTTGCTTCTCGTGGGTTTTCATTACCTTGTTGTGCAAAAATGGAATATGCATTTGGAATGGATGTCTGAGTAATCTCGAGAACAGCTAAACCTACACTACATGCAATAGTACCTAGAATTACTATTGGAAAAATATATAAAAAATCGTTGGGCCATGCGGCTTCCCCGTAATAATTATGTCCCACCCCTTTAGCTAATTTAGCTCTTAATGCAGGATCATTTAAGTCTGGTTTCTTTGTTATTGGGATTGGTGAACTCTTTAGGGTCCATCCCCCAAAGGAACCAGACATGAGAATCTTTTTCTCTTGAATATCAGTTAAGAGGGTTTTGGATTGCCGAGTATTCCACCAATTCTTAATTGAAAGTTCCAGACATTTGTTTAATGAGAAAGCGACCCCAGGGCAAAAGTACAATAAATACAAGATATAGTAAAAAAGGTTCGTAGCGTCTACCGATTTTGCCATATCCCTTTTTCCTCTTCTTTGAGACAAAGATATCTTGTGTGATTTCATCCATCTCTTAGTTTTTTTTTTGAATCATTGAATTCATCTCTCGAGGTAGTCTAGCAGTTCGACTCTATTTGAGAGACCCCGCTTGCTTAGTGCAATTTAGAAGGGACGACACAGAGAGGTGGGCGACCCAGCGACGGAGGAGCCGGTAACGCGGTCGCATGATGGAGGGCGTCGTCGCCTGGGCACGACAACGTGTTACCTGAGCCCCTGTCTCGCCTGAGCCACCGCGTGAAGAAGGAAGGCAGCGTGTTGCTTCGTTCCCCGTCCCCACCATCACGGAGGGGCTCGGCCAGCTCCCTGCTATCAAGGAAGAGCCCGGGAGCAAGCGCGCGAAGCTCACCATCAAGGATGAGCTCGAGGAGGGGCGAGGCAGCGAAATTGTCATCAGATCTCCGCCACAATCGCAGCCTGAGCAGGAGAAACTCCCTCCAGATTCGTGGGTTTCGTCACCTCTCAGGGACCCCGTCGGCCACTGAGACACGCCCTACTTCGGCGCGGCGCTTCTGGTTTCAGGGATTTCGTCGCCACACTTTCCGTAGGACCAAGATGACCTCGGTTACTATCTTGCGCTGCGAGCGTCGATGGAGGTGAAACAAGCGTAGGCCGAGGAGCCAAAGCAACCGACATCGACCGCGTTGAAGCCGGAGCACAGCGACTAGGGCTGGAATTAAAACTCGAAACTCGCGAGTTAAACGAGTAAGTCGGAACTCGGCTCGGCTTGGCTCGAACTCGTTGCTAAACGAGTCGAGCCGAGTTTTCATTTTTGACGGTAAATGAGTTCGAGTTAAACGAGCCGAGTTCCGAGCTACTCGTTTAGCTCGTTTAACTCGGTAAAAAAAAAGTCATGACCTATATTAATGTCTTTGTGAACAATTTTGGGTAATTATTATAGTTTAATGACTAGATATTTTTTGATAGTGTCAAATTATCAATGATTATTATGATAATTGCATCATAAATGCATAAATAATTAGAAAAAATCATATATAAAAGATATTATAATGCATGTTAACAGTTTTGTCGAGCTAAACGAGTTAAACGAGCAAACTCGCGAGTTTACCGAGCCGAGCCGAGTTCTAATTTTGAACTCGTTTGTTAAACGAGTCGAGCCGAGCTAACTCGTCAGTTCACCGAGCTTGAACGAGTCGAGCCGAGCCGAAGAATTCCAGGCCTAACAGCGACGGCATCTTGGATCAGGCAGGTCCGTCGCGATAGCCGAAGCCAGAACCCTACGATGTCGGCATCATCAACATCTCCAACGACGAGTAGATGCCGTCGCCTAGCTAGGGTTTAGTCCGTTTTTACTTACGACCAGGTCAGAAAAACATGTTCATATGAATATTCTCTCCAAACACCAAGGTTGTCATTGTTTTCCCTTTAAAAAGAAAAAGAAATGTGAATGGATAAATTAAACTGGGCCACAACCAATATGAAAAGCCAATGTTTTCCTTTTAGAAAGAAAGAACAAGAGTAGCGACGAGTGTGTCACTCACTCAGCATGACATGGAACTGGCTGCCTTCTCGCAGGCAGGCTTAACAGAGTACTGGGTCGGAAAGCGGCTAGCTCCGGCCGGCGACGTCATGCATGCCGGCCTGCGCGCGTACCTGGCGCCGGCGTCGTGTCGAGCGGGCGGAGGCTGGCCGCCGGTGGGTACCGGAGTCGATGAATGTCCGTGCCCTCCTGGTACCTTTGCAATTGCGACCGATCAATGTTGGCCGGCCGGCCGTGTGATACAGTCATACAGTGGCCGCAATTGAAAAGGCAGGAGCGTACACGTACGGTACACCCATGAGACGTCGCCATACGAGTTAACATGCACGTACCGGTGGTGGTCTGGTACAACAAAGTTGGCGATGATGCACCTAGCTAGACTAGACGCTGCTGCTCCACGTACGATGCAATGCAGTGCCTGGGCGTCCAGCGTCCTGTTTCAGTTAACCGAACTCATGTGTGTCTGAGCGTGTGCCTGCTCGTCGTGGAATTCATTGCTCATCGTGCAGATTAATCCTGTGGTTTCATCTTCAGAGCATGCAGGAGATGAGAGAAACTGCTGCATTTTTGTTAATTTTCGTAGTAGTATTCACTTGCTAATTTGCTTTTTTATTTCTTGGAGAAGGCTGCCGCGGTCGTATCGTATGATTAGAAAGAAACAATAGGGAGGAGTAGCTCGCATCAAAAGGAAGAAAAGACCAAAGGAGCAAACCAGATTAAAATGAGTGTGGCAGGGGCGAAAGTGAAACCACAAGGCATGCAGCAGAATACACAGCCTTCTGCATTGTCTCTCGGGAACTCTTTAATTTCTCCGGTTTTTCATGGGCTTTCCCTTTCGGAGCTTGCACGAATCACCACGTATGTGTGGAACGCATCATAAATCATGCATGCATGTATTCATGGAGTAATCGACACGAGGGCACAACGGATATATGTCATGGGAGATGCGCGCATGGATGGAGCTTTCTTTCCATGGATTCGATCTCTTCGAGTCAAACAAGGCTTGGCTAGCTCAGGTCCACGAGGAACATGCCCAGATGCTTATTAGCAGCAGCTTAGGTATGTACGAACGGAATCATCGATGCACTCTCTGCATGCATGGAAGGTCACGCAAACTTTTCCATGGCCTTGGATGAACGGAGCTAGCTCTAGCTAGCTGCTGGCGGAATGGCGAGGAAAATCACGATTGTAAAATTGCTCGTTAAACTTTTTGACAGTCAAAATTATAGGAGCACTGTTCCCTGGTCAATGGCGCCACAGGTTAGTCCACCCCACTCGCAGTTAACAACAACAATAACAGCTAGTGGGAGTTTAATTAGTCATCTCTAACCTGAGACTGGTCACGTGCATGCAGGGACATGCACGTGTGACGGCAAAACATTCAAGCAGATTAAGTACAGTCGTGAATAATCCCACCGTCAGATGGAACAATTAACCGGCAATTTGGTGAAGATCGTTGTTCAAAAGCCTGTGGCCTAAAAAGGCCTCGACGCGCTAAGCACGAGACTTGCATGCACAGAGTATCTTTTGAGATCGATTAGAGGCATGTTCTTGCAGTTACCTCTTTGTACCCTATAGCTCTTTTTTGAGGATACGTACTTACTTATACATTAGATCAAAGTCAAAGCACAGTACAGAGTACGTGCATACAGGACTGAAATACCCAGACGGATACGTAGATCCGTACACATAGCAGAAAGACCCAATCAAGAAAAATATTACAACGAAGTCCCTGGGGAAAATCCGCACCACCAGATCCAACCCACCTCCCATCTCCGGCGCCGGCGCACCGAGCAGCAAGAGAGAACGAGGCGGAGACCAACCCAGCCGAGGTAGAAGCGGCTCCATCGCCGACGAGCGGCTTTTTGAACCCTGAGAAGAGGAGCACCAACGGCGCCCGCATGTCGCTGTGGCTCGCGAGTCGGGGATCTTCCCCAAGCACATCTTCCACCTCCAGAACCGGCGCACCCCATCGACGGCGTCGAGATCGGCACCAGCTCTGCCTTCCACAAGCCGCACCCCAAGCACGGACCGCGGCATCCATCCGGCAACCGCAGCACCTGCATAGCTTCCCCCATCTTCCCGACGGCGCTGGGGAAGACACCGCCGTGACGCAGACGAAGAGGCGGAACAAAAGCCCAACGACGAGATCCCCGCCGATGCCCCGGCGATCTCGTCCAGGCAACCTAGCTCCGAACCTTCCCGGCATCGCACCGCGGCGACGACGGAAAAATCCAAGCAAAACTAACAGACTAGCTAATAAACGTAGCTGTACACAGATCCTGCCGGCGATTCGGACCCCCTCCCCTCTCCGACGGCGCCGGGGCCGACGGAGAAGAGGAGGACGGCCGAATCACCGGCGGAAACGCGGCGTCGCCCTCTCTTCGCCTCTGGAACTGTAGCAGGGGGAGGAGAAAGCGAAAAGAGAAGTTTGTACCCTATAGCTCTGTACTACTATACTATACTTGCTTTTGGATTCCTTCTACGGCTCACGTTGTACTAGTAGCATGCATTCGATCCCTTTAAACAGTTCTCATTCGATCCTTTTAACATTTCAACAAGAATTTCTAGTGCTATTAGTAGCATTAACGGTTCGATCCCTTAAAAAATGTTGAAAACATGTTCTGACAACAATCTCAACGTATATAATGCGTAATGTACGAGAGATGACTTTGTTGATATATTTTTTCTCTTAATACGAGATCGGTGCTAAATTGGGATTAGAAGAGCAGGCACTCTGTGCTCTAGAGTAGGCACAGATAATCCAGGAGAGCTGGCTCTGCTAGCTAATGACCTTGAGAGAAGTGAGACATGCTGCTGTTGATTCTCCCTAATCCCTTGACCATGAATGGTGTCTGTCGGCACCAACCTCCAACGTTTACTGCTTGCTACTGCCGGTAAAATCATGTTAACGGCAAGTACAACGGCGCTCTCCAAACCGTTCCGATTTAATGAAATTTGAGTAGATTTGACCCGAATCAAACTACAAAAATAACATATTTTTTACATGATGCCTTTGGATAGAGCGTCATGCTACATTGCACAAGCGCCCCGGACTAGGGCACCATGCTCCGACTGCATCGTCAGTCGTCATAGGTCAAGGCACCATGTAACGTATCATGACGCGCTATCCGAGCGCGATACAATGTACCATGATGTCACCGGATCAGGCGTCACGAAAGAGGGTCAGACGACTTTTTTCAAATCCAGTTTGTTGTGTCAGAGTTTAACACAAAATATGTTTGGTTATGTCAAATTTGAGTGAACAAAACGAGTCCCAGCAGTGTCCCAAACACACACTTTTTGTCCGCAGACTGGTAGTTTGGTTCCAAATCGGTCCAAATTTGGGGCTAAACAAACATTGTTTCGCATCCATGCACGTTTATCTTGTGTCTGCCCCTGACCCGCTAGTGCTATTCCACACGATATCTTTCTACGTTCCTCCTCCCACAGTTCGAGCCACCACCACCGTTGCCCAACCTCTTGCAGAAGCCATGACCGACGTTCCGCCCCCACTCTCGTCCACCGCAGCCGATGCGCCCCTGTCGTGTCTAAGAAGGAAAACACAAGGATTCATAACCAACACCAGAAGAATCCACTTGTAGAGATATAAGGCGCACGAGACAAAGGCCGCCGCCGCCCTAGCCGCAACTGCCGCCCTACAAGACGAAGTCATTGCCCGAGCCACCGTTGAAGCCATGTATGCGTAAGATGCTCTTCTCATGTTGTACCAACATGCGCTCGTCAAAGCCCTCGCTTCCCAAGCCGCGTCGAGCCAAGGCTCGAAATGCTCCGAGAACCACCCACATATGAGCCCGTCCTCTCATCGTCGCCGGCCACCGGCGTACGACTACCTCCGCTCGGAATGTACCACAACATTCTATGACTGGGTCTCCTTGTGCAGCTCCTCCCTAGAGGTTGGTCTTTTCTCGAGCCCGGACGTCCCTTAGATCCCAACACCACCCCGGTGGTTAGCGAATCACATGTAATGCAATGTGAGTCGCAAACATTCCCGTCCGGCAATGGCCTAGACGCCACCCCTGTGGTGCCTAGCAAAAAAGGGAGCACCTACTGGAATATGATACATGAGTATTTCCATGAGCGAAAATCCAATTACCCCTATAATTTTGTTAGTGATCGCAATAAAAATTCTCTATCACATACATGGGCTACTATGCAAACGGAATGTAAGAAATTTAACGAAGCTTATGTTTATATAAAGAATAAAACTAGGCGCGTTATACGGTGCATCCTACTACACAATTTAATGTGTAGTATATGGAGAATACAATGGTTTAAATCGATTGGGCCAGTTTTGGGCCAAAGGACATACCGGTCATTTCTGTCAGGGCAGAATTGACATTTAATTCGTTATAATTGTCAATCCTAATTAATCTGCAATAATTCAAATAATCACTGCCAATCGCGAATCTTCTTCCTCAAGACCTCGACCCATGCATGGCGCCGGTTGTCCTGTCTAGCTGCAGCCATCCGGTACTCCATCACATGTGTAATCGGCATCTTCAACAACTCCGGTGCCTCACGCACAGCCGCCCCGACCGCCGCCCCGCATGACCGTCATTCTCGCCATCCGGCCGCCGATACTAGTGCTCGTCGGCCAGCGCATGCGTCGCTACCCCAGGCGGTCTGTGTCCCTCCAAGGGCGGATCTATGTTGATGTCAGGGGGGGCGCCGCCCCCCCCCCCAGGGCAAGAAAATTTTGACTAAAAACTACTACTTTATGGCCCTTTTTCCACCAAAATCAGTGAAATTTGGTCATTTGCCCCCCCCCCCCCCCCCCCAATACCGGCCCAAGATGTTGAAGAAGCCCATCTGCCCCCCAGCCAGTTGGGCCAAGCTCCGCCACTGTGTCCCTCCCAAAGGTGCTCGCCCATGACATCAACGCTGAGGAGCGGCCCTCTGTTCAGGACTGATGTCCCGACTTTGCCTTCTTTGCGTGTTAGATGTGATGTTGATGATTATCATTAAGAAAATGTCGGCCCTGTCAGGATACACGCGAGAACTTGGGTTGAGCAGCACGTACTAGCTAGCTGATCGATTCTCTGGCGCAAAACTAGCTTTGTATTCGTTTTGTTCATGACAACGTCAGAGAAGGTGCGGCAGCGGCGGTTCACTATCGGCCAGGCTTGTTGGCGGTGGTGCTGCTGCATGACTGACCTTTTTCCGAGGCCGTGAGTTTGTGACCAGGTCTACATAGGTGCCATGCGATGCAAAGTCATGCAGTGTTGAGTAGTGTAAAACTGCAAATGGTTAGGAGTGTGTAGAACTGTAGTGGTAATCAGAGGTGGCAAGGGCGTGGGTGGAGGATGCTCGTCCTTCGGCACGAGGGTCTCCGTGGGACGGTGTTGATCGGGTGCGTGCGGAGGACCGCTAGGGCAAGGCAGGATTTACAGCGGCCGCCACCGGAAAGCCTAGCGCCGCCCGCCATCGACGGCGGCCACGCTGCAGGATGAGCACCGAGTCAATCAATCTGGGCTGGAGAAGGAGACGACCACGTGAAATGCCAACTCTACCCTACAGCCTATTTTGAGTATAATTGTGAATTACCGAAAATAGTCCGGACGCGTTAATATACTACAGGAATTCCGGTGTAGTATCTCGTATCCGAGCCGTTGGAATCACATAAATAAACGGCCCAAAGTGACCTGATGCACCGTAAAATGACTAAAACTATGGCGGCAATGCTTTCAACTTGGAACTTTGTTGAACGATGATCCGTGCATTGTTCAAGTGGATAGATCTCATTGCTTCACTCAAAATCAAAGTAGTTAGTGATGCCAAGTGGGGAAAATCGTTAGGTTCGACCTAGGGGAAGAACGAACTTCAAAGAAGCCGCAAAAGTGTGAGGCTTCATCACTCGCATTGAATGCATCACTAAAAGAAATGATAAGCGTCATAGAGGTGAGAGAGCTCAGAACACGTGAACGCTTCAAAAGCTCCATGGACATGCAAATAAAATAAAGAAGCTCAAAATTGAAGCCGTAGTTGCCACAACCGCCTAGAAGCAATATCGAGGGAAAAGGAAACACATCTCAATTCTCAAGTTTGTCACCGAGGTGGCTAAGGTACACGCATTATCGAATTGCGCAACTTTAACAGCCCTATAAACGAGCTGCATTGTTTCCTGGATTTTATAGGCTAGAAACAAAGGCTATAGCTACCGCTTGACCTCAATTTTTTTTGCAAAGACTTGTCTGAAATTCTTGTTTCTCCTCTAAATGTGGGGCTCGACCTCCAAATTATACCATTTCCTCTAACATTGTACACTATTGGAATTCTTTTTCCTTGATTTGTCCGCCGACGTGCTCACTTGCTCGCTCGCGTCGCTGTCAGCCACCGCCGACCACCGGATTGGAGGGCTCGCTAGCGACTCTGGGTCACGCCAAACCGATTGGACGTGGCACGGATACATAGGGTCACCAGATCGGCATTGACGGCAATTTCTAGTGGTGGAGGACCACAGCGCAATGTCTAAGAGCACGGGAGGTCCGGCGAAGGTCCTATCGGATCAGAAGATTACCTGGATCACGTCTAGGTTCTCGACGGGGTAGGGTAGCTAAAAGAGGAGTGAGTCGATAGTGACGGCGAACAAAGGTGGAGCTAACTATTTCACGTGCGTCGTGGGGATAGAAAAAGAAATGAAGAACAAAATTAGTATGTTCATTGACAAGCGAGTCCCATATTATGACCAAAAAATTGGAGTTAATTGCAGAAATCTATGACAATTGGGGCTAGGGCTAAAAAAAACTACCACTTTACGAATTATTTGCAGAAAACACCGTTTTTGGGGTGATGTGTCGCAAGCATCACTGATTGGCCGGTTGACACGCTCTAAACGAGTTTCTGATAGGCGGGGCCCGCTGTCAGGCTTCCGTGGCATGATGAAACGGGGACACACATTGTACTGCTTATAAATTCTGGGTTTTTTGGGAAATATTCGAAGGGTATGGGCTATTTCCCGGTCATCTCCTGGCCTGCCCGATCCATCCAGACCTTCCCGTGGCCGTGCTTGCCGGCCACATGTCGCCGTCGCCGCCCCTGGTCGTGCCGCGCCGCCTCAGCCCCTGGTCGTGCCGCCTCTGGCCGAGCCGCGCCGCCGCCGCTCCTGTTCGTGCCGCCTCTGGCCCAGTCGCGCCGCCCCTGATCGTGCCATGCCGCCGCCACTCCTGGCCGAGCCGCGCCGCCGCAGACCCTGACCTCCCCGCCGGACGCGCTGCTACTCTTCCTCCGCTCGGCTCCATCCCGGTCCGATCTGACGCGCGTGCATCTTCCGCGTCGTGAGTGGCCTTCGATTTTGATCTAGTTCTCCGTTGACTTATAAAAAAACCGAAAAAAAGAGGCAGATCTCCGTGAGCACGACCATGGCGCGGCGGCTCTCGCAGGGGAGCCTGTCGTCGAGGGCCGAGCTGGTGCCTGTGGTCAACGCTGCCGCTGCCCTGTGCTCGTGGCCAAACGCACGGCCGCCGCGCCGCATCCTCCGGCCGGCCGCCACTGCGCCTCCACGCGCCCACCGCCGCTCCCCATCTCGCTGGCCGCCGCTTCGCATCCTCCGGCCGGCCATAGCTCTGCATCCTCCAGCCAGCCGCCGCCCCGCCTCCACGGGTCAACGCCGCTCCGCCTCCTCTGGTCGGCCGCCGCTCTTCACGCCCGAGTTCCGTCGGCGTAGTTTGTTGGGAGTTCGTGCTGCCGCGGCCGCGGCCAGAGCAGTAGCGATGGCGGCGACGCGAGTATTGGGGGACAGAGCGGGTCAGGGGAGGAGTTGAGTTGCTAATTTACAAAATCGCCCCCGGATGTTTAGAACTTTTCATACACAAGTCCCTTTTAGCTGCCACGTGGACCTGACAGTGGGCCCCGCCTGTCATATTCTTACTTAGAGCGTGTCAACTGGTCAACAGTGCTTGCGACACATCACCCCGAAAACGGTGATTTCTGCAAATAATTTGTAAAGTGATAGTTTTTTGTAGCCCTAGCCCCAATTATCGTAGGTTTCTGCAATTAACTCAAAAAATTACAAAGGTCCATATTTTACGACATCTGACGTTGGACGTTTGTTCCAGGCCAGTACAAAATGGGCAGATCAGGCCTGCAAATAAGTTTTAGATGGGGAAAATTAGATCATGCGCTAGAGTTGCTGTAAGCTGCACGGGCTGTCATGGTCACGTACGTCAGCATTGACTGGTCCCACAAGTCATCGTCACACTGCCTAGGACATAGGGACATAGGCTGCATATGGTAGATACAGTAGGGGTAGATTTGTAGGTCACAGTAGACGCCCGAGTAGAGTAGGTGTGGGGGGCACAGCTGTCATTTCTCAAAATTCTCTCGTGCCACGGCCATTTGACTAACGACCACCAGAGTTTTGAACCGTAGAATCTTTTTTTCGAGAGAAGAACCGTAGAATCTGGAGCTGCTGCGCGCGTCTTCCTCGGCCTTTTGCGCTGCGTTGGGCGGGCTTCTCGTTCTCGGTCAGGAAGCAATTTGGGCCCTGACTAGCCGTCGGAACGGGCACGGCCGAGAAGAGGTGGCCCATATCTATGCCGGCCATGACAATTGCGTTGCCCTCCGTATCTGATGAAAACTCTTTACATATTTTCCTGAACTTGTTTGCTTTCACAAGGTTGCTGAAATAAAAGAACAAGCGAAAAGTTCTTTGCTATGTGGCATGTAAGAAGGCAATCGGTAACCACTGATGACATGCTATGTTCCGAGTGCCGTGGCATTCGAAAGGTCAGGTTTCCGTCAAGGGCTTCCATCATATTGCCGAGTGCCCATCGTTTGCCAAGTGCTGTGGGGAGAGCCCTCGGCGTACCTAGTTGCTGCCGAGTGAGTGCCTATAATTACCGAGTGTTTTGGCTTTGCGTTCAGGGTTGTTGTCGAGTTCCATATAAATTGCACAACAAACCTCTGGACAATCGGCAACATGGCCGTTTCTTGTAATGTTTGTTAGATAGATCATTTTGTGACATCCTTTTCCGAACGGAGGGAGTACATCCTACTAGTTGAAATATACGTGCACAACGCACGTATTCACAATTAATGGGGTGCAATTTATATGTAGGGAAATTGAAAAGCGCAAAGGGCTCCTAAGCTACATGTAGCTCATATTTTAAAAAAATTCCTGCAAAACAGGAAATCTGGAGCACCATCAGACTCTAAAAAACCACATCTGTTCATCAAGTGTAATTCCATAACCAGAGGGAAATTCTCAAGATTTTTTTTATAGGTATTAAATAACTAAGCGTTTACCCACGAATTACTCATATATACGAATAGATATTCTAAGCAGGTATTGATAAAAAACAGGAATAGCAAGTCTATGCAGGTCTTCTTAAAAACAACAAATAGCAATGCTTAATTGGGGACGGAAGAATGACATGCATCAATGAATTGGTTCTAGGATGAGTGTGCAGTTGTGTTTGAGCTGACGAATGCACACTGGGAGTTCATCATCCTAGAGAAGCAGCCAACCGCCACACACAGCGGAGAAGACATCGGGAGGAATCAAGGAAACTGTGGCCGCACCGCTGTACAACATACTTGTCGTGCTCGATATGGGACTATTACAGTTTGAGTACTCCGCTATGAAACAAGAGTACGTACATATATAATTATTGGTTTGTGTTGTATTGTGAACACGCATGGCGACATACAGCTTTGATCCGCTTACCATCTCTCCATTGACTGTCATTCTCTTGCTTCCTGTTGTGTCGCCTCCTTCTGACATTTATCTCTACATTACCGGCATCATTGTATCTCTCTAGCATTTCATGCGGACTCCTCCTGACATTGATCTCCTATAGCTCTTCATCATTGCCGAGCTCCAGCACATGTTTAGGCACCCTCCTATGTGACATAATCATGTTATGAAGAAAAGGTTTTTTGCCTATGATACATGAACCAAGAGAAGTATTTATGAGTCTACAAAATAAAAGCGTAATATGCATTTAACTTTTACAGCCTGTATGAGACATGATCCAAGGCTGATATCTGGTTCTGTAAATATGAATGAGGAGGACCAGCAATAGTTATTTGAGACTGAGATTACCAGCAAATGCTAGACTTCAACCTGCTACTCTGTCCCATATTCGATCTTTGTTTTTAGAAACTGTGGGATAATTGATGTAATATAGAATGCTCCAGCCTGCGTTTGTTCAAACTGTAAGAATCGAATGACATAGCAGACTTTAGCTAGAGGTTTTTTTTAGAAACAAGGGGCAAAAGATTTGCCCCATTTTCTTTATTAAGAGAGAGTGCGCACACAAAGTTCGTTTGGACTAAAGCCACAAATTCCTCCCTATTTTCAGTCCATTCTTCAGCAACTCCCTATTTTCGATATTATGTAGCAACAGAGAAAACACTGTGAGCACAGACTAATCAAATATCCGATTTCGCGAGTGACTTCCTACTTACTCAAATCCAATAGTGGAAAAAAAAACATGTAGGATGCATGAAGAGCAGTTCGTGAACTTTGAGGGATCAAAAGCTGACCACGAAGCACTGAGTGGCTGTTAAAACAAGGAGGACTGGAGGAGGCTCTCAGGTCGAAGGAGCGGACCTGTAGGTCGTCGTCCGATGCCGATTAAGATCCAGGCAGAGGGCGCTGACGCCGGCGAGCCTTGCCGCTAGTCATTACGAACTCCATGCCCACGACCGCCTTGAACAGAAGGGGATGGCGACCTACCGGGGCAGGTGATATGGTAGCACGGTCGCCAGCTATTCGGCCAGTCGGCCTGTCCGCTTCTACGCCTCAGCGGCTCAGCCCAGCCTCTCCATGGACTTTATCCTCTAGTATTGGCCACCAGCCTGCGTCGTCCGGCTCGACGATCGATCTGGGATTGCTTGAGGCATCAGCCTCTTGCAGAGCATTGTGCCAAGTACGGAGATTAGCCCGCCGGCCCTGTCCGACCTGAGCCAGTACGAGTTCGAGCAGCACGCAGCCCGGCAACGCAATGGCCATGTTGGAGTGCGCTGACGCCGCGCGCACAGGCGGACGTCCAGAGCTGCAACGACTCGCTGTGGCTGCCCACGGATAGCCGGCGATCTGATCCTTCCTTCTGCGTGGAACCAGTAGGCCAAGTACGAGCCGTTCGATTCTCTCTCCGAGGACGCCATGGGCATCCACGACGGCGTCCCCAGCGCACGCGAATCGACCGGCGACCTCGGTTTGGCGTTCACGTGCAGCAGCGCTCGTTCCTCTCTTCCGTTCGATCGTTCCTCTCTTTTACCTTGAGGCAGTTAACGATGGAGGAGAGAGAAACAATTGTAATTTCTTTTAGGGATGGCAATCCGTGTAATTTGTAATTTCTTTTAGCGATGGCAATCCGTGTAATTTAGAGAGGAGAAATAGAAGAACGAACAGGTACGGTGGCAATTTGGTTGTATTATGTGATTTGGTGGGAGGGTAAAACGGTCAAAACTGGACAATGTTGAGTTGTCAAACATTGAGACGATCTGTACTGTTTGATCGGATATTGAACGGTACAGATTTAAAGTATCCCAACAACAACAAGTTTGCTCTTTTAATAATAGTATAGATAAAAAGGTGACACACGGTTGTTGAGAGACACAGGGGGAAACCATAGTGCCGCCGGCAGCCGATCTCCTCCCCTGACCAGCCTCCGCCGCTGCCGCTGGCCTGGCCGCGGTGGCGGCGGCCCCGACCCCCAAAGGCGGCACGGGGAGAGCTCGCGGTGGACGCGCGGAGCGGCGCGACCCTCCTCTCGCGGCGGCGGCGGCGATGCGGCGCGGCGGTGGCTCTCCGACGACGCGCGGTTCGACAACGGCATGGTGGAGGTGCTCGCGGGCATGGGGCGGAACGGCGGTTCCTTGGCAGCCTCTGCTCCCCCGTGCCTGGATGGATGTCGGCGGTTAGGCGGGTTCCCTGGCGGCGGCGGCACGTGGGTGTCGACGCGGATCGGCGGCGAGGTGACGCGGTTCCCCGACGGCGGGCGCATCCCGACGACGACGGTGGTGGCATGTGGTCGCTGCGTGGTGGAGTCGCCACTGCTGCCGCAGACGAAGGCTCCGGGCTGACACGACCCATCTGGGCCCGTGTGGGCCTGAGGTTGGGATCTGTGGCAGCAGGCGGCGCTGGGGCGCCTGGTGACGCCGGTTGCTTGGCACCATGGCGGTGTCGGCGGTCGGTCAACCGGCGGCGGACTGGTTCCACACCGGCCACTATCGTCGGCTCGGATTGAATAAAGGTGGCAGTCCTGGATCCTTCTCACACCAAAGACGAAAATTTACTTGATGCATGTCTTCATTGATATGGCCGGATTGTGGAGTTTCGGAAGGCTCCGCCGGCGAATTCCATTGAGCAAATCAAGCCTGGAGATTGACAGGTCGGGTGGGATTCGGTCGTGCGCAGCCATGTTTTTCTGACCGTTTGGTTTCAGAGGTAGCGTTGCGAAGCTCTGCAGTGTGTTGTCATCATGGACTTGTCTTTTGTTCCATGATGAAGTCAGAGTGCGGAGAATGACATGGAAGCCGAGATTTGAGAACTAGCAATGGTGGTTCCAGTCCTGGTGGGATGTGGAATTGGCTAGGTGATTCGTAACTTGAAGCAGCGGCAACGGTAAGAGGGGCGACAACACAGGAGAAGTTCAGAGTCTAAACTTTTAGGGTGAAAATCCAAAGTCTGATCTTAATTGGTTGTGCCTGACAATTGCCTTGGTGAAGACATTGTTTTTGAGTGTGGACTTTTTTTAGGGTGAAAACCTATGATCTATGATCAGGACGACGACAACGCTTGAGCACTGTTTCCTTCTTGAAGGCGTTGCTTTTGGAGTAGTTAGACTTCTGGCACTATTTTGGTGGGGTTAGCTCAGCTGTCACAAGGAATGGAGATCCTATACAGGGAGGTTACGAACTACTCCTACTTAAAGGGCCTTGCTACATTCAACCCGTGGAGCAAAATAAAAGGGCGCGCCACTGAATTGAATGGCGCGAGGGATATGTCATGATCACTGCCCAGGTGCCTCAACAGCACCAGCAGTAAAGAGATCCACGGGTCATTACACACAAGACGCAAGCATGACAGTTAAGTGTACTCTTTAACTTACTGGTCACATCCTGCTAAAAACACAGAATACTCTGACAATACTTGGAAACTCACTGCAAACATACGATGCAAGGAGACAGTGCAATCAGCCGGGACATTGCGTCTCAAGCTAAACTAGTGCCCAATGGATCGAATAAGTACAAAGACATGGATGCCACTCCCCTACCCCGTGAGTCATTAGTAGTACGGAGTACAAACAACCTATTACGTGATCTGTTCTTTTCCTTTTATGGCAAGTGGGTAGGAGGCAGCCAAAACCCCCAGGAAAGCCATTCCTCCAACCAATTCTCACAGGATGGATGAACACCATAACAAGCGATAAAACAACGCCTTCAATTCTCCTTGCATCTGCATTCCTTTGTTCCAACCTAGAGGAACCATCCATGGAGCTGGCTATTTAAACCCCTTCCTCTCCTTCCTCTTTTCCTTCCTCTTTTCCTTCCTCAAAACAACACCCTCTGCCTGTCTATCCTCTCTGCCTATCTTCCTTCCAGTTCCAACTTCCAAGCACACACAAACACTAAGCATCTACAAACAGGAGATCGATACCAAGTTGCCAAGGAAGAGATGATGCTTGTGCAAAAAGGTCTCGTCGTCCTGCTCCTCCTTTTCCTACTCGCTCTGAGCTCCATCGTTAGCATCTGCGACGCAGAAGCGGCAAGCACTGGAGGCACAAGACAGCACCCTCCTCGTCCATGCTGAGAAGGAAAGGAAAAGGGAAGAGCAGCGGTTCCTCCCACAGGCAGTACAGCAGGGGATACCAGCCGAGTCCAAGCACGGGCCCGAGTGGAACCCCTGTCCAGGGTAAAGGGCGTCACAGTCCAGCCGTGCCAGCGTGTCCAGGAGGTGGAAATGGCTACGCGTCGCCGAGTCCGCCATCGCCACCACCTCCACAAGCATCACCACCACCTCAGCCGCCACGAGAAGTGCCATCGCAGGACACGGTCTTTAACGTGGTTGCTTTTGGAGCAAAGGGTGATGGAGTGACAGATGACACTCAGGTAACCAGCACTGCTTCTGAAGACACCGTGTTCCCAAGTAATGAACATTTGCACCTGCATCATACATTCTGAGTTAAAGCCTCATTCTATTTATTTTATTATAGTTCCATTTTTCACATTGATCCCATGGTTGTGCAGAAGGCTTCCTCAAAGCATAAGCAGATGGAAAAGAGACACCGTGTATGCTTTCTATCATCAAGAAAAAAAAATACTATAATACTATACAATTTTCAAGTTAGAGTGTGCTGCAGGGACATGCTTGCAAATATTAAGAGTATTTTAAAATAATATTTCACCTGATTGAACAAACAATCTTTTTATTAAGCTGCACAACACATGTTATAGGGAGTTGGAATTTTACATGTCAAGACAGATGCTGATTTATTTTTATGTTTAGACTGTTCTTTTCTCACATGATTGGGCACAAACCGGCAAAGGCAATTTGTCTTTACACATGATACTGGATACTACTGCATTTACTTCTATTAGTTAAAGAAGGTATCATGTCAATGGATGACTCACAAGAATATAAACTTTGTATAGTACGTGAAAGACTTCTTATGCCAGAAAGAGCATAAGTACCTGCTGCATTCTTGTGGTTGCTTGAGTATGTCAATACTCAAATTTAATACATAGTTACTGATTCTCTTTGTCAGTTCTTGCTGTTTTTCTTGGGCTTTTCAAGAGAATCAAAAACTGAATTAAACTATAATATGCATTCCTGCCTGAGAAATCATTCTAAAGTTCCCATCAACACAAACATGGAAGTCTAAAAAAAATATGTTATGTTTTATGGTTCCTTTTAGGGAAAGAAGTGATATCTTGGGCGCTAACAATAACAAGATAATGTGCAGTAAACATGCTATGGAGTGCACTTGAAATCCAACCTATACAGTTGGGCTCAGAATCCATGATATGTTGAACTTAATCATTGTCTACATGTGCAGGCCTTTGAAGCAGCATGGGCAGCAGCGTGCAAGGTGGAGGCATCTACGGTTCTTGTACCGTCTGAACACGAGTTCGTTGTTGGCCCGATCTCATTTTCTGGGCCTAACTACAAACCTAACATTCTATTCCAGGTAACACTACTACTAATCCCAAAGTGTATTAAACATTATGGTCATCATTCCCCATAAAATTAGTCCTCGAACACATCAAACGAGTCCAAGACGTACTATAAACCATCACCAGAACTGCTGGTATTTTAGTCCTCGAAATGTGTTTTTGTTTTGTAGCTCGATGGAAATATTTTAGCTCAAACTGGTGCAAGAGCGTGGGGCTCTGGTTTGCTTCAATGGCTTGAGTTCACGAAACTAGATGGGATAACAATTCAAGGCAGTGGTGTCATAAATGGCCGGGGGCAAGAATGGTGGACCTATTCAGATCCAAATGACGACGATGATATGGACGCAGTAAGGCCTGATCATCTACCAATATCCTACTTATAGACAAGTCAAAAGTAGAAAATTTTAATTACTTACAATTGGATGCTTCCAACAGTACAGTCAGGAGCTGGAGAAGATGCCACAGATTAAACCAACGGTAAGCAGATTATTGATGTAGCGCTTGAATATAGTTGCAATCATGTACCAGAACAATTTAAACAGATATGGATGTGTACTCTGATGCAGGCATTGAGGTTTTATGGTAGTTCCAGTGTCAGAGTAACTGGCATCAGCATCGTCAACAGCTCTCAATGTCATCTGAAGTTTGATAGCTGTCAAGGAGTCATGGTCTATAACCTAACCATCTCTTCCCCTGAGGATAGCCCCAACACTGACGGAATTCACCTGCAAAACTCCAAAGGCGTCAACATTCACCACACTAACCTGGCTTGCGGTAATAGCTCCTAAAAAAACTTGATCCGAGTAGTTAACCAATTTATCCAAACCTTTGCACTTGTGGACCGCAGTAAGAATAATTTCAATTCACACTTTACCACCTTATGTCCTATGCGGATATATAGTTGAAAAAACAGTAGAATAATCAGTACAGATGAACCACACAAACTTGACACAGCAGTATTTTTATCTTGTGCAATTCAGGTGATGACTGCATTTCAATCCAGACAGGCTGCACCGACATAAACATACATAATGTGAACTGTGGACCAGGCCATGGGATTAGCATTGGTGGCCTAGGAAGGTACAACACCAAAGCATGTGTCTCCAACGTCACTGTAAGAGATGTCAACATGTTCAAAACAATGACCGACGTCAGAATCAAGACTTGGCAGGTACTAATAATCCGACTACGCTATCCGTCCACCAAGGACCACTATGCATACATATATCTAAGCACACTGGGTTATCAATGCAGGGTGGCTCAGGGCTGGTTCAGGGCATAAGGTTCTCGAACATACAAATGTCGAAGGTTCAGACACCCATCATGATAGACCAATTCTACTGCGACAAGACGGCATGCACGAACCAAACCTCGGCGGTGGCGGTCTCGGGCGTGCAGTACAAGAACATCCGGGGTACTTTCACGATCAAGCCCGCCCACTTTGCGTGCAGCGACAGCGGGAGATTTGATGATAACCCCCCAGTTCGCGCCACTTTGATCATATGCCCCCCTTTGTGTCACTGACATGTGGGGCCCACATGTCAGTGACACAAAGGGGGGCATATGATCAAAGTGGCGCGAACTGGGGGGTTATCATCAATTTTTCCAGCGACAGCTCGCCGTGCTCGGAGATCACACTGACGGGGATACAGCTGAGACTCCTGGTGGAGCCAAAGTACCGCACGAGCAGCGCCTTCTGCTGGCAGGCCTTCGGGAGCTGTACACGCCCACCGTCCCTCCCATCCCTTGCTTGCAGGCTGGCAAGCCGGCCGGGCTGTCGGACCATGATCTGTGCTGAGACTCTCGGGGCGATGATGCGAATGGTAAATATCGGTGGTTCTTCGGACCATATTTCGTGCGATCGCTACGTGATGTGCATATATATACGGGTGATGTGTGAGGACATGGTAAATCATGGGCACATTTGTGCCACATAGGTTTTTGACATGAACTATAGCCTATAGGGAGTCGGTATTTACAGTGGTATATGATGGATGCACATTTGTGCCAAATAGGTTTTTCGACAGGAAATATAGGAAGTCGGTATTTACAGTGGTATATGATGGATGCGCGCATTATATAGTCAAAATGGGAAAACCACGAAGAACAATTCGTCAGATCTATGCTAACATGAAGATAAACTAATATTGGTTTGGGACAGGTTCAGTTTCAAAGTTTCGAAGTGGACAACGAACCAGTGTACAATCACTGCAGCAGGAGAGGGGGTTGGGGGAGGCGATTACCGCTCACCAGTTTCAAAGTCGCCGGCGGCGGAGGAGATGCCGGCAGTGCGCGCGACGGGGATCCCGAGCAGAAGGAGGCCGGGGGAATGCGTGAACGCGCGGTGGTGGTAATGATCTAATCAAATCCATGCTCAGCGCCTCGTCCTCCCGCCGACGGTGCGGTGCTCACCACCCCGGTCCCCGCCGTCGGCTCGGCTGCCTGCAAGCCGTTCGGCGAAATGCCCAGGCGCGCAGAGGAAGCGGATTCCTCCATTTACAATTGTGAAATGCCCAGGCGCGCAGAGGAAGCATATTCCTCCATTTACATAGGCCGTATTCTCCCGTTTCGGCTTAGCCCATGAGTTCATGGTGCCTTACTCGGCCTGTTTAACACAGTCCACATAGACGGAGGAACGCTCAACAAAAATACAAAAAATACAGACCGAGGAGTGTCCGGAAAACACTTTTGACTCCCGATCTCCGGTGCCCCTCTATTAAAAAATTCAAAATCATATTTATAAGTTTTAAAGAAATTTAAAAAAATCTTCATGTTTCTAATGATGTGTCCCACAAACGTGTAAAATCTCGATTTGAAATACTTTATGTTCTGAGCTACACAAAAATGACAAATTTTGTATATTTTAGAGATTTGAAAGTGTGTAAATTTAGATCCACAGATCTGTCATTATTGTGTAGATCATAATATAAAGTATTTCAAACCGACATCTTGCACGTTTGTGGGATATATTATTAACAACATGTAGGATTTTTAAAAAGATTTTTTGAAAATTATAAATATGATGTATTTTTTAATAAAGAGATCACTCGAGCCCGGGAGCAAGAAATCTCTACTCGAGGAGTGTCTCTCTTTTTTCTTTTTGAGAACTACGTGACCTGTGAATTGGAATGCAATTTGCACTCCAAATTATACGGTGCGGGATTCAGAATTTGAAATTTATGAATATTAGCCTTTGTGTGAATGGGTTTGGAAATTAGAGAATGAAGATAGACTTTTGCAACATTTACTTAGGAAAAATATCTAAAAAATCAGACTCCTGTAGAGGCAACATCTAAAAAGGGATATCAAACTGTTGGTAGGGCTTGATGGGTGTTAAACACCATTTTTTCTATGCTTGGTGCATAACAGAAAGTAGTTGTGGGGAGGCAGCAAGATTTTGGTGAAGATATGAGTGTTTGTCTCGGAGGTACTCAAGGCTATATAATTTGACTTTTATTGAACATGTCACTGGTTTACAAAACTCTCTGGAAAACTCCAAGAGAGGATGGGAAGGTGATACGCATTGTAAGTTGTGTGTTTGTGCGGGGAGCTGTACTTGTACAGTTCCTCCCCTGTTTATTGCTGAATTTAGGGATGTCTTAACGCTGATAAAATTCTGTGTAACTATTGTTTCGCAGACAAAATGGAAAGTGAGAAATCAGGAGTACAGAAAGCTCTACGACTAGGGATATGCATTAACATGCTGAAGTTGGTGCTCACGGATATTTTCAAGTGGACGAAAGGCTGGGCTCCAACATGAAGAAGGATAATGATGTGACGAAGCTTCCTAGATCCTGGTGCTTTAGGGCCCGTTTGGTAGCTCAGTTTTTTCAAAGTATTCTAGGAATACTACAGTTTTCAGAATTACTGCAGTATTAAATACTGCGAGCTGTTTGGCTACCAACGAAAACAGTAGTTTTAATACTTCAGTATTACCAAAACAACAGTATTTTCTCAGTTTTGAAAAAAGAACCCCAGACCACTTTTTTGGAAACTGAGAAACGAGAAAACGGTCGTGACGCCTCTGATCTATTCCAATTTCCAAACCGCTGCCTGTCGCGCTGTCGTCGCTTGAGATCTCCTCGCCGGCGCCATGGACAAACCAAGAGGAGGACGCGATGGTGTTAGGCGACGACGACTCAGGAAGCCAGGCCGAGAGCAAGCCGTTTGCGCTCTGCTCTTCCTCCAGGAAGCAGCAGGCGGCCGCGCCGGGCGACTCAGGAAGCCAGCCCCGCCTGTCATCAGGTCCACGGCGAGCTCAGCGCGTTGTTTCGTGGCTGTTCCGCGCGGGGGTTTGCAACAGAATATTCAACGGGAGAAGCTATTTTACGTTTCTAAATACAACACTAGCCAAACAGATCACAGTATTCTCAATACTTCAGGATACTCTAGTATGTCAAAACTGTGATATTCTGTGCCCACGGGCTAAAATACTGCAGTTTCCTAATACTTTGTTTTTCGGATACCTTGCTACCAAACATAGCCTTAGGGTTTGGTCTAGTGACAGTTTGGTGGATTGTCATGTGCGTTGTCGATCGCTGAAAATCAGGATGTTCCTGGGTTTTAATCGGATGCGATATTTTTTCTCTCTAGCATCTGCAAATTCCTATCTGATGCAACGGCAGAATTCAGTTCTCGCACGCCGTTTCCCATCTACTCTACGAGGATGCATGATTCTCTCTGTACAGATGTAAACCTATCTAGCTCAAGCTTTTTATTAGACGCGGCACAACTCTGTACAACACCACGCCATCTCTCACACAATTTCTGCTGCTAGCTCGATCATCCGCGACCGTCACGAGCATTTTTGTTTGTTCGCCTTCTTTAGTCGTACGCGACGGGGAGGTAGGCGTCGTGGGTGCACCGCCTCCGGGAGGACACCAGCCGCGCCAGCTTACGGTTGCAAAGCTCGGACGACCGTGGCGCCGCCGCCCCTGTGTCGCCTCCGTGGGGCAGCGCCGTGCCCCTGGGCCGGAGCCCGAGCTGGCGCTCCAGCTCGGTGAACTCCTCGGCGCGCCGCACGACGTGGTCGTAGCAGATGTACCTGCCGCCGGCGGTGCCGTTCATCGCCTCGTACACGCGCACGTGCGCCTCCGCCACCCGCTCCACGTCCGCCGTCGCCAGCACGCCCTCCGCCAGCATCGCGTGCGCTCCTGGCAGATTGAAACGAAACAGCAGCAGTTCGTCAGCACGGTGAGCAAAACCCCGGCTAAATGCAAAACACGACATGTAGACAGGAACAGAGACCTTTGAGGTAGGCGATAGAGGGGGTGGGGTTTCGTCGGCGGAAACCCGGCCCGGTGACCAACCCCGGGCACACCGTCACGAGCTTCAGGTCCCTGCCCCGTGCCGCTCTCCATGCCGCCTTCTCCGCCATCGTTTTACCCAGCGCCAACCACAGCTACAAAAACATTTTGATCACATCCTTAGACCATGCTACTGCCCTGCCCTGTACTGTATGCAACACCAGAATGGAAAAGGTATTCTGCAGGTTCAGGTGTCAGCAGAAGGCTCACCTTGTTGTCACGGCAGAAGGTCTCGTCGCTCCAGCAGCTCTCGTCGACGGTGGTGGGGAACCGCCGGTGGTGAGGGCTGTTCTGCCTCCACACGCAGGCCAGCAGCGACGAGGTGAAGACGCACTTCCTCACGGACTCCGTCCTCACGCACGCTTCGACCACCTGCTCTGCAGCTTTGGCCTCCACGCTCGCCATGTGTTTCTGTTCAGATTAACATTGCCAACATTAAGCGAGGAAACTGTGGAATGAATCCCAGATCAACATTCATAGAGGCTGTTTGTGAAGCACAGACAAAGCAAATGTGATGTAACAACAAGAGGTGTTACCAATGTATTCAGAGTAAAATTTGGGCGTACTCCAGATTTTCATTTTCCGACAGAAGAAACTGGTCAAAAACTTTACATAGAAATGTATTCTGGTATCCATCGCAAGTTAACATAAAAAAAATGTGCGTTGGAAGAAATTATTATGGTATTTTAAGGAAATAAAAAAATACAACACATTACTTGACTCGGTGGACTACAAAGTAATCATGTCAATTACTATATCTCTAGCAAGTTGCAACTTCAACCACTTGATACTGCCCCATGCCAATAACAGCAGTACATGCACTCTAATCAGCCATTGGTTGCAAACATGATGCGATTGCGAATTCCCAACTAGCAATGATGTGCATAGAACAAACTACCAACTGATCATAAAATTGAATCTTTGAAAGGAATCATAAAATTGACAGCTTGGCAAGATTAAAAAAAACAAGAACAAACAAAATATTCTGTAAGACTATAACACTGCTGGCCCTTGATCATAGAGGTCCCAAGTTGCCATCAAAAACTGAAGGGCAGGAGACCAGATCAACACCGGGAATCTACTTCTAAGTAAAGTCAACTATTATCGGATATTCTGCACAAACTAATTTTCTTGGCGCGTACTGCAAGTCTGTGATCCACTATGATTAATTTTGTAAGCGCTACATTGGAACTTTCGGATACCAAAAGTACTATGGATTTGGTGGAGAATGTCAACAAAGACCAAGACAGGACACCACCTAACCAACTCACTATTGACCCAAAAGCTACTGAAGTAAAGCATCGTGAGGTACCGCGTTTGAAAAAGTGGAGGCAGTGCTCAAAATTTCGTACTGTTCATCAATTGGATGAGCTTTTAATTACAACCGAAAGAGCAATTGGATGCCTTTCATATTTTCGTTCAGATCAAGGGAACCACAAGCATAGGTAAAGGGCGTGTGGACTTCATATTCAGGCTAGATGCTTTGCATGATAAGTAATCTACACTGCAGGTGGAAGTCACATGATAAACCTAAAAGATGTTTCATGACGCATTGTTTCTTAAGTGTACGTAAAGCCAAGATAATAACACAAAGAGTGGCATAAACAAAGCAACAAAATGGAGTATATCCATATCAAGGATGAGACCACTAAAGCAAGGGGTGGCAACATCAGGAATGATCAAATAAAGGCCCGGCAACATAATCTGAGTGGATCTGGTAGTTCCACTTTAAGACACTTGCATATACCAATGTAACATATACTTGGAACCATTTTGGGGCTTGATTTGGACTAGTATATCCAAACTATTTCCATCATTACTGTGCATATTCGGAGTCAGCAGGCACCTACCACCCCACTGGCTCTAGTAGGCATGCTTACAAAATGGCTAGATGACTTCTACTTCTTTCTGCAGCGGTGAACTTATATAGTTCCTTGCTGGTGTGGTCAGATATAGTGCTACAGAAAATTGTAGCAATAAACTGTACAAAAGGAACTCAAGCAATGACATCTAAAAATTAAGCACTCTAACTAGACAAAGCCTATTTAAATATCAAATTTCGGTAGGTTCACGAAGTTCATAAATCAATGGTTGTTGGCAGAATGCACATCGGAGGTGAACACCCCGCCAACCAATCTTAATTATATATAGTAGATGAACAGCATATGGATAATTGAAGGGTAAGCACCTCCAGTAATGGCCATTTAAACTTAAAGAACTCTTGCGGTTGCATAATGCGATAGGACTGACGGGAATAGTACAAAATAGGTTGTCGTTAACTTGCATAATAACTGAGCGCAAGGTGTACATTATCATGTATGGAATTTCATCTCTCTGTCGTAATGACAGCTTCTTGATTTAATATGATTGGCATGTTATCTGTTAACCGTGGCCATACCTCTGTCGTTAGCGCTGGTAATTTACATTTTAGAACACTAGCACCTTCTGTTGTACCTAATTAAATATTATGTCCTTATCTAGTTGACATCCACCTATTCCATAACGTACACCTCTTGCCTACCTTGACAGCCCAATACAAAAGTTTTTGTATCCAAAATTGAGATGTAGGAGGCTAGGAGCAATGACAATAGCAAAACAGCATCTTTAATTATGCAGACAGACAGAAAATAAGCAGATGAACTGATCCGGCGTCGTGTTGAACAGTGATACGGGTTGAGCAGCTCACCGTATAGCCAGAGATGCCCCCTGGATCCACGAGTGATGATGTATGGAACACACCAACACAGCCATTGAAAGCTCGGTGCAAGCTCTCTGGGTCCATGACATTAGCCATCACAGTCCAGACCCCATCCCTGCCATTCTCACCGAACATTTCCATCTCCCGCAGCTTGTCCAGATCCTCTGCCACAGCAAACGAAATAACAATTAAGCTCGGATTTCAATTTGGCAGTAAGCCTGAACCAGACCTTCAAATTTCTGGTGCTACTTCAAGTTCAGTAGACCTATTTTGGACTAGGAATGGGCCAGCACTGTATCAATGATGCACAAGTGAGTAACACATAAAGCTTCAGAAAGAAATCACTTTTGACATAACTGAAAAGCGGACTCCAAAACGAGAGATTCGGCCACTGAGGTCATACTTTTCGTCAAATTATTGCTGACACAGTCACAGAGTAAGAAAAGGACATACACAGGTTATTTTCACAACTGACCTTCTTCTGTTACGAAAAAAGGTGCAAGTAACATGCGCCAACGTAATATGCGCTTGGGTGAGTGTTCGAGAACATGTGCCCACAGTTTCTCATCCTCCCTGATTAGGAAACTACACACTTCTAGAAGTGACAAGCTGCTAACGGACAAGGAATGACACATCAGTTATCTTTACGACAAAATTAATTTTTCAAATGTTCCATTCAGTGAGGTGGTAAGATGAGGTGATCCTATCACTGGCTACTAAATAAAAGAGAACCTTATCAGTAGCGCAATTCAGAAGTTCCTTAAACGGCCCCGAATCAAGACATCAACAGCTGCCCTCTGTAATGTCAATAAAACATTGACGACGACTGTAGTTAAATTTCTTGTGCCGACGTTTGTGAAACAGCCTTAGTTGGTAGAGTTGGCTGGTGCACACCACTAAAAACGAAGACAAGTGCAGTTCAACACAGCTTGCTACTGTCAAAATTGATTTTTTCTTGCGCTCTATTCTTTGACCAATTACCCCACTGGTCTACACAACACAAATGAAATGAGCAATTTAACAAGGTACGAAAAGGACGGCGGGAAAACTGGGACGTCTCTTACGCATGACTTGGTAGGCTCTTGCTTTCCGTAGAGAGTGAAATTTTCTGGTGGCCCAAAGTACTGAATTGGTAAAATATCAGCTACCGAAGGCGACGTGGCCATACAAGTGTGTACCTATTGTGATGCAACGCTCAGCCAATGCAGCATCCGTCCAGCAAGAAAAACACATGCCTACGCACCCCATTTGGACACATAGCTGCACGGAAAATGTGCACCGGATGTTTTTCTGGTTTCGAAAGAAGATGAGTTACTGCAATTAAAACGACGAACTCTAGAACCCTCCGGATAAGAACGAAATTAATTACTAGCAAGCGTCTGCCTGGTTGCAACGACGGTTCCTGAACCCGAGTGGACAGATTCTCAACTGCAAATTCGCACTTCCTACCCAGAGGTAGGACTCGTACTGGATTGCAAGACTCGTAATTTTAAATCCGGAGAAGAAGAAGGCACGTGTGAAACCACGCCGCATTGCGGGGAATTTCGCCAATCGCCAACGCGCAGACAGGAATTTTCAAACATTTCGTGAAAGGAATTTTCAATCGCCGGCAGCAAAATCCAAAATCCAAGGTCGCATTTTTAAATTCGAGACGAAAGCGCTGGAGAGTCGGTCATCCTCGCGGCCTACCTTGCGTCTCGAGGGCGAGACGGACGGTGTAGCCGTGGCGGAGGAGGCGGTAGACGACGGCGAGGCCGAGGAAGGAGATGCCGCCCGTGACGCACACCGCGCGGGGTTCCGTGGCGCCCTCCTCCGCGCCGGCGCCGGCCTTGATTACGCCGCCGGCGCCCGACCTCCGCCACGCGCCGACGTCGGGGCCGAGCAGCAGCGCCGCGCGCATCTCCTCCACCTCCGCCTCCATGCTCTGCGTGCTCCGCAGCACCCCCATGGCGTCCGGCTCTGCCTTGCGTCGCGTCCCCGCGTGGCTATGCCGTGGCCGGCGGGGCGTGGCGCGGAGTGGGGACTGGTGGATCGTGTGATGCTGGTGGGTGGCTCGCGGTGCTCGGCTCGGCGACGTGAATATATGTATATATATAAGCGCAGGGGGCGTACGCCACGTCGGCTCCGGCGGCCTCCGCGGCGTGGATTGCTTCCGACGGCACGTCGTCGGCTTCGCGACCTCGTGTGCAGCGTGGCTGACAAAAAAATTTATTAGGAGGTCTGTTCCACCGTCTGTTATCCTTACTTGTGGAATTCGGCACGCCGCGCCCTTCCTGTTAACTCATCTTCTGTGGTTGAAGATCATCGACTGGAAATTACCGTCGAGGAGGGCGAGAAACTCACGACGAATTTACCATAAAGAAATACGGTTTAGTAAATGTAGGAAAAATTAAGGAAAAAGGAGCTAAAAGAAATATTGTCGTACACGTCAAGGATATCAGGAAAATTCCCAATATTCTTGCACACTCTGGATAGCTTACCACGTCCTTTTGTCCTTTGGACTGCAATCACAACTATGACCTATTGTAACAAATGGAACAATTCAGGAAAAAATAAGGAAAAATGAGCTATAAGTAATATTGTTCGTACACATCGAGGATATCAGGAAAATTCCCAATATTCTTGTACACTATGGATAGCTTACCACGTCCTTTTGTCCTTTGGACTGCAATCACAACTATGAACTATTGTAACACGTGGAAGTTAGTTCAGCTGAATGGAACAATTCAAAAATGGGAAGCCAGAGAACTGAATTCATGTAATAACAAAGGGTATAATAAGGATGACAATCGGCAAACCCTGTAAATTAAGGAGGATAATTGGGCAAACCTTGTAAATTAGGAGCTCCCAGGTTTTAGGCAAAAACATGAAGGTATGCTTGACTATCAGGACGAAGTGGAGGTTTATTACAAAATTTTAACTTAAGAACCAACACTGACAAACAAACAAAATTTATTTCACCGGTTTATTATCAATGGGCTCCTTTCAATGAAAGGGGCGCGGATTCGCTGACGTTGGATTCGCTGACTTTGAGTCACTTACATGTGGGGCCCACCATGTGTGGGGCCCACACGTAAGTGACTCAACGTCAGCGGGAGCAAAGTCAGCGAATCTCAACCCCAATGAAAGATGATGCTACTGTCGTCCTTGCCACACGTTCTTGGCTGCTGGACATTCTTTATAACTTAGCTTTGAATCGAAGTGACCGGCCAAAAGTACATCAAACAATGCTACAATCAATGATATGTTTAAATTGCATTTCAAACAATGTTTCTCACTGTTGAACGTGCAATCGTCTTGAGTCTTGGCCCACCTTATGTGGTCACGGGATGACGGCGTTACGATTCTTGACATGCAGTGAGCCTTGGCCAGAGGACCGCTACCAAGGGAGAGACCCATTCGTCATAGTAGGAATAGGAGATGGGCAGTGCAGCTTATGTGGTGATGGGATGACAGTGGTTAGGATTCAGGATGGATAGCTCGTATGGTGTCCCGATGATGCCGGCTGCCATCTATATGAGCTGCCATTGCTACATCTTCTCGTCCGCTGCATCAGCCATCTTTGGATTTGATTGTCCTAAAAAGAGATTTGAACCGTAAGCAAAATCTGACATCCCTTACGTTCAATTGCAACATAATATTTCTCCATCAAAAAGCACTTTTAGTGTTATATCATATATTTAAACATGCTTTCTTCGAGTACACATGAAACTTTTTGAGCTGAGAAAAATAATGTTGTTGAGAAAGATGAGATACTGAAATTGGAAAGAATTGCACTGGCTAGTGTATAGATTGTTTGAGATAGCACACAGATGTTTGAAAAAGCTTCCAGGAAATTCTAACAAAAGAAAATCTTCATGAGCCTGTAGGAAATAGTGACTCAAAATTTAACAAAGTTAACTGAGCACCTACTGAACATTGTAAACAATTTTTCATTTTTGCACTGCGAGAACAAAGAAAACAGAACTTGAGCATTGACTTGATTACACTTCAGCTCAAAAGGAAATTCTAACAATTTGGAATATTTGCTCCTTAAGATATTATATGCATATGTTCTATGTATTGGATTATATTTCGACAAAACATAGAAGTAAAAAAATACATACCTGAAGTGGCCTTGAAACTTATTGACATATTAAGTGATCCTCTTTGCATGAAGAATCTGAACGTTTCCTTTATGTACACTTTTTAAAGAACATGCAGAGATTACATGTCATCACATTCAGAAATTTTCCTTTATATAGACGCCTACCACGGCGCTGTGCAAAATTTACGTGTACCATGGTAATCTGCAAAACTTATATTACAGTTTGACCAAAAAAAAGTATAGTACAATGGGAGTATTAATTGATGTTTTTTAGGATAGGTTGCTATTTTCGCTGCTTGGTTTAGTAGTTCTATTTTTTATTTCATTCAGTGAGGCAGGAAAGAGAACTCTATCTTTAGTGTCCTGTGGTTGTAAAGTGATGCTTGGAAGCTTGATGGAAAGGTGTTTCCGCTGACATGATCAGAGCAACCAAAGCACTTGGAAGAAGCTCTATATTCAAGATTTAGTCTCTAGAGGCAGGTCTTTGTTTATCTGCCAATGAAATTATAAAGTTAAGGGGTGATCATTTTACTTATATATAGTATATATTCGCCGTTTTCTTAGAATTGAAATTCTGTCAAAGTACATTCCCATCTTTACCTCTTCCAATATCATACCTTGGCATCCATGTGAGAATAAGCAGATTTTGGCTGAAACACCCACAGTTAAATAACACAGAAGCTGCAAAAGCTATTAAATTAAGTCATCTGACACTAAATAAACGTACAATAACACCAACAACAGATGTTCTCATAAAACTCACGTAGTTCACCAATACTGTAGAAGAATAAAATCATAAATCATGATCTTGCCAGTGAACCTGACAGATACTTCCGGTGATAGTTGCACAAGTGATGAATTAGTGAAAACCAAGAAGCAGACACAAACTAAGTGTTGCTTGTTTCAAAAAGCAAGTATTTTGCAATCACTGCTAGCCTAAAGGAGCATGTCACTTTCTAATCTACAACGTGTATTTTTCTGCATACGAAAAAAAGGACACCAAGTCATGCTACCTGCTGTGGTGAATTGGGATGTCCGTGGTAACACCCACATGATATAGACAGTACTCGAATTTGCTGGATTATAAGCAAGAGTTGAAGGTACAGCAAAATAATTAGTAGAGGAAGATACCTGTGAATCATTAATAGATGAGCATCTAATAAACTTCAGAGAGACCAGAAACAGCTGGAGACTACGGAAAAACCATGGGATAAGTATCTCCCTAAGATACCATCAAACTAAATAGCATATTGGGTACCAAACATCCATCTGTCGTAGCTACCACATTTTTCTTGAAAGAGCAGTACACCATATCTGCCGGCTTCCATTATCCTTGTAAGAAAAATGCTGAAATAAGCAGTAAGTTCACTGTCCGCTTCTTGTAGAATCGTCATACTTGGCCATAATCAATTAAATCAGTTCGAGGGCACAAGGCGTTGGGCATGATGAGGTCAACGAACTTGGGCACCTCGATATGTCCAGCTCCTCCTCCGTGGTCGGCGGAGCGACGCCGGCGTCGGCCGAACGCGGCGGAGGGAGCAGCCGCACGGCGGCGACAAATCCAGCGTGCGTAGGCCGTCCCAGCATGCGTTTGTCGGCGGAGACGGAGAGGACGCGGCGGCGGAGCCTGTGGCATCCTTCGATCTGAGCGTGGAGCAGCGGAGAGGCGGGGCGGCGCGTCGGCGGCGCCGGCGAGCACGGCGACGCGCGTGAGAGAGAAGAGGGAGGGGAGGTCTGTGGATGTTTTTGCATGGAGGCCCCTGCCGTTTCTGCAAATTGCGTATCAGTCCTTTGCGGGGGTTTTCTATGAAAATTTGCGTCAAATTTCGTGCGGGAGGGGTGACTGATGACGTGAAACACACGTTCGTTGGGAGACCCCAAGAGGAAGGTATGATGTAGTCAGCAACAAGTTTTCCCTCAGAAAGAAACCAAGGTTATCGAACCAGTAGGAGCAGCAACTCTTCAGAAGGTTGTCAACGGCGCAAGAAAAATAGCTGTCGCAGGAGTCTGGACTGTTGACGTGGAATCTGCACACAACACAATCAAACTACTTTGCCCCAACGAAACAGTGAGGTTGTCAATCTCACTGGCTTGCTGAAAACAAAGGATTAAACGTATGGTGTGGAAAATGAGTATTAAATTGCAGAGAATGAAAACGGAACAGTTTGCAGTTTGTGGTTGTTTAATCAGTGTAAAAGAATGGACCGGGGTCCACAGTTCACTAGTGGTGTCTCTCCATAAAAGATAACTAACATGTTGGGTGAACAAATTACAGCTGGACAATTGACGAATAGTGAGCGCATGACAATGCATATACATGACATGTTTACTACTATGATATTTAATTGGGCACTACGACATAATACATAGATCGTTATCCAACAGCATCTATGACTAATAATCCACCGCCGGGTTGTCATCCGAGTCCCCCGTTGGTATTAAGTTGCAAGCAACGGATAATTGCATTAAGTAAAGTGCGTAATGTAAACAAACACATATGTCCGTGGACATAGCATCGTTAGGTTATCCCTAGTGGCAACAGCACATCCACAACCTTAGAACTTTCTGTCACTGTCCCAGGTTAAATGGAGACATGAGCCCACTATCTAGAATAAATACTCTCTCTTGGAGTTACAAGCATCTACTTGGCCAAAGCATCTACGAGTAACGAAAAGCATGCAAGATCTTAAATAACATATAAGATAGATTGATAATCAACTTGACATAATATTCAATATTCATCGGATCCCAGTAAACACAACATGTAGCATTACAATAATATGATCTTGATCATGTAGGGCAGCTCACAAGATCTAAACATGATGGCACAAAGTGGAGAGACAACCATCTAGCTACTGCTATGAACCCGTAGTCCAAGGATGAACTACTCACGCATCACTCCGGAGGCAGGCATGGCGATGTAGAAGCCTCCGGTGACGATTCCCCTCTCCGGCAGGGTGCCGGGAAGAGGTTCTGAACCCTCCCGAGCTAGGGTTGACGACGGCGGTGTCTCTGGAACTTTTCGTGGATATTTGCTCAGGTACTTAGGGTTTTCGCGTCGGGGGGAATAAGTAGGCGAAAGGGCGGCGGCTGCGGACCCCCGAGGGGCCCTGGTGGCGTGTGGCCTCCTAGTGGCCCTCCTCAACTGCTCCTTCGCTTCGTCAGGCGTGTTCTAGAAAATAGGCACCCCCGTGTAGTTTCGTCCAATTCCGAGAATATTTCCAGACTAGCTTTTCTGGAATACAAAAACAGCAGAAAACAGGAACTGGCACTTCGGCATCTTGTTAATAGGATAGTCCCAAAAAATGTATAAAAGTGATATAAAGTAGATGCAAAACATGTAGCAATTGGTATAAAACAAGCATGAAACATCAAAAATTATAGATACGTTTGAGACGTATCAGAATCCCCAAGCTTAGTTCCTACTCGTCCTCGAGTAGGTAAACGATAAAAACAAGATAATTTTTGAGGTGACATGCTACTATCATAATCTTGATCATATAATATTGCAAGGCACATGTAACTGAATGAAGTGATCCAAGTCAATGGTCTATAATTTGCTATCAAATAGATAATGAGTAAACAATGAATCACACAAGCTAAACGTTTTCATGAATAGTACTTTCGAGACAAGCATCAAACAGTTTTGCATAAGTGTTAACTCATAAAGCAATATTTCTAATAAAAGGTATTTAATCAACACAAAGGAAGAATTTAGTTTCAGCATTTGCTTCAACTTTCAACATATTTATCTCATGGATATTGTCAACACAAAGTAGTATAACAAGTCCAATACATTGCATATAACGCATGTTGTAACAAAGTTGACACTAGTGTTTGCTTGTGGAAGACAGAAAGAATAGGAAAACTGACTCAACATAAAAGTAAAAGAAATGCCCTTCGCAGAGGGAAGCAGGGATTAAATCATGTGCTAGAGCTTTTAGGTTTTTGAAAGCATATAGAGATTGCATAAAATATTTGATACTCCTCCCAACCTTGCTAACACAAGCCATGGCTAACCGAATCCTCGGGTGCCTTCCATCAATCACATACCATGGAGGAGTATCTATTTTTGAGAGGTGTTTGTTAATTGTCAACGAATGGCAGCGGGTGAGAACAGTATTCTACCTGTCGAACGGACTTTTAAGAGCGGCTCCCATGAAGGACGTTATTTCTACCAGCAAGGCAGATCATCCCTCTTTCTCTTTGGTTTACACACATTCAGGTATTTCACTGTTTGTCATTGCTTACTGATGAATCAGGGCAAAAGTGTGAAGATAATTAATTGGTTAAAGTTGTAATTAATTGGGACTGGGCACCCCGTTGCCAGCTCTTTTTGCAAGTTATTGGATAAGCGGATGTATATGCCACTAGTCCAGGTGTAAAAGTCCACTCGACAAATAGAATAAAGAATAACCACACTAATTCCTCATGAGCTAGTAAACATTGACACAGAAAGGGAATAATAACATTTTGAATAATTTAAAGGTAGCACATGAAAAATTTACTTGGAGTGGCGAGGAAATACCACATATAGGTAGTTATGGTGGACACAAATGGCATGGATTTTGGCTCAAGGATTTGGATGCACGAGAAGCATTCCCTCTCAGTACAGAGTTTAGTCTAGCAAGGTTATGTAAGCAAACAAGAATATCAACCCGTACACCAAGTTTTATATGACAAACATATTGCAAACGTTATAAGACTTCATACCGTCTTCCTTGTTAACCAAACCCTATTATTAGAAAATATCTAGACCTTAGAGGTACCACCGTTGCAAACCAAATTTTCAACAAGCTTTACGGTAGTTCTTCACTAATAGGCTTAACTAATGTGATGCACAATTTAATCATGATCTACTTGTTAACTCAAAACAATTGACAAGCATCAAGTTATCCATTTTAGTGATCTACAAGATTAAGCAAGTTTTTCCTTATACCAATTACCACATGCAACATTTTCTGAACCAACCAAACACCAATCAATTCATTTCATCAACTCTCCAAACAAATATAAGTGAAGCAAGAGAGTACTTTCTACAAAAGAAAGCTAATAGCTCTGACAAGAGATACATGAAAACAAGAGCTAAAAGCTGAACAACGCTAGATATGAATACTCAACAAGTATAAGTGAAGAATAGGAGTATTCTCATGAAAAAGCGGAGCGTGTCTGACGAGGTGTACCCTCATCAAATCCCATGGTTAAGGACCTAGGGATGAGATTATGGGGAGAGAACGTGGTAGTACTGGTAGTTTCGTCGGCTGACAAGCAGATGCAAAGATTTACCCAGGTTCAGGCCCCTCGGGTGGAGGTAAAGACCCTACTTCCTGCTTGTCTGTTATTGATCGCTGGAGATTATGTGGTTACAGGGTGGCTCCGGCGAGATGACGATCTCGCAAGAGCTTTGGTGGTTCGAGTATGGCTTGGTCCCTAGATCGGCGCCCCTCCCAGCCTTTAAATAGGCTGGGTCTCGGAGTCCTTAACCAACCTAGTTTATACATATGGAAAGTTCTAAACCGACTATGCCTATGTCTAATCTTGGAAGGTACTCCATCTTCTTGGGCCTCTTGTCTCGGGCTTCGAGTGGGCTCTTCGCTATTGGGCCTCAGTCATTACGTGCACCAGGTACCCTCATGATGGGGTACCCGAGATGTATAACCATGTCAGTAGCCCCCGAGTACTTGTCTGACTCGAAGAATCGGGCATGGACTCTTTCGTAAGTGCACGTCATATGCTTTGTTTTTATAATTGGAATTCCTGTATGAATATCACATATTGGCTATGTCGAGTATTTCATCGACTGTGGTTTTTGCTTATGATGATCAAGGGATAATAGCTTAGCAGGCCCAGTTCACTCGACGGATCGGGACTGGTTAACTACACATTTGGGTAATACCTTACTAGCTTTCAATCAAACTCGAGTCCCCGGACTCGAATCTGGAACAAACTGGTCAGATTCGACTAGGCCGCTGAGGTCTTACTGAGTCGATCTGCAGTATAACTTTGAACTTTACCCAACGCGTCCGTCGGGATTTTTCATCATGTCTGCTGACACGGAAAATATAAGGATTGACGTTGCTGGAACGGTCCTAGCCCAGCTCGAAAGTTCGGCGGGTCTTATCTTTGCACTATGCATGCAGCATCCAAGATATTTGCGACGGACACAACTCGGGAATGTTTCGAGTATGATTTTGCATATGAACGCAGTCGATATATTCATCGACTGATACTTTGATACTATTTTATCGGGTGCGCGACAGCGCTCCCGATGGGAGTAGCCCCCGAGATTGTGCTTTATTGATTGCAATGAAGGATAATCTCAAAACCATCTTTCTCTACATTTGTTAGTTGAAGAAAACCTTTAGCCATAATTCTATCGGGTGCGCGCCAGCGCTCCCGATGGGAGTAGCCCCCGAGATTGTGCTTTATTACTTGTAATGGAGGATAATCTCAGAATCACCCAGTCATGATCATCTTTAGTCGAAGAAATTTTTGATACGCTCCCGATGGGAGTAATATGTATTTGATCGTAGAACAGTCGAGTGACCATGCAGTCGACAACCAATCGAGTGATTAGTATGCTTTGGGCGAACCCAACATCTTTTCGGAACAAATTTGCTGCAATGACGTCAGGGATGACGTTTTATGGCGACTGCGCCACCTGACACGCGGTGGCGTGCGCTGTGCTGCGAGAGATGGGACGTGACACGTCTTGTGGGCCCATTGTACAGCCGTTTGGACTGGATTTGACCGTTCAGGCACGATTTCTCCGGGGCCATGATGGTAGTTCCTAGATTCCCGTGCGTAGTGGCGGAGTGGCCGGCGACGGTTGCCCTCGTGCTGCCACGTGTACGGTTAGATTTGCTTATGTGCCCACGATCTCGCATCGACGGTGCGGATTCTTTTGCTTTTGAGGTTAAAAGGGGACGGCGGAGTAAATAGTGTTTTTTACTTGCCATTTGCTCTCCGCCGCCGCTGCTTCTTCTTCTTCCTCCCTGCGCCTCGCCATAGCCACATAGCAAAGCTTTTGCAATCCACCACTGCGATGGCGAAGCCGAGTACCCGGAGGGGCAGGAGTGCCGCAAACGCATCGGCGGATAGCGCCGCTGGAGCCTCCGCCAGCGGTTTGAAGAGGGAGAAGGGCGCCTGGACCAAGTCCTCCTGCAGCAATAGGATGCTGACCGGACTGCGGAACGACGGGCTGATTCCTGAGGATGTTTCGCAAGTCCGCATCCCCGGCGCCGAGGTAATCCCACGCCCAGGCCCCAATGAGCGGGTCTGCTTTGTGGATTTTGTGAACAGGGGATTCTCTTTCCCTGTTCACAACTTTCTGCGTGCACTGATGCACGTTTATGGGGTGCAACTGCACGATTTTACGCCCAATGGGCTTTTGCACATTGCGTGCTTTTTTATTCTTTGCGAGTGCTTTCTGGGCGTTGCGCCCCACTTTGGTCTCTTCCGCCGCATCTTCAACGTCAAGCGCCAGCACAGCGCGAAGGGACCTGGTGGTTTTGGAGTACAGACTCGACCTGATATCGAGTACTTCAAGATCAACTTCGTGGAGTCTGTGCAAGGATGGCGCCAGAAGTGGTTTTACATCAAGGATGTGACCATAGGCACCCAAGCTTTCGGGTTGCCTCCTTTTGATGCGGATGCTCTGGTGAAGAAGAGGCCCTCCTGGATCTCCCAGCCGACCGGAGTCGAAGCCGAAGAGGCTGACGTTCTGATGGAGAAGGTGCTGAAGCTCCAGACCACTGCTGGTCGAGAGGTTACGGGCATCCACTTTCTGGCCATCATGGCAAAGAGGCGAGTGCAGCCTCTCCGAGCTCGAGTGCATGCTTTGTGGGCATACAGCGGTGCTTCTGATCCAACCCGCTCGCGCGCAGTCGAGCTATCTGATGCCGAAGCGGAGAAATTGGTAAGAGGCCTTACCAAGCTCACCGATGAAGAACCTTGCGAGATGAACTCGCCTGTGGCTCCCTATGAGACCAGCAATCCTCTTCCAGAGGTAATAGCCGATACCATATGTTAGTTCATATGTTATGCATGTGTGAGATTGACTCCTTTGCGGTTTCTGTGTGCAGGGCCACAGAATATATGAGTCGATGCCTCCTCTGCCTGAGGACGGCCCAGTGCTGCACAACGAGCCACTCGATGCGGGCTCAGATGATGAAGTGGCTTCACTCGCCACTGCACACACTCCAGAAGCCGATGAAGGCGATACTGAGGTGCAGGGCAAGCAGAAGCGGGCACGCGAGGAAGAAGACACCGCTGATTCTGAGGAAAAGGAGGGGAATGAGACGGAGTCGACAAAGGCGCCGCTCAACGTCCCTCCCATTCGCTCGCTTCCCCCTCGCGTCCCGAAGAAATCACGCCCCAGCATGGGTATGCTGGCGCCTGATCATTTATGTGACCTCACTGGGGAGTAAGTATTATGTGAATATGCTTTGTCACCTTATGAACTATGCCACTTGGTATACTGATAATGTTTTGACACAGTGTTTCCTCGGATGAGGATATGCCTCCGCCACCTACGGCGGATAAGAGCAGCGCAGCATCAACTGCACGGACGCTGCCACCAGAGCAGCCGCCTACGTCTGCGACTCCTGCTGCTACGGCCACAGTTACACCACCCGAACCGGAGGTTGCAGCAACTGAGAGCGGAGCTGCGGCTGCAGATATCCCTGCGTCGACTTCTTCCTTCTTGGAGCACGTAAGTTTTATGCCTCGTCGAGTGCCAAACTTTTTTGCATAAACTCAGATATTGAGTTATGATTTCGTCTATGCCGTTTCACTTAGGCTTTTGTAAAAGAGTTGCTGAAGGCTGGTGCCAAGTATGTGCACAAGGAGACGGAAGCCGCCACCCTGCAGGAGCAACTCGAAGCTGCGAAGAGTGCGTATCTTTTTATGCTTTTACGTGTTAAGTCTGATTCCTCTTGCAGTCTGCTGACCATGTGTGGTTGTTTTGCAGAGGCTGCCGCTGATGCAGCAGAAAATTTGAACCAAGCCACTCGTCGAGTGGATGATCTACAGAAGAGGCTGAAAGCAGCTGAGCTGAGAGAGGAGTCGCAATTGGTCGACTTTCTGCCGCCAGCACCAGCTTAACTGGTGTTCCTTTTGAGGTTCCTGATATATTGTGCTGATCATTTTGTCCTTATGCTAGGCGTGATGGATGGCCCTTCTGCTACTGGCAAGCAAAGCCTTGGCGCCTCACTTGATGAAAGCGTGGCTGTCTCGGAGGTTACCAGCAGCAGAGCAGGGGAGATGCTGACGCAGGCGGCGAGTGCCTTAGGCGGCCTCCATGGCAGCTTCTTCCCCGGCGAAGAGCTTCCATCTTCTTTTGCGGAACTAGTGGAGCTGTTCAATCCTGAAGGGACCGCCGTCGCCGATTTCTGTCGCGAGCAAATGGTAAGTGGTGCTCAGACTACTTTTCTCATGTTGCTCGCGCACGGAGTCGAGGCAGATTTTGACAAGGCGACGACAAAGTTTCCACGGGGTTCTGACGGCAAAACTGTCGGGTTCAACCCTTGGATGGATGCCGCCAGAAAATACGCTCAACAGATGGTGACAACTGTTGAAGAAAGGGCAGCCAAGGTCCAGGCGAAGAAAACTTCCTCTAAGAAGTCGACGACTTAGCTAGTGATCCCTTTGTCGACTAGGTCTAGGAATGTCGTCCTTTTGCTTTTGCTAAGTGTAAATCATCAGACATCGTATCTGTCATGTTATGAATTATGAAATTCAGCAATCGGGAGGCGCAGCCCCCGAGCCTTTTGCTTGAGCTCTTCATGCTTCCTTATGCATTTAATTATTCTGACTGTAGAAACAAGCCTCTAAACCATCAACTGGCCCTGTTGTGGGTGGTTCTTCGAAGTCGCGAAGCGTGAACGACCAGAAAATTATGGACTACCTTCAGCAGAAGCTTTCTGATGTGAAGGGCGAACTGAAGGTGGCACAAGACGCGTATGCTGAGTTGCAGTCGAGGCCATCCCCAACTTCAGAACGGGAGGCCTTTTTGCTTGAGGAGTTGGAAAAAATAAACCTGCAACTCGAATGTAAGACATTTTTGAATCATCGAGATCTCCTCTTAGCAAGGTGACTCGACTGGGCGATGATGAGCCCTTTGCTTTTGCGCAGGTGTTTGTTCTGACCCAATAAAGGAGGAGGCACGAATTCAGGATCGACTCGATGGTCATGCGAATAGCACTGAGTACTCCGCCCACCCCTTCTGGTCAGACAGGGAGAAGAGTGCCATTTTGGTAAGGCTTCTAGACCGTGCTTGGCGCACAGCCATTCGACTGGAGACTTGCAGGCTGGCCTTATTTCGAGTTCACGAAGCTTTGTTTCCTTTGAATGAGCAACCACAAGGCCTTGTGGCTTTGCTGAAGAAATTTCGAAAGGGCAAGGCGATCAAGAAGTTTGTGCGTGAGCAACTGGTTAGCGGGGCTAACGTTGCTCTTGCCTTTGTGCGATCGCACCTTCCGCACCTTGATTTGAAAAGGATTGCGATGGGACCCGCACCCGTACCAGGTGGTGGTCCTGTGCCGATGGAGGAGCACTACCAAGAGACACGAGTGGACGCACTGGTCCTAATCCATCGTGTGCTGAAGGAGGAGGAAAAATGGACTGAACCCAAGGAAGAACCTGTTGAGTAGGTTATGTGTATGGGAAGTAACTCCAAAGTGTAAAACGCAACACTTGTGATTATTGTACATTATTTGTTTACACGTATGCAGCCCCCGAGCCTGTTGAGCGGGGTGTATGAAGCAACATGTTGTAAAATTAGGACTATCCAGCCCCCGTGTATTTTGAGTGAACTTGATAGAAATATTTTAGAGTATCAAACATAAGCTGCACAGTCCATGACTATTTATGTGCGGTTATGAATTTTTGCAATACTTGAAGCTTCACTTGATGCTTCTAGGCTCAACCCTCGAATAATTGAGTGGTTAAGCCACTTTTGTGTTTATGTATGTTTTTATGACCCAGCCCCCGAGTATTCGAGTGCGGCTGGGGTATTATGTTGTGAACAAGCGGAAACACATGCTTTTTGAGATAGCGCAGCCCCCGAGTGCTCGGGTGAGGCTAATTTTGTGAAATCAATTTATGCGAGTAGTAAGCAGGAGAAATATGAGGAATCATGAATTATATTCCTTTTTTGAATGTTAAGCTGCAGGCCGCCTCATTAAAAACCTTCCAGTCCCCTTAGGTACCCTGGTAAGGAAAAGAGCGCGTCTGAAACCTGCAGCTATCCGACATATGTGCCTATTACATTGTTCGACTGATCAATCTAAGCATAGAAACGGCGCAGCTGCGCAACGTTCCAAGGATTATGCGAGAGTTCTCCTGTCTTCGCGTGCTTCAGTCTATATGCTCCACCACCAACCACCTCGGTGATGATAAAAGGTCCTTCCCATGGAGAAGCGAGTTTATGCACCTTCTTTTGCTTCAGTCGAAGTACCAGGTCGCCAACCTCGAAGGACCTGGTACGCAGTCGACGGCTGTGATAGTTGCGGAGGTCCTGCTGATAAATAGCTGTGCGTGCGAGCGCCGTGTTACGCGCCTCTTCTAGCAGGTCGACTGCGTCTTCGAGTGCCTCGTCTGCATCTTCTTCATTGTATGCTTCGACTCTTGGTGCGTTGAACCTTACGTCTGATGGCAGAATTGCCTCTGCGCCGTAGACCATGAAGAATGGAGTGAATTGCGTTGAGGCATTGGGTGTTGTGCGTAGGCTCCATAGCACAGACGGAAGCTCTTCTACCCAAGCACCCGCAGCCCTTTTGAGTGGCACCAGGAGGCGCTTCTTGATCCCACTTGTCACAAGCCCATTGGCCTTTTCGACTTGGCCGTTTGATTGCGGGTGCGCCACAGATGCATAATTGAGCGTGATATCTTGCTCTTTGCAGAAGGATTTGAACTCCTCAGCCGTGAAGTTTGTACCGTTGTCCGTGATGATGCTGCTTGGCACACCAAAGCGATATATGATGGACTTTATGAAATTGACTGCTGTAGTGGCAGTCGAACTTGTGATGGGTACTGCTTCATCCACTTGGTGAACTTGTCGACCGCCACCAGAAGGTGAGTATGCCCTCCATGGGAGGATTTTTTGAGTGGCCCAACCATATCGAGCCCCCACTGGGCAAAAGGCCAGGCCAATGGTATTGTCTTCAACGCCGATGCGGGTGCGTGCGGCTTTGTGGCAATTTTTGGCAGCCGATGCACCTTTTGACTATGTCCTCCGCGTCTTTGAGTGCTGTGGGCCAGTAGAAGCCTGCGCGAAAGGCTTTGGCTACGAGTGATCGACTGCTGGCGTGATGCCCGCAAGTTCCTGCATGAATATCACGAAGGATGGCTTGGCCATCTTCAAATGCTATGCAACGCTGGAACATACCTGATATGCTGCGTTTGTAAAGTTCACCGTTGATGACAGTGTATGCTTTAGATCGTCGAGTGACGCGTCTTGACTCTGTGAAGTCTTCGGGTACCTCGCCGCGGAGTATGTATGCGAGGAAAGGTTGAGTCCAAGTTGGCTCGATGAGGAGTACCTCGACTGGTGGGTCCTCTGTGCTGGGTGCTTTGCTCTTGGCTGGTGCGGCTGTTGCAGGAGGTTCTCGCTTCTTTTTGATTGATCTATGCTCTATGCGCTCGAAAAAGACACCAGGTGGCACTGGAGCTTTGGTCGCGCCAATGTTGGCTAACTTATCCGCTTCTTCATTGCTTTCACGCCCTATGTGCCGTAACTCGCAGCCTTCGAAGCTGCCCTCCATGATGTTGTACAAGTCACGGTAGGCGATCATGTTATCTGCGATTGCGTCACAAGCCTTCATTGTTTGCTGCACCACCAGATTCGAGTCGCCGTAGATCATCAGTCGAGTGCACCCGAGGGCTTTGGCCATCCTCATGCCATGTATCAGAGCTTCGTATTCTGCCTCGTTATTGGATGGGAACTCGAATCCCATTTGCAGGATGTAGCGGAGCTTGTCGCCCTTTGGTGATATGAGGATGACACCTGCGCCTGCGCCTTCGTTTTTCTTCGAGCCATCGAAGTACATGGTCCAAGAATTGGACACATCTGGTGCTCCTGGGAGCTGAGCTTCAATCCACTCGGTGTGGAAGTCGGGTAAAACTTGTGCTTTGATGGCCTTCGGGTAATCATACTTAATGTCTCTTGGAGCTAGCTCGATGAGCCATTTTGCTACTCGCCCAGTTGCATTGGGGTTTGTGAGGATGTCCCCGATCCCTGAAGTACTGATTACAGTGATCGGGTGCTCGGAGAAGTAATGCGTCAGCTTCCTTGAGGACATGAACACGGCGTATGCCAGTTTCTGATAATGCGGGTACCGCTGCTTTGATGTGGAGAGTACTTCACTCAAGTAATAGACTGGACGTTGTATGCTTTGCGCGTGCCCCTCCTCCCTGCGTTCGACCACTAGAACGGTGCTTACCACCCTGTTAGTTGCAGAGACATATAGGTATAGTGGCTCGCGTTCCTTTGGTGCTACGAGGATTGGAGGGCTTGTGAGGACTCGCTTGAGGTCCGTGAAGGCTGCTTCGGCTTCTGGCGTCCACTCGAACTTATCTGCTTTCTTCATCAGTCGATAGAACGGGAGTGCTTTTTCGCCTAGCTTGCTGATGAATCGACTGAGCGCTGCTACTCGACCCGCCAATTTTTGCACGTCGTGGAGCTTTGAAGGCCTTTGCATCGTCAAGATGGCCTGTATTTTCTCCGGGTCCGCCTCGATTCCTCGAGCTGAGACTAGATACCCGAGGAGTTGCCCAGCTGGCACGCCGAAGGTGCACTTCTTCGGGTTGAGCTTGATGTGGAAGCGCTTGAGGTTTGCGAATGTCTCCCGCAAGTCATCGAGTAGCGTGCTTTCTTCTCTTGTGGTGATGACTATGTCATCTACATAGACTTGGACGTTTCGCCCAATCTGCTTCTTGAGGCAATCTTGCATCATGCGCTGATAGGTTGCGCCTGCGTTTTTGAGCCCGAAAGGCATTGTGGTGTAGCAGTAGACCCCGAGTGGGGTTATGAACGCCGTTTTTTCTTCATCCTCTTCCTTCATCCTTATCTGGTGGTAACCCGAGTAAGCATCCAGGAAGGATAAGCGAGCGCACCCGGCGGTGGAGTCGACGATCTGGTCGATTCGAGGTAGTGGAAAGTGATCCTTTGGACAGCACTTATTGAGTGCTGTAAAATCAACACACATCCGCAGGATGTCTGTATGCTTCTTTTCTACAAGTACGGGGTTAGCCACCCATTGTGATTTCTTGATCTCTCTGATGAATCCTGCTGCGAGTAGCCTGTCGACTTCGGCTTCGACTGCAGTTCTTTTTGGGCCAGATATGCGGCGCATTGTTTGCTTGACTGGTTTAGCACCTGGAAGTAGCTGGAGAGAGTGCTCGGCGAATTCCCTGGGAATACCTGGCATGTCTGCTGGACACCATGCAAATATATCCCAGTTCTCACGGAGGAATTCGACGAGCGCGCTTTCCTATGCGATAGGCAGACTCGACGAGACATTGACTGTCTTGGTCGGGTCTGTCGGGTGCACCTGATGCGATCTTGTGTCGTTGGTGGCACTGAATGCTCTGTCGACTGCCACCTTTTTGTGCTCTGGCATAAGTGTTCGATCGTTGGAGACCGCTAGATCGGCGAGTGTTGCTTCCATGCCAAACATCTCAGAGATTTTGCTGAATTCTCGGTCGCAAGAGTCAGACTTTTGGAAGTTCCCCTTGACTGTGATTACTCCTTTTGGTCCAGGCATTTCAGCTGGAGGTATGCGTAATGTGGCACCGCCATGAATCGAGCGAACGTCGGGCGTCCAAGTATAGCATGGTATTGTGATTTCCAGTCGACCACTTCGAACTCAATCGACTCTGTCCTGAAGTGGTGCTTGTCCCCGAACGTTACGTCGAGTTGTATGGTGCCCTCTGGACTTATTGCTTTCCCTGGAACGATACCGTGGAAGGTATTTGAGGATCTTGGCAGGTTTTCGACTGACCTATTCATTTTGCGGAGCGTATCTGCGAAGATGATGTTTATGCCGCTCCCACCATCCATGAAGACCTTGGACATGGCGTAGCCTCCAATTTGCGCGTCGAGTACCAGAGCAGAGTGCCCTGGTCGAACAACCGACGGAGGGTGGTCCTCTTTGCTGAAGCTTATTGCAGTATCAGATCCCTTTAAGTACTCTGTCACCGCAGGCGGTGACATGACCGCCATGTTTACCTGTCGAGTGCGAAGCTTTTGCTCCCTGTTGGAAGGTCGACCTTTCTGTATCATGTACATCTGCCCTTGGGGCGGAGGGTACTGTGGTTCGTCCACCCGAGGCACGGGCTGTATGGCACCCGCGAGATTTCCGCCTGGGGCAGGCTGTGGTGGTGGAGGTGGTGCCATCAGAACAGGCACGTTGTTTGGCTGAGGCGCGGGTGCAGGTGCTTGTGCGGCTGCTGCCTTTCTGCGATTTACGTAATCAGTCGCCATCTGGTCGAACTCCCTGCAGTTTCTCATCGAGTGGTTGGACCGCAGTTTTCCATCGTCCCCCTTGTACAGGTGGAATCTGCAATCAGCGTCCATCTTTTCTTCGAATGATCGCTCAGATTGTGCCCGTGACTTGCGCCAATCCTTCCTCTTGTAGCTGTCACTGCGTTGGCCATCGCGTCGATCATCTCGACTGTTTCGCCGATCATCTCGACTGTCTCGCCGGTCGTCTCGACTGTCTCGCTCTTCCGACCGTCGGTCGCTTCTGTCCTGATCATTGCGGGGTGTGGAGAACCCAGCCGCCATGAATTCGGGTCTGTCGTCGTCGTAATGACGTTTTGAACGTTTGCGCCTTCGGTCATCTCTGTACGAGTCTCTATGGCTTCGACTGCTATTCTCGTGTTTGTCACGGGGTGAGGACCCGCGTGCGGTGCGTGCCATATCCTCTCCATCTGCCCACTCAGTCGCGATTTGCAGGAGGTGGGCTACAGATTTTGGCTTTTTGCGGCCAAGTGCTTCTTTGAGGTCTCGCCTGGCGAGGCCCATGACGAAAACATCCATGGCCATATCTTCTGAAACCACTCCAACTGAGTTACGTATCTCAGTCCATCGTCTGATGTATGACCTCAACGCTTCGTCTGAACGCTGAACGCAGGCCCGCAGCTCCTCGAACGTTTTTGGGCGCTCACACAGAGGCTCGAAGTTTTTGATGAAGTCATCGCGGAAGTGATCCCACGAGTCGTACTTTGATGAAGGTAGGGCCTTGAGCCAGTCGCGGGCTGTGCCTTCGAGCATCAGTCGTATGTACTGCATGGCTGTGGTGTTCGTGCCTCGCTGGCATGCGACAGCCAGCCTGTAATCTTCCAGCCACCCGGAAGGTTCCTGTCGACCCGTGTACTTGGGCTGTTCAGATGTGAGTTTGAACCCTTTGGGCATCCGTGTCTCGCGGACGCGTCGAGTGAAGCACAGAGCTCCATGTGGCTCAGGCTCTCGATCGGAGTATGAGTCGCTACTGTATGATCTGCGTGACCTGCTCCTGGACCTGCGCCTTCGCGAGCCGCTTCTTTCCTTCGAGTGGTGGCGACGACCACTGTGATTATGCTCTTCCCGAGGCGCGTCGACTAGGGCACGGTCTCGACTCCCACCTGGAGTTTTTGGAACTTGGCGTATGGCCTTTGCAGCTAAGGCGAGTGATTTGATCTGTTGGCGGTGTAGTTTTGCATTGGGGTCATCCGCTGGGGGCTTGATTGCCTCCAGGTATGCTGCAGCGGTGTAGAGAGCACCTGCTGCTGTTTTGGGCACCGGCAGTCCTTCCTCGTCGTATGTCATGAAGGAGTTGCCTAAGTTGCGGGTGAGTGCCGCCTTCTCGCCTGGCGAGAGGTGTGACAACCTTGATCTGCGTCCTGTGTCTGCTCGCCCGGTGGAGCTCAGGGAGAGCTGTCTTCTGCGCACACTTGACAAGCTAGCTTGCTTTTTGCGTTCTTCGAGTGTGGCTCTTATCTGCTTCAGTCGAAGTGACTCCTGCCAGTTGAAGTACTGGAAGGTCAACATCTCTTCTTGTGTTGCGTCTGCTGGCATCATTGTGCACTCCTTGATAACTTTATCTATCTTTGCTCCTTGATGACTGCTTTTGCTGCCATCTCAGCAGTGATTGTGAGGGTTGTGGCTCCGTCCGGCATAGTGACTGTGCACGGAAATTCTGTAGGCCTGCGACTGGCCGCAGTTTCTGATGTTTCTGCGGCGATGGCCACATAGACCTGTTGGGGTATGACCCGAGGGCATATGTATGTACTTTCGAGTCCCGTCATAGACTCGACATCTTCGTCGAGGCTCATGTCTGAGCCTGCATGTTCATCGAGTGGTTCGTCTGGACGGATCTCGCAGTCGACGTCTTCGTCGCCTATGCCCATCTCGGCGTCGGCGAGGTTGTTGTGAGCCTCGGAGTCGAGGTTGTGTTGGCGCAGATCTCGGAGTCGACGTGGTTGTCGATATGAGTCTCGAGGTCGTCGAAGTCGCTGAGGGAGATCCCGCAGTCGAAACTATCCTCGAGTGGTTGATCTAGCTCGGGATCATTTGTGGGTATGCTGATTCGGCCTCCTCGCCCTGGAGCTCTTCAATGAGCTCGCGCATCTATCGTGTGGACATGGTTGTTGCAGATGAACAGGCTTGGAGGGTTGATGATGGTATGGACGCAGCGGAAAGATCCGCAGTCGAAGGAGTCGCAGCCGATGGAGCCTCGGGTGCGAAAGTCGCGAGTTGGCGCGGATCCGTCAAGTCCTGCACACCAAGCTTGTTGACGAAAAAATTGAACGAACCGACGGTTAAACCCAAACCTGACTCGAGGTCGGAGAAGTCCTCCTGGAATCCTGGCGAGTGTGGCTCGAAATCCATTAGAGGATCCGATGTGGTTTTTGCGGGTGAAACTGGCGTGTTGCCGTTTGTCGAGTGAGCCGGCGAGTTGCCGTGTACCGCCTGAGTCGGCGAGTTCTGGTTTGTTGATGCAGCCAGCGAGTTGCCGTTTGTAGATCCGATCAGCGAGTCGCCATTTTCCGATGGAACCGCGAGTCCAGCACTATTCTTTCCCATAGACGGCGCCAATTGACGAGGTGTACCCTCATCATATCCCATGGTACCCTCAGTCATTACGTGCACCAGGTACCCTCATGATGGGGTACCCGAGATGTATAACCATGTCAGTGTCTCTCTCCCAATCAAGAATGCTAGGGTCCAGTCAAGCTTTATTGAAAATAAAAATGCAATACTGAAAATAAAAAGCACACAGACGCTCCAAGAAAAGCACATATGATGTGAAAGAATTAAAATATAGTTTCACTAGAGATGACCTGATAATTTTGACGATGAAGAAGGGGATGCCTTGGGCATCCCCAAGCTTAGACGCTTGAGTCTTCTTGAAATATGCTGGGGAGATCCATGGGAGCCTCCCCAAGCTTAAGCTCTTCACTCTTCTTGATCCTATTATATCATCCTTCTCTCTTGACCCTTGAAAACTTCCGTCACACCAAACTCAAAGTAGATCTCATTAGAGGGTTAGTGCATAATCAAAAATTCACATGTTCTGTAAAGACGCAATATGATTTGTTACTTTAAACATTAGCTACAGCCACTGATGTTATGTGAAGCTCTTCCACCCAAAAAAGAATTTCACTCAACACTAGTAAAAGAGAGAATGCGAAAAATAAAAAGGCATAATCTGTCTAAAACAGAACAGTCCGCAAAGACGAATTTTTTCGAGGCACTTACGACGCTCAGATCGAGAAACTCTGAACTAATGAAAGTTTCAGACATTCATAAAGATTACGCACAAAAATTTCAGATTTTTAACAATCTGGTGATTTTAGGAATTTCGTACAGTGAACAGCAAAAATCTGTTTCTGCGCAGCAATCAAAATTAAGCATCATCTTATCATTAGAGGCTACTCTTGGCACAACAATGCGAGAAAATAAAGATACAAAGGAGTTGCTACAGAAGTAAACAAACTCCTTGACTCAATAAAAGAAAAATTGCAGAAAAATAAAATGGGTTGCCTCCCATAAGCGCTTTTCTTTAACGCCTTTTAGCTAGGCACAAAGCATGCATCAAGTATTACCAAGTGAAGAAGCATCAACATTGTAGTTTGTTCGAACAATAGAATCATAAGGTGGCTTAATCTTCTTCCTAGGAAAGTGTTCCATACCTTTCTTGAGAGGAAATTGATATTTTATATTCCCTTCTTTCATATCAATAATAGCACCTACAGTCCTAAGAAAAGGTCTTCCCAACACAATAGGGCATGATGGATTGCACTCAATATCCAAGACAATAAAATCAACGGGGACATAATTGTTGTTAACCATGATAAGAACATCATCAATTCTTCCCAAAGGTTTTTTAATAGTAGAATCAACAAGGTGAACATCCAAGTAACAATTTTCCAAAGCATATCATATAATCTTTTAGGCATAACAGAAATACTAGCACCAAGGTCACACAAAGCATTGCAATCAAAGTCATTCAATTTCAATTTAATGATGGGCTCCCAACCATCTTCTAACTTCCTAGGGATAGAAGCTTCATGTTTTAATTTCTCTTCCCTAACTTGTATGAGAGCATTAGTAATATGTTTAGTAAAAGCCATGTTTATAGCACTAGCATTAGGACTTCTAGCTAGCTTTTGCAAGAACTTAATTACTTCAGAAATATTGCAACCATCAAAATCAAAGTCATTATCATCAAAAGTAATGGAATTATTCTCTTCCTTATTGCTAGAAATTTCAGCATCTTTATCAAGGACAGTTTCAGAGTTATCAGGCAATTTAGGACATTTTGCAATAGAAGTGGAAACATTACCAACACCAACTATCTTGCCATTAATGGTAGGAGGTTTGTTAACACTTGAGTTTGAAGCATTTTCAGAAGTAGTAATAGTATAAACTCTAGCAATATTGTTCTTTCTAGCAATTTCATCCTCTCTTTCCCATCTAGCATGCAATTCAGCTAACATCCTCACATTGTTATCAATTTTAACTTGTATAGCATTGAGAGTTTTGCTCTCTTTAACATCATGAGGCATGTTCTTTAGTTTCAATAAGTCAACATCAAGAGCAAGACTATCAACTTTAGAGGAAAGCACATCAATTTTCCCAAATTTCTCCTCAACAGTTTTATTGAAAGCAGTTTGTGTACTAATAAAATCCTTAAGCATAACTTCAAGATCAGAGGGTACACTCTTATTATTATTGTAGGAGTTACTATAGGAATTTCCATAACCATTGCCACTATTAGAAGGATAGGGCCTATAATTGCTATTACCAAAATTATTCCTATAAGCATTGTTGTTGAAATTATTATTTTTAATGAAGTTCACATCAACATGCTCTTCTTGAGCAACCAAAGAAGCTAAAGGAACATTATTTGGATCAACATGTGTTTGACCATTTGCAAGCATAGACATAATAGTATCAATTTTGGCACTCAAGGAGGAGGTTTCCTCAACAGAATTTACCTTCTTACCTGTTGGAGCTCTCTCGGTGTGCCACTCAGAATAATTAATCATCATATCATCAAGAAGCTTTGTTGCAGCACCCAAAGTGATGGACATAAAGGTACCTCCAGCGGCCGAATCCAATAAATTCCTCGAAGAAAAATTTAATCCTGCATAGAAGGTTTGGATGATCATCCAAGTAGTCAGTCCATGAGTGGGACAATTTTTAACCAATGATTTCATTCTCTCCCATGCTTGAGCAACATGTTCATTATCAAATTGCTTAAAATTCATTATGCTACTTCTCAAAGAAATAATCTTAGCAGGAGGATAATATTTTCCAATAAAAGCATCTTTGCATTTAGTCCATGAATCAATACTATTTCTAGGCAAAGATAGCAACCATTCTTTAGCACGTCCTCTCAAGGAGAAAGGAAAAAGTTTCAGTTTAATAATATCACCATCTACTTCCTTGAGCTTTTGCATTTCACAAAGTTCAACAAAGTTATTAAGGTGAACAGCAGCATCATCAGTACTAACACCAGAAAATTGCTCTTTCATAACAAGATTTAAAAGTGCAGGTTTAATTTCATAAAATTCTGCTGAAGCAGCAGGTGGAGCAATAGGTGTGCATATGAAATCATTGTTGTTCGTGCTAGTGAAATCACACAACTTAGTGTTCTCAGGAGTACTCATTTTAGCAGAAATAAAAACAGTACAGAAAATAACTTGAAAGTAAACTAGATGCAAGTAACTAATTTTTTTGTGTTTTTGATAATTGAAAGCAAACAAGATAAAATAAAATAAACTAAGCAAGACAAAAACAAAGTAAAGAGATTGGAAGCGTGAAACTCCCCTTGCAGAAGACTGCTGTCTCCCCGGCAACGGCGCCAGAAAAATAGCTTGATGACGTGAAACACACGTTCGTTGGGAGACCCCAAGAGGAAGGTATGATGTAGTCAGCAGCAAGTTTTCCCTCAGAAAGAAACCAAGGTTATCGAACCAGTAGGAGCAGCAACTCTTCAGAAGGTTGTCAACGGCGCCAGAAAAATAGCTGTCGCAGGAGTCTGGACTGTTGACGTGGAATCTGCACACAACACAATCAAACTACTTTGCCCCAACGAAACAGTGAGGTTGTCAATCTCACTGGCTTGCTGAAAACAAAGGATTAAACGTATGGTGTGGAAAATGAGTATTAAATTGCAGAGAATGAAAAAGGAACAGTTTGCAGTTTGTGGTTGTTTAATCAGTGTAAAAGAATGGACCGGGGTCCACAGTTCACTAGTGGTGTCTCTCCATAAAAGATAACTAACATGTTGGGTGAACAAATTACAGCTGGGCAATTGACGAATAGTGAGCGCATGACAATGCATATACATGACATGTTGACTACTATGATATTTAATTGGGCATTACGACATAATACATAGATCGTTATCCAACAGCATCTATGACTAATAATCCACCGCCGGGTTGTCATCCGAGTCCCCCGTTGGTATTAAGTTGCAAGCAACGGATAATTGCATTAAGTAAAGTGCGTAATGTAAACAAACACATATGTCCGTGGACATAGCATCGTTAGGTTATCCCTAGTGGCAACAGCACATCCACAACCTTAGAACTTTCTGTCACTGTCCCAGGTTAAACGGAGACATGAACCCACTATCTAGCATAAATACTCTCTCTTGGAGTTACAAGCATCTACTTGGCCAAAGCATCTACGAGTAACGGAAAGCATGCAAGATCTTAAATAACATATAAGATAGATTGATAATCAACTTGACATAATATTCAATATTCATCGGATCCCAGCAAACACAACATGTAGCATTACAATAATATGATCTTGATCATGTAGGGCAGCTCACAAGATCTAAACATGATGGCACAAAGTGGAGAGACAACCATCTAGCTACTGCTATGGACCCGTAGTCCAAGGATGAACTACTCACGCATCACTCCGGAGGCAGGCATGGCGATGTAGAAGCCTCCGGTGACGATTCCCCTCTCCGGCAGGGTGCCGGGAAGAGGTTCTGAACCCTCCCGAGCTAGGGTTGACGACGGCGGCGTCTCTGGAACTTTTCGTGGATATTTGCTCAGGTACTTAGGGTTTTCGCGTCGGGGGGAATAAGTAGGCGAAAGGGCGGCGCTGCGGACCCCCGAGGGGCCCACACCACCCCAGGGCGCGGCAGAAGGGGGGCCCGCGCCCTGGTGGCGTGTGGCCTCCTGGTGGCCCTCCTCTGCTGCTCCTTCGCTCCGTCAGGCGTGTTCTGGAAAAATAGGCACCCCCGTGTAGTTTCGTCCAATTCCGAGAATATTTCCAGACTAGCTTTTCTGGAATACAAAAACAGCAGAAAACAGGAACTGGCACTTCGGCATCTTGTTAATAGGTTAGTCCCAAAAAATGTATAAAAGTGATATAAAGTAGATGCAAAACATGTAGCAATTGGTATAAAACAAGCATGGAATATCAAAAATTATAGATACGTTTGAGACGTATCAGTGACCGGCTAGGAACCGGATGGACCGGACGGTGACCGGGCGACGTGGCGCTCTCGGATTGGTAGATAATCGTTCGCACTGTAGCATGAACAGTAGCGCGCGCTGGGGTGGCGTGGGCGCTCTCTGGCCGTCGGACGGCTCTGAAATGCGGGCGACGTAGCCTGAAGGAGACGCTGTGAACCTTTCCAACTTTTATATATAGATCTATGGGTTGCACCTCTCGTGATGATAGGCAGGACAATGTTTTTATACGGTCGTATCCAATCATACAAAATATTTTTTTTAGCAAAAAACAAATTGGAATGCTGCACACGTTCTAGTTTTTGTAAGGATGTTACCAATGTTTATTTGTGAAATTGGGCCATGAGCCGGGCCCCACTGTATGAGGCATAAGCTAAAATGTTCGCGATGCGGACAAATTTGGGTCTTAAATTTTTTTTCCAACTCGGTTAACCCCTTTCTATTAATTTCATAATAGAAATATCAGATTCGTTACAAGCAGTAATGGAGGCACTGACAGGAACCCGTTGTGAATGCACAATCTCGAGCATCTCTAAGGGGCAAAAACATGTCGCCGTCATCCCCCTAACCTAACGAAACAAAGAATAAGGATTTGCGCCTTAAGATGGAGCTCACCTATTATACTTCTTTTTCTAACCGCTCGATCCTTCGGCATGATGTCACAATGCTTTCTCCTAGCCCGAGGCCCACGCTCTGGCCACCGCCGCGTTGAACACAAGTAGCAACAGCTCTCGTCGGATCTCTTTCCTCTCCTCTCCTTATCCTCAAGCTCATGGAGGCGACTGCAAAGGCAACAGTCCATTGCCAAATCCGCATGGTGGTAGCTCTTTCCTTGCTAGTTGATTCTTTGTTAGGTTACAACAAGAATCATCAAGTGTATCGCCGAGCAAGAAAAAACAACAACATGCAAATCGAGGTGGGATCGTGAGTCGCGGTATGCAAGAAAGAAGACTAGGTGGTGCCGGTCATCGTATTTTGCATGTGCTCGTTGCGCTCACAGGGAACCGCTCTGCCCCGGCACGCTGAAGAAAGAGGGGAGACAGTGAACCATTTTCTATTATTTATGGCCGGTCGCATCGGTAAGGGCTTTTGAAATATAAATATATTGTCTAATCTGTTTCCACTAGTTCAGCCTTTTGATTCAGATGGCTAGAGCACAAATTACTCAATGATTTTTTTTCTTGCTGCCAATCACGGTGGTCGATCTAGTGGCTGAGATATTCTAAAAATCTGCTCAATCTCCAACGCTACCATTCTTTTTTTTTTTGAGCGCAACAACGGAGGGCGAATAGCCCACCTGAATTTATGTATTAAAAGACGGGTATCCGAAGACCCAGGAGTTACAAGCCGCACACATGCCGGCAGAACGCAGAAGTACAAGAGGGTTCAGGGTGGTAGAGACACACCACGCTGTAAGTGGCCTACAGTCAACGCGCCTGGGTGCTCTAGACAGCCACAGGTCAAGGTGCTGTCGAACCATCAAGAAGAACTCCGACTCAGATGTATGGACGCCATCAAACACTAGGCGGTTCCTAGTTTTCCAGATGATCCACAGGAGAAGGCAGGCAGCTGTCATGCTGAGAACTGGCGGCCAGCCCGCGCGCGCCTCTGAGAACTCAGCGACCATGTCTTCGAGCGTGGGGGGGGAGCAAGGTGGGGGGCAACACCAGCAGCACGCCCCCAGATAGTCCTCAGCCGTGGGCACGAAACGAACAAGTGAGTTGTGTTCTCTACGACACCGGGGCAGAACGGACAGTCTGGAGAACGCAAGATGCCGAGGCGATGGAGGCGTGCCCGCGTCCGGGTGCGATTGTGCCGGAGGATCCAGACGAACACCTTAACCTTCACGGGACAGAAGTTTGTCCAGTTCAGAGCGTGGAGCGGCGGCCCACACCCCGAGCCACGAAGTAGTTTGTATGCGGTGCGGGTCACAAAGCCATCACTGTCGGCCCCGATCAGACGGCGGCCATCCGCCACTCCTTGCAGAACCAGGTCATTCAGGGCGCCGGCGAGCAGTCAAACTCCGTTGCGGCGGTGGCGAGAGGATGGGAGCACCAGAGCGCAGCACGTCCGCCACAGAGACATCTTGCGCGAGGCTATGGGAGAAGGCTGCAGGCATCGCCGTGGCCAGCGCGCCGACGGAAGTCCACTTATCAAACCAGAAAGACACCGCACGCCCGTCCCCCACCCTGACAGTGGTCATCGAGCGGAGCAGCGGGACAAGACCACTGAAGTAACTCCACGATGCGGAGGGGTCCCATACCTCTCGGCCGAGGTACCAACGCTTGATCCAGGCAGTCCAAGGGTTATCGACGCCGGGAGAAGCTTGTACACAATCTTCAAGAGGAGACACATGTTCTGGGTGCCAAGGTCGATCAACCCAAGCCCGCCTTCGGTTTTCAATCGGCACGCAGTTTCCCACGACACAAGGCAATCGCCGCCGGAGCAAGCTGTCGACGCGTTCCAGAACATGGCACGGCGTGGGCGATCAATCTTGGCGATGGTACCTTTGGAGAGGGGAGCACGGACATCGCGAAGGACGGGAGCGCCGAGAGGACCGCAGTGGTGAGCGTCAGCCTGCTGCCAGGGTCAAGGGTGTGCAAGCGCCAGCTGGGGATTTTCTGTGCAACCCTCTCTGCGAGGAAATCAAGCGCCGCGGCGGGCAACTTCTTGTCCGAGAGCGGAAGCCCAAGATAGTTCTGAGGGAAAGCCGAGATCGGGCAGCCGAGGGTGGCGGCGAGTGACGCAACTTTGTCCTCGGGGATGCAGATGGGGATGAAGGTACTCTTATGGTAGTTAATGGCGAGCCCCGTATCGGCACAGAACACGTCCAGAGCAGTTTTGAGCAGCGCGACCTGGGAGGGGGTAGCCCGAACCAAAATCAGGGTATCGTCCGCATACTGGATCACGGGGCAAGGGAGATCGTTAACCAGAGGGTGGAGGAGCTGATGGGCACCCACGCCACAGGTGACAACCTGGCGTAGGAGGCCGGCCACAATTAGGAACAGGTAGGGTGAAAGGGGGTCGCCCTGACGCAGCCCATTCCTGCAAGGAATCCAGTCCCCTGGAACGCCGTTGAGGAGGACAGGGGCCTTGCCCGTGCAGAGGATGTCGCGGATCCATGAGCGGAAAACAGTGCCAAAGCCCCGCGCCTCAAGAACAGCATCGAGAGACTCCCAGTTGACGGAGTCGAAAGCCTTCCGAAAGTCGAGCTTCAGTGCGATGGTGGGTGTTTTGCGGAGGCGACAACACTGAACCAGCTCGGCGGCGTACAAGAAGTTGTCGAGATGCACCGCCCGGAGATGAATCCGGATTGCTCGAAGCCCACCAGTTTCTCGATAAACCCCTGCAGACGTGTCGTAAGAATGCGGGTGATGATTTTCATAACGCAGTTCTGGAGCGAAATGGACGAAAGCCGTCGGCCATCGTGACCGTGTCCTTTTTTGGCAGCAAGGCGATGAAGGCCTGGTTCACACCGGCGAGGTGCGCGCGACCCTGATGAAACTCCTCCAGGAATGACAGGAGATCCCCTTTCACTACCGGCCAAAAGATTTTGAAGAATGCCGGACCGAAACCGTCAGGCCTGGGCTGCTGTCTGAACGCATGGACCAGACGGCTTTCTTTAGCTCGCACTCGGAGAAGGGGCCTCGAGAGCATAGAGGCCAGGCACGGGAGGCAGCAGCACATCAAGGCGGTGATCCCAGACGGTGGGGTCACAGTACCCAAAAGCGCCGTGTAGAAATCACGGAGGATACGTGCTTTGTCGTGGTGGTTGGAGAAGACGCCGCCATCCGCATGTAGGATTTTGATTTGGTTCCGTCGCAGGCGGCGGACGCGCTTGCGTGGAAGAAAGACATGTTCTCATCTCCAAGTCTGCAGAGGCGAAAGGCATAGCGCTGCTTCCAGTATGCGTCGAGTTTTTTGTACTCGGACGAGAGCTGGTTTTTAAACGTGATCGTGGAGGCAGGACTCAGCAGCCCCGAGTGCGCGAAATTCCTCCACGAGGTCGAGCAAGGAAACGACAGCCCTGCAGTTTGAAACGACGACGTCGGGACGCAATCTACCACGGCCCATTTTTTAGACTCAGCACGGGCCCATTTCAGTTTACGAGAGAGCCGCCGGGCCGCGCCATCCACTTGATTAGCAGGCCGAGTCCACACAGCCTCGATCAGGGCCTGATAGTCAGCAGATTGGGCCCAGAATTTCTCAAACCGGAAAATCTGGGAAGAAGTAGCTTCCAGCAGCAGAGGCACATGATCCGAGGTGTTGCGGACAAGGGAGCGAAGCGTGGAGTTGAAGAGAGAGGCGCACCAAGCTTGGTTGACAAGGGCTCGATCAAGGCGCACCAGCGTTGGCTCAGCTCGGTTATTTGACCACGTGTACCGCCGTCCAGGAGAGGCAAGTCCTCAGGGGCGGACCCAGCAAATATATTCAGTGGGGGCAAATAGTTTGACTGGGGGCATTTTTATTATAAATTCAACCCCTGCAAGTCCTGGAGAAGCAGGTCCTCGATGACGACGTTGAACGCGTCCGCGGCGCGCTCGTCGAAGTTGTCCGTGTTCTTGTCGTCTCGGGTGCGGGTCATGTTGAAGTCACCAACAAGCACCCAAGGCAAGGAGCAGCATGGAGCTAGGGAGCGCAGCTCGGCGAGAAATTCTTCTCGCAAGGAAGCCGCGCACGGGGCATAGACGTTGGTCACGGCGAAGGGCGATCCGTCCGCGGCGAACTCAAAGAAGGAGGTAAGTGTAAAGGTTAATTCCAGGTCACGTACATGATGGACAACCCCTCCTCGCCACGCGGTGACCATGCCGCCCGAGGCGCCGACGGAATTTTTGGCGGAGAAACACGAGAAGCCAGGCGGGAGGAAGGACGCAGCTTTCGGGGCAGGATGTCCGCGAGCTTCGTCTCTTGGAGGCAGATGACATTGAGGGTTGAGCCGAGAGGTTTCGCTTCACGTCAGTGCACTTGTCGGAGTCATTCAAGCCACGAGTGTTCCACGAACCCAAAGTTTTTTGTAAGGCGTACTCATTGGGGAACTACATCTTCACCTTCGGGTACCCGCAGAGCAGCGTCAATCTGGCAAACACTTTATCCGGCAGCTGGCATGCTGCGGCCATCGTTTTGATCTCCAACGCAGAGAAGGGGGGAGGCGCGGCGTGATGCAGAAGCACCCCACTGACCCGCGCGGCCTTGAGCGACACCGCGCAATCAAGTATGGTCTGGAACGTTGCGGGGTGCGCCCACGGATGCGAGCGCTGGAGCGAATAGGCTCCAAGGGCGCGGCGTCGGCGCTGCGACTCGCCGCGGCAGGGGGCGCGGGTAGGACGGGCACGACCGCCATCTCCGCGACAGCAGCGGTAGGGGCCGGACAGGGGCACGCGACGACGAGGCTAGCCCCCCAAGCGGTCGACGACCACATCATCAGCTGGGACGCAGACGGAGACGATGGATGCCAACTCCTCGCCGCGAGAAAATTTGTCGACGACGCCGACGGCCCCGCGCAATGTTAACAGGGACGGCGCCGCCCGCGGGTTCATCACTGGACGCCGCAGCTATGTTGAAGTGTGAGATGAAGACATCGGGCACCGGCGGGGGCGAGGGGTGGGATGTGGTGCGATGCCATGGCCAGGGGCGGCGCCACTACCGGGCGAGGGGGGCGGCCGCCCCGGCTCCCCCAGGGCGGAGCAGGCTACCCCAGGGCGGCGCCATTGATGCGGACAGGGAGGCGGAGGCAGGCGAGCTGTGCAGGCGGGCGAACAGGAGGCAGAGCTAAGGGAAGGGAGGAGACCTCGCTGGAGTGGTCAGAGCCGCAAGCCGGGTGCGTGTGACAGTGACATAGCTGAGGGATGAAACCTCGCATGAACTAGGGTTAGGATTAGCCGATTAGGGCTGTTTATCCGGTGGCACTGTCCGCCGGCACAATGTGCGGCTGCGCGGACTGCCGACAGAGGTGAGCTCAGATTGGGGAGGCATGGTGGTCGCGGTAGGAAGAATATAAAAGGGCAGGTTGTTGGATCAACCGTGACACTGCACAAAATCATTTGATTGTGTTCTAGGTGGATCCAAGGATTAATTGATTAATATGCTTACACTGAAACAATTCTGGTGCCTCAAAGCTTCTCACATAAAGAAGAAAATATCCAGGATCTTTGGAGGTTTCATTGATGGTATTGAAACAAGTTTGTTTTTATTTGTTATGTGAATTTGACATAAAAATAATTTTAATACAATGTAGCAAGTAGAAACTCATGAGGACGATGAGGACGACTGGCTTGCCGTAGTGGAGCGGGAGGAGGCCAAGCTAGCAGAAGAGGAAGGGGCAGCAGCATCTCGGGCATTGGCGGTGGCAAGAAGGAGCAAGCGGCGCGCGACTCCACGACCGAGCAACACGAACAACTGTGCTACTACTACTTAGACTCACAAAGTTTTTATATTTTGTAGGTATCTCTTGTATTGTATGGGATCATATGGTGGCTGCCAATTGTCCAATTCAAATGGCAGGAGTCCATGCTAGTAGTTTTAAACTTATTTTTTATGCAATTCGTATGTCACTGGTAATGCACTTTATGAAATTGAATCTGTTGAACCTTTTTTGTGTTGAATACACTTGCTTTTTTGCCTAAATTTTGTGAGCTATAATAATGTGAGACTTCGACTTATTTACATTGTTCTTTCCGTACAATTGTGGATTACATGTGTTGTAAAAAAAATCGCCGGTGGCACAACTTTTACTGTTCGCCCCCACCCTCGTCTCAATTCCTGGCTCCGCCACTGGCCATGGGGCAGGCGGAGCAGAGTTACACAGTGCAAGGCGGTCTGGGTGGCCGCACCGGCGACACACACGACATGTGAGCGGGCCCCTACAGTCCTTGACGAGGTGCTCAATCGAAAGGCAACGAAAACACTCCCGCGCAGGTAGCGCTTGCGGCGTGGGGCGAGCGGAGGAGACGGGGAGCAGTAGAGCTACCCAGACGCGACGGAGTAGCGGGAGGGCATCAGCACGACGTCGGCCCATGTCTTGGGCGTGCCATCTGAAGTGGATGGCGGTGATCGGGGACAGGTTGACCCAGCAACGGGGGAGGTGGCAGCGAGCGGGGACGTGTCGCAGGATAGTTGGGCAGTGACGGCTGACGCGGGTCGTGGCACGTGGGTTCCTGCGTGGCCCCCTGAAGGCGGGCCCCACCCTCGTCTGGATTTCTGACCGTTGGTGTCAGGAGGCGGGACGCGGAGGAGGCGGAACACGACGCCGGCGAAGACGAAGGCTCACCGCCGGAGGATCACCGCGGCAACGCGTGGCCCAGAGACCGTCGTGCAGAAGACGTCGCCACCAATGTCGCGCACACGGAAGCGGTCCCCAAAGGATGAGAAGAGGAAGGTGAGCCCGTTTGCGACGACGTGCCGATTAACGGTCGCGAGACGGGGGCGAGCGCAGTGACGAAGAGCTCGACGGCAGAGGTGGCTCCCTCCCCAGCAGACGGAGCGCAGACCGCAGAGCCGAACCTCTTCTTGATACGCGGCGAAGATTTCGCCGGGCGCACAGCGCGATGCGGCGGAACACGCGGGACGGCGCAGGCAGGGGCGACGCGCTCTTCGGATCAGCAGGCGCCAGCCAGGCTGGGGGTAGGACGCGAGGGGCGCGGGTCGAGGTAGAGCGGGATGGCGGGGACGGGAAGCAGGACACACCGGACGCCCGATGGGCGGGCTGGGAACGCGACCAACGCGGAGTTTGGCGTGGCGCCCTCGCCAGGGGAGGCGGAAACAGGCCGTGTGTGGCTAGCTTGGCTGCGGCCACGCGGCGGTGCAGCCCCCGCCTGCAGCGAGAGCGGCGGCGACGAGAGCGAGGGGAGCGGAGACCGGAGCAGGTGTGTGGAGCCAAGACGGCGGGAGGACGCGAGGGGAGCGGGGAGCTGACGGGCGACGAACCTTCCTTCGGGCGGGCTGAGGGCGGCGTGGTCCGCTCGGCCGGCGCGGGCGTGAGCGGGGCGTCCCCGACGCAGGAGGCGGCGGAGACGGGCGGTGGAGAGCTAGCGGCGCGGGGCTGGCAGTGGCTGGTGGTGGGCGGCCGCGGTGGCTGAGAGCCACCGCGAGAGCGAGAGCGCTCCATCCGGGGATGCATCTTTGTATTAACGTGTTCTGCAATGCAATCGTCTATTCCTCCATCGTTGCGCTTCTTCTCAGGAGGCATTCTTCTCAGGAGGCATTCCGTCGAACAGCGGTGGCGTCGTCGGCGCTTTCGGCGTCGAGGCGTCACGTCACGTGGCCGCCGGCAAGAGTCGCCGCGCCGCAGGAGGTGGTGGCCGGTGGGTAGCGGAGAGACTCTGGTTTGGTCATTTGGGTGGACCCGTGTTGATTTAGGAGTAACAAGAAAAGAAATGCTAACTAATCAATATGACTACCGGTTTTTCATAAGCACATATTAAATCTGTTTTTTAGTACTACTCGCAGGCAGGAGTGAAGAGCGAGGTGCACGGCTTGGTGTGTACGAAAAGAGTCGCCAAGTCACAACTAGAGTCCGAATCCATGCATGGTTTTCTCCGTACAGATTTTCTTTACCCCCCCCCCCCCCCCCCCCCCCCCCCCCCAACACATCGTCCTTTGAAGCTTCTGTTTGCCGCAGCATCATGATTTGTAACTAGAAAACCGCAACTTGATTTTATCATACTAGTTGAATTCGGTGCGGCGACACGCCGCACCCTTATGACAAATTAATCAAAAAGACCGAAAAAGTAGTCAGATGTCATTTATGACAAAAGGGAATACATAAATCATTCATTACTTAAATTGGATATGTTTGTAGTCTCTATCTAAAAATCTTAAGTTGAAGAGTGGCATTTGTCTGGTTTAAATGGGGCAGATACCACGGTCTGCAGATTTTGTGGCAAAAAAGTAAGCGCCATTCATGAAAAGAAAAATCTAATGGGGCAAATGAAATATTCAAAACTTTTTTGTAGATGCAGATCATGAACTACCACGAACAAATTGTTCAATAAAGCATGAATGCAAATGTGTAGCTACAAAATTATACCATGAATCCATAATAAAAAAGCAAGCATGAACTACTTTGAGGCCTAAGAAACATGAGGGATAAGAGAGAAATGCATAGCAACTAAAATAAGATGAGGTACAACGACAAAAAACAGTCTGTATTCCACACTCAATTAGATACTGGCAGTCAACAAAAATCAACATTGCTAGTTGAAACTTTGAATGAAAATATAATAACCTGTAGAACACACAGAACGTTAGAAAATATTGAGTTTGCATATCAATGCAAGAAGGATAAAATCTAACCCGTGCATAGTTGAATATAGTATATGATTATCTCCACAGTACGACGCACGTTTAAAAGGAAATAAAACACTCATGTATAAATTATATATGATTGGTGAAGAAGGCATAGCTAAAGTTACAAAAGAAAATCCTTCCTAATCTAGAGTGTCAGCATAAATAGTAACTGAAAATCGAACTTCCACGTCATCTGAATTGTTTAACACTGTTAATTGAGTAGTATGTCTAATTCTCCTCTTTTTTTTGCGGTGTGAGTAGTACAGGTAATTCATCAACAAAGATAAAAGGGAGACAGACTTGGGAGATTGGAGCATGACACTCCAATTGATACCGAGCAGCACAAAAAAAAATCGGAAGGGAATGAACTAAAATTGCAGATGCTGCTGGCCATGAGATTGATTTTAAAACTACAATTGCGTAGAAGAGATGTCCGGTTCTAAAAAAGGTTGCATGCTGATTGATTGGCTGTCCGCCGCCGTGCGAGGCATACATCCTCCTCTTTCCGAACTCAGCACACCACATCGGAGACCAAACAAAAGGGATCTCGAGCTCAGCATACTACATCGGAGACCAAACAAAAAGGATGAAGAGATGAGAGGAAGAATGAGAAAGGAAAATCGTCAGGCTGTGGAGAGACTTCAATTATTTTTGTGTACCTTGCAAGTTTGATCCTGTATAGGCGTTCCGCAACCATGTGCCTCATCTTCTGTCCAGCAACCATGAACTGCTGGATTTTGTACACTGTGTCTTCTTTTAGCTTTCTTCTGAACATGGCTACTTGGTCCTTTGCTATGCATCTTTCAATGACATTACCCTGGGGTAAGAGTGTAAATATAATTTAGTGAAGTTTTTATTATAATGTAAAACTTTGGGTTGTAGCAAGTATAAGATTTTTCCCATGGATGACAGCGATGTCGAAATAAGAGTAAGAATTACAATTGTGGAATCATATCGGTGGACATAATACATTTTGAGTATAGAAGCTGAATTTAATTTTATAGGGAAGGTGCCTTTTATATATGTTGAGCAGTAGAAATTAATTTGTGTACCTATTGTGCATGTATATTATGAAGGACTTATTCCATTACCAAAAGCTTATTAGCATTACAGAAGGATAGTTGGCATTCCAATACAAAATATAAACTCAAGTCAAACCATGTCCTTTGTGTCCTTAACATGAAAAAAATTCTACTATATGGAATTTAAGCTTTTAAAGATATGGAAAAAAGAATAACCAATATCTGTCAAAAAAATGATTGCTGCTTCCTACAGCAGCAATTGTATTTAAACCTGGAGTGCGTAGAGATGACGTAGCCTTGTGCTAGCATGATACTAATATCCCTGGAATATATCTGATGAAAAACAAAAAATGTCAGAACAGTCGGCTCGGCTGAGCGTATAAGCATGTATATATATGGCTCTATGAAAAATTGCAACTAAAAAATATCACCTTCAGTCCTACATTTTTTTGTTCCTTTTGATGTCAATTTGTACCGATTGTCAAGCCGAAGAATAGTGTGAACAAATAACTTCGAAATCTTGTGGTACATACAGAATGATGCACATGTGCTTTCTTGCAACAAAATTCAGAGCTGCAAGAAAGAAACTCCAGATTTTAACTTAAGTAGAACAATGGAAATAACCTTGACCTAATTAAAGCTTTGTAAGTTTTTGAACAAAGAACTAAAGCCCACATTAGATTGCCAAGCAGTAGAAGGACAATGAAGAAAACATTGGCCATTCTGATATGCATAGTCTGGGATAGGGGTCTGAAACATCGAATTTGCTATGATTAACAACAAAATCGCCTTATAGTTGATAGTTTGTATCACAAAAAATATTACTAACTGTACACAATGTCAGTTTATTAGTGGCCAAAAAACACAACCGTGGTACTCCTATCATATATGTACTGATGTAATGATAACCATCCATGCTCTTTTGTTGTATTATTTACATAAAAGTCAAGATTAAAGTATCAAGTTGCTAGTCGCTCATCATGTATTGTAATTTGTAACTGCACTTTCTATACCTATTTTGTTCCCTGGCTACGCTCCAAGATTTATATTTGTATGCTCAAAATAAAAAAGCATGCAAAAGAAATTTCTGTAAGGACTACTAAGTAGCTAGCATGGAGAATATTTATCGTAATTAGTATTAAATAGGTGTTGACAGAAATAAACATATATTCATTCTTGAATGCATCGTTTCCGTGCAAACCTCAATAATTTCAAATTTCATTCAAGCCACTAATTTATATCACATCAGAATCTGCTCATATTGGTCCTCTTTCTCATTATATGCAGTGGCAGAGCACGGGCACGGGCAAGAGCTCCTCCCCTTATGCATCTCCTTGACAGTGGAGGCGACCAGCAGCAGCTGGATCTCCTCATCGTCGTTGTCTGCAGGTGCAGAGGCAGGGGCATGACGAAGATGAAAATGAGGTTTTGAAGCGGAGAGGGGATGAGATGGGGGCTTACGGTGTCGGGTGATCTCAACGCGGACGGCCTCCAAGTCCAGCGCCGCTACTACTCGTGGTTAGGCGATAGATCGGGCGACAGAGGTTGACAGGATCTGGAAGGATGGCGAGCGAGGAGGTCCTGCAGAGGGAGCGTCGCTCAGCAGGTCTCTGACGGCGTGCTGCTAGCAGATTGACGAAGCGGCGGCGGCAGCGGCCTCAGCGCCGTCCATCTGCAGGAGGTCGAGGGCGGAGCAGGCCGGGGCGCTGGTTCTGGCGAGTAGATGCGTTTCCGGTCAGAGGTGGTCGGAGCTCCGCTGGTGCTTGCGCTGCTGAGCACGGAGCACGGAGCGCCGCTTGCGAGGGGCTCCACAACAGTCGCTCTGTCCGGCGGCGGCCTAAGAGGAAGCTGGGGAGGCGCGCGGCGAGGAGGAGGAGGCGCGGTGGGGGTGGCGACCTTGCTGGGCTTCCGCTACTCGCTTGTGGAAGACGCTCGCCCTTGAACGGCGGGCCGCCGGAGGAGAGCCGTCTCGAGCTGGAGCCGCATCGGGGTGGAGGAGAGCGCGAGGTGGCGGCGCCGGCGGGCATCGGGAGGAGAATGGGGAAAATGACAGGGATTGCGGTCTAGGGTTAGGGCTCTGTTTATATATAAAAGGACCTAATCGTAATTTCTAGAAAGTGAGGGACTTTCTTGCAAAAATGCCGCGGGCACTGTTCAACACTGTATCACCTACAGTGACCGGAGCGCGGAGAGGCCACGGATTTGCGCGTCTTTGTTATACTTAGTAATGTCGTCATATACTCTGAGTATCAGGGCCAACTTTATCAGGAGAACTAGGAAATGTTTGTCTTTTTACGGAGGAAGGATTAGGATTTGATTTCATTTGGTCTAGCTAGCCTTATTAGATGGGAAAAAGACAGGATGCTCTTCAAAAGAGCCAGGCTTAATTAATTATTAGTACTTCCAAAAGGAGTAGGTCGTAGACTAATGACTCGGTAATCACCCGTAGTACCATAAAGTTTAAACAGGAATCGGGGTAAAAGGGAAGAGGCAGGTAGGGGACTAGGACACGAGCTAGACCTCTCTCTGTGTGTGTAGAAAGTGAGTACAAGTGCACGACCTATGTATCTCTTTTAATTAGGACAAATGTTGAAGATCTCAACATGTCACATTTTTTAGTAGGCCTAACGTACTTGGACTCGGGATCTTATGTTAGCTAGCCGGGTACAGTATAGAAAAAAGAATTGATTCGGAATTCCTTTTACATGTACCAGTTGAGTTAGTTAATTTTGTCTTACAGGAACATTCCGACTTTGAGCTGATCGTAGGGCCCGCAAGAGGAAGAGAAAGGAGGACCTCTCTTTGTTGAAGGGGCAGATGCTATCTATTTTTTCTTGATCGAAGAAAAGGTACTATCTGTCTCCGTAGTTGTCGTGGTGGTGTCACGGCAGATGCCATATGATGGCTTAAGTTGGGGGCTCGCTAGGACGTTGGCGGATCCGGGGAGGGTGTGCGCGCTCAAGAAGCACGCATGAAGAACGAAGAACACGCAAGAAGAACCAAGAACGAGCAAAACCAAGAGCAACCAAAGCACACGAAGATGTACCCTGCTTCGGGGCCCTCTTGTGGAGGTAACACCCCTACTGCAGCACTAGCCTACTCTCTTTATATCTCAATGATCACAAGTACAAAGTGCTCCTTGAGCTGTATGAAGCAACAATGGTGAGAGCTCTAGGAGGAAGATGGAGCAAGGGGGGAAATGAGGCTTCTTCTTCGTCGTCCCTCGCCCTGGAGGATGTGCTGGTCTATTTATACACTAACCGGATTACCATTCTGCCCTGGCCGGAGATGACAATGGCATGGACAAGAGGAACAGGACAAGCTCTGGCTACTGTCACTCAGTCCAGTTCATCGTCAGTCCAACGGCAGGTCTATCTTTTCCTCTTTGAGCTTAAGCCAGCGTAGCCCACCGGAGCCTAGGCCACTGCCCTTTCCCGAAATAGCCGAGTCAGCGCCTAGGGCCTTGCGACCCGGAAAACCCGTGGCTCGACCTGGCTGTCTTCTGAGCCTCGGGCAGGAGACCTGCAGGACCCGTGAACTTACTGACATTACTTGGCCCTTGTGCATTATCCGACATTGCCCTGTGCCGGATCCTTCCTGACCAACCCGGCTAGGTTAAGCCGGATCCCTTCCTCTGATCCGGCTAGACTTTGTCTGATGCCTTTTGGCCTCTCCCTGCACTTTAGCATGATTGAGAGCCAACCGACTCTCCCAAGTGATCCGGTCCAAGGGATCCGGCCCAAGTGATCCGGCTTGACCTTGATCCGGCCCACTCTTTACAGCTCTTTGCCCTACCCGGGGGCAGCCCCCCGACAGTAGTCCCCGAAGCTGGTGCGGTCCTACAGCCTCGGATGGAGGGCCGTAGCAGGTTTAAAACAAACGCCATTAACCGAATCCCATATCACACAATGTCTCAGGATTTCCCGGGACACTTGGCAGGGAATCTCTGCGCAAAGCCTCATAATCCGGGTCTTTGATTTGACTTGTCACTGACAGCCCGTTATCCGGATCCATCAGGTACTTGAGTGCATTTGACTAAATGACCACGCCTCCTCGGTTTCTCCGTTGACCGGCGCACCCGATCCGGCGCGACCGCTTCCAATTCCGTGACCCACCATGTGCTTGAAATATACGGCCACAGCTGCGACCACAGAGTTTCAGGGCACATCTGATCCGGCCACGCCCCGAAAACCGCGCGGTAGTGCGTCAGTTACCAGCGAGCGGCTATAATAGGGGTGTGGGGTTCCTCTTCTTCTTCCCCGCACTTCCCACTTCGAGAACTCCATCCGTGCCATTGACGCTGCTGCGATCTCGCCTTCGCCGAGCCGGAGACCTCGACAACGCCGGAGAAAACTTCCCGGAGCCGCGCACCGCGCCCTGCACCGCCGTTTCTTCACCGAGCTTCTTCCTCGCTGCATCGCAACCGTAAGCTCCTTTTTCTCCGGCCATGGCGACCTTGAGCGAGTTCATATCCCGCTGGGAACTTGCGCCTGTTTCTTGTAGATTCACTCGTGTACGAGTCCATTGTCACGCCTTAGTGCATTCCCTAGATCTCCTTTCTAGGTTTTGCACTAGATTGCCCTAGTTTGGCTTGCCACCGCTTGAGCAGTTCCACATATTTTTACTCGGGATTTCCTCTCTATTTTACTGCTGCGGTAGATCTTGCGTAACCCTAGATTCTCACGAAAAGGTGTTTGTAGTTACCAGCCGAATTACTTTTCCGCAGTAACTAGACAACTTTATCCGGGATAGCTTTTACCGAATTGCTTTACATCTGATTCGGTTATGCCATTATCCGATTCGTTCTGGATTAGAGATTCCGAATCTCCTAACTCGGCTATCTCCAATTTCTTGCAGGACTGATTCGGATATGCCGAAGCTGCCCCCCGGCAGTTGGGAGGGTTCCGATGTTACAACAGATGACCTGGAATGGCTGCTGAGCACCCGGCGTATAACACCTGAAGTTATATGCCGAAAACCGGGGAAGGAACTCAAACCGATCACCCAACCGGGTGAACGCGTTGTATTTCTAGCGCACTTCGAGCGCGGATTCGGACTCCCGGCGAGTGACTTCTTCCGGGCTTTCCTAGATTTCTTTGGCCTGCAGCCTCACCACCTTCCGGCTAACGCCTTTGTCTCCTGTCGGCTTTTACCTCCTTTACCGAGGGTATCTTGGTCTCTGGCCGACAGTACAAGCCTGGGCGAAGTACTTCCACCTCCGTAAACAGACTATCCCGGGCAGTGACCCGAAAGTGATGACCGCTTGCGGTTCGGCTAGCATTACTCCGAGGGCGGGCTCCATCTTTCCTCGGATCACTGGCCTGGATACTTGCAGGAAATGGCAAAGGTCTTTCTTCTACGTGAAGAGCGCTGAAGGCCATGATGCTCTCAACTTGCCCGAGTTCAGGATCGAGCCCCCCACAGCCGAATTAAACTTCAGATATGATCCGGCTGACACTCTTGCGGAGCTTCAAATCATAGATAAGACTCTGGAGGATTTTCTGGAGAAGGGCCTGCTCTCGGACGATCTCCTCCGGACCTTCGTCTTCCGCCGTGTCAGTCCTCTTCAACAACGTGAGCACAAGATTTGCCACATGAGTGGTTTGCTAGATCCTACCCGGATCAGCAAACATGACCTCACCAGAGCTTCCGTCAAGAGACGGGTAAACGCCATCGCCTACACCGAGATGTCGGACAAGTGGCGGTGGGGCGTGGAGCCGTTCCACCGAGATGCACTTCCCCCACAGGTTTGTTCACCATTCTCCGAATCAATCTATACTTCATCAAAATACCATCGGACTAATCCATATTTGCCTTGTCCATACTGCAGCTGTTCGACCGCCAAATCACCGAAGATGGAGATCTCTCCACCAAAGTGTGGGGACCGGATCGCAGCCCGCTGCGCGAGGGCGAAGAGGATGCGGATACGGACGATTATTTGCCGATTCCGCGTGCCAAGCCCATCCGCAAGGGTAAGCAATCGACTATTTACACCGAAGATGAAGATGATGATTGCTGGATCCTAGATCCCATTGATGCTGTTCCGATTTCATGGTTACCACCTTGTGTTCCAGCCAAACCGGATGCTCAAGGGACATCTCGGAAACGTGATGACGCGTCCGGATCAGATGTCCCTCAAGCCAAGAGAATGAAGAAAACCGCCTCCAAGCCGAATCGGCTCAAGCCCATGCCTACCACCAAGGGGTAATGCCAACTTAACTTCATTCGCTTTCCTCCTCTATTATCCGAGCCACCTCTATCCGAATTAACTGTTTACTTTGCTCTATGTAGTGACGTCCTCGTCACCGAGCAAACTCATTCATCCATTCTTTCTCCCATTCCTCCACTGGATACGGCCATGGAGCACCAGTCTCCTGAAAAGGCTGTCGCCTCTCCCGCGCGTGCCACAACTGCCAATACTCCTCCGCCGACTCTCGTTCCAGAGTCGGTTATTGACCTGGAGAATGAGGAAATCTCGGGTCCTACCCGAGATTCAACTTGGCCACGTCCTCTGAAGGAGTTGGAGAAGGAAAAAGCTAAGACTTCGGCTAAGTCTTTGACTAAGCCGGATCCTCGCCCTACCCCCAAGGCTCTGAATCAAGAGCAGCAGAGAAGAAGAAAAAGCAGCAGCACAACCTCTCGAGAAGCAGCAGAAGCAGCAACAGAAGTATCTAAACCACCACAACAAGCGTCCCAGAACCAACCGAGGCAGCCAGATCCAGCCAAGACCCCGGGCGCATCGCCTCTACCTAAGCCGACTCAAGCCGCCTCTGGCACGACTCCAACCACCTCGGATAAGCAGGTGGTTGCTAGCAGACAGGTTTCCGCCACTCCATCAGCGACTCGGGTGCATGATCAACTCTCTGAGGCGATCACTCGCGCCCGACTTAGTGGCCAGGTTCTGCCGAATCTCCGCACTCCGAGCGGCGACAACCTCGGCTCCGCAGAGCAATTCGTTAAAGCTTGGAATACTGCGGACCTTGCCGAAGGCTCAACTACTTCAGCGTCGCCACACCCGGCTGGCCCTAGCCGGATGTTTCAATCTCTACACTCTGTGCAGGCCTCGGTCGCTGAAGCTAACCGGGTCTTCGAGGTAACTTTACCGAATCCTGCTTTTATTTCATCATGATCAATCTGCACTATTCCCAGTCCCCGAGATTCGGGTCGAACGACTGATACTCCTCCGAGTAAGAAAGTCATTCGGCTTGAATCTCTAAAACTTGATCATGAATTTTGTCTTAGCCGAAAAAATCGTGGGACTTCCAGTCCCCGAGTCTCTTTTCCAATTGAGTCGGTCAACTTTCTTTTTTATCAATCTCGGGCCTCCAGTCCCCGAGATTCGTTTTGGCTCCATGCTGCTAGTCTCGGGTGCCAGTCCCCGAGACTCTTTTTACGCCATTAACCCTTTTTCTTTCAGGAAACCACGACTGCTCGCAGCCGGATCTTTAAGCAGCTAGTCCTGCAGCACCAGGCCCTCCAAGCTTCCTTCGATGCGCAAGGTGAGGAGATGAAAAAGAAAGATCAGGAGCACAAGCGCGCTTTATCGGAGGAAAAGTCAGAAGTGACTCGGCTCCAGCGGGAGCTTGACCGGGTTGGAAAAGTGAAGGCCAAGCTCAAGAAAGACCGGGATACGCTGCAGAGGGAGAAAGACTCGATCCAGAAGGAGCGAGATACTTTCAAAGCCGGGCTTGAGAAGCGGGCCGAATTGGACAAGAAAATCCAAACGGTCGTTGCAGACGCTGAAGCCGAAGCTAAAGCGGCGAAAGATGATCTGGCTGCTCACAAGGCGGTCAGCGCGAAATGGCTTGCTGATCTTGCTAGCCTCAATGAAGACATGGATCGTAAGTTTGCCGAATCTCCTCTTCCTCCTCTGCTCTTATCCGACACATCATTTCGTGTTCCCTCGTTTAATTCGGTGTTAGCTTATCTGAATGTAGGAGAGTTTACCAGCATCCGGCTTCAAGCCGCCAAAGCTGTGAGGGATGCCCGAGCTGAGAGAGCTAAGTTAGCTGGAGCTCCCCTACCAGAGACGTGGGATATCGAAGATCACATTACTGCACTTAAAGCTCGGATTGCTCCTTTGAAGGAGTCCCACATTGATCTGTTCAATGCAAGTCTCAAAGCTCACCGAGTCTTGTTTCCTGAAGCTCGGCAAGTCCGGTCTGCGGACGAGCTAATCAAAGACCTGGATCAGGCGGAGACCCGGTTAAAGCAGTGGAGATCTTCGTCCGCCCGCGCTGGTGCTGACGCAGGTTTGCTATTTATCATGTCTTGGTATGAGCTGATTGATCTCGCCAAAGTGCGCTCCCTTCGCGAGGGTTCTTCATGGGCTTCAGATCCGAACCGGATCAAGATCCGCGAGGAAGCTGCCAACTTTATGGCCGAATTTGCAAACACCAAGCATCTTGATCGAATGCTCCGGTCTACTCGGATGGGGAAGAATCTGAAGAAGAGGAATCGGACGATGCCTCCCTTGACGAATACGCCGAGTCTGAGGGCGAATCTGGTGATTCGGCTAACTCTGCCGAACAACCTCGTATCAAGTCCACCAAAGTACCAGCTTCTGACTCGGCCAAGACTGCCGAACAATCTCCAGCCAAGACCTCCAAGATGCCAGCCACTGACTCGGCTGAAACTGCCGAACAAGCTTTAGTCCAAACTTCCAAGACACCAGCCACTGATTCGGCTAAGACTACAGAGCAAGCTTTAGTCAAGACCGCCAAAACTTCAGCTGATCCGGATGTTTCCGAGTCTGCCCAGCCTTCAAGCTCTCCGTCCAAGGTTATTCCTGCAAGTGAGGGTCCTCTTTCAACCGAGGTTCCTCCATCATCCGAGTTCATCCTGCAACCGAGTCTCCTGCAACCATGGCTCCTTCTTCCTGAATTATCTTAATGAAAAACATTAAATCCCCGGTATGCCGGGAGCAGATGTAATATACAATTTAAGTTCTTCCGAGACTACTTTTATTTTGCTTAATGTGATCCGGACTAGGTTTATGTTGGATCATCTTAAACCGAGTCCCCGAGTCTGTTTTCTTGTTTACTATTTTTGCCGAATCTTTGCTCTTGTCTACCTTTTAGGTGTTTGACAGTCGAGTCACAAGATAGGAATCATAGCATACAATACTTGAAACATGCGAGTTGTGTTTAGAATCATCTAACATAAACAAAAAAGAAATAACAGGGGTTAGTAAACGACATGTGCCGAATCGGTTTTGGACCGAGTCCCCGAGTCCATTTTCATGTTTCCCATATTCCCCACCTCTGCTCTTGACTACCATTTTGGTGTTTGTCAGTCGAGTCACGAGATCAACAACACAGCATACATTACTTGAATTTTGGGACGAGGTTCAAAACAATCCGACACATGAACGGTATGGACAAAACAGTAATAAAAAACACATGCATAAGGACGAGGCAGTCCCCGAGTCCAGACTCGGATTGCCGAAATTTCATTTATGATAAACTGAGATACATACATTGCGCCCCTTAAGAGTAAAAGGGTCGAAGCAGAGCTACATTCCAGGGTCGCTTGGTTTCTTCTCCGGGTCTGTCCAGGCCATCCTTCCTTGGTTCCTGTGCGTCTACAAGGTAGTACGAGTCATTGTGCATAGCCTTGCTCACAATGAATGGTCCCTCCCATGGAGGTGATAACTTATGTCGGCCTTTGCTGCGCTGCACCAGCCTTAGTACTAGATCTCCTCATGAAACACTCGAGGGCTGATCTTCCGACTATGATAACGTCGGAGACCCTGCTGATATACTGCTGTCCGAGATAGGGCCAATTCTCTTGCTTCCTCTAGCAGATCCACTGCATCTTCCCGGGCCTCTTTTGCCTCGGTTTCGGTATACATTGTCACCCTTGGTGCATCATATTCTATGTCAGTGGGTAGCACTGCTTCTGCCCCATATACCAGAAAAAATGGCGTATAGCCAGTTGACCGATTCGGCGTGGTCCTTAACCCCATAGTACTGACGGTATCTCATCTATCCAGCACCCCGGAGTCTTTACCAGAGGTTCTATTAACCGGGCTTTTATCCCAGCTAATACCAAAGCATTTGATCTTTCCACCTGTCCATTGGACTCTGGGTGTGCCACTGAGGCTATGTCTAACCGGATCCCCTTATCATGCAGAATCGGGCAAACTCTCCCACAGCAAAGTTCGTGCCATTATCCGAGATGATGCTATGGGGGTAACCGTATCTCAAAATGATTTCTTTCAGGAAAGTTACAGCCGAATGACCATCCACTTTCCGGATTGGTTTCACCTCTATCCACTTGGTGAACTTATCCACCATCACCAGCATATGTGTCATGTTACCCCTAGCCGGCTTGAATTCTCCCACCATATCCAAACACCACACAGCAAACGGCCAAGTGATAGGAATTGTTTTGAGCGCCGATGCGGGTAGGTGTGTCTGCTTGGCAAACCTTTGGCATCCTTCACATTTTCGGACTATGTCCTCTGCATCTGCATGAGCAGTGGGCCAGTAAAACCCATGCCGGAATACTTTAGCCACCAGGGCTCTTGTACTGCAATGATGCCCACATTCTCCTTGATGTATCTCCAGGAGCATCTCCTTGCCCTCGGCTGGCTCCACGCAACGCTGTAGCACCTCGGTTGCACTCCTTTTGTATAACTCCTTGTTTATGATGGTGTAACCCTTGGACCTCCTCTGCACTCGCCTAGCTTCGGTTTCATCATTTGGCAAACTCCCCTCCGACATGAACTTCATGATTTCTTCAGCCCACTCCGGTACTGGATGCAAAGGGAATAAGTGCTCATCTATTTCCACTGGTTCGGCCGCCATTATTTCTTCTATCAGTCTCTGTCCATTCCCTAAGATTCGGTTAGCACCATCTTCCTCTCTTCCCCTCTTCCCTAAGATTTGGTAGCATTCCCCGAGTCTCGGTGCGCAGTCCCCGGGTCCTCCCAAATGTACCCGACATCAACATTCATAGGAACAGCTTCAGATTCTTGCTTTGGGATAAAAATTGACTCGGAATCAGGTGAAGGCTTGATTGAAGGGATCCTTAGGTGATTCAAGGATATCCCGGGTGGGATTGCATCCCTAGACGACCCGAGTTTTGACAGGATATCAGCAGCTTCGTTCTCCAGCCGAGGTATGTGCTTGTACTCGCAGCCTTCAAAAAATCCTGAAATTTTCTGGACATGAAATCGATATAGTGCCATATTGGCATCAAGGGCATCCCAATTTCCAGAAGACTGCTGCACCACTAAATCTGAATCACCAAAACATTCTATCCGGCGGATGCCGATGTCCTTAGCCACATTAAGCCCATGGATCAGTGCCTCATATTCGGCCACATTGTTTGATGCTGAGAAATGAATCTGCAACACATATCGCAACTGATCTTGCTTCGGTGATGTGAGTACTATCCCAGCACCCAGTCCGATTTTGGTTTTGGAGCCATCAAAGTGTAACTTCCAGTAATTGTAATCTGGCCTTGGTGGCTCATACTGCATCTCGGCCCAGTCACAAAGGAAATCCGGTAAAGCCTGAGACTTGATAGCATCTCTTCTCTCATAATGCGGGGTGTAAGGAGACACTTCTATTGCCCATTTGGCAACTCGGCCAGTCGCATCTTTGCACCCAATGATCTCCGAGATTGGAGCTTCACATACTACGGTGATCGGGTGCTCCTGGAAGTAATGTTTCAACTTCTTGGCCGCCAGGTATACACCATATGTCATCTTCTGGTAGTGAGGATAATTCTGCTTGAGGTTGAGATCACCTCGCTTAAATAGTACACCGGTCTCTGCACGGATTTACCCTCCTCTTCTCGCTCTACCACTATCACCACACTTACGACCCGGTTAGTGGCCGCAATGTAAAGTAGCATTGGCTCATTCGGCAAAGGTGATGCCAAAATTGGTGCAGTGGACAACATCTTTTTTAATTCATTGAAAGCCGAGTCTGCCTGCGGGGTCCATGTGAACCCGGTGCTCTTTTTCATCAATTGATACAAGGGCAAGGCTTTTTCTCCTAGCCGACTCACAAACCGACTCAACGAGGCTAGACACCCGGTGAACTTTTGTACATCTTTTAGACATTTAGGCAATTTCATGTTTTCTATGGCTCGGATCTTAGCCGGATTCACCTCAATACCTCGGCTCGATACAAGGAAACCGAGCAACTTTCCAGCGGGACACCAAAGGTGCATTTATCCGGATTCAATTTTAACCGATACTTTCTCAAGTTCACAAATGTTTCCTCGAGATCCTCGAGGAGAGTGCGTTTTTCTTTAGTTTTGATGACGATATCATCGACATACACTTGCACATTTTTGCCCATTTGAGAGTGTAAGCATTTCTGCATACATCTCTGATAAGTTGCACCGGCATTTCTCAAACCGAAACACATGACACGATAGCAATACGCCCCATACGGGGTAATAAAAGCAGTCTTTATTTGATCTTTGGGGTTCAGTGGTATCTGGTGAAAACCAGAGTACGCATCAATAAAAGACAACAACTCACACCCAGCAGTAGAATCGATCACTTGATCAATCCGAGGTAAAGGAAAGGGATCCTTCGGGCACGCCTTGTTCAGGTTGGTGAAGTCGATGCACATGCGCCACACCTTGACACCGCTGGTTCGTCCTTCTTCTTCTCTACCAGAACCGGATTGGATATCCAGTCTGGATGCAACACCTCCATAATGAATCCGGCTGCAAGTAGCTTAGCCAGCTCATCAAGCACCACTTTTCTTCGATCGTCTGAAAGACGCCGAGTCGGTTGCCTCACCGGCTTCACATCCGGCCTGACAAATAAAGAGTGCTCTGCCAACTCCCTCGGAACACCAGGCAGGTCCTTAGCCGACCATGCAAAGATATCCCGATTCTCACGGAGGAAGTGACAGAGCGCGCTTTCCTATTTCTCGCCCAACCCGGCACCAATGATGGCCATGCGCTCCGGATTCTCCGGGTCAATGGGGATCTTCTTTGTCTCCTTGGGCACCTCAAATGTTGCACCTGCATCCGGATTGGTCATAGCCAGCACGCCGAGCTGAGCTGACTTCGCCATCGCCACTACTTCATGCATCTTGCTCTTCTCAGCTTGGATCACCAACGACTCGGCTAAGGTGGAACCGACCGTGGCACACTGTATGGCCTTCTTGTAATCTCCCGCAACGGTGATGATACCATTCGGGCCAGGCATCTTCATCTTGAGGTAGGCCACATGAGTGGATATCATGAACTTGGCTAATGCCGGCCTGCCGAGCAGAGCATGGTATGGGCTCTCCAAGTCTACCACCTCGAATTCGAGACTCTCAAGTCGGTGATTGTCCTTGGTACCAAACAGCACATCTACCCAGATCTTACCCATTGGGGAACAAGACACCCCGGGTACTATACCATGGAAGGTGCAACTGCTCTGCTGCAACTGATTCGGCGAATAACCCAACTTGACCATTGTGTCCCGATACATGATGTTTATAGCACTGCCATTGTCAATCAAGACTCGAGTGAATTTCACATTAATCTTGGGTCCAACCAAAGTCGGATCCACCACCAGTGCGTAGTTTCCTGGGCTTGGCATAACCCTGGGATTATCAGCCCTGCTCCAAGTGATCTCCTGCTCGGACCAGTTCAGGTATTTTGGGACTGCTGGTGTGACTGCATTCACCTCCTTCGCCCTTCGCAGCTGACTTTTCTTGTCAGTTGGCTCGGTCACAAAAACCACATAACTTTGATGAGCCTCCTTGTAATCATTTCCGGGGTATCCACCTTGCCGACTCGGACCAGCATTGTTGTTGTTGCCTCCCATATTTACCAGGTTAACCGGCTTTGTGGCTGCCGGCCTTGGAGCTCCTTCGTTCACCGGGGTTGCATTGGCTCCGGATAAAGGCGTATTTGGCCTGAAATTCGGTCTAGGAGCACCTCTCTGAGGTGGCCCTCTCTGACCTTCCGCCTGGATGCGATGATGCCAGCTACAATTCCGAGTTGAATGATTGGCCGGCTTGCGTGGGTCTGTTGTGTGATAACGGCAAGGCCCATCTATCATTGCCTCAAAAGTTAGAGGTGGACTCGGTCCATCCCACACTTTCTTTGCCCAGGCACCTTGATTCGGCCTCCAAGCTGGACCCTCATTTTTTGGTCTCTGGCTATCAGGATGATCCATATTTACTGCAGCAACCTGATCTGAACCGTATCTATAATCCGGATCTCTCCTCTTATAACCGAACTCATGTCGGTCACTGGGCCTCAATGGTCCAGTTCGGTTGTTGACCGGTTGCCTCCTGCTTGTTCCCACCACATCCAACGCTGGCTGCGTCGGATCGCCAAGAGCATATGTATCTGCTATCCGGATCATTTCCGCCAGGGTCTTTGGCATATCCCTCTGGAGCTTCTGCCAAAGCGGGGTGCCATGTCGGCAACCCTGCGCAAACCAAGAAATGGCCTGCTCCTCCACGACACCTTCACAAGAATTGCGAATGTTGCTCCACCGAGTCAAAAATTCTCGGTCTGTCTCCCGCTCTTCCTGCCTGCACGCAGACAAGAGCTGAGGTCGGTTTGGCCTCTTGTAAGTGCTGGAGAAGTTGCTGTAAAACGCCTGCTCCAAATCCATCCAAGAGTTGATACTACCCTCTGGTAAGTTATTCAGCCAAATCCGGGCTGGCCCTTCCAACATATGCGGGAGATACCGGACCGCCCATCGGCGATTGCCCCCCGCAATGTGCACCGAGGATACATAGTCTATCAGCCAATCCTGCGGCTTAGTGCTGCCGTTATACGGCTTTGTGATTCGGCCAAGCTGAAACAACGGCACGTTCGGCTCGTTCATGATCCGAGGCCCAAAGCATGGAGGACCTGGTGGGCCTTGCTCTTCCAGCTTCTCGGACTGGTAAATCCTATCCAACTGAGACGCTGATCATCCGGATCCAATGTCCGAGGTCCCAGCCTGGATGCAAGTGCATTATCATACGTTTGGTATCCGGCTCGCGCCATAGCCGAATTACCATCATCATAGCGGTAGCCCGCCTGGCCACCACCTTGCTGCTGCGCTTGCACCATTACTTGCTGCTCCTGCCGGGGTTGATTCTGCCCAGGAGGACGAGGTGGTTGACCTCGGCCAGCCGAATTACCCCTTCCGGCTCCCGGATTGCCTTGTCCGCCATTGTTTCTGCTCTGGCCACCTCTTCCTTGAGCAGCTAGCTGCTTGCCGGCATACTCAGCATCATAGGCCTGCAGCTGTTTGCTCTTGCCCGAATTCACGCTTTGGGCCCGGTCAGCTCCGACATGCGGGGATGACGCTTGCCCCTTGGATCTCTGGCTAACGCCTTAGCCGACACTACTACCCGAGAACCACCAGCGTCCGGATTAGCTTTCCGGTAAGCCTCATTCTGCCGGTTACACACATCAACCAGCTCATTGACCCTTTCTGCCTGCTTGCGCCAAGCATCCCCGGTTAATGTGGTCAACTCGGCTCGCGCTGCCGCTGCAGCCCTAAGATTCTTGGCCGGGGAGCTATACACCGGCTTGCCTGTACCCGATCTATGACTAGTAGCCTTACTCGAGCTCGATCTTGCGGCTCTAGCTAACTCGTCATTGAGGTCCTTACCCCTGTTACGCAAATCTGCTCTCTTGCGTGGGTGAGGCGCTACCGGAGTGAAACCATCGGTGATACCATTGGCAGCATTATATTCTCTCATGTCTCTATCAAATGCTTGCCTAGACTCACCACTAACCGGGCTTCTCTTTGCAACCTCAGGCGCTCTGCCTCTAACTCAGCTATAGTGGACTCTACGTTTGCCCCAGGTGCCACTGGCCGAGATAACTTTTCCAGGACATCCTCTAAGGGAGCCTCCCTACTTGACATGCCAAGTGGGCCAACCGGATCCGGTTTCTCCTTTGGGAACTTCGCCGTCCGAGCCGGCTTGTCCACCGGATCGGTTGGCGTGACCAGTACCTCGGGCATGCTATTGCCGGCATCTCCTTTGCCTGCTCCAGCACTTGGTCCGGTCATCATCACCTCCACGCTACTCCCGGGGCGAGCGCTACGCCGTCCGAGAGCTGCGCGGAAAGAAGGAGGGTCCTCGGCCACGAGCACCTGCGCCGGGTACTCGCGGACAAGCTCGGTGGTGACGTAGGTGAGGAAGCTGCCGAACTGGATGAAGCACCATCCACAGGGAGTGGCCCTCCCGCGAAGCAGCCGGCGTTGTCGCTGATGAAGGTGAACCCGCCGTAGTTGCAGACGAGCCCTGACAGCACGCGTACGCCGGAGCTGGTGACGGAACCCGTCCGGATGGAAACCCCAGCCAACGCCACTGCTTGCCCCACGGTGGGCGCCAACTGTCGTGGTGGTGTCACGGCAGATGCCATAGGATGGCTTAAGTTGGGGGCTCGCTAGGACGTTGGGGGATCCGGGGAGGGTGTGCGCGCTCAAGAAGCACGCATGAAGAACGAAGAACACGCAAGAACAACCAAGAACGAGCAAAACCAAGAACAACCAAAGCACACCAAGATGTACCCTGCTTCGGGGCCCTCTTGTGGAGGTAACACCCCTACTGCAGCACTAGCCTACTCTCTTTATATCTCAATGATCACAAGTACAAAGTGCTCCTTGAGCTGTATGAAGCAACAATGGTGAGAGCTCTAGGAGGAAGATGGAGCAAGGGGGGAAATGAGGCTTCTTCTTCGTCGTCCCTCGCCCTGGAGGATGTGCTGGTCTATTTATACACTAACCGGATTACCATTCTGCCCCTGGCCGGAGATGACAATGGCATGGACAAGAGGAACAGGACAAGCTCTGGCTACTGTCACTCAGTCCAGCTCATCGTCAGTCCAACGGCAGGTCTATCTTTTCCTCTTTGAGCTTAAGCCAGCGTAGCCCACCGGAGCCTAGGCCACTGCCCTTTCCCGAAATAGCCGAGTCAGCGCCTAGGGCCTTGCGACCCGGAAAACCCGTGGCTCGACCTGGCTGTCTTCTGAGCCTCGGGCAGGAGACCTGCAGGACCCGTGAACTTACTGACATTACTTGGCCCTTGTGCATTATCCGACATTGCCCTGTGCCGGATCCTTCCTGACCAACCCGGCTAGGTTAAGCCGGATCCCTTCCTCTGATCCGGCTAGACTTTGTCTGATGCCTTTTGGACTCTCCCTGCACTTTAGCATGATTGAGAGCTAGCAGACTCTCCCAAGTGATCCGGTCCAAGGGATTCGGCCCAAGTGATCCGGCTTGACCTTGATCCGCCCACTCTTTACAGCTCTTTGCCCTACCCGGGGGCAGCCCCCCGACAGTAGTCGTTGTTAAAAAGACCTTTCTAGTTCTAGTAAATAAATAGAAAAAAATGACGATTTCAAAATACTCAAACTGTCATGTATGAGGAACTGAGGACATGTTAGATCGACAGACACAAGAAATTGTATGGAGTTTTCAATTTCAGCCATTAATTTGCCCAGAGTTGTAATTTTAATTGTTGCGGTCCTTTGGCCTGCAAAACACTACACCCACACATTTTCTTCCTTCTATCTGTGTAGAGCGCTGTTGCGACCAGTTTTGGAATCACTTGAACCAATCTATGTGTGTTGACTATAATTTTGATGAATTTTTTTTGAAGCCCGCTGTGTGAGAACTACTGTTTTGTGATAAGATTACCACAGCTTGACCACAATACCGATATGATCGAGCATATCTGCATTTGGCATGATCTGCATATGTCAACGATCGTATAGTACATATTCAGGATGCATGATCAGCCAGCTAGCACAATTGTTTAGTCAGGCGTCCACTTCACGTTAAGAACGTGATGTGCAGTGATTGTTTATCCTGTTCTCCGGCTCGTCTTGGCCGTGTATTTAACGGCGCGGCTCAGTGGCGGCGATAGGAAATTGTACGTGGGTATTCATAGGGTATTCATTTGTCAAAATCATTATTATTTTTAGTCAAAATCATCACTGTTTTGCACTTTTGCTATAATTAACCCTGTTTTGCAAAAATCTTGGGTATTTACTTGGATAAGAATACACGTAGCGCCGCCACTGGCGCGGCTGGTCCGGCCGCCGGCCGGTATATGTGGGACGATGATTTCTTATTCTGTGGAAATCATCGATGCGGAGCCCGCTTTGTATGAATTTTTTTCTAGGACTGCCTACCAGTCGAGAGGAGATTTCGTACTCCCGATCTCGAGTGATCCTGGTATTATAAAAGATCAAAAATAATGTTTACGAGTTTTAATTTTTTTTAGAAAAATCCTAGACGAGCCAATGATTTATTCCACAAATGTGCAAAAAATTAACTCCAAACACTATGTATATTGGCTGCATAAAAATGACAAAAGTGTGGATTTGAATATGCACATTTTTAAATCTCCAAATTTATCAGATTTTGTCTGTGTAGCCCAGAATAAAAAATATTTAAATTCGATTTTACTTGTTTCTCGGATATACCATTGGCTACATCCAGGATTTTTCTTTTTAAATAAACTCGTAAATATTTGTTTACATTTTTGACATATCAGGATCATTGGTCCTCGGGAGTCAAAGACACTTTTCGCCTAACATATGGACCATATTAACTAACAATAACGATTACAAACAACATATGTGGATTTAGAACATTGTCGAGAAGGTTAGGAAAGTGTAATTTTCCATGAAGAAAGGATTGTGATTAGAATTAGAAGAATATAAGAGAAGGAAACAAAGCACTCTGAGTCATCCCCACGCGGAACCGGAGCCGGCACCAGCTCTTGCGCCTCCCACCCGTCCTCCCCAAAACCACCGGTGAGGAGCACTCTGAGTCATCCCCACGCGGAACCAGAGCCGGCACCAGCTCTTGCGCCTCCCACCCGTCCTCCCCCACCACCACCGGTAGGGTCGCCGGGCAAACACTTGTGTGGTGTTGGCGGCGGTGGGCGCTCCATTCCTCGCGCACGAGGGGGTTGCGCGGGGCATCCTCGACTGGCAGTGGTGCAACTCGTGCAGGGTCTTGGCCAGCATCGCTCTGAACTCCTGGTGGAAGGCGATGGTGGCTTTGGCGTTGTTGGTTCTTTGATTTTTTTTACTTTTGTTATTTCATTTTTATTTTCCTCAGTTTTTCGTTTTTTCTTTTTTATTTATTTTCTATTTTTAGTAGCTTGTTTATGTTTTAGTTTATTTTTAAAAAAATTATATGATTTTTGTAACTCATGTGGATAAATAATTTAATTACACGAGCATTTTTTATCCATAACTTGTTTTTGAACAACGTAAACATTTTTTCTTTGCATATTACATATATTTGAACCATATGAATATATTGTTAAAATATCATGAACAATTATTCTATACTATGTGAACATTTTATGTTCATATGAACATTTTTTAAAACTATTGCAAAAAAAATTAACAGCACGAACAAGTTTTTTGTTATGAACAATTTTAACTATATCACCTTTGTCCTCAACTTTATAACATAGAACAAAAAAAACAAGAAGAAGGAAAAAGACGGGAGGTGCTTTGCGGCGCTCGTTAGCGCCGCATTGAAGTTGCGACGCCTACGTGCTTCCCGTCGTGGGCCGGCCCATTGCCTTCTTTTCGCTCGCTGGACGTTCGTTCATACCACTTTCTGTTCCTTCGCTGCTTCTTCCACTGATTCTCGTTACGTTTCGTACTTTCCTTTGCCTGCTTCTTACTTTGGCACGTTCGCTGCTTCCTCGTTGCTTTCAAACTGCTTGTTTGAAAAATTAACACATACTCCATCTAACACAAAAAATATATTTCATTTCAAAATAATTTATACACGAAATATGTGTACGTTCACGATTAGGTTCCATTCCCGTGATCGGTTTCGAGTTTCGTGAAATGTAGCTTCTTAATTTTGGACCGAAGTTTTCAATATTTTTAGATAATTTTGTTAACTTTGTCACACTCAGTCGACAGTTTGAAAAATCCTTTCACGTGTAGATGAAACTCCCAGTTTTACACAACTTTCGTGTTATAACTTTTTCGTTTCAACAGAGATATGTGTACGTTCAAAATGGAACCATTTTTTATATTGGAACCATTTTCAAAATGAAAAAATTTCAAATTTGGAACCATTTGAAAATTTGGAACCATTTTTCAATTTGAAACATTTTTAAATTTGGAACCATTTTAAAAAAGGAACCATTTTCGAAAAATCGGAACCATTTTTTCGGTTTGGAACCATTTTCAAAAATCAGAACCATTTTCAAAAACCGGAACCATTTTTTCGGTTCGGAACTATTTTTAAAAAGGAACCATTTTCGAAAAATCGGAACCATTCTTTCGGTTTGGAACCATTTTAAAAAGTCGGAATCATTTTTTCGGTTCGGAACCAATTTCAAAAAGGAACCATTTTCGAAAAATCGGAACCATTTTTTTAATTCGGGAACCATTTTCAAAAAGGAACCATTTTTTCGGTTCGGAACCATTTTAAAAAAGGAACCATTTTTTCGGTTTGTAACCATTTTCCAAAAATCGGAACCATTTTTTCGGTTTGGAACCATTTTAAAAAATCGGAACCATTTTCAAAAATTGGAACCATTTTTTCGGTTTGGAACCATTTTAAAAAAGGAACCATTTTCGAAAAATCGAAACCATTTTTTCGGTTTGGAACCATTTTTTAGGTTCGGAACCATTTTCAAAAATCGGAACCATTTTTTCGGTTTGGAACCATTTTCAAAAATCGGAACCATTTTTTCGGTTCGGAACCATTTAAAAAAGGAACCATTTTTTCGGTTCGGAACCATTTTAAAAAAGGAACCATTTTTTTGGTTCGGAACCATTTTCGAAAAATCGAAACCATTTTTTCGGTTTGGAACCATTTTAAAAAATCAGAACCATTTTCAAAAATCGGAACCGTTTTTTCGGTTCGAAACCATTTTTAAAAAGGAACCATTTTCAAAAAATCGGAACCATTTTAAAAAAGGAACCATTTTAAAAAGGAACCATTTTTGAAAAATCGGAACCATTTTTTCGGTTTGACCATTTTCAAAAAGCAACCATTTTTTTCGGTTTGGAACCATTTTCAAAAATCGGAAACATTTTCAAAAATCGGAACCATTTTTTCGGTTCGGAACCATTTTAAAAAAGGAACCATTTTCGAAAAATAGGAACCATTTTTTCGGTTTGGAACCATTTTAAAAAATCGGAACCATTTTTTCGGTTCGGAACCATTTTCAAAAAGGAACCATTTTTGAAAAATCGGAACCTTTTTTTTCATTCGGTAACCATTTTCAAAAATCGGAACCATTTTTTCGGTTCAGAACCATTTTTAAAAAAGGAACCATTTTTTCGGTTCGGAAACATTTTCAAAAAGGAACCATTTTCGAAAAATCGGAACCATTTTTTTCATTCGGAACCATTTTCAAATTCGGAACCATTTTCAAAAACGAACCATTTTTTCGGTTCGGAACCATTTTCAAAAATCGGAACCATTTTTTCGGTTTGGGACCATTTTCAAAAAGGATCCATTTTTTTGGTTCGAAACCATTTTCAAAAAGGAACCATTTTCGAAAAATCGGAACCATTTTTTCGGTTTGGAACCATTTTAACACATATTACAATTTATAGAATTTTAGAAAAGACAAACAAATAACTTTATTGATTATTTACAACAATACATTGTCTTTACAATTGATTTACAAATAAACTGAATTACAAAAGGACAATTAAATCTATTCCTAAACTAGAAGTCTTGTATTATCTCTTAAATTTCATCTCAGCTTCAACCTGTTTTCCTGCAAAACAAGAAGAAAAGAAAAAGACAGAAACTAAAAAGAAGGGATTAGGGTTAGGATTATCCTCAGTTAGGCAGTGTGTGATGCACTGCTAAACACATCACTGGATACAAATTAGGGACTAAGTGTAGCATCTGTTCTAAACCAGAAAAATTAGTCTCAGTTCAACATCATTGGCTGGGCAGCAAGAATTCCACTTGGCAGGTCAAAATAATGAATCACATATGGATAATACCAAACCAGCCGAAGCCATACCTCCAGGTTAAAGGAATATGGAGTTAGCACACAAGCAGGCAGCACTATCACACATGCATATCTCTGCTGTCAACAACACAGCAACACAACCAAGGAGGGATAAGAGCAAAGGGTCGTAGCAGCTAGCAAAGGGATAAGAGCAAACTGTTAATACGCTGATACCTGTGCGGGATATTGTGTCTTTGTTCTACCATCACGACTCCAAGCCAATTGGTCAATGGCAAGCTCGCCAGGAGTTGCAGCCTCGAAAATGCCATGCATTTTTCTGTCACTATAATTGAACAGAAATAGAGGCAGTCCGGGTTTAATATTCTTCACATAGGAGAAATGGCCATAAGGCAAACCTATGAAACAAAAGGTAGCAAGACAATGCATTCAAAATTAGTGAGCAGTTCAACAAAAAATAGTGATAAGAAACAAGCTAATGTTCCAGAAATCAAGTATTATCTGATGTCAGTACATGAATTTATATAGAGGTAAGAGAGGACAACAATATGTTCACTGTAGTGAAATTGTCATACACATGATACGGCTCAAGAAATTTACTAACCAAATAGCTGTTTAGAGAGGCATTCATTGATCGTTTGGTGCGTGCAGCCAAAAATAACTCCTGCTAGCTCATATTCCCCGAGATTACGTGCAGAAAATGATTGGTCGCTATACCGCCCTGTATTGCTTTTATCTTGTTTTGGCTTTGCGACCTTGTTGGCCCCAGTCTTCCTTCCAGTACTCATTCTTTGAAAAACATGTCAAAAGTATGCAAAACACAACCATCAGTAAACATGTAGGTACACTGCAGCAGCAAAATTATGTATAGAGGATCCATTATCACACCGACCAACACAAATACTGTAGTGATCACAAATTTTAAACTAGTGATCAAAGGGGCACTGATATAGGCAACATTTTACTTAGACAGCAAGATTGTATGAACTGTCAAACTGGTTGGTTAAAAACATCATGTCCATAAACCCCGGCTTACCAAATTCTCCCAAACCTGAACAATGGACATTTAGAAGCCTATCTAGTTGTGTTTGCGTCCAAAGGTTTCTTGATTCTAGCTCTCACATCAAACACCCATAGTTTGAGGAAATTCCAACAGCACCATACAAACACTCATTGCAGGAATTAAGAAATTCCAGGAGACGCGCAACCAGACCAACACCTAAAAATTCCAGACAATAGATCCACCGCACGAGCTCCACGTCGAAATTGCAGTGAGCTACTCCGTACCTCGCAATCCACAACGCAAACAGAAGGAAACAGTTGAGCACCCCACCCACAGGAGCTCGACAAACAAAGCCGCCTACAGATGCAAAACAGTAGAGGTTCCCGCCGGGATATCGCGGATGCTATAGAGGAAAAAACGTACCAGCTGCGCCGCCGGCAAGATCTGGTACGGCTTGCTCGGACATAGGAACCCTGGAGCACGACCTCCTCCCGAACCCATGAGGATTTCCCTCCGTCTCTGCTAGAAGGCCATGGATATGATGCACGACGTGATCCTCTTACCGGAGAACTGATAGCGGAGGGATCAGGGACAGATTCGCCGGCGGTAGAGCGCCGCCGCCCCCAATAAACCAACGGCGCTGGGAATCGGCGGCGGCGTGGCTGAGCTAGGGCTGCCGAAGGGGAAGCAGACGAAGGAAGCAGTGGGCCGGCCCAAATAACGTTTCGCGATGGATCTCTTCAGGCGGCGCTAGGGTTATGCGGCGCTAACGGGCGGCATAAAGGATTCGCCGAAAAAGACAAAGACAAAGAGAAACGAAAAATAAACACAGTAGCACTCTACCTGGGCCGGCCCAACAGACGGTAGTCTTCACGCGGCACCACGGTAGGCAACGCTTTACGTTCTAAAAAAAAAGGGTAGGCAATGCTTTAAGCGTCGACTAGGAAAGCCCGGTGTAGGCATACAGGATCGTTGACAGTTGACACGTCGTACCAGCTTTCTCGCCTGAATAATGTTTCTTTTTTTTTTTAGAAATGGGTAGCCTGGCCTCTGCATCGTGATGATGCACACAGCCATTTTATATTAATCAAAAGGTAGCAGCGTAACAAAAGTATGCGAATAACTTATTACAAATCAAGGATAAGCCAACGTGGCCGCAAAGGTGTAGCCTGAATAATGTTTCTGAACTCAAGAAAGTCTTGCTTAAGGGTTCCAATTGCATAATACTAAGACAGTGCCCGAGAAGTCGAGAGGCAACTTGCCTTGTATCCAAGGAACTATGTTGTGAATCTAAAGAAACGACGTACTGATGGTGGGCTCTGTTTATTTTCTTCTTTTTCCAGCATTGCAATATACTACTCCCTGTTTGGCTGCGTAAATTAATCAGAGCTCCTGGTCGTCAGTTTTCAAAAGATTATAGTAATGTAACAAAATTTTCTCAAATGTTTGGGCTCTGACTCGGCCGATTTTGTTGCTACTGCAATGGAATACAAGGGTGCAAAGAGATGGCTGTTGCGTAACGAACAATGATGATACAAATGTAATTGTCAATTTTTTTGCATCCACAAGAGAAATGGCCCTAACTAGGAGTACTACTAGATGCAGACGTTGGAGTGGGGGTTCTTGGTTTCCTGGCCATGACAAGATAGAGGGGGCTGAAGCGAGGCTTGAAGGCCCAGATCAGGACCACGCCGCCGACGGTGAAGCTGCAGTCGTTGACGAACTCCACATACCCCTCGCCCTTGACGCTCGTGCCGCGGCCGCTCTCGCACCCAGACATCTCCAGCTCGATGATCCCGGCGCGGGCGTCCACCACCTGCACGGGCAGCCCGCCGCCGCGGCCGCGGTGTTCCCCCTGGAGGTTGGCCGCCTGGAGCTCCTTGGCAGTGAGGATCGGGCGCAGGTTGCGCAGCACGCCGCGGGTCGGGAGGCCATCGCGTAATTCGCGCGTTTGCACGATTTTGATGCAGATGGTTTGACAAAAATAGATGGATCGATGAACTTTGGGTATGTTTTAGGTAGGAGAGATTATATTTGGTCCGCCAAATAAAAGCGGCTCCTATCCTATCCAATAAAATTAATCCTAGTTTTGGTTTACATACTACATTTTAACTAAATATTTGCACACACACATTATATCCGAACATAATATTTAAGATTCAAACAATTTACGAATATTACAAATTTAAAGTTTACAAACCAAAGTATTCAAATCCAATTCGAATGAAGTAAGGATTATGCTGAAACCATAACTATGAAGTGTTGAAGAGGTTTGACTAATGCTCAACAAGATCATGTTGAATCTGATTATAAATCCGTCGGTTCTCGATGTTTTGATGTGTTGCGAGAAATCTCTATATTTGTTTGCATCGTGTTCGGGCTCAACTGGATACCCATTAGGGATGTACCAAAACTTATTACGTATCTCGCTCTCTTCTTAGATAATCATCTTAAGCAATCGGATGCAACATGCCATTTTTTTCATATGTCTAAACTAATTATCTTGTTTACGAGTATTACAAATATATTCTGTCATTTTCTTTTTTAAGTCTAAACTAATTATCTATAGACTAGACATTTTCACTATTAAACTAGTTTCCTACAAGGTGCATAACAACTTTGTGTGGTCTAGAGACGAGTTAAAACCATGTTATCTATTTATATCAAACTTTTTTACTTGTATTTTTCTTGTAATTGAAGTTATGTTGTTAAAAATCCGTCTATATACTATCATACTATATTATTTTAGATAAACTTGTAGAATAAATGGAAGACATGCGCGTACATTAAAATACATATTGGTCATAGCATTCAATTACAAATGCTGTTTTAGGCTTGATTGAAAGTGTATTTTTGTAAAATATATTTTAATAATTGGGGGGGGGGGGGGGGGGGGGGATGTTTAACATATATACTCCCTTGGTATGATGGATTTCAATGTAAATCTAAAAAACTGTATTGTCTCATTACACTTTTGTAAGTTCTTTATTCATAGTATTATTTTGTATCTACAAAACTGGGAAGATTGTATAGAGTGTAAAAATGTAGAAAATAACTTGGCTGAATTTTTTATATTACAATACTATCAATTTTATATGCAACCAAATAGGTGATTCTAGAATGTAGGAAGTGCCAATTATCAGCTATTCCTTGAATCTCGTCTTCTCATCTCCACTCGGTCGGGGGCAGGAATATTTAGCTGGTGTCACATGTGTCCTATGTGATATTTTGTAAAAGTATAACTTCAATTTGAAGTTTAATTGTGCATTAACTGCATAATTTGATTAGACTAGTCTACTTATAATTGTTTGTACTTATGAAGATACAAACCCAAGAAACACCGTAATTGAATATTTAGAAGGATTCCGAAGACACCCAAATTGGCGACCGAGCAGAGGTATAAGGGGCCAACCCCGCGTTCTTGATCTTTTTGGCTAACGGTTCCGCCATATGCCCAGACCTCCACATGGCCAAGAGTACGATCAGCTGAATTTGTTGTGGCATTCACGTTTGAATGCTGTGTTTTATAAAATGGTTTTTTCAATTATCTGGCCCCAAGCCCGGCCCTCAAGGCAGTGCACACACACTTTCTTTTTCCGTCTTGTGTTTTTTTTAAAGATCTTTTTGCGACCAATTCTGACTTAGTACTAGGCACAATTGGGCTTGTTCAGATCTAGCCTGCCCTAGCCCAGTGCCACATCTCACAGGCCCAGGCTTGGAACTTCAGTGCACCACGGTAAGCACCCCATAAAAGTTCGTACTCCATCTCTGCAACCTAGTCTAATGTAGCAGGTTGGAGTCTAATAAGAAGATTGAGTAGACTAGGTCTAATTTGATTTGACAGAGGCCCAGCCTTGTACATATGAAGATATATTCCCTCCATCTCGGTTTATTTAGGCATAGTTGGAGTTTCTCTGCGACCAAGGCATGCGAGGATTGCCGAGTTAATTACTTCCAAATCGTGCAATTAATTAGAAAAGATCAATAAGGTTTAATCGGAAGCACATGCATTGGACTCATTAAATGGAGCATTGGCTAAATCGCTTGCAGATTGGGGAGAGGAAGGGGTTGAGAACATTCCTAAGAGATCATTAATGCTAATTATGCCTAACTCTTGATAAAATCTGATTTTGGTATTGTGCCTAATAAACCGAGATGGACGGTCAACCCACCACAAACCATAAGATTCTAGCGTTCGTGCCCTGCCAGGTCCCCGGCCCGACGCCTCAATTTCCTCGTGCAGCTTGCCAGCTCCCGGCCTGCCGCCCGGCGTCGCCGCAGCAGGTCTCCTCCAGCCGACCGGCGCACGGCTCCGTTTCAGCATCACGCGGCGGCGCTTAGCGTGTGTCGAGACGGTCATGGCCGGTACGATCGAGCTGAGCTTGATCGAAGAGGCGTACGATCGTGTGTGCCCATTGTGTTTCTTCTTATTCCGTGGGTTTAGTTTCTGCTAAGTGCATGCAGCAGGTTGCTTGTGCGTGCGCCGCCGCTTTCGTACGGTGAGAACGCATGTGTGGTGCCCATATTTGATTGCACATAATAAGTGCAATGTCAACAGCAACGGGGATCGGCCGATGCTCATCTTCAATTGATCTGATCTCCGGCTAGCTAGCTGTTTTGGTCGACCCATCGGAACCATGCATGCTCACACCACGCGTGCGTCATGCTGATTCTTGACTGGCAATGTCGATCCCTCTGTCGGAGCCGGCGAGTGCGAGTCGAGCAGGTAGATCAATCTCTCGGGTTTTCCTTCTCTTTTTAGGTCCCCCTTGGGAACCCTGTAGTTTTTTTCCCGTATAAAAGCGTGGTCTAATGGGATCCATGTGTTTTTTCGGCCGAATACGGAGCTCAAACGACGAACCAATTTAGCAGAAAGTCGGAACTATCTTAAAACTTGCGTCGATTCCCTCTATGGCTAGCTACTGGCCGGTCCAGATTTACATAACCCTGAAATAAAATCGACAGTAGGTTCTGCGTGTGCATTTTACTCCATGAACGGAATCATCAATTCATCACTCAGCCTGAAGGTGCATAGTCGTTTCCAACATATTTTTTTTTGTTCTAGTACAAAGTTTCAACGCGATAATTTTGTATTCCGGCCAACATAAAAATGACAAATTCTAATAGATTGAATTTTTTTCAAAATCTGCATTGTTCAACACATCAGTTTAGAATTTTGTCATTTTCACACAGCACACAATACAAAATATTTCGCATTGATATTTTATACACTGGTGGAAATCATCATTATCTACATGCATCCAGGAATTTTCTTGGAATTTTTTGAAAATTTAAAGTGTCGTTTTCGAATTTACACAAAAATGGGTTGCATTTAGCTCGTCCTACAGAACGCCTCTCTCAGGATCCATCACAAAACCATAAGAGGTTGGTCTTTTTTAGGGATTTCCAAAAAAATCATTTCTTTCATAGATGCTTTTTGCGGATCTCAATACGCAGAATAGCCAATAGACGGTAAAGATAGCTCCCACACCCAGGTGTGCATGTATAAATGTATTTCCGCAAACAATTGCATCATTATTACTAGGCCTTAATTTTCATCACCTTGACACCCAACACATGATGTTGTCCTACATGTCTCCTTTGCATGAGTATGTCTCCACCTCCAGGATTTGGATTTCTAGGCTTGACAACAAACGCAGTCGCAATACGTAAAGGGAACAAATGGGCCGCCACACCAAGCTTGCTTGACGGTTAGTCCTTTTCCTTTGTACTCATCATGGCAGATTGCTATGCAATATTTATCGTCGCACCAGGGCTTATGTATACGGTGCTTGTTGCACTGCGCTGTATGCAGAGAAGATATCATTAAAATAATATGCTATTTTCTTGCCAATCTTGAAAGTCTCACATGATTTATATATGTAGATGTTGAAAATGTAGAGCCAGTCTCGGATAAAACTTATCTAACTCATAGTTGAGAGAGGACACAAAGAAACAGGGTGAAGCGGTACCAGCATGAGTAGTAGTGCAACTTCCTAGCAGCACAAGCACCATGAGGAAGCAAAGAGTAGTTTTCATCTCCATAAGTATGTAGGCCGGGTGAATAAACTCAAGACTATCTTCTCCCTGTTCGTGGTCTTGTTTATATATTTTTTTCTCCTTTTGAATTGGGCGGTCAGGTCGTAGAATAGGCTGTGTATATGGCCTAGCTTGTATTTTAGATTTTCTCGAATTATTACAAGATTTTTCTCAATATATTACAAGATTTTAGCCAGATCATAAGATATGGCGACATTAATGGCGTTACAAAAGCCTTTAACGGGCCAGTTGGCGAACGGACCCACATGTCAGCCACTAAGTCGTTGATGAATCCTTCCCGCTTCTTGAAAAAAAAATCCCTCCCGGCGTCCACCGGCGGTCACGTCACTGCACGCTGGTGGTGCTCTGCTCGGTCAATCGAGCAGCGCTGACGCCAAATCCCAACCGAGTCGCCTGTTTGTTCAGCGCCTACCAGGCCCGAATAGTGAAGCAGCACTGCCACCGCATGCTTGTTTTCTGTGTAAACAAGCATGAAAAACACTAGTACTCCAGAACTGAAGCTAGCGTCTAATTCCAGATGTAAGAAGCACATATGAGACCCTTAATCAGTGCACATCTCTAGACCTCCTACTATAATCAGTTGAGCACTTGATTAATCAGTGCGCAAATAATCAGGTACAGCAAGCATGTCAAAATATTGCAGTTGCAGGAACTTGTCAAGAATGGACTACAATTCCTCACTGAATATTTACAAAATCAAAGCTAATTTCTACACATCGACCAGTACTGCATTGGGATCAATACGATGAAGCTAACTAAGCTCTTGGACTTGCACAACATGCACTTAAACATAGGCGACAACAAAACAAGGTAAAAAGCTTACGGTAAGATGTAGCTCCTGGCGAGGACGGCTTATCCTTCAGCTGCTCCCACGGGGACGTCGACTGAAGCCAGGACTATTGCAGATTTCTTGGACGGAGGGGCGAGGACGGCGAGTCGGCAGGGGCCGCGAGGACGGCGAGCGGCAGGGGCGGCCAATCCTTCACCTGCTCCCACGAGTGACGCTTTTAATTGGCCAATCCTTCAGCTGCTCCCACGGCTGGCATAACTACTGCAGATTTGTTGGACGGAGAGGGAACAGGGAAGAGAGGAGGGGGATGCGGCGGAGACGGCGAGCCGGCAGGGGTGGCAAGGACGGCGATCCGGTAGGGGATGCGGCGGGGACGGCGAGCCGCCTGAGCGGCGGCGGAGGAGGAACAGGAAGAGAGGAGCAGTCGAGCGAGGAGCCGAGGACCTGTCCGACCTAAACCATTTTCCAGAACCGGTCTAGGAACCACGGGTTTAGACCTGTTGAACTGGAACGGGTTGAACCCATAACTGACACACCAAACTTATTTCTCCACGGAACTGAACTAAAACCGAACTGTTTACATAGTCAGCTCATTAGCACCTAAACCAAAGAAGCCCATATGCAAAACCAAACCAATAGGGCCGGTTAAATAAAACCTATTCTCAGATTTACTAGCAGGCCCTAAGAGTGAAGCAGCACTGCCACCGCATGCTTGTTGGTTGTTGCCGGAGACGACTCTGGATATATACGCGCTGGCAGAAACGATCGATACATACGCGCGGGCGGGCCTCGAACGGACGGTGGCCTCGATTACCACGTACGGACGTCAATACACCTGCAAGTTGCTACACGTACGTACGCAGCGTGGTCACGTACGTACGCATGATCTCCGGCTTGATCGATTCGCTCGCTCCTGCTCGATCGTACTCGTACGCCCACCCTTTTTTTTCTCTCTCCAAACGTCGTACTGTACCGTACGCGTGGCGTGGTTTTGATCGATCCGATTCGCTGGAACGTGGCTACCTCGCGCGATTACGTACGGAAGGTGCGCGCGCACGTACGTGTATCAAAAAGCCATCCTGCTTTATCTTGATCGATGCATCAAGTTAATTAGCCCAACCATGCATGCATGTACGTAATGGTTTCAATAGAAAACTCCTTCAAGCGGGCCTGAGGAGTTTGACAAATTCACTTGTCAATCCATCGAGCCTGAGGATAGCGGAATTGGTGCATGCATGCATGCATGCGTTGTATTTCAATTTCCCCGCCCGTTCTCGTCTGTTATAGCACACCATTCTGGGGTTTCGCCCGATTCTAATATCACAACAATTTGTTACTTGGTATCTCTTTTCCTTTTCCCGCCCTTTTTTCTTTGGCTAAAACACAACATTTTGCATGAAGACTCGCCAAAGGAGGTATCTAAATAGACATTATCTAATTTCCAAGTACAACTTTTCCATGCATGAAATCTCTATCTACGTAATACACATGAAATAATAGGCAAGTAAACCACATGTGTCTATTGTGTAACATATTTATTTAACATCAAATTAGCTATACTCGTTATTCCATGAAGAAGGTGTTGCTGCCGGAGGCCAAGGCGACAAAACACACCTTAGCTGACCGATCCAAGAGTGTAAGGTCAACACCGGGAGGCCTCGGAGGCGTGCCGGTGACAACTACCATGCATGGCACCATGCGGAGCCTATGGATCGTGTTTCTTTTCATTCGGAAGTAAAAGGCAGACCGAAACATGCCTCATATTGCCAAAACTGCAATTCGTGGGGGGAACCGGGAAAACGATTATAACTCTAGCCTAGTCTCGGGTGACCCAGAAAAAGCGGCCTAATTCTCGCCTTTTTGTCGGTGAACCGAAAAATATAGACTTAATAGAAAAAGGAGCATGAGACTCTGGGTAGTTATGTATGAGTCCGACAAAGGCGCGGCGGCCGATTCGTCCATCCATTGAGACCAAAATTGTGGAATTGGTGCATGTGGACGCCGCAGGTTCCGTCAGCTCATGTTAGGCTCCTCTGAGTGCGAGCCCATCTCGGTGGGATGTTTGTTGGTGATGCCATGGGCGGCCACCTCGGTTCCAAGAGTTATAATAGGCTTCATCGAGTTAATTGTTGATGGTGCATGACGATGTTGTTCCATCTCAACTTGCCGGACGTCGCGGCTGGAGCAAGGAAATCACACCCCTAGCGGCCACCTTCTAGTAAGCCTCCTTTCACTAAGCCCCTACTTATCTCCTTTGGTTGTCGGCGTGGATCTTTTTACCCATGCACTCACACTCTGGGGTGTCGGTATTTCCTCCTTGAGGATCTCGGTCGATTAATTGTTGTCATAGTGTCGACGAGAGAGGGGCATCAGTCTTGACAGTGACAGAGTCTCGACAACCAAATTATCGATCGGCGTGGCGACCCTTTGTATGGACCTCGCGTATGTCGCCCTTCATCATGGAATTCCGCTACAACGATAATTAATGTCGACTCCGCCGCCACCGACGTGGTAATGCCTCTATCCATCGGACCCGGCCGGCGAGCGAAGCCCTCACCGCCAAGATTAGTTGGATGTTCTGAAGGTATAGCTTTGGAGAAAAAGAGAGTGTGGTCATACTTGAGATCATGTAAGAGGGACGGAGAAAGGAATACTACGTACTTTGTACGTGAGATTTTGTCGATGAAACTAGGTAGCTAGAACTAGAACTAGAATCAGGTGGAATGCAACCAGTGCACGTACACACATGCATGGAGTCGATCAAAGTTTCAGCTTTTGCATTTGGGCGCCAAAGCGCTTGCTTGCACGTAGGAAAATTGTGTCAAGTAAATATAAATCCGTGGGCCAATGAGATGGTCAGAACGGGCGTCCACGCGGATCGCCGCATCAAAATACCATCTAGATCGTCCGCTGGGATCCAACGCTGGCTGTGTACCACCTCGGGCACACCAAACGCACAGCAGCGCCGCCCATTCATTCGTCTCTCTCGGGCACACCAAACGCAGTTGGATCCCCATCCTCGCCCCTCGCCGCCTCACCTCCTCCTTCCTCTCTCTCTGGCCACGGAGGGCGCCGGGCTTCTCGCTCAGGTCGAATCCCTCTTCGACGACTCGCATCACCGCGAATCCTACCGTCGACCAAGACGAAGGGCGGCTTCTATCCGCCAACCCTAGCGCCGGCGACGACGCATCCCGGCCACCGGCACCGCCGTCTGCACACTCTGCATGCATGCTCTGAAGGTATCGATCTGAATCCCAGACCATTTCAGTCAAAAATCGTGTCTTTAATTTGCTGGAGGGAGAGGAGCGGACACTCCAGATCTGTTGTGCGTTTCAGCCTACTGGAACCTCGCTGCTTTGGTTACTCTCTATATCTTCGGTTTTCCACAACCATCATGCTAGCTACCTACCTCTTGGATTTGGTTATTACACCTTCTAATCTTGATTTTCCCTAGCTAGTTAGCAGCACTCAGCTGGAAACGCCAACAACCAAATGAATCATGTACCTGCTTTTGTCCCCTGATGATGATCTGCTCCTAGCTAGATAAGTAAATAATGGGTATGTGTACAGGGAAAAATTTGCCTAGCTACCACCACAAGGATATATAATCTTGCTGTAGCAGCGTTCAATACTAATAACCTTTGCTCAGTTTTTCCAGTTGGGATTCCATCGGCTGCAGCTAATCGAGCTAGGCCATGGAGTAGTGTGATTTGAAAATGTACTCTAGTGTTTTCATGTCAGAAAATTGGCTTTGATTTTTAAATACATAATGGAGTATCCGCTTCTGATGCTAGTTTCCGGCATACAAGGGTGCATGTGATGTCCACGCCCTTGTACATACATTTTTTTTGAATGCATCGGACATGCTTTTCTGCATAAGAATTGTTGAGGCTAGCTGTGCTTTTCTGTGTACGAATCGTTAAAGCTAGTTGCTTGTTTCGTTTCTGAATGTTGTTGCTGTTCGGTCGCTGGAAAAGCTATGGACGATTGATCTGCTATTAGATATGTAGTGTGCGTGTGAATTCAGTTTCATTTTCATCTAAGATTATGTAGTCCTGGCATAGAAGGGTTCATGTGATGTCCACTGCCTGGCATTGTTTTGAACGTTTGGACATGCTATTTTCATGTGATGTCCAACCAGCAAATGAATCATGCATGTATCTGCTTTTTTCTTTCTCGATTATCTGCTCCTACCTAGATAAAAATAGTATGTGTCGCTTACCACAAGGATACATAACCTTGCTCATTTTTTCTAGTTGGTATTCGGTCGGCTGCAGCAAATCGAGCTCCGCCATGGAGCAGCGCCGGCCTCCTCACCTGCCCAACCTGCCGCTGCCGGAGAAAAGGCCAGGGGAGAAGGACCAGGAGCTTTTGCTCCGCCTCCATGACAAGGCTGTTGATTGCCCGCCTCCCACAACGAGTATCCACAGCATCAACTCATCTTGTGTTTGCATACGAATCGTTGAGGCCAGCTACTAGTTTCATTTCTAAATGTTTGGACATGCTTTTCTGTGTATGAAGCGTTGAAGCTAGCTGCTCGTTTCATTTCTGAATGTTTGGATGGTTTTTGACTGTTGTTGCTGTTGGGTCGCTGGAAAAGTTACGGACGATCGATCTGCTATTACATATATAGTGTACGTGTGAATTCAGTTTTCATCTAAGATTATGTAGTATTTGCTTCTGCACATTTCTGGCCTATTTTTGAACGTTTGGAGATGCTCTTTTCTGGTTGCTTTTTCATGTGATGTCCAACCAGCAAATGGATCATGCATGCACCCGCTCTTTTTTTTCTTGATTATCTGCTCCTAGCTAGATAAATAATTGGTATGTGTCACTTACCAGAAGGATACATTAGAGCATCTCCAGTCATGGTCCTCAAATTCATCCCCATATAAAAGACAGGATTGAGTTTGGTGTGTGCCGGACAGGGCGGACATGCCCGGACGCGCCCGGACGCAAATAAACCATAATAAACCGGTTTGGGGACAGTTTGAGGGGTGTGGTTGGAGATGCTCTAACCTTGCTCATTTTTTCTAGTTGGGATTCGGTTGGCTACAGTAAATCGAGCTCCGCCATGGAGCAGCGCTGGCCTCCTCACCTAACCGGCCTCCTGCTGCCGGCGAAAAGGCCGGGGGAGAAGGACCAGGAGCTGTTTGCTCCGCTGCCACGACAAGGATGCTGATTGGCCTGCGACGAGGAATAGGATTCACAGCATCTGGTGTGTATTTTTTCTCCCCTGTTTCTGTGAGTGCTATATGCATGTACAGTCTACATTAGTGTGATGCAATACAGATTCATCAACCGCTCGTGCACCGTGTGTGTGTGTAATATACCTTACCTAGTTATATCAAGTGCCAACACGTTATGGAAAAGGAAATTTGACTGCATCTGCTATTCTTGTTTGTGCTCAGAGGAAATGAATCAAATGACCTTGTTCTGTGTTATAGTCATTTTTTTTAACCTACTTTGTTATAGTCATTCATCTCATTATCTAGAAAAGTTAGTTGGGATAATTATGTGATTATTAACATGTTTGTTGCTTACAGTTTTGAACTAATCTTGTTTCTTGTGGTGTTAGCGAGATTCAGTTAATCATCTGTTGTTACCCAACTTGTGCCTTTTTGTTTTATATTACGGTCACATTCTTATGGAGAAAACACATATGATTCCTTGTATTATAATTTTTATTTTCCACCTTAACACTGTCGAATGATCACCATCGAGCCCGATCTTTCTTTCTTTCTTTCTCAACACATATGGTTTTGACTCCTCTTGTTGCAACAGCTGGACGGGGGTGATTTCTTGTGGGGGATGAAGAGCTTGAGCGGGTCGAGCTGCGCAGCTTGCCGGTGGGTGGCGACCGCCGCCATCTGCCCTCCTGCTCGAGCCTCTCCGCTGTTCGGACCAAGAGCTGAGAGGCCCTGCTATAAACCCCTCAATTCATGTGTTTTTTATGTGTTCCAATTCTTTTTTTATAAAGCATCTAATGCATCTTATCCTGATGGAGTAGTACTACAACAGCAGTACTACAGCAGCCACAAGTGTTTTGTTTGGATCAGTAGATGCAACCTGAGCATCCTCCTGTGGATTCAACATCTTTAATTAGTACTGTGACGGCTGTTTTCACTGTCTCCGGCAGTACTACTCCAGCGTTGAGCCCATAAACTTTTTTTTTGAATTATGTTGCCATTGTAGGAACCTGCAAACAGCCTTTAGACAGTTTCCTGGTTCATTTCAGTCCATATTTAGTATTATAGTTTATATGGATTTATTTATAGCTCTTGGCATGATCTGGGGGTTGCAGTCGCTTTTGTGTGTGTAAATATGCTGGTGGTGAATTTTTGATAATCTTTGTCAAGGTAGTAGTGTCGTCTATTTACAGGATAGGTTTATGCGATATTTGGTTTGCACATTTTGATCTTGTCGTTAAATAACCATCTGATCGAGTTGACTGATTTGCTGGTGTTACTTGTATTGTGTTTATGTGTTGAAGTTGTGAGCACGTACTAGTAAAGAATATTTAGAGAACTGGATTTTAACTTTAAACTGAAACTGGAACGTGTGAAATCTTACTGTCCATTGTCACAATATAATTTATTTTACCCGTTAACTCAACTGAGCGTATGACAATCCTGTTTCAAGTTTTTTGGCTGCCTGGAGGATTACTATCACTTGCAACTACCATCTGTGTCTAAAATTCTCGGGACTGAAGAACTTTTATTGTCTAAATCCTAGCAGGAGCAGATAGAAGAGCCTTGCGTGAGGGCATCGCGGGTAAAGGAGGTTGCCAGGGAACATTGGCGGCAGATGCTGGTGGAGCTCTCTACTCACACTCCAAGATCCCCGTGAGTAGTAGCTGCTCTACTTCTCAGCACGTATCGCTGATAACACTTTGGCCCTGAAGCGATGCGGTATCGCTGATGACACGCAGTATATCCTCTTGGCTCGGTTCGATGCTTTGGATGAGGAGGTATGATGTTTTGGGTGCGCCCCTTGTTCTGTCTTGGTTTTGAACCCGTCCGTTTCTCGCTAGTAACTCTACATGTGCTGGATCTGTATTTTGATCAGTTATTCTATAAATTGTGTTCTTGATTTGGTCAGTATATGTCGAATGTTGATGGGTCCACATATATATGTTAGATTGGCTATATGCTGATTGCCTTACCGTGAGTACCATAAAGCTGAACTCTTAAATTTTCCTGTCCTGATGGCTAGTGTAAAAGCTGTTCAAAATATTTGCTGAAACTTTCTTGCTTTGGACACCTATGTTAGTATTCTTTATGGGGCTTGAACCAGTAGTTGGTTGTAATTACTTGACGGGAATATCTGTGAACGTTTCCAAGATCACTTCATTAAGTTCTTGTTGGAGCAAACCTGCAAAGATACCGCGATGTTGACTTGGAAATTCTGTGCGACCTAGTGTTCATTACTTTTATGGTGGCCTTTATTGTGCACATTTAGATGCGGTGCTTCTGGTCTGTTGTGTACATGTAATGGGTGGTCTGTAATCTTGGTTGTTGGTTCCCAAATGAAATGTTCCTTGCCACTATTAGCTAATGGACGCGAGCAATGGCATGTTGCTGTCACATGAGCATTACTGATGACTAGCAAGCTTCCCTGGTAGCTGATGGATTCAGTATGTGCTTCCACGGCAGCAATAAGATCCCTTATGTGCGCTCTTGAAAAGAAAATAACAAATAAAAGTTGTGAGCTGTTCGTTTGTTCACCGAGATAATAACACGTCGGTAGCTCATCTCCTAGATGCACAACATCAATATACATTTTTTGAAGGTATAAGTTACAGTATGAAGTTCACCCTCTTGCCACTGTATGTTATGTCACTTGGGGTCCGCCAAGTTTCTGCCCCTTTTGATGGAACAAAACTGATGTTCTTGTTTTGGGTACACAATTCGGTACTCAACAATTACTTATGTTTCAGGATTCCGGCTAGTCTGCGCCACGGACATGGTGTTCTTCTTCGCTGCGATGGCGCCTATGCGGTACGAGCTGGTCTCACTGTGCCCTCGCTAGTGCCAGCCTCTGCCACATCTCTGCATGCTGAAGAAGAGTCCCATCTGGGCTGAAACACTCATGCACCAAACCGGCTTCAACGAACTACATCTAATGTATGTCCTCCACTCCTCAATCTGTTCTTCTTCAGTTGGATTTGTCTGCCTATGCTTTACCTAAATAACTTGCTTGAGCTGGAATTTGTAACTCATATATGTTTGTATATGATGGTTTCAGGGAGCCCGCCAAGGTCCATGTCGTCTCACTTGCCGCTGCCTCTCAGAGCAAGCTGAAGGCCCTCGGCTTCGACAATTTCCTGCTTGTGCGATGTTGGCGATTTCACCATGGCACAACCATGTCAGCGGTGGCTTCTTCTTTCGTCTCCATTGTTTAGGTGATTTTCTGCTTCTTCCCGTATATCCTCTACGTGCTTGATCTTGGTTATTTTGTGCCGGGCCATCGATCCAATGATATGCTAATTGGTAGTGATGGTATAATTTCTAGGCTTTGGCTCTATGTGATATTTGTGATTAGGAGGGGTTTTATTTCATTGTTGTGCTCTAAGTGCTTCTTTGTTATATCGCTATGCTGCTGGTGATGTTCAGAATTTGCTACTGCTAGTAATATTCTCTTATCTGGTACTTTCCTTTTTTGTCAAATCAATGCTCCTGTGTTCGTGTTGCGCAATAGTGAACGTGTTAATCCAAATTTGGAGTATGCTACTTGCGACTAAAGGGCAGTAGCTCCCGCTTGCGCAGGGTCCGAGGAAGGGTCTGACCACTTTGAGTCTTTAGTACGCAGCCTTTACTTGGAAGTGTTTGTTGTCTGATTTGCTCCATTCTGATCGATTTAACCATGCTTGAAATGTTATGTCACATTTATATGTAGCCTGCCTCCTAACTCCTAAGTATATATGTGATAAAACTTTTGATCATGCTTGAAAAGATTTCAACATATAATTCTCAGTTATATATTCTGTAATTTGAGCAGCACATCCCATTTAGGATTTTGAAGTGCTACAAAAGGTCTCTGTTTATTGATACTTTCCTCTCGACATTGTTTTATTCTAGTTCAAACTGATCCTATTTAGCTTGTAGTCATAATCTCACTGCAATGAGCCAATTATGCTTTGTATGCATGTTAAAAGCTGACAACTTTAAGTTCTCAACTGTCAAAATATTTGAATTGTTTTCATGTTCACAACCAGCCATGTTTGTATGAACTGCTTAATATGTTCTTAATTCGGATTGTCACTTTGTATGGATGCAGTCATACGGGAAGATGGCGAGGGGCTGACCACTTACAGCGCACAACCGTGGTTGTTGGGAGGGTGTTGCAGGCTGGTGTGGGGATGCCATCCATAAGGACGCAAGGGCGGCGACGTGAGCCATGGAGGACTGTCGTCTGTCACGCGCTGCAAGGAGCACACCTTTCCTCTTAGGAGGGGACGACGGGCGCGGGAATGGGGGCATGGAGGCACGGAGGAAGATCTCGTGACCTGCCCGTGTCTACCCGGATCTGCTGCTGCTGCTGACCTTGGAAACCAGGATAAGACAAGGTGAGAACTAACCGTTCTGGATACAAATAACTATGTCAACAAGTAGTGTAGTAGCTTGTGTAGTTGTCTGGTACGATGGAGTTTAAGGATGCATATCAGCAAGAGTTGAGTCATAAGAAGGAAGAAACAAAATAAGCTAGCTCCAGCTCCTTGTGTCTCCTTTTCTTGTAGCCTGACTCCTAATCTGATTGTGATGTAATAAGAGTTTGACTCCTAATATGATTATGTTCATGGAATTGATGCCGGGAGATATATATTTGCTTGGAGCCTGTTTAGGTGTTGATGTGTTGTTTGAGATACAAATTCCAGTACATGTGCTTGGGTTGTCCTGCTTGGAGCCTGTTTAGGTGTTGATGTCGGTATGCAGATGCAAAAGGTTCCATTGTTTATTGCCTTTTTCACTATGAAATGATTAGTACATTAGTTTTCGTTGTGACAGATGAAACTGCTTCTGTTCAGCTTCCAATATGTGTTACGAATCCTTTTTCTGGTCATTTAATCGAATTATGCACTGATACTATGTGTATTTCTTTCAGGTCCTTATCAAGCGTAATATTCGACCAGATTGTTGAAGAAGGGCTGAAGGGATCCCTGTGCATCTTCTTTGTACACAGGTGGCCAGTCCACCCCATTTCACTTGGATTCTCTGGCATGACTGGAACTGCGGCGTGACCTGGTGATAGAGGTCGCAAGGGCTCATCGGCCGCGATGACGACATGGCATCCTGCATGTCTTCCAAGCTTATCACCTCTGGTTGCTCCGGCTGGCCATGGGCTGGATGTTGGACATGCTAGGCTTGTATAGGTAGGTTCTGGACTGGTTTGATTTTCTTTTTGATTGGTTATTCTGATTCTTGTTGAGATACTCAAGTATCCAAACACAATTTTTTGCAAGGCAACAAATAATTAGTGTCGTGCTCAGTATGTACGCAAGGCTTCTATCTAGTTCACTGAATCCATGAGTACATCAACGTGAATTTGTATGATCATTCCCTCATATTATACTCATGTATAAAGAAACCTTTTGATGGATTTCTTGGCTGATCCTGGGATTATGCACGCTTTCATAAATTATGCCAAGGGAAATCTAGGTCTCAACTCTTTTAAAGATCATGCCTAGGGAAATCTAGGTAGCCATGCTTTTATAGATTATCTGTCAAATATTGTAATCCTTTTCGTGTTCAGTACCAGCCATTCTTGCATATTAGTTGTTAAATATGTTCTTAATTCGAATTGTCTCTGTATGTACGCAGTGACACGGGAAGACGGCGACGGGGCTGACCAGTGACAGCACATGGCTGTGGTTGTTGGGAGGGTGCTGCACGCTAGTGAGGGGTGGCGGCCAACGGCCATAAGGACTTGGACTCCTGCAGGAAGTCAAGCTGCTCGCCACCAAGGCTCACCGGGGCGACCTGGCTGCTGCCGCTCAGGAGCTCGTCGACATCAGCTTCCAAAGGTACATCATTGGTCGTGCTCGAATCGACTGGTATTAATGTGCAAAATCTGTTGTGCATGCTGCCTCGTCTGCTTATGCTTGTCTGAGAGCTGCTATTACAGTTGATATTGCCCACCGTATGGAAATGAGTCTCTAGTATTCAGCTGCTAGTTTATGCGTCAAGTCGTGGCAAATTAATTAAATATGCTTTGCATGTAGAAAACAAGTACTCCCTCCATCGGAAATGGTTGGCATAGATTTGTCTAAATACGGATGTATCTACACACTAAAACATGTCTAGATACATACATCCGTATTTAGACAACTCCATGTCTATCATTTCCAATTGGAGGGAGTAAGATTTATTGTGTCAGTGAGCCAAAACGATAACAGTAGCCCTCTCACTCGTTTTCAGATAATTCAATACTGCTGTATGTCTTCTTGTTTGCAGATTAGTCAGTGCAAGCACCCGTTTGCATATTTATTAGAGGACATTATTAATGTTGCTTGTGGAAGGCTTTGCCGTTGCAGCTGAATACATGCTTGCTATTTGCACACCATAGATGCTGGCCATGCCAGGCTTGTATAGGGTAGCTTCTGGACTGGTTTGGTTTCCTTGTTGATTTGTATAGGTAGCTTCATGACTGTTGCATGCTCTACTACACACGAGTAGTGAGTTTTGGATGCTAGGCATGGAGATGAAGCTCCTGGGAACCATTTGGCTGGGTAAAGACCTCCCCCGTGTTAAGTTACAGCTTGATTCGGTCTTTTGAACTATGTAGTTCTGTAATCAAATTCCAAGTGTGCTGCAAAATGACCTTAGCAATCTTACAGGAGGGGAGGGGCTTTTGTTTGACTGTTTTGTCCGCAAAGCTGCAAGGCTTGCGGCAATTTGTACCTTTAGATATCCTCCGTAAAGAAACTTGTATGCTGATGCAACTTCAAACCTCCTTTGTTGTTGTCTTGTTGATCTTGTTCAACTTCCGGTATTTGCTACTGCTCTACATTTTTAGAAGTATGCATTTGATACTGTGTGTTGGCTTATGGCCTTTCAGGTCCTTGTCAGTTCCCGGAAATGCGCAATATTCGACCAGCTTGGGAAGAAGGGGTCTTCCTTGTACCCAGGTGGTGCCAAGGACACCTCATTCCACTTTAATCGGAGGAGGCGGATGTATTTCCTTTTTGGATTATCTTGGCCAATTCGTGGCATGGTTGGATGTGTGGAGCGGCATCGGTGAGGGCTCACCGCAGTGACGACTACACGCTCGCTGCTTGTATGCCTACCCAGATATCACCTCCGTCTCCACGGCTCAGGGCTACTCGTGTCTGCATGGGTTCCACAGATGTTGGATATGCTAGCCTTGTATAGATAGGTTGATGACTGGTTTGATTTCCGTTTTTTGATTGGTGTGGAATGATTGGTTATTCCGATTCTTGTTGAAATACTCAAGTAGTATCCAAAGCTGTTGCTCCCAAGCAGGGCGCCTTAGTGGAGTTTGTATACACTATAAGTAATGTACCTAACTGCAGGTTGCTGAAACGTATGTTTTCTTAGCTGAAAATAAATGAAGTTGTGGTTGTCTGTTGTATTCTCAAACGAATAGTACTACCAGCACTTTAGTGGTGAATATATGTGTGTTTCCAATCATTGGAATGACCTAGCTACTCAAATTTCAGTCTCTCGTCGATGTCAAACTGCATTTTTTGTGAAATATAAATGTTTTTGAGCCATGTCGTCGGTGTCTTCCTCTGTTTGCATGTTCCCAAAGCGGCCTCTTAAGAGTTGTACCATGTAGTTCCTCTGTTTGCGATTCTCTGGAGAAGGATTTTGGATTTATAAGAAACTTCCCTAATTATGTTGTATTCTCAAACGAATAGTACCTCTTTCTCTCTCTGGAGAATAACTGCAGCACGCCCCACGAGTACTATTTCTCTCTCAACGCAATCCGTGGCAACAAAATGATCGTTGTTTCCATACATGCAAAATATATATAATAATAGTTAAAAGCGGGAGCATTAGTAGCACCGCACCTGGAATTGCGTTGTTGCCATACAAACTATCCGGATTTTCCCATCATCACTTCGCCATTTGGTCTCGTCCTTGTCGATTCGATTGCGACTGGATACCTGGCGAGAGAGAATGGACCGGAATAAACTGTGAAGGCGAACGGCACGGTTTTTGGTTTTGCACCGAAAAATATTGTGAAGGCAAACCACACTGTTCTTGGGTATCAAAAACAAAAAACAGAGAGCCAAACAAGGCATTTTCTCAGCTAACGGAAGAAACACCATAACTACCCCGCTAGGAAAGAAATCGGGGCGCCGCAAAATTAATTGTGGATTGACAACCATACGAGCCATAACTAGCATGCCTCCTCGTTTAACGTGGCATCTGGTCTCACAATGCTATGTCAGCAATCCATGGCACCCGACATCTTTGCCGTCCATCATCTCCATCTAGTCGATTGACCCTCCTACTTTCTTGCTGGGCATCGGGAACAAAACCTGCAAAAGGCCAAAAAGCTATTGGTCCAAAGCATAATGGAAGCAAATGAAAACTTTTTAAGCAAAAATGGTGTCATAAACTCACATTGGAGTTGCCTATTTATGTGGTCCATCTCGCCAAGAACATAATCCTCGCGTTGGGTAGCAAAACTTGGCTTGGAACGCAGTAGCTCCAACTCAGATCGAGTGTTTTTGAGTTCTTGCTCTAGTTCATTCACTCGATTCTTTGCAAGAGCAAGTGCCCTCGTATCATCCCTTGCTCGACTGGATGTTCGAGTGTGAGAGGGAGAAGGTCCACCAGACTCGCACTCTTGTGGCTGGTTCATAAAACGCAACATTCAGAAGCCCGGATACACGAAGTTGCAAAATTCAGATGATTCAGCAAATTTCATTCAAACAATAGCACCCAAAAGTATATACTAGCATAAACATAAGTAGTAAAAGCATACATGCCAGGTTCGAGTAATCAAGTTACAGAATAAAAAGTTCCTTGGCCTGTGAGATGGATTCTACCCTAGTTTTACGCGACTGGGCCCTAACAGTTTCAGCCCGGCGCTCCATAGTATGGACGCAGATTTCGCTCAGACGTGTAGCTGGCTCGGTTACACCTCTGAATGATAGTGGCCTTCCATCAGGCTTTTTCGGGTAGTCCGATAAAGCACTGTCGAAATCGGCCTCTACACCATTGCCTAACAAAAGCCTGAGGGTGTACTCCGAGCCGCGTACCGTACATTCGTGGGCAAAATCCGCCACAATCGACGATCTTTCGCCAAAAGCTGCAGCCAGTCCTTCTGCAGTCGAGGGAGCGGCGGCTGTAGGACACATCCCCGCGTGCAAATTGCTAAGGGTGCTGGTCATGGTAGCCAGTTCGCCTTTGGTCTTGGACAACACAGACTCGAGTTCCGTTATTGCATCATCGAGTGACAGTGAGTCACTCGATGGCTTAGTGGAAGCCGAGGTGCCTTCGGAACCTTCAAAATTCAGAAAGCAGAAGTTATGAGCAAAAGCTGCTAAAATAACCAAAGAGCTACTCACAAAAATAGTACATTCACCTTTGGCAGAACGGGCCAAGCCCAATAGACGTGCAGCAAGCTCCTTATCGCGGCGAGTGGTTGCGTCCTGAGCATCAGCAAGTGCTTTCTTCGATTCAGACTGCTGGGTGGAGAGCTTGGTCTGCAAGTCCTGCACTTGTTTCATCCGGCCTTCCACTTGCTCCTCAGCTGACTTCTTGTTTTCTGCGGAGTTCAAAAACATTCTCGATTAGTATCATAACTTCAAAAGAAGGGAAGAGTTTTTAGCAAAAAACATTTACGCGCAAGCTCAGTCGAAGTTGACTGTAGGGAGTCCCTCTCTTGCTCCACCCGAACAAAGGACTGGACCCAAGGGGCCAGGGCGGCATACATAGGCTGAAACAGAATACGCATGTGATCGTCCAGTGGAGAAGAAACAAAATTTTCAAATATAAGTAATAACAGAAGCACTCATGTGATCAGTCCAAGAGGCAGGCTTGGAGGAGGAAGCTACGACATCCGCGGTTGGGGCAGCCTTCTCCTTGTTCAAATCGGCAGCCATCAGCTCAGTTGCGTCCTTGGCCGCTTCAAGAATAGTGCCTTGTGCTGCCTCTGGAAGGGTGGATGGCTGCGCCACAATCGACGTGTCCGCGACTGGAGGGGGAGATGGCGATTTGCCACTGGTATCAAAAAGCAAAAACACATGCAATCAAAAAACAAAAACTATAAAGGCGCGGCTGCAAATATAGGAATAGAACATTAAGCAAACCTTGGCTCATCTTCTTCATCGAAATCAGGTTCGTCACCAAGAGAGAAAACACCCAGTCGAGAGGTGTTACTCGAAGTGGCAGGAGGACGAGAGGCCAGAGGGGAGACAGTTAGGGGGTGGCTTTTTGCAGGAGAAGGGATGCCCGAGTTACCGGTGTCCCCTTGCTCATCCTCCGTACTCGAAGACTCCGGAAGAACCAAACGCTGGCGTTTAGGCTTGCGAGGACCTTGCTCAGCATCTGATTCATCCGAAGCATCCGCTACAACCTGTTCCACCTCTTCCCCTGTTTCTTCTTCGGGATTCTCCTGAGGAGTCGAGTGAGCAGAAGCATGGTCAGCAATGGGCAGCTTGGTTTCCTCCTGTACTGCCGTCTCCACAGTAGGCCCGGCTTCGGGTAGAGGAGGGAGAGAGGTAGTAGTCGAGTGACCCTATATAGCAAGTACAATTCATAATCATAAGAACGGAAGCAAAAAGGATGCAAAGGCAGATGGTGAGGCATAAAAAACGGCAAAAAAGAATCACTCACTGCGGGTAAGGCCTTCTCTGGCCCGTAGGGGACATGGGAAAAGTTGAAGTCGATTTTTGTGGAAGCTTTGATGCTCGTGATTTTCTTCACCTGAGCACTGAGCTCCTTTGGCGTCAACTCGGAGGCGCTCATCCTGGTGCTGTCGAGTGGACCCTCATACTGCCACATCGGTGGGCACGAAGGCGCATGGGCCACACTCGCATCTTCAAATAAGTGCTGATCAACTGAATACCAGAAACAGTCTTCAGCAACTTTCCAATTTCATTCAGCAAAGGGGTGGCTTCTTTGGCTTCAGCAGGAGAGATGGGGTGGTCCCAGGCCACCGTCTTCTTCGGAGGATTCTCAATCGAAAAAGCTGGGAGCACCACTTGGTCGACTGGCACATAGAACCATTTGGTCCGCCAACCTTGGGCAGAGTCGACTGTCTTCAAGCTAAAGTAATGCGAATCGCTTCGCACTTGTACTTGAAATCCACCCACCGGGCAAGGGCGTTTACCCCGGCAATTGTGGCGCACCTTGAAGATATGCTTCCACAATGCCAGTTGGGGGACACTCCTAAGAAACACTCGCAAAGCACCATGAAACAAGCGATATGCATAATGCTGTTGGGAGTAAGATCATGAATCTGTAGGCCATAGGCGTACAGAAGCCCTCGCACAAAATCATGCAAAGGGAGAGAGAAGCCGCGGGGATGGAATTCAGCGAAGCAGACGCGTTCGCCGTTGCGAGGGTCAGGGCGTACCTCCAGACCTGGAGCACGCGTGGCCAGCTGGTCAGCTGGTGGCAGCCAACCCTTATGACGGTATTCAGAAAGTGTATCCTCGGTTACACTGGATCTGGTCCAGTCACCGGGGATCTTCAAAAGCGCATCGGCAGGCTCACTTTCCGTGGCCGCATCCTTCCCCTTGTCCGATGGATCGGTGGCGGAGGCAGTTGCAGCAGCACGCTTGATCTTCTTTGGCGCCATTGCGCAAGGAGCAAGCGGCAGAGAGCTTGGGAGGCAGAGCAATGGTGGGCGGTGCGCGAGGAAGAAGAGGAACAGAGGAAGTGAATGGCAAGTAAATCAGAATCTTGTGCAAATATTGCTACTTACCGCACAACGCAAAACCCATCGTAATCGTCCGTCCTAATGCACATAGCATCTGGCCGTACACGTGGCGGGCGCAGAGAGCAACCGTCGCATCCCACGTCGCCCACTACGCACAAAACCCTAGGAGGTTATGATGGCGCGGCGAAAAATTCGCCACGTCCGGTCAAATCAAAGCTAAAACGGCGTCTTTTGCGGTCAAAACTCTGAGCATTGGGCCCACACAGACACGTCTTGTCAAATTGGCGGGCGCACGCCAAAGACATCATGAATGACGTCAGGGGCAGTGATAACGTCCACATTCGAGTGGTGGGTTCGAGAATACAATCGACGCAAGGATTCGACTAGCAAAGGTACTCCCATGGGAGCATATCAAAATTTTGTTGCGATTGATCAAAAAGGAGCAAAATTATTGAGATTATCCTCTACTTCAAACGAAATAAAGCATAATCTCGGGGGCTACTCCCATGGGAGCGCTGACGCGCTCCCATAGATTTCAAAGACAAAATATTTCGATTGACAAAAAGCAGAGTAAAAGAATGATTTGAGATTGTTCTCTATTGCAAGGCAATAAACCACAATCTCGGGGGCTACTCCCATGTGAGCGTGATGACCCACAAGTATAGGGATCGCAACAGTCTTCGAGGGAAGTAAAACCCAATTTATTGATTCGACACAAGGGGAGCCAAAGAATACTTGAGAGCCTTAACAGCGGAGTTGTCAATTCAGCTGCACCTGTGAATAGTCTTGCTCGACACAGATTATCAGTAGCAACAGTTTTATAGCAGTAGTAGCGGTGAAATAACAGCAGCAGTAAATAGAGACAGCAGTAGTGATTGCAGTAAACAGTAGGATTAAAACACTGTAGGCATAGGGATGGATGTGCGGGCGCTGCATGGATAAGATAGCTCATATAATAATCAAGACATAGGCATTGCAGATAATAATGATAAAGCATCCAAGTACTAAGTAAACGTAGGCATGTGTTCCGTATATAGTCGTACGTGCTCGCAATGAGAAACTTGTACAACATCTTCTGTCCTACTAGCCGGTGGCAGCCGGGCCTCAAGGGAATCTACTGGTAATTAAGGTACTCCTTTTAATAAAGTACCGGAGCAAAGCATTAACACGCAGTGAACACATGTGATCCTCACATCGCAGCCATTCCCCTCGGCTGTCCCAATTATTGTCACTTTGGGACCGCGGGTTCCGGACAACAATATGTGTATACAACTTGCAGGTATGATCAATAAACAGTGCATATCATTATGAAACAATAACATGTTCAGATCTGAAATCATGGCACTCGGGCCCTAGTGACAAGCATTAAGCTCAACAAGTTGCAACAACATCAATAAGTACTAACAACGGATACTGGGCACCATGCCCTAATGATCTTATAGCTTATTACATGAACAATTTCATCCAATCCCTACCATCCCCTCAGCCTACAGCAGGGAATTACTCACACATGGATGGGGGAAACATGGATGGTCGATGGAGAAGCGTCGGTGATGATGATGGCGATGATCTCCTCCAATTCCCCGTCCCGGCGGAGTGCCAGAACGGAGTTTCTGGTCCCCGAAATAGGTTTCGCGATGGTGGCGGCGTACGGTGATGTTTCTGGATGAAGTGGACGACCCCCCGACGTTTTTAGGTCAGAAGGGTTAAGTAGTCGAAAGGGGGACTCGGGGAGGTGCCCGAGGCGCCCTCCTCATAGGCTGGCGCGGCAGGCCCCTTGGCCGCGCCACCATGTGGTTTGGGCCACTCGTGGCCCATCTCCGCCTCCCCTTCTGACTCCGTGAGTCTTCTGGTAAAATAGGAGGTTTGCGATCTTTTCTGGTGTTTTTCCCGAAAGTTGACTTTCTGCACAAAAACAAGACACCAGGGCAATTCTGCTGAAAACAGCGTTAGTCCGCATTAGTTGTATTCAAAACACACAAGTTAGAGGTAAAACAATAGCAAAAGTGTTCGGGCAAATAGATACGTTTTGGACGTATCAACTCCCCCCAAGCTTAGCTTATTGCTTGTCCTCAAGCAATTCAGTTAAAAACTGAGTGCGATAAAAGACTTTCACGAACGCATTTGCTTCATATGATGCACATATTCCCACTATATGTACAAATGCTTAGGCAATTCAAGATGAGGCAAATGCAAATAATGTCACTCAATAGGCATGTAAACTATGAAAAGATACCAACATACTAATAGCAACAAGCATGAAACATATTAATTCACAAGATTGTAATGCTCATAATAGGATATGATAAGATGGTATCTCGCTTGTGAAAGTGCATGTGTTGCCCCATGCGTGGTTTTGGTAATTAATGACAATTCTTATGGACTAATGTTTGCTTTGAGATATTCTTGTAGATCTTGTCCATAGGAAAGATTGGAGTTCATGTGTTGGACTCTAGAAGCTTATAAGATGACCAAGATTTTATTCAAGGGTTTATATGAAGAATGGTCTTATATTGAGTTGAGCATATCGCAAGTATGTCTTGAAGAATAGAATACCGTGGATATTCATGCTCATCTTCAAGACATCATCATTGATCAAGAAAGAAGAAAAGATACAAAGTTGATCAAGGCTAAGTGGAAAGGATGGATTCAAGTGATCAACACACAAAGCTACATGTTGTACCATGTGGGATCTTGTGATCTAATGGTATGGTAAGCAATCGTCTATATAGCTTTGTGAACTAACCCATATATGTATGTGGAGTATCTATGCGGGGTTAGGTATCTTCCCATGGGCGTGCATCAAAAGGAAGTTCCATATAGTTCATGGCGGATGACGTCAAGCGGTGGTCGTCATCAAGATAATGGCCAAGTGAAGATGTTCCTAAAAGTGGCTCTCCCATATTGTGTATGTGGGAGCATTTCAAGTTCCATATAACCCATGGCGGATGACGTCAAGCCGTGGTCGTCATCAAGATAATGGCCAAGTGAAGGTGTTCCTAAAAGTGGCTCTCCCATATTGTGTATGGGGGAGCATTTCACAAGCCTTCACCAAGCGGAGCGCAATCAAGAAAGGTGATCCAACTTGAGGTGATCAAGATCGTCATCATCTAGCTCAAGTGGATTGCGCAAGGCAAAGGTATGACCTTGATAGGGTTTCTATTTTACCGGTCTCATGGTGTTAGTAAGAGACCGGATTATAGGATAGATGTCACACTTTCAAGAGGGGCTCTCGAATGAGTAACTTGATCGTATCATTCGGAGAGAGCTCAAACCTTTGCATACTTGGCATCATCTTCTTGGTTCTTATTTGGCTTTCCTCCATGTTTGATTTTAGAGCTTGTCATGATCTTCACGGCAAGCTCAAGTTCATCAAAAACGGATTTCGTATGGAAAACTTATCGCGTTTTTTGTGTTGGAGGTTTTACCGGTTGTTCTATTTTCGAGAGGTCTAACCTTTACTCATTTGGTTTTAAGATTCATTGTTGGACAATGATGTTTCTCTGTATAATCTTGAAGAGCTCGTTGTTGTGATTCCAACGAGCCAAAGATCATCGAAAACGGAGTCCGGATGCAAAAGTTATTGTCGTTTTGGTGTTCGCTATTTTGCTGTTTTTCCTGTGCCGGTAGTACCGCCCTCGGTACCGCCAGAAAACGGGTTCTGAAGCCCTTATCCGGTAGTACCGCTGGGTTAAGAGGTAGTACCGCTGCCTGGAAGTTTTTTTCATCCTGTTGTGTCTTCCAGACCTCCCAGGGGGCGGTAGTACCGCCTAAACCAGCGGTAGTACCGCCCCGGCGCGATTCTGCTCCCAACGGTTAGATATTTGGGTGACCTATTTAAGGGGCCTTCTTCCCCAATGGTTCCCCAACCTTTCTTGCAAGTTTTACCTCCATTGTTGACCTCCAAAAGCTTACTTTCTCTCAATCCCTCCAATGATTCTTGCTCATTCTTGAGGGAAACAAGAGAGAAGATCTAGATCTACATCTCCACCAATCAATCTCTCCTCTAAGTGAGGGGAGCATATTGGATCTAGATCTTGGGATTCATTTGTTGCTTCCTTGCTCTTCCTTTCATCTTCCTCCATAGTATTAGTTGCTTTGGTGGGATTTGAGAGTGAATTGCTTTGAGCACTTCTTGTGTTCTTGCCATTGCATTAGGTGCATCGGTTTGAGTTCTCCACGGTGATATGTGGAAGTGAAGTTTGAGAAGCTCATTACTCTTTGTGGTTCTCGTTGCATCTTGGGTTGCTTGTAACCCTAGGTGCCTTTGTGAGTCTCGGAGGAAGTCCAAGGCATTGTTGGGAGGCTCCAACTCATTGTGGAGTTCCCCGACCTTTGTGTATCGGTTTGGTCAACGCCTTCAAGTCGACCTCATAGTGGAACGAGCCAATCCCTCACGGGTGAAGCTCACGGAGAATAGGGTGAGCACATCCGTGCTATTGGAGCGCCTAGGTGGCTCCACACCCCTCCAACGTAGACGTACTTCCATTGGGAAGGAACTACGGGAAACATCTCCTCGTGTCCACTTTGCGGTTACTTCTATACCCAAACCTTTACTTATGCATTTACCTTTGTGATAGCCATCGAGCTTGAAGTTATCTATTGCTATCACTTAGTTGTTTATCTTGCTTAGCTAAGTTGTTGGTGCACATAGGTGAACCTAGCTTGTTTAGGTTTTGTGCTTGATAAATTAAACGCTAGTTTTATTCCGCATTTATTCAAGCCTAAACCGTAATTATTTTAAAACGCCTATTCACCCCCCCCTCTAGGCGACATCCTCGATCTTTCAGCTTGCCCGTTTTTGTACAGCAAAACATAAATGCCCAGGCACCTCTGAAGTTCATGGGAAGACTAGAATCAAAGATATCAAAGATAAAAGCATCAAAGTTATATCATAGTTAACCACATTCTGGGACAAGCACATTACACTAAGAATGACAACTATGCTCTCGAGAAAGTGCTCAAAGAAAGGTGGTGACTCAACATGAAAGTAAAAGATTGGCCCTTCGCAGAGGGAAGCAGAGATTATCATGTGCTAGAGCTTTTCATTTTTAAAACAGAAGCAAAATTGTTTTGGGAAGTGTTTGTTGTTGTCAACGAATGGTAGTGGGTACTCTAACCCCCTTGTCAACCAGACTTTCAAGAGCGGCTCCCATGAAGGACGTTATTTCTACCAGCAAGGTAGATCATCCCTCTTCTCTTTTGTTTACACATGTATTTTAGTTTCATTATGGGTGACACTCCCCCCAACCTTTGCTTGCACAAGCCATGGCTAACCGAATCCTCGGGTGCCTTCCAACATTCACATACCATGGAGGAGTGTCTATTGCAAAATTAAGTTGCTTACTGATAAATCAGGGCAAAACATGTGAAGAGAATTATTAATGAAAGTTGTAATTAATTGGGGCTGGGCACCCCGTTGCCAGCTCTTTTTGCAAAATTATTGGATAAGCGGATGTATATGCCACTAGTCCATTGGTGAAAGTCTGTCAGAAGTAAATGACAAGATTGAAAGATAAAACACCACATACTTCCTCATGAGCTATAAAACATTGACACAAATTGAGAAGTACTTTGAAGGTTTTAAAGGTAGCACATGAAAATTTACTTGAATGGTTCGAAATGCCATGCATAGGTATTTATGGTGGACACTTTGGAATAACTTGGTTTTCATGGTTTTGGAAGCACGAGCAGCATTCCCGCTCAGTACAAGTGAAGGCTAGCAATAGACTGGGAAGCGACAATCAAGAGAGCAATAACCGTCATAATCATGCTTGCGACAAAATGAAATTAATTGAGACATAAAAGTGATACAAGAACTCTGAGTCAAAATAAATCATCAAGGCTTAATTGACTTTTGTTTTTCAGTCATACGCATGCATGAGCATGTGCCAAGTCAATTCAAATGAATTCTTCAGAGGAGGATACCACAATGTCATACCCTCTATGAATAGAACAATGCAAGCAAACATCAACATAACATGCTACCACTATTAATAAATTGGGACCGATCATGAGAGAACAAGAACTACTAAGCATCCACTAAATGACATATACCTCACATGAACCAACTAAGCATGCTCACATAGATGAGTATATGTACAAAAATGAAAACAAATGGAGTTCATACCAGCCTCTCACCCCAACTCAAGTTGTTGTAGATCATCCTTATTGCTTTTTCACTTGTGTTGCTTCGAATGATAAGAATGAAAACCAAGCTCCATCGGAGTCACGGATGGCTGTCCAACTCTGAAAACACTATACAAAACCAAAAAGAAACAACAAATATTTTTGGGTTTTCGAGTTTTTGAAACAAGAGCAAAAAGAAACAAACAATAAAGCAAAATATTTTTGGATTTTTGAATAACAAACCGAATTTTAAAACTAAACAAACTAATACTGAAACTTAAAGAAACAAATGAAGAGAAACAACAGAAATATTTTTGGTCTTTTTGTGTTTTGGAATGCAGCAATAAAAGGTAAACAATTAAAAAAAGAAAGAAAACTGCAACATGGATATACAAAGTATCGACAAGATATGATATGTAAATGAGTGAGATGTCGATATACCTCCCCCCAAGCTTAGGCTTTTGGCCTAAGTGGAGATCAATAATAACGCGGGTAGAACTCCAAGCCGGCGGGTCATACTGGGCGTGCTCAACATCCGGCTCCGCTGAGGAAGATGAGGCAGAGGGTCCAGCATCCCAGGATAGGGGCGCGAGCCCCCAGTCCCGGAAAACTGAGTGGAGTCCTCGTCCGCCCATTCTCCATCGTCCTCTGTGTGCAGGGCATGATCCCTCAAGTATGCATCGAATTCATCCTCGGTGACTGACCAAACATTCCTGAAACCAAGATCAAACAAACGTGGTGCAGGCAAAGCGACTATTCGCTCAGATTTAACCATTTTCCACCTCCCCTTCTTGGCAAAAGGCACCTCATAAGATAGATTATTCAAAGTAGACCAACTAGTAACAAAGCCATGCCTCCCCATGGAAGCAAAATCGAGCCTCTCTAAAGGAAGCTGCAAATCATTAGGGAGAGCTACTACACCATGCATAGCTAATAAACGAGAAGCAATGAGTCCTCCACAAAATCCACCTTTCTCGCGATTGGCAGCAATGCGAAAGGCTATCAAGGCACCCAAATTATAACTCTTATCATGTTGCAAGGCTGCTGCTAGGAAAGCTAAATCAGGAATGGATAATTTATTTGCAGTCTTCCTAGCAAGTACACACCTCGTAATGAAGTAAGCAAAATATCGAATGCATGGAAATTGAATACTTCGAATTTTACCGCTTTCATCTGAGTAGGTTCTTCCTTGACATATTACCTCGTATAGGTCCGTCAAATGCTTGGGTTGCCCATGTATCTTCCCTCGTGATCCCCATTGCGGCACCCTAATTGCTGCACAAAAAGCATCAAAAGGCAAGTGGACACTTTTGTTGTAAATTTTATAGTGAACCATAGGGTTAGGTGAAGACCAATCAAATCTAAAGTCCTGCACCACAGACACAGTTAACTTTGCATATTGGTAGGGTTCTCCCTCTACAAAATCACTCAATCCTGTATTAGAGACAAGAGTACGAAAATCACGCAAGATCCCCGAACTTCTCATGAATTCCAAGCATGGATAGCAGGATGGGAACACTCCTTCTTCACGATGGATCCCCATGACCTCAGGAACCACCAATTCATATTGATTTAGTTGGTGTTCATTTCCCTCCATCCTCTGAAATTTTTGACACATATCATAAAAATTATCTTTGAAGCATACAAATGAGGGGAACTACTATATGACTTGCTAGAGGACTAAACATGCATCAAAACTGATTATATCAACATAGAACAAGCATGCATACTCACTTAACAAGTCACCTACAGCAGCAAAATACTCAAGGTATACTCTACTAAACAAAATTCTACTTGGATACATGGAGGAGTCACATACCGGAGAGCAAATGGTCCAAATTTCAGCAACAAAGATGGGCTGAGCAAGGAGATCGAAAAATCTCGAGCAAGAGCAGCAAGAACACGGGTTTGAGCAATGGTGGTGTGTTTGTCGGGAGAGAGAAAGAAATGAGAGGAAGATGGGTGAGTGGAGGGCCAGGTGGGGCCCACACCATGCCACGGCGCGGCCACACCCCTGCCGCGCGGTGGGGTGGTGTGGTGGCATGGTGGGTCCCCCTGGTCAGCTCCAGGCACTCCCACATTCCTCTTTAAAAACTAATATTTATGGTATAATTTTCAGAAATTTTTGAAAACTTTCATTTTGCACATTTTCTGGATATTTAAATAATAAACTTAGAGCAGAAATAGAATTTTATAAAGACCAGTTTCAACTAAAACTTTGCAAGTTCAGTAACACAACAGTAGGTAAAACAAAGTTGAAGAAAGAAATGTTGTTTAGCTCTTTTATGTATGCAAATACATTTGATAGCAAGGTTGATCAAGTCTTGGCACCAAATAAATTTACATGACACAAATGATTTAAACATCATAAACACTCATGTTACCTTGTATTGTATTGATATGGATCCAATCATAATGTTTTGATATCCTTCTTGATGATCATATATAGGGCAATCAATACTTCCCACTTTGATAGTTTTAAAATTGGAGATGGTATTGACTCCATAAATCTTGTCAACTTTCTTGGGGAAATAAACAGTATGTTCTTTATCATTAACATTGAAAGTTACTTTTCCTTTATTGCAATCAATAACAGCACCTGCAGTATTTAGAAAAGGTCTTCCAAGAATAATAGACATATTATCATCTTCAGGCATTTCAAGAACAACAAAATCAGTCAAAATTAAACAATTGTTAGCTACTTGAACAGGGACATCCTCACAAATGCCAACAGGAACAGCAGTAGATTTATCAGCCATTTGCAAAGATATATCAGTAGGTATCAATTTATCAAGATAGAGTCTCTTATAAAGAGAAAAAGGCATAACACTAACTCCTGCTCCCAAATCACATAAAGCAGTTCTAACATAATTATTCTTGATGGAGCAAGGGATGGTTGGTATACCTGGATCTCCAAGCTTCTTAGGAACCTTGCCATTGAAAGAATAATTAGCAAGCATAGTAGAAATTTCCTCATTAGGAATTTTCCTTTGTTAGAAACAATATCTTTCATATACTTTGAGTAAGGAGGCAATTTAATAGCATCAGTCAAAGGAATTTGCAAAACAAGGGTTTCATCCATTCACAAATTTATTATAATGTTCTTCTTCCTTTGATTTTAGTTTCTTAGTTGGAAAAGGCATTTGCTTTTGAACCCAAGGTTCCCTTTCATTACCATGTTTCTTAGCAATGAAATCTTCCTTAGTGTACTTTGTGTTTTTAGTATGCTTTTCAGGTTCCTTTTCACTAACTTCTTTATCAAGAGCATCATTTTTATCCTTATCACTATCAAGTTCATTACCACTTTCAGTTTCAGCATCAGAGATAGATATACTATTAGGATCATTAACAGTTTCAGAGGATTCTACAACATTTTTATGTTTCTTCTTCTTCTTTTTCTTAGAAGGAGAAACTGGATTTTCAGCTAGTTGAGAATCTTGTTCAATTCTTTTAGGATGTCCCTCAGGATATAAAGGATCCTGAGTATGAGCTCCACTTCTAGTGCTAACATAGACAGGTTTTAATTTTTCCTTAGAAGCATTGGCTAACATGTCTTGTTGCACTTTAGTGAGTTGATCAATTTGAGTTTGAACCATATGGAAATGTTTAATAAGCATCTTAACATCATTGGAGGTTCTCTCCACAATATCATGCAACTTACTAATAGCTAGAGAATTTTCATGCAAATGATTCTCTACTCTCATATTAAAATTATCTGCTTAATAACATAATTATCAAATTCATCTAAGCATTGATCAGGTGGTTTAGAGTAGGGAATATCTCCTTCATCGAACCTGTGGAGAGAGTGAACCTCAATTATGGATGGATGAGGAATTGGCTTACACAAATCTTCAATAGGTGGAAGGTTCTTCACATCTTCAGATTTAATACCCTTCTCAATGAGAGTCTTCTTGGCCTCCCTCATTGTTTCATCATTCAATTCAATCATACCTCCCCTCTTCTTTGATATTGGTGTCGGTGTAGGTGTGGGGGTCGGCGCAGGTAGAGTCCAATCATCATAATTCTGGCTGATTTTAGCCAATAATTCTTCAGCTTCTTCAGGGGTTCTTTTCCTGAAAACACAACTAGCACAACTATCCAGATATGCTCTAGATTCAATAGTTAGTCCACTATATCAAGTAGATCATGCTTTTCCAAATCATGTCCAGGCCGAGCTCTGATAAGAGAGCAAAACCTTGTCCATGCCTCTGGAAGTTTCTCTTCATCTTCCTGGTCAAAGTTATAAATTCTTTGCAAAGCATCATGTTTAGCACTAGCAGGGAAATATTTCTGAAAGAAAACATCAAGCAAACCAGTAGGACTAGTAATAGAACCAGGAGACAAGTTGTTATACCAAGCTTTAGCATCATCTTTTAATGAGAAAGGAAAAATCTTAGCAACAAAGTAGCTACGCTTCTTAATATCATCAGAAAATAAGCCACTCAAAGTAGAGAGCTCATTCATGTGCTCTACAGCACTTTCACTCTTAGTGCCACAAAAAGGAGTTTTCTCAACAATAGATATATGAGATAAATCAAGAGAAAAATCATAATCCTTATCTTTAATGTTTATAGGAGAAGTGGCAAACTTAGGATCAGGTGACAACTTGTATTTAACAGCATGTTGTGCAAGAAAATTTCTCATATTACTTGCACCAGTAGTAGCATTACATTTATCAATAAAATCATCATCAAGTTCCACATAAGTTTCATCAGGATCATCATCACAAGTATAATCCCTTAACTCAGGTGAATAAACAGGAGTAGTAGGACTTCCATTAGGTGTTCTAGTATTTTCAAGTTGTTTAGACTTAGCAATAGCAGCATCTAAAAGTGGACCTAATGAAATATTCTCATCAATCACAGTAGAAGCATCATCAACATTATCAGAGGCAATTTCAGATTCAGCAGTAGTACCAACACGTGAAGATTGTGGTGGTGTAACAAGTTGACTCAATACAGATGGTGAGTCAAGAGCAGCAGAGGTACTAAGTGTCGTACCTTTTCTTGTAGTGGAGGGCAATACATGGACCCTCTCATCACGAGCTTTACCCATGATGAATAAATTTCAGCGAGCAGTATAGATCACAAGTGAACTCCCAAATAAAGCTATGCTCCCCGGCAACGGCGCCAGAAAATAGTCTTGATGACCCACAAGTATAGGGGATCGCAACAGTCTTCGAGGGAAGTAAAACCCAATTTATTGATTCGACACAAGGGGAGCCAAAGAATACTTGAGAGCCTTAACAGCGGAGTTGTCAATTCAGCTGCACCTGTGAATAGTCTTGCTCGACACAGATTATCAGTAGCAACAGTTTTATAGCAGTAGTAGCGGTGAAATAATAGCAGCAGTAAATAGAGACAGCAGTAGTGATTGCAGTAAACAGTAGGATTAAAACACTGTAGGCATAGGGATGGATGAACGGGCGCTGCATGGATAAGATAGCTCATATAATAATCAAGACATAGGCATTGCAGATAATAATGATAAAGCATCCAAGTACTAAGTAAACGTAGGCATGTGTTCCGTATATAGTCGTACGTGCTCGCAATGAGAAACTTGTACAACATCTTCTGTCCTACCAGCCGGTGGCAGCCGGGCCTCAAGGGAATCTACTGGTAATTAAGGTACTCCTTTTAATAAGTACCGGAGCAAAGCATTAACACGCAGTGAACACATGTGATCCTCACATCGCAGCCATTCCCCTCGGCTGTCCCAATTATTGTCACTTTGGGACCGCGGGTTCCGGACAACAATATGTGTATACAACTTGCAGGTATGATCAATAAACAGTGCATATCATTATGAAACAATAACATGTTCAGATCTGAAATCATGGCACTCGGGCCCTAGTGACAAGCATTAAGCTCAACAAGTTGCAACAACATCAATAAGTACTAACAACGGATACTGGGCACCATGCCCTAATGATCTTATAGCTTATTACATGAACAATCTCATCCAATCCCTACCATCCCCCTCAGCCTACAGCAGGGAATTACTCACACATGGATGGGGGAAACATGGATGGTCGATGGAGAAGCGTCGGTGATGATGATGGCGATGATCTCCTCCAATTCCCCGTCCCGGCGGAGTGCCAGAACGGAGTTTCTGGTCCCCGAAATAGGTTTCGCGATGGTGGCGGCGTACGGTGATGTTTCTGGATGAAGTGGACGACCCCCCGACGTTTTTAGGTCAGAAGGGTTAAGTAGTCGAAAGGGGGACTCGGGGAGGTGCCCGAGGCGCCCTCCTCATAGGCTGGCGCGGCAGGCCCTTGGCCGCGCCACCATGTGGTTTGGGCCACTCGTGGCCCATCTCCGCCTCCCCTTCTGGCTCCGTGAGTCTTCTGGTAAAATAGGAGGTTTGCGATCTTTTCTGGTGTTTTTCCCGAAAGTTGACTTTCTGCACAAAAACAAGACACCAGGGCAATTCTGCTGAAAACAGCGTTAGTCCGCATTAGTTGTATTCAAAACACACAAGTTAGAGGTAAAACAATAGCAAAAGTGTTCGGGAAAGTAGATACGTTTTGGACGTATCAGAGCGCTGTCGCGCTCCCATAGATTTCCAAACAAGGTAAGAAAATTCACTCGAATACAGGCTCGATTGAAAGCATTAAGTACTTCAGAAAACAAAGAATCAAACTTCATAAATTCCCGACCTATGTCAATCGCAGATGTTTCGGATGCTGCATACGCAAATGTAAAGGTAAGACCCGCCGAGCAATTAAGATGGGCCGAGGGACGCTCCAACAGTGTTTTCCCTTGAAATTTTCCGTATCAACAGACATGATGAAAATCCTGACGGACGCGTTAGGTATCAAAAGTTAAACTGCAGAACGAACAGTAAGACCTACAACGGCCTAAGTCGAGTATGTCCAGTATGTTCCAGCTTCGAGTCCGAGGACTCGAACCTGATTGAAGGCTAGTATGGTTTTGCCCAAATGTGCGGTTAACTGAGCTCGATTTTTGAGTGAGTCAGGCCTACTATGTCAATATCCCTAGGCATAAATTGCAAAAGTGTTCCAGCTTCGAGTCCGGGGACTCGAATCTGATTGAAGGCTAGTATGGTTTCGCCCAAATGTGCGGTTAACTGAGCTCGATTTTCGAGTGAGTCAGGCCTACTATGTCAATATCCCTAGGCATAAATTGCAAAAGTGTTCCAGCTTCGAGTCCGGGGACTCGAATCTGATTGAAGGCTAGTATGGTTTCGCCCGAATGTGCGGTTAACTGAGCTCGATTTTCGAGTAAGTCAGGCCTACTATGTCAATATCCCTAGGCAAAATCTTGCAACTGCGTTCTAGGCTCGAATCCAGGGACTCAAGTCTGACTGGGGATTAGTGAGGTTTTTTTGTTCAAGTAAGCAGTTAGCTGAGCTCGGTATTCGAAGAGTATAAAAGCAAAGACTATGACGTGCACGATGAAGGGAGCACATGCTCGATTCTTCGAGTCAAGCAAGTACTCGGGGGCTAATGACGAGGTTATGCTCTGTGGGTACCCCAGTTTAAGGGTACCTGGTACACGTGATGATCAAAGAAGTCCAAACATTAATCGAAGCCCATGAAGGAAGGCCTAAAACGAAGAGTGTTTTCCAAGTTAGATCAAGTTATAGTCGGTTAAGGCTTTCCATATATGTAACCTTGGTCGGTTATGTTCCCCGAGACCCAGCCTCCTATATAAAGGCTGGGAGGGTGATCGATCAAGGCAAGCAATCCATAGCCACCAAAACCTCGACGAGATCTACTGCTCGTCAAACCCTTGTAACCTCCATATTCAAATCATAAACACAGACAAGCAGGAAGTAGGGGTTTTACCTCACTCGAGGGACCTGACCCTGGGTAAATCCAGCTTGTCAGCCGTCGATTCCACCAATACTACGCGTTCTCTACCACACAATCAAACCTAGGTATAGCAACCATGGGACTTGCCGAGGGCACACCTCGACACCATGGATCCCAACAGGCAACGAACGGATCGAATGCATCTCAAATTTTCTCCCACGACACCTTTGTTCCCTCCAGCCTTGAGTGTATATATACATGCCATTATCGGAGGAGCCGCGTGCGGTATCGCGTGACTTGTGACTTGGATCATGGGCGAGGGCGCGGACGCGAGCGTTGGTGCGATGGTGATGGTGAGCGAGCGATCCTCGCAGCCGGCGTCTAGCTCTTCACCGGATCCCAGCGGGTAATCCATGCTTTATTTTTATTCCCTTGTGGTTCTTCTCCTTTTGTTTTGTGTACTTGGTTCCGTGGACCGTGGATTATTCCATCGTTCCCGATCTGTAGTTCACCAATTTGTGGAAGCCACCACCGTCGTTCCTGATCTTGTTTTGGCAACACAATTTGGTACTCAACAATTATTTATGTTTCAGCATTCCAGGTAGTCGGCAAACACGTGACGGGTTGTCTCCTGCCGCGTGGCTCCTTCAACACGACAGGGCATTCTACAGCTCGGAGATAATTGACTGTCTTCACAGTTCAAACATGGCCAATGTGACATACATAGAATTTTGGTATTGTGCCTAACTCTTGATAAAATCTGATTTTGGTATTGTGCCTAATAAACCGAGATGGACGGTCAACCCACCACAAACCATAAGATTCTAGCGTTCTTGATCTTTTTGGTTAACGGTTCCGCCATATGCCCTAGACCTCCACATGGCCAAGAGTACGATCAACTGAATTTGTTGTGGCATTCACGTTTGAATGCTGTGTTTTATAAAATGGGTTTTTCAATTATCTGGCCCCAAGCCCGGCCCTCAAGGCAGTGCACACACACTTTCTTTTTCCGTCTTGTGTTTTTTTTAAAGATCTTTTTGCGACCAATTCTGACTTAGTACTAGGGACAATTGGGCTTGTTCAGATCTAGCCTCCCTAGCCCAGTGCCACATCTCACAGGCCCAGGCTTGGAACTTCAGTGCACCACGGTAAGCACCCCATAAAAGTTCGTACTCCATCTCTGCAACCTAGTCTAATGTAGCAGGTTGGAGTCTAATAAGAAGATTGAGTAGACTAGGTCTAATTTGATTTGACAGAGGCCCAGCCTTGTACATATGAAGATATATTCCCTCCATCTCGGTTTATTTAGGCATAGTTGGAGTTTCTCTGCGACCTAGGCATGTGAGGATTGCCGAGTTAATTACTTCCAAATCATGCAATTAATTAGAAAAGACCAATAAGGTTTAATCGGAAGCTCATGCATTGAACTCATTAAATGGAGCATTGGCTAACTCGCTTGCAGATTGGGGAGAGTAAGGGGTTGAGAACATTCCTAAGAGATCATTAATGCTAATTGTGCCTAACTCTTGATAAAATCTGATTTTGGTATTGTGTCTTTTTGAACTATTATACAAAAGGGGTACTGTGCAAAATAGCCTTTTTTTACCCGTTGTGAAAACAATAAAAAATGAAGAAAATTCAAAAAAAATACAATACATCCACATAAAGCCCTTTTATGGGTACCCATTGTCAGAAAATATAAAAGACCTACAATATGAAATTCTAAGTGCCAAAAGAAGGAAAATAAACAAAGACAAAAAGCGAAAAAGTTACAGTCGGACAAAGGGGTGCAACGTTCACATATCCAACAACGTTGATCAAGTACTCTCTCTCTCTCTCTCTCTCTCTCTCTCTCTCTCATGTTCCCTCTCTCCTCTCTCGGTGCAGAGGAGATATGCTACCCTCGGGATAGATCATGTCATAGGGCGTGGGCGTGGGTGGAGGGAAATCGCGAGCGGCTGCAAGCATCCTCGCCATTTGGGACACCATGAAATCGACGTCTCCCAAAAATATTGCCTGACCCGCGTTCTCTTTTCCAATTATCAAACCTTTTTTATTCATCTTTTAGAAAAAAATAAAATAGAAGAGAAATAATGACTCTAAACTTATTCATGCTCAGATGCAGATTTGTGGCACCCGAGCACCAGTGAACCCTATAAATTTTGTTTTTCAAATTTTAAAGTTCGAGTTTGACAAATCCGATTTTTTTTCCTATGATACATAGGCATGTTTCCTACTTACGTGCCAATTTTCGGTGCAAAAATAGTCGTATTCCGAGTTGTATAAAAATAACAAAAACCTGGACAGAAGAAAGGAAATATATTGTGTTGAATTTGTCGGAAATTTCTCTTTTTTTGCCTAGCCCACACTATAATGTATTTTTTACGAGACTTCTGGCGTACTTATGTAATGTGTATATGTACTTGTGTTGATCAAGTACTCTCTCTCTCACTCTCTTCCTCTCTTACGTCCCCTCTCTCCTCTCTCGGTGCAGAGGAGATATGCTACCCTCAGGATAGGTCATGTCATAGGGCGTGGGCGCTGGTGGAGGGAAATCGCGAACGGCTTCTCTTTTCCTATTATCAAAGCTTCTTGATTCATCTTTTAGAAGAAAAAATAGCAGATAGAAGAGAAATAATGACTCTAAACTGCATGTATGTTACGGAAGCAACGACGGTTCTAAAATTTGAACTGCATGTATTTGATGCCGATTTAGGAAAAGTAATTCAAATTTGGACCGCAAGTAGGTTATAGCTAGGTCATAAAATAGCATAAAGATCATTTTTAGGACACATGTATTAATTGGTACTCATGCTCAGAAAATATAACATCTGCAATATGAATTTCTAAGTGGCAAAAGAAGGAAAAGAAACAAAAGGAAAAAAATTATAGTCGGCAAAGTGATGCAACGTTCTGATTGGTTGGGAGGGAGAGCCACAAATCGATGACATGGCTCAGATCAAACGGTGTTTTCTTTCACATATCTAACAACGATGATCTCTCTCTTCTCTCTTCTTATCCTCTCTTCTCTCTCTTTCTCCTCTCTAGGCGCGGAGGAGATATGGTAACCTGGAGATGGAGCATGTCACAGGGCCTGGTTGTGGGCAAATGCGAGCTGCCCACTCCTCCCCCTATCCAATTTTCATAGCAAAAAATAGCAGATAGAAGATAAATAATGACTCTAAATTTATTCCGCATAAAGTCACAAAGAAAGTTGAAAGATTCAGACCTTAAGTATGAAAGCACCACTCCAATTTTCATAGCAACAAAGTTTGGCCGATAATTTTGATACTGTTTTGAAAAAAGTGAAAGAAAATGAAGAAAACTTCAAAACAATGTAATCCTTGCGCATTGAGTTTTTTATATGTACTATCTTTCAGATAAAAGAAAAACCTTGAAATGTTTTATTAAAAAATCCTTCAGAAAAATGGGCTAGCATGTACGAATATTTATTATTTTCAAGGGAGTTGACCAAGTCATGGGCATACATGTGGCATAGTTTATTATAATGTGACCATATTGTGCAAATAAGTGCACCTTGCCATTTAAAAACAATTTTTCTTCTAGAGTTTTCAAATCTTTTGTTGACAAAAATCATTTCGTTTTCAAGGTGCCAAAATGGCTTTCTTGGGAAGTATAGAAAAATATGATGCAAAATAGAACCACTTCAATTTTCACACAAAGTAGAACATATTTCAAGGAAAATTTCCAACTTTATGAATTTCCAAGATTACTAATTATTTTGATGCACTGAAATTACTTTATACCGGTTTACCGAAAGTAATTCAAATTTGAACAACAACTATGTTATAGCTAGTTCCTAAAAATGCGTAAATATCATTTTTAGGACACAAGTATTCATTATATATAGAAAATCAATGATAATTTTGAAAGATTCATGCTCTAGATATGAATATTTGACCGGCGACCCATTGTGAATTTTTTTTAAAAAAATACAATCCATCTCGCGTAAGTCCATTTTGTTGGTTCTCATTCTCATAGAATATAACACCTGCAATATGAATTCCTAAGTGGCAAAAGAAACAAAGACAAAAAGGCAAAAATTTATAGTCGGCAAAGGGATGCAACGTTTCATTGGTTGGGAGGGAGAGCCTCAAATCGATGACATGGCTAAGATCGAGTGGTGTGTCCTTTCACATATCCAACAACGTTGATCGAGTAATCTCTCTCTCTCTCCTTATCCTCTCTTCTCTCCCTTTCTCCTCCCTTGGTGCGGAGGAGATATGGTTACATGGAGATGGACCATGTCACAACGCGTGGGCCTTGCCAAAATTTTGGTTGTCGTTTTCGTTCCCCACAATTTGGCCAACATTGGCTAAAAAAATGAACTGGGGAGGTCGTGGATCATTTGGTATGCCAAAAAAGTTGGCAACTATCCAAACAAGACCCAACCCCTTGGTCATGACCAAAAAATCGGTAGGGTGCACACTGGTCACAATCCAAACATGCCCTTAAGCTGTCACCAGCTTTTGGCCTTAATCATGTCCCAAGGGGGGAAAGTCTTACTTGATGGTTCCAGTTGAAACAGTACTCAAGACAGTTCTCTAGTGGCAGCTTGCCTTGCACTCAAGGAACTCTTTTTTTGCGAGTGAAAATACACCGGCCAAGCATCTTACAGATAAGCCCAGAAACAAAGAGAAATTACAACCAGGTCCTTCTGAGCTCTGGTACCTTCTTCGCCGCGCAGCACGTTCCGCCGGCGAATCCCGCCACCAAATCCTCCGCTTGACCTTGGACTGGGAGGATCCCTCCAGCAGCTGGGAAGTCGACGGTCCTCGGCGCCCTGAGAGCACCTCCGCCCCGCGCCACGACCGGCACCAACTTGGTCGACGCCATCTTCACGAAGAACTTCAGATCCCGTCGCCGCTGCCACACGGCCACCGGGAGAGGGAAAGCGAGGTCGGCAGCTCCGCCGAGCCGGGACCACGCTGGAGGCAGCAGATCTGCGACGAGACGCCACGGGAGCATCCATCGCAGAGGAGAGGACCGCTACCTGCAAAAGCCAATCCGTCGACGCCGCCATCTCCATAGCGCCTCCGGCTGGCATCCTACGCTGGCCTACACTATGTACACGGCGTGATCCGCCGATTCCCCGACCTCCTGCCGCCGGAGCGGCCGCCGGAGGCGAGGAATCAGACGGATCGACGCCGGTGAGGTGGTCAACGCGGGGGCGCACAAAATCGCCTCTCTGGACTGTAGCAGGGAGAGGGGAACGGTCCAAGCTCGTTTTGCACTCAAGGAACTCTAATGTGAATCTAAATAAACTACCAAATTCGTAGTGATGGGCTCTGTTTATTTTCCTTTTTTTTCCAGCAGGATTGCAATACTATACTCCCTGTTTGGCTGCTTAAATTATTTGCTAATGAAATCTGAGCTCCTGGTCGTCAGTTTCCAAAAGATTATATTACTGTAACAAAAAATTGTCAAATGTTTGGGCTCTGACTCAGCCGACTTTGTTCCTACTGCAATTAAACAAGGTGCAAACAAACAGATACGGAGATACCTGTTGCGTAAGCATCGCATTGTAGAGAACCAAAGAAAATTACATTGACTCTAGCTTGTAGAAACAAACATTGATGACACAATTGATATAACTGTCAATATTTTGCATCGAAAAGAAAATGGCCCTAGCTAGTACTACTACTGGATGCCGACGTCGGAGTTGGGTTTTTTGGTTTCCAAGCAATGACAAGATAGAGGGGGCTGAAGCGAGGCTTGAAGGCCCAGATGCGGACCACGTCGCCGACGGTGAAGCTGCAGTCATTGACGAACTCCACATACTCATCCCCCTTGAGGCTCGTCCCGCGGCCGCTCTCGCACCCAGACATCTCCAGCTCGATGATCCCGGCGCGGGCGTCCACCACCTGCACGGGCAGCCCGCCGACGCCGCGGCCGCGGTGTCCCCCCTGCAGGTTGGCGGCCTGGAGCTCCTTAGCGGTGAGCATCGGGCGCAGGTTGCGCAGCACGCCGCGGGTCGGGAGGCGGAAGCGGCTCTGCCGCGCGTCCAGGTCGGTGGCGGTGACGGTCTTCTCGTCGATGAAGCGCACCGGCAGGTCCAAGGGAGCTCGAGGTGCGGGAGCAGGCGCCCGCGGAGCCACCACGGCTCGGTTTGATCGGCGGAACACATGGCCATTGCTCGGCACGGGGTCTCGTGGCTATGCGATTCGATCGTGTCTTGGGCTCGTGGTCCTGGCTATTCGTCTATTCGCTGAGCTTATATAGACGAATCACAGAGATCTTAATGTGGGAGTCGAAGTCGGAGTCGGTGACAAATTGGAATCCCGGTCGAGTTCCTCTACTTGCCTCTTTTTTTTTTTTTTACATTCTACCTGCCTCTACTTGACAACCAAGTCTAATGGCTAAATTACCTTTCTGTTCAACGGTTATTGATGCTACAAGTGGGTCCGTCCCGTGTGACGGGAAGCGACCCGTGTTTGCCGACTGCCCCTGACATGGCACACTCCGCGAAATGATCTTCTCTGATATACGGTACAAGCTACGGATGAATTTTATTGATGCTAGTGTGGTGTTTGCCCCAAGTGGTTGCAATATGCCTGCTCATGAGCTAGCAGCGCTGGGTGTCGGTGTAGCTCCAGGAGATCATATATTGTGGACTACGAGCTATCCGTCTTCTGTAACCCGTATGGTGACCGGCGATATGGCCGTGTCTTAATGGAATACCAGTGTTCCATGTCAAAAACAAATCGACGGAATACTGGTGTAGGGTGTAGTAAAAAGGCCCTGGCGTCCAAGAACTAAATTCCCATTTCAATTACCCTCCTCTCTCCCTCATCCTCTTAGCATGGATAGTCACGTAACGTTTCCGAAGGGAATGTTCAGGTGTGACGAGCCTGACTCCGTCTCGTGCATGACTTCTGTGTGGTGGTGCCCTCACTAGTTGTCGGGTTTGCGTGCTTAGGCGACAAAGCACATACCAGTTCGGTGGACCACCTTGGCGTCGGGTGTTTTTTTTTTTGAAACTATGGGGCAAAAGCTTTGCCCTATATATTAATTAAGCATAAGGTGCCTGGTTTATTAGTGGAAGAAACCGGACGAAAACCATACAACAAACGCCAACAACCGCGAACACCACGGGGCAGAGCCCACACAACACCCACTCCACGGCCAGCCGGCCAACAAACCACCCTTGCCGGAGAGAAGAAACCGCAACTGCTATGGGAGGAGCAGGTACGGGACACTCCGTCGTAGATGAAAGCGGCCACTATCGGGGAGCCTCGACGACGAACAGCACCGAGAGCAGCCTTGTCGCCCACATGACACAAGGAGGAAACCCTCGATGATGCAGAACCACCTGGACCACCTTCCGGGGCCGCCGCCCCGACATGCCACCGCCCACACCCGGGCCACGACGCCGCACGACTCGGCCACCCACAGCCCAAGCTGCACCAGGTAAGCCGCTCGCAGACCACGGCCGTCGTACCAGCATCCGGGGCCGCCGCCCTGGCCTAAAAGGCAACCGCTGCTGCCGCTGCCCCAGCAGCCCCGACAGCCTCGCCGCCAGCACCCCCTTCCGGGACCGCCGTCCCGACATAGCACCGCTCGCAACCGAGCCAAGACGCCGCACGAACCAGCCACCCGCAGCCCAAGCTGCCCAGGGAGAACTGCTCGCAGACCACGGACATCGTACCAACCTCCGGGGCCGCCGCCCCGGCCTAAAAGACATCCACAGATGCTGCCGCCACACCAGCCTCGACACCACCTCCCGCAACCACATGTCCCTCCAGCCGGTCACCACTCCAAGAACGATGCCCCCAAGGGGGAGCATGACACAGAGCGCCATCATCGTCCGATCCCGGAAGATCTAGGGTTTCCCCCGGAGTGGTCCGGGTGGAAGACAAGCACCACGTCTCGACGGCGTCTTCAAGAAGAGAAACGGCGCCCGGAGGCGTCGTCGCCGCCTGCCATGACAACAGCCGGAGCAGAGCTTTCGCTCGACGTAGCCTAGTCTTGCACCCGCCCGCCATGGGACCGATTAGCCCACCAGCTTCCACACGCCAAGCCTCCCCGCCTGCTCGGAGAAGATCGACCACCAAGCCCCTTGCGCCAGTCGCCGCAACTCTCCCTGGACTCCTCCAAGCTCACCCCGCCTCACGGTGCTCCAGAGCCCACCACTGAAGGCTCCGAACCAGCACCAAACTCCACGTGCCGCCGCAGCGGAGCCACAACCGCCGCACCCGAGACCACCACGGCCAGAACAACACGAGCAGCACCTCTTCCGCATCCACGCACCACGCGCCTCCTGCTGCAACTCCAGGCCCGCCACTGGCCAGCCACCAGCCCGACGAGCCGCCCGCCCTCCGCTGCATCCTGCGCGACGCATCGCCTGACCATCTCCGCGCCATAGGAAGCGCGCCCCGGCCCAGGCCCGACGGGCCCAGAACGGCCCGCCAAGCCCATCTGGCTCCCCGCATCGCCGGCGACGACGCCATCGACCCCCCATGCCGCCGCCAGCGCTCCATCCTCGACCTTCCCCCAGGTTGTAGACGGAGGGAACGTTCTGGAGTTCTTGTGTTTCGGCGTGAACTGTGGCTCCTTGGGCTATAAAGTTATTGGGCTCGACGAATGCGCAGCCTCCAACAACTCAGTGTGTGTACAAGAATGGTCGCTCGGAGTCTTCATCAGGCAATACACGGCACAAGGAGAATTGTGTGTCAGAATTCAGGCTTCGACAATACAACAAGCCTCCGTATTTCACGCGGAAGCAAAAGCTCTCTTACTTGCTGCAAAAATTGCAAATCTTATGCAGGTACACAATCCAATTTTCCGGACGGACAACCAGGTCCTAGCAAAAGTTGCAGCAGGCAACAGATTGGACCATCCGCTGCTGCATTGGACTGCTAGAAGCCATTTGGCGGATTTCTTCAGGACTACCTCATTGCTGAATACACAGGTCTACCATATCTCAAGAGAGCTCAACAAAGAAGCTCACGATTGTGCATCACAGGTTGCTAAGTTTAGGCTGACCAACCTAACATTAGGTGCACATCTTCAGCTCATACAGAAGCAAATTGTCCTGTTATCCAAACTTTACAGTCAATCCAGCTACAGGATGTTGTACTGAACGATGTATTATGATTTATGAGCTGAATGATTTTGGCGCCTCCTGGCGCCACCTGTTGTTCAAAAAAAAAAAAAAATCCGAAGCGCGGGAGCTCCTTTACAACTCCTCAAGGGTAGCTTACGCGAGCGACCTCTACAGCGCGAACGATATGGGCTGAGCCCATCAGGATTTTTTCGTTTTCTTTTTTCCGTTAATATTTTCGGAGAAATTCTGGAAAACAATATACTCAGATTTTGAACTTTTTAAAATCTGAACCATTTTTAATTTTGATTTTTTAAATCTGAAACTTTTTTAAATTTTGAACATTTTTTCAAACACTAAACATTTTTGAATTTTGAACATTTTTCAAATATTTACTATTTTTAAATCGGAGCGCTCGCGCTACGCTGGTCCCTCCCGACCGACCAGCCGGCCGGCGCATGGTTCGGGCCTTTTCCCCGGTGGCGCAGCGTCGATTTGCGCCTGTGGAGATGGGACGGTGCATGCCAGCACAAACATGAGCTGAGTTTGATCGAAGAGTTTCAGGATGGGAGTTGTTAGCATAAAACCGCGACTTTGGGTCATTCGGTCGCAATGTCACGTTTTTTCACAATTTGAGCACCAAAGTCGCTGTTTTATGCTACTCTCGGGGTGGCGTACGTGTCGGAACTTTTGATCGGAGCTGCAGGTTGCGTCCGTGTGCTGCCTCTTTTGTACGGTGTAAACAAGCAGCCGTATGTGGAAACATGTGGCGTGTCAGTCCCAAATTATCATAAGTGCGACGTTGAGCGATCGATGGGTCACTGTGTTGTTGCTAAAACGTGTCAACCGCGACAGGTCGACCGATTGATCTCCGGCTAGCTGAAGATCGTTCGGTCGGAGAGGAGATGACGTACGGATATATATCGCGCTGCATTATATATATTTCGAAATCTGCACTGTTCAGCACATCAGATTTAGAATTTTGTCATTTTCACACAGCACACAATACAAAATATTTCGTATTTATATTTACACAAAAATGGGCTGCATTTAGCTCGTCCTACAGAACGCCTCTCTCGGGATCCATCACAAAACCATAAGAGGTTGGTCTTTTTTAGGGATTTCCAAAAAAAATCATTTCTTTCATAGATGCTTTTTGCGGATCTCAATACGCAGAATAGCCAATAGACGGTAAAGATAGCTCCCACACACAGGTGTGCATGTATAAATGTATTTCCGCAAACAATTGCATCATTATTACTAGGCCTTATTTTTCATCACCTTGACACCCAACACATGATGTTGTCCTACATGTCTCCTTTGCATGAGTATGTCTCCACCTCCAGGATTTGGATTTCTAGGCTTGACAACAAACGCAGTCACAATATGTAAAGGGCAAAAATGGGCCGCCACACGAAGCTTGCTTGACGGTTAGTCCTTTTCCTTTGTACTCATCATTGCAGATTGCTATATATGTAGATGTTGAAAATGTAGAGCCAGTCTCAGATAAAACTTATCTAACTCATAGTTGAGAGAGGACACAAAGAAACAGGGTGAAGCGGCGGTACCAGCATGAGTAGTTGTGCAACTTCCTAGCAGCACAAGCACCATGAGGAAGCAAAGAGTAGTTTTTATCTCCATAAGTATGTAGGCCGGGTGAATAAACTCAAGACTATCTTCCCCCTGTTCGTGCTCTTGTTTATATATTTGTTTCTCCTTTTGAATTGGGCGGTCAGGTCGTAGGATAGGCAGTGTATATAATATGTATGGCCTAGCTTGTATTTTAGATTTTCTCGAATTATTACAAGATTTTTCTCAATTTATTACAAGATTTTAGCCAGATCATAAGATATGGCGACATTAATGGCGTAAAACCTTTAATGGGCCAGTTGGCGAGCGGACCCACATGTCAGCCACTAAGTCGTTGATGAATCCTTCCCGCTTCTTGAAAAAAAAAATCCCTCCCGGCGGTCACGTCACTGCACGCTGGTGGTGCTCTGCTCGAGCAGCGCTGAGGCCAAATCCCAGCTGAGTCGCCTGTTTGCTCAGCGACTACCAGGCCCGAATAGTGAAGCAGCACTGCCACCGCATGCTTGTTGGGTTGTTGCCGGAGACGACTCTGGAGCGTGCCGAATTCGGACTGGGATTCGGTGACTGGCCCATGGCCAGTCACGCTGTAACTGTCCCCTCTTATCCATCGTTCACGATCAATCCAACGACTCAGATTGATCCAAAAAGTGAGATCAAAACTAAAATATTTTAGAAAAAATTGAAAAAATTCCACTAACTTGTATATGTATTTCTGGGTATTCTGAGAAAATTGCGCTTCATTTGGACAAGTGGTTTATCATTAAACAGCGTTTTTCTATTTCGATCTTGAAAAGCTATGAACTCATAAACGAGTGATCCAAAAGACATGTAATTTTCTCAGAATACCCAGAAATACATATACAAGTTAGTGGAATTTTTTCAATTTTTTCTGAAATATTTTAGTTTTGATCTTACTTTTTGGATCAATCTGAGCCGTTGGATTGATCGTGAACGATGGATAAGAGGGGACAGTTACGGCGTGACTGGCCATGGGCCAGTCACCGAATCCCAGTCCGCCGAATTCCAAGCGGGGTGGCCTGAAAAAGGGATTAAGGATGGCAAGAACTAGCTTCTGGAGTGAGCTTAGCACTAATGATCGAATGCGATTCAGCGACGCGATCTGGAGATAGTTGTACACATTGACAGGGAGCCTGAGAAAAAATGCGTTGACTTTGCTGACCATCGTAACTTGCGTGAGATTTTCTCTGTACCAGACTGAAACATGCATGAACATGAATCTATCCATTGACGGGAAAGAAGAATCCATGGTCCAGGCAGAGAGTCCACCACTCGGCCCGGCGTCGCCGCATCACGCGTATCCATCACGCGGCGGCGCGGAGTCCACTTGAGCCCTGTCGGTAACGACAAGAGTTGAATCATAGTGGCCAGTGAGGCGCGTACGTGTCTGTTTTCAGCCCGAAACATGTCAACAGCAATGGATCGAGCCGATAGATGCTCATCTCGATGGATCGATCGATCCGGACGACAGAGATTGTGCGGTTGGAAATTACGAAACAATTAAATTGTGTACGTATCGGATGCAGCTACCGCGCGCCTACCGGAACAGATGTGTATATACTAGTTGAATGCCCGTGCGTTGTTACGGGTAACAAAATTGTGCCTGATATTCATTATCTTAACCATACAATTTGCGTGTGGAAGAAATCATTAGCTGGTAGGATACAAGGAGCAGCAAATTGTTACTCTACTGAACTTTGTCAACACTGAACCTAGTAACAACATATATGAAACATCATCAATTTGTGGGAAGGCAAAGTAAGAAATTAGTTAAAGGTACAATTGAACTGAACCGCACATCCATGATCTTTAGCACCAATTTGGGCCCTCAAAGATCCGTAAAGTTTCAGCTTATACCAAGCAAATTACATGGCTAAATAAGTTTGACCAAAGCTGCTCTCCATCTATTGCTGCTAGAACGATCGGCTAGCTTCAGTTAAGATACATAATTAACAATATAAACAGTTGTTTAGGGTGTCGATGATCTTAACTGAACTAAGGTCCATCAAGGAAAGTCAATTAGCAGAGAGAGTTTTCAGGAGCTCGCAAACTGAGCTCAGAGAGAGAGACCGGAAACAGAGTTGTACTATACGGGTTCAGGCATCTATTCGACTACTGATGCAAGCATGCAACAAGTTAGCACCACATAAGCAATCGTGTTGCCTCTCCAACCACGGGGGATACAATGGGGAAATTTATCGATGTCAGTGGACCTTAGACGACGGTGCCTGCTGAGCGCGCTGAGCAGCTCGGCGTGTCGGCGTCAAACAGCTTCGTCTTCTTGATGCTATTGTCCTGCAGCATCCGCACCACGGTGGCCGGCAGCTGGTGCCACGCCATCGTGCTCCAGTTCACCCCGAGTGCTCCGGGCTTCGGCCACCGGAAACCTGCAGACGCTCACCATGGCAGCCAGGAGCATGGACGCCTCAACTGCCAGCAGACGTGGTTCTCGGTGGCAGCAAAGAGGAACGTTGGGGGTGGCAGCAGCGGTCTGAATCCGGTCTCGGCGGCCCGACGCGGTGGTTCCACGCCCGGATCGGTGACTACAACGGCGGGGGAACAATGACGCGCGTGCTATCTTTGGGATCGAGCAGAGCGAGTCGTGGGCTGATTGCGCCGACGGTTTCTCCTTTCCTTTTACATTAACCGGACCACCGCCTCCGCCGCCGCCGTTGACGAACGACTGCGCACCTCGCGCCCGGCTCCCTGGGCCAGGTCTCCGCGCACAGTTCGGCCCGTTTCCATCGAGCGGCGTCGGTTTGCGGCTGTCGAGACGGGCTGAGTTTGAACGGAGAGGCCAGGGTGACGTGTCTGTTACTGTGTTTCGCATGCAGAAGATTGCTTTCGTAAACAAGCAGGCGTACGTGGGAACACATGTGGCGTGTCGGTCCTAATTATCATAAGTGCGAAAGATGATTGATCGCGCGCTGTTTCGATTCTAAAATGTGTCAATGGCAACAGATCCACCGATGCTGTTGTAGGGTGTAAACACCGGTGTGGGAACGCAACGCATGTGGCGTGTAAGTCTTTAATTACGCGTCGCTGTTTTCAGCCCGAAGCATGCATGTGTCAACAGCAATGGATAGATGCTCGTCTCGATCTATCGATCCGGACGACAGAGATTGTGCTGGTGGAAATTACGAACCAAGATAAATTCTGTACGTACCGGAACAGATGTATATATATGGTTCAAACACATATATACTGAAGCAACTACGGAACATAAAACCAACATACTCCCTCCGCCCGCCGACGGACCGCGCGCGGCGCACAGTTGGGCCCGTTTCCATCGCGCGCGCGGTGGAGACGGTGCCGGCACGAACACGAGCTGAGTTGAACGGAGAGGCCAGGGTGACGTGTCTGTTACTGTATTTCGCATGCAGAAGATTGCTTTCGTATGGTGTAAACAAGCAGCTGTACGTGGGAAAGCATGTGGCGTGTCGGTCCCTAATTATATCATAAGTGCGATTGATGCTGATCGATGGATCGCTGTTTTGATTCTACAATGTGTCAACGCCAACAGATCGACCGATGCTGATCCGCGAGCGCGTCCATCGGTCGATCGATCTAGTAGACGTGGACAGCAAACTAGCTACTACCTCCAGTAACATCGTAATCTAGTAACATCACACTTTTTCAAGAAAAAATGAGTCTATAGAGTAATCTTCGGCTGATTTGCTCTCTACGTCGTGATCTTCTTGAAGACACCGCCTTGGAGCTCGCGGTGGTTAGCTCTCTGGAGGCTAGGTGGCGGAGTCTTCTTCGGCATACTTCCTCCGGCAAAGCTTGTTGCTTGAACTGCTATCTCGGTGTTTCTTGTCTGGACCTCCTTGGTGTGCCTCAGCGTGGAGGTGTTTCCCTGGTGGCTGTCTCCGCTGCCGTTGAGCGGGTCTCGGCGGTATGCAGTGTGTGTTGGTGTGCCGTTCTCGTCGATAGGGTGTGTTTGGCCCGACTACTTTGCCCGTGTTGACGGTGTGCAACGTTCATCGGTGTGCCAGTCCGACCTCGAGGGCGAGTTTTGGCCCAACACCTTTGCCCGTCAAGCTGGTTCTCAACCTCACCGTATTAGCCTTGGGTGGCGTCTGTCCTGTTGGAGTTTCTTTGGTTGTCCTGGTTCTTGTGTATGTGAGTGCAGTTCGGTGTTGTAAGCTAGGTTCAGCATATCGCCGTTTGTGACGTTATTAATTTAACGTCGGGTCTTTTTAGGCCTTTGGTCTAAAAAAAAAAGTTTACGCACCAGCGCATGGCCGCGCGAGCCAGTTCGCATCACAGGCTCCCCCGATCGGCCGCGCGCAGCCGCTGGTCCTTCCGACCGACCGATCGGCGCACGGCTCGGGCCGTTTCCATCACGCGGCGGCGCGGAGTCGCTTAGCGCCCTGTCGAGACCTAGAGTTGCAGAGCGCCTAGGCATGATGCAGGCAGGTTGCGTTCGTGTGCCGCCGCTTTCGTACGGTGTCAACAGCGGTGTGGCCGTGTGGGAACGCATGTGGCGTGTCAGCCTTTAATTACGCGTCGCTGTTTTGAGCACGAAACATGCATGTCAACAGCAACGGATCCAGCCGATAGATGCTCATCTCAAATCCGGACGACGGAGATTGTGCTGGTGCAATTACGGACCAAGATGAATGCACCAGCTGATCCATGCAGCGGAACAGACGTATACATCAATACATGGTGCAAACACTACTTACTTGTGTACCGATCGAGCAATTACGGAATAAAAGCATACGCACCAAGTGCAACGGTATATTTCATCTGTGGTGATGCAAGTACCCAGTCCCGATTGAATGAAAATCTCAAGTATAGATTTATTTTGTTATACTTGGTAATATTTTTTTAGATCATTGTTTGGAGATCTCTAAGACTTATTCGTGGTGAAAACCCATAATTTTATTTTGATGGTTAGATTAGATTAGACGACAACTGCAATCGGGCAATGTTTTAGTGTTGGACAACAATTTTGCAGTATAAGTGTTGCCAATGGTGGTGGTAGTTTTTTGCCAATAACTTTAACGGGATATTTTTTCTTTACTTGTGTGTATGCTTGATGTCTCAATATTATTCTGTAATTGATATATATCGTCTTGACCTTAGTATATTGCGAAAAAAATCATAGGTGCAGTTAATGTTGTATTCTACCAAGATGCAAAATATCAACTACAAATACATTATATTTTGTGTGCGCAAAAAAGATTAATTATGAAATTGTAAACAGTGCAAAATTGGAACCCTTTAAAATCTGTCAGATTTTGTTATTCTCGTGTAGCCTAGAATATGAGTTATTTTGAGTTCATATTTTCACGTTGCTAGAATGTAACATTATATACACGCAGGTTTTTTTTCTAGATTTTTTAAAACTTGAAAAATATGATATTTGAATTTTTGAACTTCTGGTGGTTGCCCAGACTAGTAAGGGTAGGTCCGCTACGACCAAAGGATATTTGTTGCATCCAAAAAAAGAAAGATTTGCTGCATTTGCCCCCGGACAGATTGGTATACCTGAAGGAACGGTCGTCGTTTTCCAACACCAAGATTGGGACGGAAAGGAGACTTGGGGTCAAAGGGTAGGCCCGCTTTAGACTCGAGCTATACGCTCACGCTCCACACCACACACAAAAAAGCCTCGCGGGGTGGGGCCTGCAGAATAATCATGCGAGTCGTTGATTAATCCTTCCCGCGTCCGTCCAGACCGACAGGAATGGTGGCGTCGTGGTCGATCAGCCAGCTAGCTGAAGAAAATCCCAGCTGAAGGAACGGTCGTCGTTTCCAACACCAAGATTGGGACGGAAAGGAGACTTGGAGTCAAAGGGTAGGTTCGCTTTAGACTCGAGCTACGCTCATGCTCCACATTATAACCAAGACTCACAAAAAAAAAGAGTCTCGCCGGGCCTGCAGAATAATCATGCGAGTAATTGATTAATCCTTCCCGCGCCCGTCCACTCCGCTGGAATGATGGCGTCGTGGTGCTCCATCGATCAGCCAGCGCTAGCTGACGACCCGCCTGCTTGTTGAACAACTAAGCATGGCACCTAATTATACAGACCATGCGCCAGTGTTGCCGTCCTGGACAACAAACTTTCTTCCTATCATATACGGAACGTGCCGAATTGCGGTCGATTGGGATTAATAAGTACAAGAAGCTTGTGGAATGAACTTCGTCCTAACAAGAGCTGCACTGGAGGCCCGTATTTCAGTTACGCCATCGGGAGCTAGTAGACTTGAAGCCATTCCTTTCTGCGGACTGCAGCATTGACTCGTGGTGAGTGAACCGTTCTAGAAACCATGGTACAACTGTTTTAGACAAACCGACGCCACGGGCACCAAATACTAGCGCCGCCAAGCCCCCGTTGGGCATCTCTCTTGGAGTAGACGTTGGCCGCGGTGGTGGCGGGCCCGGCACCGAAGGTGCATGGGGGTGGATAGTATCGGTGACTCCGTGGGGCGGTGTCAGCAGAGGTCTCCGAGCGAGGTAGCCAAGGCAGCGTCCTAGGTCAGGCGACCGTAGCAACCTCCTCCTTTGGGCACCGTTGCGTGCGGAGGCGACGGGCAGTAGGTCTAGGCACTCGCTCTGAAGTGTCATCGACGCGGCTTGCGGCTGTACGATGGCGCGGTTAGGGGCTAGCGCAGAGCTAATCCGCGAGTCAAAGCGGTAATCCAAATGGTTGCGAGTTGGGGAGGTGCAAGTATCGGTAAAAGCCGAGAGCTCCGATATCGGTTATAGCGGGCGATGCCAGAACTTGAAGCCTGTGATGTCATTTCAAAACTGTGATGTCGAATACATATAGTTTTACTAATTTTTTCTTCATTTATTCTTGTATACAAATGAATTTACAAAAAAGTTGTGTGGTCAATTGACCACACAGCTCTCAATGTGTCTTTGCCACTGACGATGACAGCATACTTTGTGAAGGCATCATCGCTGCACTCGTCGTCTCTGTGCTCAGACTACTCTGGGGAACCCTAAATTCCGTTCTACAGATTGGACGATTGCGACGCTAGTCGTTTCTCCGTCCCGGGCATTGTTTTTGGAGTAAAAGTTAGCTGGAGCCTGGAGGATCCTGAAATGGAGCGACATGGTTTCTTCCGCGTCCAATACAACGTGGCTCGACAGCGTGGCGCAGCGTGGCCTAGTTGACAGACGCGTGATAATGGACGCTCGCATGACAGTGACACTATCTGACGTCGTTGTGGCGTCGACAACCGGCCCGACAAGGTCGATGCTGACCCCTACGTTGAAGATGGGTTCACGGAATAATGTTGCGGCGACTACGTAGGTGCGTTTGCGGTGCACGTTAAGGATATGCTGAACCGGCACTCCGGTTTTGAATGATGTGTGTAAGTGAGAGGTTAGGGTAGACAGTTCTGATCATGATCACCCCATCATATAGGTGTACCCATCGTATAGGTGTAGCGACACTTGTCGCCGATAAGATGGCTTCCATCTATCGGCGTATTATCTAGAAAAACATTGATGAATAGTATAATAAAAAATGTTGTACGTATCATTTTTATATGCAGAGGCCAAGTTTCAATCTCCATTTCGAAAAGAAAAGAAAATAAAAATTGTTTTGGTACGTGGTACTTGCACACGAAGTTCCCGTGAGATTCCTCTGTCCTGGTTCACGGGAAAGAAGACTCGAGGCAGAGACTTCAGAGTCCACCCTGCACCAAACTCAGCACCAGGGAGGGAAAAGAATAGCCAGCTCCTTCTCGAAGTCGACCATCGAATTCAAACCCCGTCGTCCCCACCACCACCACCTTTATAAACGCCGCCCTGCCATTGGCCTCCTTCCTCATCCCCCATCCCCCACCCGCCTCCTCTCTCCCCCACGCAACACGTCTCCAATTTGCAAATTGTAGCAGAAGCAATGGACATGGAGGAGAGGATTCACCACCGGCGGCAGGAGGAGCCGCGGGGCGCCACGGACTCCGCGCTCTCTTCGGGGGACGAGTCGACGGGCAGCGGGGTGGAGGAGTTCGAGTTCCCCTGCTTCCTCGGCGCCGACCATGCCACACCCGCGCTCGCAGACGACCTCTTCGCCGACGGTCGCATCAGGCCCGCCGCCTTCTACCCCGTCTTCGGCCGCGGCGCCGGTCTTGCCGCTCCGGAGGCGCCGGCGCCGGAGCGCAGGACGAGAGGGCAGCTTGGCCGGCTCTTCCTCGAGGAGTCCCGCGCGTGGAACAGCTCCACCTCCTCGTCGTCGAGCACCGGGTCGTCGGAGTCCACTTCGTCCTCCTCCGCGGCCGCCGACGACCTGGAGGGCGCTGCGCCGGACAGCTACTGCGTGTGGGCACCCGGCGGTTCATCCGCGTCCTCGCCGCGTCCGCCGCTGCCCAGGAAGAGCGGCTCCACGGGGTCCATGGCGCGGTGGCGCCGCGTCAGCGATCTGGTCGTCGGCCGCAGCCACAGCGACGGCAAGGAGAAGTTCCTCTTCCTCCCCGCCAACCCGCCGACGCCGGTCAAGAAGAGTCCCGCGACAAAACCAGTCAACAAGGCTGCAGCCGCCAGGAAGAAGGCCCCTCCTTCCGGCACGGAGATCAACACGGTGGCCGCCGCGCAACGGATGGCACACTACGGCGCCGCCAAGGCGGTGGGCGCGGGCGGCGGCGCCCAGCGGCGCACGTTCCTGCCGTACCGCGAGGAGCTGGTGGGGTTCTTCGCCAGCGTCCACGGCATCAGCCGGAGCCACCCGCACCCCTACTGATGTGATGACCGGCCGTGCCATGCGGGTCAACGGGCGGCGCGCGCCGCGGCAAGATTATTAAAAATTCGTGATTCGAATTCCATTCGTGCATGTGTGTTCAAGCTTGGATTCTTGTGCAGATAATCCAGTGGTTAGGTTCTCGATAGTGTGTAATTAATTACTGAAAATTACTAAAGATTCTTGTGTAGTGTGAACAGTATGAAACGTTGGCCGGAGCGGTGGACGTCGATCGTCGTCGCGCCGGCAGCCGGCGAGGTGTGAACGCCGACGTGTGGTGACGACTGAGAACACCTCATCGTCTTTTCTCCGTACTTTTCTCAGGGAGAAGTACCAGTACATCTGGGTTCGTGGTGAACTCCTAATAGTGGCCAAATCAATTCGTGACAAGGATCTTCTCCTCCTGCTATATATGTTTCCAAAAGGAGGGGGTCGCCATTGCAGCGGTAACACTGTACTCCATCCGTTGAGTCGAGTCGAGTCGACGATGCAGCTGTGTGAGTGCACCACACACATGAACTACGCTTACGGGAAAAAAGACGGGGTACCACTTTATGGAAACCATGGCGATTGGTCGAGTGCGACGGCCGGCGACGTGTGTGGAGTATGTATGTACACACGGTGGTCGCGACCGTTGGATCCCCTGCCAGCATGCCGTCGCCGTGCGCGCACGCCGCCGCCGCCACTTAGCCATACGCTGTACTCCCTCCATTCCACAATACTCTACATCCTAGAAAATTTAAAACAAATTAGCATTCTCTTTAATAATACTACTCAAGTATGTAAGCAACCAATCAAAGTCAAATTAGCATTAATGACACCCAATAGAAAAAGAGAAAGGCTGCTTAGTTTTTTGTTGTTCCTGATTACCGAGAAGATATTTAATGTTCAGAACCCATAATGTAGATTAATATGGAACAAAATATCGGAGTACGTACATAGGTATGTATCGATGGAAAAATACTGGAACCGTATGTAAAGCGACCGATCATTTTCGCTACAATAATAGCACTGATCGATGATGGTGCGTACAGATACATGTATCTAGCCCGAGATTTTGCGTGACTAACAAGTTCTTCAAGGACAAGGGCCCCTTCACTAGGAATAGTATGATCTAGTTTTTTTTTAAGACAATAGTATGATCTAGTTTTGGTCCATACATAAAAAAAATTAAACCATTGCCACTAGATATACATTTTTCATCGACGGTCGACATAGTGTCATCTATATAGTGTCACGTATTATTGATAACCGTCGTATAAGTATTTGCCCGATAATACCCGTCTGCTATGCACCCTCGGTTATGCACTGTCGGTCATTCATGTAATAGGCGACAATAATGTAGGTGGCCAAATGGGCCAATGCTCACGGGCCGGTCCGCCAGCACGCGTGTTTGGCCCGACACATGGCTAAGGAAGATGCTATCACCAAAAGATCCGACATTACAGACCCTCTCGACAGTATGTACATTCAAGGCCTGATATTTGTACAGTATAATTGAAGTATAACGTTGATCACTGTCGATATGACATAGTAACACTGTAAAAGACAATATTATTTAAAAAAATATTTTATGCCATACACCAAAACGTTCCAACAGCATGGGATGGGACAAGAGGCATAACCTCATAACACAGCATTCTCTTGCACCGCTCAACTTTGAAAAGGAGTCCGATTGCATCAGTGACCAGTGCCGGCCCATAGGCCGGGGCGACGGGGCGGTCGCCCTGGGCCCCCAAGAGGCAGGGGCCCCGACCCAGGTATTTCTCCTTTACGGTAGTATGTTTCTACTATTGGGCCCAACAATTTAGATAATTCTAGGAAAAGTAAAAGCCGAAGTTGCAGCCGCACAATTCACCCATCAGAAGCAGATCAAATCCGTTGATGCCTCGAGCCCTCGACTATGACAAATCCAATCGCTTTCCTTGACGACTTGACTCCCAAATTTGCAGAACCACGCCGCCGCTCATGTGGCCTGCCATGGTCGCGAGCATTCATTCTGGAGGCCAACTACTCGGTGGCACCATTATGCAATCAGATCTCCGATTCTCAGTAATTCTCATCGTATATGTTTCTCCATATCCTATTCTCAATTCTTCCAAATATCTCTTCCCTTCTCCTCAATTTCTGAACAAGCAAACATATCAGGTTACTCACTATTTCCGTTTTATGTTTAGAATCTATAGGTGTTCGTTATATTTGAGAGAGTGTTCAAAAGAAAGAGGACGGGGAAAGGATCTTCAATTCATCATATATCTGTTTATTGTGAGTTCTTCTTATTCTTGTTCGGATCCGACCACCAACATCCATATCAAGCCATAACCAGGTGCTACTATTCCTCATCTTGGTCATTTTTATGCAACTTGTGTGATGATGCGTCTCCTAGTAAGTTTTTGCTTGCTAGCAATAAAGGAAAAAGACATATAGACACGTGGGTAGACAGAGCAATTGATAGAAACAAGTATCATGATGCAGTTTGTACTGACATCATGCATCTGTGCAACGTAAATGTACTGATTCTTTACTTTGCTGTTGCAACATAGGATTTTTCCTTAGGAATAGTGACATGTTTGTGTTCTAAATTTTTGTGTGTGACAAGGGCCCCTTGGTCTCATCTCGCCCTAGGGCCCCCAATTTCTGTGGACCGGCCCTGTCAGTGACACTGTCTCTAGTTTCAAGTTTGTGCATTCATAATAGTGGCTTCGTGATTTTTTTTCGAGGAGGACGGGTGGGATTACTCCCCACCGGTTTTTATTACTCGAAAAGGAGGGCTTGGGTGCCCATACAAAGTGTGTGAGAAGTACAGGGGGAGGAGAAAAACCGAAACTAGAAATTACAGGAATGCAGTGGCCTTCCGCGATCAGCGGCCCTGCCTCCCTCTCCTCATTCGCCTCTGCTGAGAGGATGCCCACCTTTGGCGAACAAGACTCCCCGCCAGGCTCGAAGATGCGGCCGATACCTGGCATCAATGCCTTGATACTGGCTGATCTCCCTGTTCCCCTACTGTGCTCTGTAAACCTCTCCTTGTAAACACCAAACTCCCGGCCTTGGAAACAAGCAAAGCAGAGCGCGACCGACCGGCGATCGACACGACGGCGTACACACGGTGGTGTCGACGGTTAGATCCCCGGCCGGCCTGCCGTCGCCGTGCGCGCGCTGCAACCACGCATATAACGGGCGGAGCCAAGTGGCCGGACGACGTAGATTTTTGATGGGCGGATGGCCTATCGACCGACGCTAGCTATGATCTGTTTGCTCATCGGTTGGTGTTTGGAACTATTGATGGCCAGTGTGTGTGCGCCACTTCGTGCAAATAAGTGTAGCTAGCTTTCCTGTCAATTTTCGATACAATTATAGCACTGGTGTCTGATGATACGCGCACATGTAGTTCTAGCTAGTGATTTTGCGTGACTAACAAAACAAGTGCTTCAAGGACAGAGTGTACCTTTGGTTGTACACCAAAAAAAGCCACGTGCACTTATAACCAGGAATATTGTATTTCTGGTCAACTATCGGTACATGTATGACCTGCTAGCTTTTGGTGCACATATAATCTCTAAAACCAAACTGAGTAAATCCTCAATTTTGGAAACAGATAGATTTGGTCATCGACCGGTTTAAATCGGGTTGATGAATGACATGTGAGCCATGCGTGGCAACACATTCAACAAGAGAAGAAACTAGTATACACGAATAGTAAGACATGGAAGATGCAAAATCAATGTCAATAAATTTTAGCTAAGATATGGTGGAAATTTTAACGTAGCAACCAAATCTCAAGATGATTATTGGAAAATCATATAAAGAGCATTTATGAAAAGTGATAACTAACGATATATACTTTTTTCCCAAACTTTCGTCCATTCCAAGCAATCTCTAATTTTTTTAGTTAACCACACATTTTATACAATAGTTGGTTATTAATGACTGAAAGATACTTTCTACTTTAGGAATAATCAACATTGATAGAATATCAAATTTCCATCAAAACTCACATTATTTAAAATATTATTTGGGCATTTCAATTTTTTATGACTTTTTCTTTTCGTATTGACTCATGTCATGTACTCCCTCCATTCTAAAATATATGACGTTTAAGCTTTCCATGTACAACTTTCGTCACGTAATGAAATATTCTTACTTTCCGGAAATGCCTTCGAGCAGACAGGACGCATACGCGTTCCTCACCCCCGCGCTCGCCGACGAGCTCTTCGCCGACGGCCGCATCAGGACAGTCGCCTTCTACCCCGTCTTTGGCCGCCGATCAGACGGATTCGCCGTCGACGGCGCCAGCCTTGCCGCTCCGGAGGCGCCGGCGCCAGAGCGCAGGACGAGAGGGCAGCTCGGCCGGCTCTTCCTCGTGGAGTCCCGCGTGTGGAACAGCTCCACATCCTCGTCGTCGAGCACCGGGTCGTCGATGTCCACAGCCACCGACGACCTGGAGGGCGCGGCGCCAGAGACCTACTGCGTATGGGCGCCCGGCGCGTCCTCGGCGTCCTCCTCGCGGCGCCCGCCGCTGCCCAGGAAGAGTGGCTCCACGGGGTCCATGGCGCGCTGGCGCCGCGTCAGCGACCTGGTCGTCGGCCGCAGCCATAGCGACGGCAAGGAGAAGTTCCTCTTCCTGCCCGCCGACGCCGATCAAGAAGAATCCCGCGACAAAACCAGTCAACAAGGCTGCAGCCGCCAAGAAGAAGACCGCTCCTTCCGGCACGAAGATCAACACGGTGGCCGCCGCGCAACGGATGGCACACTACGGTGCCGCCAAGGCGGTGGGCGGCGGCGCCCAGCGGCGCACCTTGCTGCCGTACCGCGAGGAGCTGGTGGGCTTCTTCGCCAGCGTCCACGGCATCAGCCGGAGCCACCCGCACCCCTACTGATTGATGACCGACCTTGCCTCGGCGGTCAACGGGCGACGCGCGCCGCGGCAAGATTGTTAAAAATTCGTGATTCGAATTCCATTCGTGTGCATGTGTTCAAGCTTGAATTTTTGTGCCGGAGATCAGTGGTTAGGTTCTCGATAATATGTAAGTAGTAATTACTGAAAATTACTACACCCTCCGTCTAGGTTTATAAGTCACTTCTCCAAAATCAGGTTTTCTCAAGCCATAGGGCGTAATTTGCAATAAATGTACATGTTAATAGCCATGGTAACCTTTGTGAAAACGTTTCAGCATGCGAAACGGTTTGCATGTGGATGCATGCAAATAGATTAGGGACGCTGCAAAGTGGGCATAAGCTTGGTGTTTGCCCTCCCGTAATAAAGCGCCACAGTTAACGAGAGAATTAATGAGCGTTTTCTCCACTTTTCCCTCCCAATCAGCTTCTACCTTGGTCGCAGAGAATTTGAAAATGTGACTTATAAACCTAGATGGAGGGAGTAAAGATTCTTGTGGAGTGTGAGCAGTGTGAAACGTGGGCGGAAGCGGTGGACGTCGTCGTCGCGCGGTCGCAGCTGCTGCCGGCGAGGTGTGAACGGCGACATGTGGTGGCGAGGGAAAAAGTCCATTTTAAACCCTAAACTCATAGAGATCGGGCGGTTTGAATCCTGAACTTCAAATCCCGGTCGTTTGAACCCTGAACTTAGCAATCTCGGTCAAAAATGAACCTTGGACATATTTGTCAGAGAAAAAAATTATAATTTTTTCTGTCGTTGACAACATTGGCCCACATGTCATATCCATCTTCTTCCCCAATCCAGTTTTTTTTTTGCGCTTTGGAAGCTAGCTGCCGCAACGTCCCTCTCCCGGTGCAGCTCGTTGCGCCTCCGACGTCCGTGCCTGCTCGTCGACCATCCGCCGGTCGCTGGCCGACATGCCCGGCCAGCTCGGCCACGCCCCTACGCCCACACATCTGCCACACCCCTGAATACGGTGCAGAGCAGAGGAAGAGCACCATCAGTCAAGATGTATTAATTCCTCAACTAATTCCATAGAGCAAAACAACCAACTAGATAGCCAAATAGAATCATGCTTTCGATTTCTACGGAGGAAATCGATTTGATATAGCGACCAATCGACCATGGGTGGCAGGCGGGCAATTTTATTCCTGCAAATCGGGCGCAGGACTAGCACCGCCTGTACTCGTGAGTCTGCGCTGCCACATGGCTGCGCGCCGACGGCGGGATTTGCGCAGGAACGCTTCTGCGTGAGGCAGTGCAGCGAGGCAGCAGCTGGTAATTAGGCAGTCGGACCCTGCTCGGCGTTTGCAAGCTGCTGCTAGCTGCTAGCTAGTGCGTTGCTCCAAGTTGGGCGGACGAGCTTGCGTGCGGGCGGGTGGCGCGGGCTAGCAGCTCGGCGAGCTCGGCGGCGGCGTCCCGCTCCTGCGCCCACCGGCGACATCTGCTTCAGTGAATTTTAGAGATAGGGAGATAGAGATGAATATGACACGCGGGCCCATCCAGTCAGTGAGATAATGTATATTCCCGGCCGGGATTGTGTGTTTCCCGGTGTGCCAAACAAATACAGGGTTTGTTTTAGACCGGGATTGCTAAGTTGAGGGTTCAAACGACCGGGATTTGGAGTTCAGAGTTTAAACCGTCCGACCTCTACGAGTTTAGGGTTTAAAATGGACTTTTTCCGGTGGCGAGTGACAACACCTCATCGTCTTTTACATGGGACTCGACATCCTCAGTCGCGCCATATTTTCTCCGTTAGTCACGACGAAATTAAGGTGACACGTAGCACACACATGTTGCCGAGCGTCACATGTTTTCTTAGTGACGCACCCGGAGAAGTTAGCCCTTTACCGAGTGACTTTTGTCCCTAGTTTCGCACCTAAAAAAGAGTCAACATTTCAACTTCTTTGTGCTTTTAGTTGGCATTCGGCAAGAATGTCGATATTGGTAGGGCGAGAAGGCCAAGTAGCACGATCGGACTGGGTGGCGGCCGGAGAGATCTCATAGCAAGAGAGGGAGGAAAATTTAAACAAGGAACACAAGTGGCTTCGCGTTACACACGGGACGATCCCATTTGTAGCACCAATAACCGGTGAATAGAAAGGCAATTTAATTAGGGACGTGGCTACACAGTGACCGGGCACTGTTTAGTCTTCCACGGTGCCCCTCCAAAAAATAGAAACAAACATATGTCTGAACCGGTACGTTCCCAAAATAGAAAAGTTTGGTCCCCACGTGGCCACGTGCTTTCCTACCCGCGTTCTCTCCATCTCACGCTAGACCAGCCCTTTCCGTGCCCTACTTGTAGTTGGCGCGTAGCTTGTGTGTGTGGACGGCCGCGCCCCACTTTTTTTTGTCTCGACATGATAACGCCCCAACACGAGAATCATACTTAAACAAATGCTAATGATGCATCAGATTTACGAGTATTAGTGATGAAAATTACATCCAGTTCTACAATTAAGACACTGCTGATTCGAACAAAAAATGCGAGTCTCTGCTATGTCTGTGTTACTACCTGATGCACAAACACCACCCGCTGCTATGTGGTTTTCCCATCCACGTCCATATTTAGATGTAATTTCTTCGGACATCAACAAGAAACAGAGGCACCAGATACAAGTTTTAGTCCCATGAAAGAAGAATCACAAAGATTCGTGCACAGATCATGCCCAGGTGCAACAAAAAGATGCAGCTTAGAGAAAAATAGTCGATGCCCAACTGCAAAAGAAAACCTAGTACCAAGGGCAACAAGATTGGTGTCTAGGAACTAGGTTGCTGGTATCTTCAACAACACACTCAGGACAATAGAAATGATCTTGCAATCTACTCCGTAACACTTATGCACATGTCAGGCTGTAACACATCATGAACTTCCCCACCCCGATGCACATGTTACCAAAAACTGCATGTAAGAAAATGAAAAAGAAAACAGTAAGGCACTGAGGTGTTTGGAACTAAAAAGAGAGATATAAATTGCATGTAACAATGACAAACATGGCAAATTGCACGAATAATCTCAAAAGGCATGGATGTATCAAAAGGATATAATTGTGAATATAAACTACATCCCTATGGCAGAAAAATACATTCATGGGGTCAAAAAATCATATTAAATTGGGTATGGGAGACTACAAACTACATCGATGGGTTTAAGCGATCATATATATGAAAAATGTAACATTCCTTAATCAGATCAAACCCCGCTAGTCTGGAAAAGGGAAATTAAATTCTACATGCATAACCTTCTACGGAAAAACATTGATGTTACACGGACATTTGAATTTGACCACTAGTTACATCCTAAAATCAATAATTAACAGCAGGTGTTGATTAGATGCCTACTAATTTGAACATAGGAAAATTACATCATGTACATAATCACCTACACAAAAATCTGGATGTGATAAACATATATACACTCGAACCAAAAAAAAAACATCCTTGACACATAGAAACTTCATTTTGTCTGTATGAACCAAACTGTTCTGATTTAAAACATGAAAAATTATATCCTATAACAATGTTATAGAAGCCGTGGATGTAACAACAGTATATATGGTAGAGCACAAACTACATTTTGTGAAAGAAAACAAGTGGTGAACTCTACTGACGATTCCTACAAAAATTATCGATCTGGATGTAAAAATTTACCTACATTTTCCAAAAATGTCAAAAATGTTTTACCTACATTTTCCAAAAAAATTGCTAAATGCAGATTTCTTCATCAAGAAATAAATACATGTATGTCGGACATGGAGTTTTCATCTTGTTTACACATATATGGTTGATGAAACTACATATGAACATTCAGAAAAAATGTCAAATGTTTTGGTAGTGCGTTTGTGCTATATGCACCAACAAAAAAACATCAGTGATAAAAATGAGTGGAGAGAACAAAATATACGTAGAAAAGGACGCATGTAAGTCTAAAATCTAAAAGTACAACAAGTATACAATGAACTACAGCAATTCTGTATGAGAACCTACATGAAATCTGGAAATATGCTACATGCTACCAAATACAAGCAAAAAACTGAGGAGTAAAACTGCATATCAGTAGGAAACTACATGTAATACAAATCGAGACCAATCATACTACTTCTTTAACTGCACATAATTAAATGTTCATCAAACAAAAACACTAATCCCCCCTAGATAGCCACAACACTTTACACAACACGCCGAATGGTGTAGATTATATGCTGCAAGCATAAAAAAGTACATGTAGCTACTACAGAAAACCACTAATAATCCATTCTGCAGGGCAAAACCTACATCTATTAGACTATTTAAACGTTGGCTGCAACACTACAGGATAATAATGATGTACATTGAGATTAGGGATCACCAATTCCAAAATCTCAGCCAAAATTGCTACTCCTTGTACGAACAAAACCTACAAACCCTGCATAACAAGCACAAAACCTGATTAGAAGCCAGAAAAATCAATCGAAAAATTCAGCAGAAAAATCACGCAAAAACCACCATAGAGGACGAGTACTTGAGTTATAGCTTGGCTCACCTAGACGAAAACGAAGGGGACCAAACTCGGTGTGGTTGAATCGAAGAAATCGGCTAGACCGCGACTACACAGCGAGATCGAAGAGGAGACGAGGAAGGATCCACTCCGCTGCTCCAAATCCACCAAAACGAGCGTGGCCAGTCGATGGAACGGCTGGACGCACGCGTCCCTCGAGGATCTGGAAGTCAGCGACGGAGGATATCGTGGTCGGAGCTCGATTCCGGGGCGGGCGCTGAGCAGGAGACCGAGGTTTGCAGCTCCACTCCGACACTACGAAATCCACCAAAACGAGCGCGACCAGTGGATGGAGAAGCTCGCCGCTCGCCTCCCGCAGGTTTTTGGAGGTCAGCGCCGGCGGGAATCAACAGCGATGTAGGAGATTCGCGAGGGACGAGCGAGGGGAACGAAAGCGAGAGGAGCTTCTCCTCGCGGGCGAAAAGGTGGGGACGAACGACTCGCTTCCTTGAGGATTCAACGGGCGGTGGACTTTGTCCGGACGCGAGACACGCCAGCGCTTGTTTTCAGCCGCGCGATGGCGATCGGACGACGCGCGCGGGTGCGCACGAGATAGAGACAAGAAAGTGCGCAGGCACTGGATAGATTTCGCGTTTAATTAGCCCTTAGACTTGGTTGTTAAGTAGAGGCAAGTAGAATGTCAAAAAAAGGCAAGTAGAGTAACTCGACCGGCCGGTTTCCAGTTTTTATGCCGCCCGGTCACCGACTCCGACTCCAACTCCAACTCGCACATAATTAACATCTCTGTGCACCCGTCTATATAGCTCAGCGAGAGCCGAGAGGAGAGACACATCAGCCAGCCGAATAGCCAGGAGCCGACTAGGTAGCCAGCCATATAAGCGTAGGCCCTCGCATAATCAGATTTACCAAACGAACAGACGAGAGACCTAGCCCTAGCTACGACTCTAGTCATCTGAGCGAGATCGATCGGCCGCGAAGATGGAGGGCGGCACGAGAGATGCCATCGTCGACTCTTTCATGGAGGTCACGTCGTGCGACTCCCAGTCAGTCGCTGTGCGTCACCTCGCTTACTGCGGCTGGCGTCTCGAGACCGCCATCAACCGCTACTTCACCGTCGGCCCCGCCGATCCGGCGCCCGATCATCCCGTCGTCAATCCCATCCCAGTCCGCTCCGAGGCGATGCACGAAGACACGGTGCGCGATCCCATCCCCGCGCGCTCCGACACGCTGTACCAGCACCGGGACTTCTACGGTCCCCGTACTGCCTGCGCCGCCCGATCCATATGGAGCGTGAACAGGGAGCCGCCATCAAGAACGTCGGTTTATCCGTTGCCCGTTGCCGTGGATGACGTTTCTATGCCGGCAAATAACGCGACCGGGTGGGAATCAGAAGGCGACTCGAGCACAAAGGAAGATGAAGAAACTTTCATCCGCTTCGAAAAAGATGAACGAGCCAAGGAGGCCGAAGAAGATGACGGGAAGGACGACAAGGAGGCGATGGAAGAAGACGACGGCACAAAAAGCATGGAGTTGGAGGAAGAAGATGATGGCTACGAGGGCACGGATGGGGTACGTCGACGATGACCAAGACGACGACGACTACTTACAGGCGGCGGAGACTGACGGCATGGAGGCGTTGGAGGGGCCACCGGTGACTCGAGCTCGGGCTGACAAGACGCTGCAGGATCTGTTCGGACCCCCATACAAGATAATGTACCCAGGGAGCTTCCACGACGCCAAGGTGCACGCGGCGAGGAAGGACCAGTGGCTGCTGATGAACGTACAGTCAAGCGACGTGTTTACGTCGCACCTGCACAACCGGGACCTGTGGTCCAACGAGGTGGTCGTCCAGGTGATCAAGGACAACTTCGTCTTCTCGCTCCTAGAAAAGACGGGACTCCCGGCGACGAGGCGGGCAAAGTGTGCTGCTTCTACAAGCTCGAAGATGATCAGCTCCCAACTGTGCTTGTCCTGGACCCGATCACCGGGCAGTTGCTGGACAAGTGGTGCTGCATCGTCCAGCATCCTGACTATTTCCTGACCAGCATTGGCAAGTATACTGAGTCCAAGCCTAGCACGGTGTCGAAACCAAGGATCGTCCGACCGACGGCAACAGCAACGCCCCAAGAACCGGTAATGACTGCCAACGCTGCCTCTGATACACAAGAACCTGAACCAGCACCAGCACCCAAGGTTGAGAAGATCGAGGCCCCTGCATCATTACCCAAGGTTGACAAGATCGAGACAATCGATGATGGGAAGCCTATGGATGGAGAGACGGTCTGCAAGCTGAGGGTACGGTTCCCCACTGGTAATATGATCACCAAGGAATTTGGGAGTACGCGGAGAGTCGCGGTGCTCTTCGCATACTGCAGATCAGTTGCTCGTGACCAGGCTGGGATGGAGCAGGCCTTCCGGATCATGAGGATGGCTGGACGGGGCTTTGAGGAGCTGCGCAATGACGGCGCGTCGTTTGAAGATCTGAAGCTGAATAGAGATACCGTTACAGTTGTCATGGATACTTGAGCCGTAAAGACCAAGAGTTTTTATGCTCCGTTAATTAATAAAGTAGCTTCCATATTGTATTTTTTTTGTACTTCTCATCTAGATGATAACCCGCGCGTTGCCACCGAATTGCTGGATACAATATTGTAGAAAATCGTTTGACGGAAATATATGTTATGAAATAAAGTATGCACTGTGTTTGATATTTTTGACATGCTTCCATCGTTAACTACACACAAGAATCTTTAACATTTGGCAACAATAGTACTCCATCCAGAACAACTAATCGTTTCTTGAGTGAATCTGCAATGACAAAATGTAACGAATCAGTTTCCTAGCCCACCTGACACCAAAACAAATCAAATAGAAGCCTTTAAACATTCTGAAGAAAGATGGAAATTAAGAGGAATCAGCTTTCGGTTGTCCCAAGTACCTCCATATTCTTGAAATTCAGTGCATCGTTACTTGAGAACTGAAACTCCGATACCATCTTAAGCTCCTTGTTAAACCACAATCTGCAAGTAAATTTTTCTGTACTTAAAATCCCTAATCTTGCTAGTCAGAAAAAGAAAATGCAACCTCGGGAGAGAGAGAGAGAGAGAGAGAGAGAGAGAGAGAGAGAGAGAGAGAGAGAGAGAGAGAGAGAGAGAGAGATGAGCACACATGTAGCAAGGCGGAAGCAGCGGATACATCAGACTATAGATTAGGAGGGAAGGTGAACTGATATTAGAACTAGACTGAGGACAGGGGATGCGACTCCCGTGAGGACAGTTCAAGACATGAGCGGGCTTTAAAATAGCAGGAAGTCAGGAGGTGGGGAGACGAACGGCAGGGCAACACATAAGTGGTGAGTGGAGAGGGACAGATGAAGAGGCATCCACGCCAGTTTGGCCGCATTGTACCAACAACCAAGAGATTAGTAGCATTTGTGAACCCATTGCGCTAGATTATAATGCCAAAAATAAATTTAAAATGATCTAAAAGTTTATAAGAAATATTTAGATTTGGAAGAGTCAATACTACTTTGTAAACACTAAAAGCATTTTCATGTTTAAGTACATGTTTTTTGTAAGTTATATGTTTTATAATAATTTTCTTAAAAATTCTAAAATTGGAGCAAATTGTACCGTAAGATTTAGAAGGGTATAAAAGGTAGATGAAAAGTTTGCTCAAATTTGGTTACCATAGAACGGGAAACACCTATTCGAGGTATATGAGACACATGAGTGTTGCCTTCCGTAGCTCATGGGTCGAGGATTTGGTCATAACCCTAAATCTCCGCCTATTTGTTGTGCAATTGTACAAACTGTTCCACAACCTTTGCCGGCGAGTCCGGTCCAAGGGCGTGGAGCGAGAGCGTACTCGAAGGAGTCGTACACGTGGCATAATCACAGGCGCGAAAAGTAAAGGGACACAGAAATATATGCGGGACTGATCTTTATTATCAATTGTCTGGTCTCTCTCCATACAATACATGGGTATATATAGGGGGGAGAGGGGCTAGGGTTGAGAACCAATCTAGAGGGAAAACCCCCCACCCAAGAAAGGGTGGGCCCGCACATGGAACGTACAGGAAAGTTTCCCAACACTCCCCCTTGGTCCGACATCCCGTATTGTCTATGTCTCAAAACTCCGAAAAACCCAGTGGGAAAAATATTGAGAAAGAGCGCATATCATACGTCTCCTTATGTTGAACGAATTGATTCATTAAAAACCTCAATGTGAGAAACATCGGGAAAACTCACATAAGGGAAAAAGAGTACAATCCACTCAATATCGGGTTGAGTACTTGATCATCTGGATCAAGATTTCACAAATGGGAGTGTGAAGAATCTTTCCCGGAGTCTGGCATATCTCTAAGTCTCATCATACCGATTACACGGACACATCTCTCAATAGACGATTCCTGTAATGATTTAGTGAACATATCAGCGAGATTGTCACAGGACTTAGTATGCAAGATCCTCACCTTGTTCGTTTTATGCAGCTCATGCGCATAGGAAAACTTGGGGTTGATGAGATTACTCTTCACATACCGGCCCTCACTGCACTTGTGCAACACAAGCTGCATTATCTTCATAGATAATGGTGGGGGTTTGTATGGTGTTCAGCCCACATGTTTTCTGAATGTAGCGAATCATCCGTCGAAGCCATGCACACTCTTGTGATGCTTCGTATAGCGCTATGATTTCAGAGTGGTTCGTCGAAGTCAATAGAAGACTTTGCTCAGACGATTTCCAGGGAACATCAGTGCCACCACAAAGGAAAACATATCTAGTGTATGACTTGAAAGTGTGTGGGTCCGACAGGCACCCTCCATCAGCATAGCCTACCAATGATAGGTCTTGATTCCTCCTATAAAACAGCCCAAGATATTTGGTCCCTTGCAGGTATCAGAAGACGTCCTTGATGCCTTTCCAATGTCTATTGGTAGGCTCAGAACTGTACCTAGCAAGCAAATTGACAGCGAACGCAATGTCCGACCGTGTACAATCCGTGAGGTACATGAATGCTCTAACGGCGCTCAAGTAGGGGAATTCCGGTCCCAGAATTTCCTCCCCCTCTACCTTTCAATCATTAGGGTTTTCGAAGGATATGCCTTATGAAATCCAAATATCTCTAACACCTTCTGGGTGTAAGCAGACTGGTGCACTAGAATCCCAGCAGGGGAATGTTCAAGTTGCAGACCCAGACAGAACTTGGTTTTACCCAAATCATTCATCTCGAATTCCGACATCAGGTAGGAACTCGCTTCCTCAATATCTCTAGGTGTACCGATTATATTCAAATCGTCCACATACACCGAGATTATACAAAATCCATCTTCGTTGCTCGTGTATCCCTTCTGATGAAGGAGATCGCTTAAGCGATTATACCACATCCTACCAGACTATTTAAGTCCGTACAATGACTTCCAAAGAAGAACACTGTATAGACCCGATTTGCTCTCTTGGTTCGGAATGGGGATACCTTCCGCTACCATCATGTAAAAGTCCGAATCAAGGTTACCATATAGGTAAACATTGACAACATCCAACAATTTCATTGTTAAGTCCAAATTTACTGCCATCGAGATCAAGTATCTAAAGGTTATACCAACCATGACTGGGGAGTAAGTTTCCTCAATATCGACATCTGTCGTTGAGTGAACCCTTTAGCGACGAGCCTTGCTCTGTACCGATCCACCTCATGTGTGAGGTAACATGCTCCTGCCAATCTTTCCAATCCGACCTTATTTTACAATCAGCAGGATTGTAAAGCCTATGGTCAAGATCTATGATTGAGGCAATTCTATAGCAAAGTTAATGTCGACAATTGCCATTGCTCGGTTCCTTGACTCTCCCTTATTTATATAATTTATGGCCATTTTGTCATGGGGCGCATCTGGCGCTACCTCTTGCTCCACCGTATTTCCCATTACAGGAGTGAGGTCCTTTAGCTTATTCGCGCCGATGTGTGTACTCACATCTCCATTGGATGTTCCCTCAATAGGAACGTTCAAGTCCGGAATCCCGTGCACAGGACTTTCCGAACTTGTGCCAGGTCTCAATTGGCTCCCCTTTTTCTTACTAGGGGTTTTGGTGACTGTCTGTGATAAATCTCTCTTATCCTTCTTCCTCAGGCGTCCCCGAGTACTTAGGAGTTGAGAAACCGGATTTCCCGTCCTTTTAGTCCTTTGGACGGGAGCGGGTATACCATGGTTAACTTCGGTATCTCAACCCTTTCCAGTGCATTGTGCGCAGGCATATGCGACTTTGTCATAGTTTACAAGTCACTAAAGTGATCAGGCAATTGATTCACTAATGCATGCAAATCAATTTTGTTTTGGACTTCTTTATATGTCTCGACAGTGCATGGGCCATGAGCGTGGATCTCCGTGACTTGGCACATGATTTCTCGACTTTTGTCATCAAGGGGTTGATTATCTCCCCCCTAAAGTCGGAAAGAGGTCCTCGTCAATGCAATCAGCGAAGCGGGCCGTATGACATTCACTTGTCATGGTGTCCAAATCCCTGATTATGGACACAGTCGCATAACCAATGTATATCCTTGATGCATGTAAAATGCATACATGAACTTTACATTTTATTACTTGATATTCCAACTTATTTGCAACTTATATGATGTTATATTCATGTTTTATAATGATTTCGGGGATTTTCTAAACAATCCCCCTCTTTTGGTTCTAACTCTGTTTTCCAGAAAACGTCTTTTTTAGGGTTTCGGACTTTCCGGGAGCTTCGGGACTCCAAAAAGGGCAAGGCCAAAGAGCACGGTTCAGAATTTTCGAGACGAACGCAATGGGCCTAAAATGAAGACCAGCAGCCCAGCCAGCTGGAAACTAGAGGGTCCCACGCGGTCAGATTCCCTGGCCGCGTGGGACCACCTCTTTTCCCCCTCGTGGCTCCGATGCCGTCCGTTTTCGTCTCCGTGGCTTCGTCTTGACCTAAAACCAACTATAAAAAGAGTCCCCCGAGGAGTTTCGCGAGGAGGCGGCGGAGAAACACGAAACACACGAAACAGAAGACAGAAGGCTGCCGCCGGAGAAGATCGGAGGGGGGAAACGCTGCCAATCACCTCCGGAAGGCTCCTCCATCCCCCCTCCGGAGTCTCCATCAACACCAACGTCAAGACCAGCACCATCTCCATCACCATCTTCGTGATCCACTTCATCCCCCTCATAGTTTGAGATTGTTGAACCCTAGCTATTGTTTAAGTGCTATTCTACCTGTGTATGATTAGCTACTTGTCATTGTTTTGTGGTGAGACTATATTTTCAGATTGTGTTGTATCATTTATACCACTGAATCACATCATGTCTTCACGTTGTGAGTAGTTCTCTCATGTTCCTGGGGGCATAGGATGGATTGGCAATGATCTATATATAACATGTGTTGGTATTTTGTCTAGTGTTTATCTTTTTATGTAATTCTATGATGGTGTTGTGCGAACGTCGACTGCACATCACTTCACCTAGATGGGCTCATAGGAGAACACCGTAGTGTAATGGAGTGAGGGAGACTTGGGAGGACATGTAAACCTGAGACCGAATTATGAAGTTACTTTATGAGGGGATTAATATCGGGGACCTTAGAGTGTAATGCTATGGTGGGATTTTATATCTTAATAACTCTTGTGCAGTCATTTACTTGGCCACAAGATCCATCATAAGAGGTTTAGTATATTTATTTAGCTATACCTAATAATGGCTCCGTCCTAAGAAGATTAAAACTTGACAAAATGCTACTTTGTTGTTCTAGAAATATTTATGCCATGAAGTCTAGGTAGCCCTTGGGAACGTTCTCCACTTATAAGAAATACACACTTGAGCTTGTCCTCTTGCTGCATAGAGGATTGGGCTTTTCTCTCTTTGAGAGCTGTCACCTGCTACTATTTGTCTGCTGCATTTTTACTGTCTTGCAATTATACAACCGAAAACACCAAAAACACTTGCATCTTTTATTGTCAATTTATCATTCTTACTAACCAATACCTTCAGCTCCTCGTGGGTTCGACAACCTTTTCTATTCGAAAGGTACTACAATTGATCTCCTGCACTTGGGAGTCATCAAGATACTTTTCTGGCGCCGTTGCCGGGGAGCGTAGCGCTATTGGTAAGAAGTTTGGTAAGGAAACTTGAAAGGTGAATTTTATTTACTGTTTTGTCTCATCGCTACTATGGCATTTATGAATCGTGCTTCGCTGCATCTTGCTTTATATGAAAGTGCTTATGCTAATGCTCCTAAAGTGGTTGAAACTACTGTGTCTGAGGTACCTAAAGTGGGAATTAAAATTCCCGTTGATCATGTTAAAAGAGTTATGAAAAATCTATTTACAGGAGATGGAACTAAGTCTGCACGTGAACACGTGGAGACAATTGAAGACATATGTGGTTTATTTAGGCTTCCTGGTATTTCTGATGATCAGATAAAAAGGAAGCTATTATATTTGTCTTTATCTGGTAATGCTCGTATTTGGTTCAAGTCTTTGGATGAAGAAGTTACTATTGTATGGAGTAGTTTGAGGAAGGTTTTTCTTAAATATTTTACTCCTAAAGAAAGAATTATTGCTGCCACGAAAGTACTAATATTTTGCAGGAAGAGGAGGATAAAAACCTAAGCTTGGGGATGCCCGTGCAACCCCAAGGAGATGATGAAAATGATGAACAACTAGAGAATGAAGAGAAGAAACATCCACCTTCACCACCTATGGATGAGGGTAACACTCAAAATCTTGTTGATGATAAACTTTGCTTTTATGATTCTGATGATGAGGAGGACTATCAACCTATGCCTAATGAGAACATTATTGATAATAATTTTAAAAATGATGAGGAGTATGGTTTAGACATGCTATATGATAATGCTTTAGATGATGGTCCTATGCCTATTGATAATTCTCCATGTTTAGAACTTGTTACTACTTCATGTGAGGATAAAAATGATATACTTGCTGTTGGTAAAAATACTCTTACTTATGAGAGTCCTACTTTATTTTTGAACTCTCCTATTCACACCGTGGAGGAGAAGCTTTTATATGTTGAAAAGTACTTATGTGGGCTGAAATTATCTTACACCAATGACCATTTCACCCATAACCATCATGTTGATAGTGCTTCTTGCAATTATTTTGAGAGAGGAAAACACACTAATAGCTCACATAATAGTTTTAATAATCCTCTATATGTTCCTAAGTTTGCAAAGTTGCACCAATCTAATAGTTCTTTTATCAAATTTGCTTCCACTACTTGTAACTATTATGAGAGAGGAAGAAAGACTTGTCTTTATGTTTCTATGTTATTTAAAATGCAACCTACTGATCACCACATGCATTGGTTACCACAAAATTGCTGCTATTTATTCATATATAAAATGCCAATGCATAGGAAGTGGGTTAGACTTAAAAGTTAATGGTTTAATGTTTTGTGGTGTGCTCCTTATGCTTTCATTTCCTATTCAGTTTGGGCACACCTTTATATCATGAAAACATGTGAAACAACTTTACCTACTGTTATCTAATTGCTAGTTTAAGATTTTCACTTTATATAAAATTTGGGAAAGTAAATGAGAAGGATGAGTAATGGAGATGTTGGGGTCGACCTTGAACATGTGTTGTTCATGCCAATGGAACCATTGCAAAGTCTCTATCATTAAAACTTTTCCCAAAGCTAAAACCAAATAAAAAGAGTGTTTATGTTGTATATATTTGCTTCTTCTTTTGCCTTTGTGCTAAATCAAAAACAACAAAAATATTTTCTTTCTTCCTTGTTTGTTTCTCTTGAATTCTTTCTTGGTTCTTTTTGCTTCTTTTTGATTTTTATCTTCAGTTTCAGTTTTGGTTTTTGAGTCAAGGTGCTTGTTTACTACTGTAACATCACCTTTGTATCTTATTTTTCATCTTTATGGCAAGAATAACCTCTTTTGAGAGGTGGGATCAGACAATAGTGATTTGCTGTCCAGAAAACAGATTCCTTAGCTTCACTGCGGAAAATGTTAAAAATCACAGAAAAGGAATTTTGACCTGAAATTTTACGACAGCAATCTTCAGTTATTATTACGCATTTCATTAGTTAAAAGTTTTCTGATTTGAGCAACGTAAGTGACTCTGAAAATTCACTCTTTACGGGCTGTCCAGTTTTTGACAGATTCTGTCTTTATTTTGCATTAGCCTCATTACTTGTGTTTTGTGTGGTTCTTTTGATCAATGAACAATACACAACCATAGTAACAATAGTTAATGTTTAGAATCAAATCATGATATGTCTTTGCTGTACCTATGTGGATTTAATTTATGGAGACACTAACCCCTCTAATCAAGTTTTATGATGAGTTTTGTGTGAAGAGAATTGTCAAGTGGAAGAGTTGAGGGTGATGAACAAAGATCAAGAGGGACAAACACTCAAGCTTGGGGATGTTACCCCTAGGCTCACCCTACATGTATCAAATAAGTACAAGAACTCAAGCTTGGGGATGCCAAGCCACCTCACTCCAACCATCTTGATACCAAGTAAGTAAGCCTAGCTATATGGCTATAAAGAAAGCGCTTTACGGGAGGCAACCCGGTTGTTTTATTTTTGATTTTCTTTGTGTCCTCTTGCTGTAACAAGAGACTTAGTTTTTAGTTTTGTTTCTGGAATTTTTAATAAAGTGCCAAGTTTTACCCGTTTTGGTTTGAAAAAGTTGCTATTTGTATTCGGAGATTTTATTCCAGCACGAATCTGTGCACGGTATGATTTTTCATTTCTATTCTGTAACTCCGAATGAGCTGATATTTTAACTGTAGTTGCAACTTTTCATCCTCTGTAATCATGAATTTTTTCAGAATTTTTCGACATATTTAAGTAGGGTAGAAAAATGCGTTTTGCTGCTGCTGTTTTTCTGGACAGATTCTGTCCCATTTTGTTTGATGCATTCTTTGAACTTTTAACTTGAATCTTTTTGATCCAATTGAGTTTATAAGTAGGCATACAACATTATACACTTTCTGGACATTCATATGAATTTTTGTTTAAGGATTTTATGCAGCAAGCAATTCATTTGTCTATCACTACTAATGTCACCCCACAGAAAAGAAATGGGAGAAACGGTGTTTTGAAGTTTTTTCACAGGGATTAGAGGAGATGCACCAAGAGCTATCCAAGGATGGTGAAGACCATAAGCTTGGGGATGTGAAGACAACCCCACTGGACCAACACACTCTCGGTTTGCACACGTCTAACTTCTGTTTTTCGATCAATGCACTTTATCGCATAAACTTGGAGCGTCTTTTATTTGCTTTTTATTTCGGTTTGATTTTTGTTTATTTTCTTGAGACCACCACTTTTATTTATGTTATGAGAGTGCTACTGGAAAATTGGGTTGAATTATGTTGGATGCTATTAAAAATATTGGGATAGGGATGTTTGAGTTGATTCAAAAAGATACATATAGTTGCATGATTCATGTGCTTTTTAATGAGTATTAATTTGCAAGTGTTTTATCAAGAGCTATCTTTTATTCATGTTTCGATGCTGAATGTTACTTTACTTTGTTTAACATGGATTGATTAGTTCTATGGACACTTATGCATGCATTTAGACGGTCAACTTTCTCCCTCTTGCTAGCCCAAAAATTCCAACAAGTAAAAACTTGTTTTCCAACACCTTCAACCAAAGTTTTTCTAGTGAGTCCACCATATCTACCTATTAGCTTTATGCTATTCCGAGTATGTTTATCATGTTATATTGTATTATCTATACTTCTGAATTAAAATGCTTATGTTATTGATTGTTATGGGAAAAGTTGGTTAAAAAGCTCTCACGAACTTGATGCACACTTTACTTTTATTGCACTTAATAAGCATGAACCATTGTGATTAAAATTATGAAGTTGTGGGCTTGACAATAGTTTTGGTTGGGAGTTAGCCCATATGTGCTGTCACATGGCAAGCTTTCAACATTGCACTTATTTATATTTAGTTGATGTCATGTACTTTTGTTTATGGATGCCTATCATGGGTGAAATGAATGTGGATACTTAGTAAGTTCAAAGAGTTTGTATAAATGGTTAGAGAAATGCCTGGGCCGCTAATCTAAGCCATGCATCATTCATGGTGGAAATTTACAGCATAACCATAATGTTCATTCAGTGATGCACCTCATAATAAAAAGCTATACCCATAGTAAATAAAAGAGTGCTGAGATTGTTCATTGTCTGTTTGTCTTGTTGTTTTGACATGGGCTTGTTCATGTCAAGGGGCAAGAGGTACCCCAGTGCAGTTCTTGATGATACTATTATTACTTGCAATGACCTTTATTTGAATTTACTTTGTGGACCAAAGTGAGTAACACATGGTGTAGGTACTTGTATTCAAGGGACATGAGACATTCAACCAATACATTGTCAAGCACACCACTCATATTTGCTTTCACTTTAAACATTAATCATTCAAGATGCTATGATAGGGGTAATGAGAGCTCCACACCAATGACTACCACATTGCAAGCATTAACTTAAGTAGAAGTGTTTGGAAGTTAGATGAAACTTATTCATGCTTTACCTCTACTTATTTATATATCTTTCCAATGTGTCCACCTTTTATATTCAGATTTGCAAGAATACTCTATGACCATTATAGGATGTTTTTACTTTTCATTATGCATACATTTGGACCATAGTACTTTCTTCTATGTTACACTTTGTGAATTATCATTGAACATCCTTACATTGAATATTTGATATCACTTCATAATCTATCTTGTATATTGCTACTCCTTTGAAGAATGAATCATTTGACTCTATGTAGCAATAATAATCATCTTTGATATCCATTGATAGTATTAAAATGCAAAGTCCATGTTAGTTTTATCACCTTCATACTCGAGGACGAGTATTGGTTAAGCTTGGGGATGTTGATGCATGTAAAATGCATACATGAACTTTACATTTTATTACTTGATATTCCAACTTATTTGCAACTTATATGATGTTATATTCATGTTTTATAATGATTTCGGGGATTTTCTAAACAATCCCCCCTCTTTTGGTTCTAACTCTGTTTTCCAGAAAACGTCTTTTTTAGGGTTTCGGACTTTCCGGGAGCTTCGGGACTCCAAAAAGGGCAAGGCCAAAGAGCACGGTTCAGAATTTTCGAGACGAACGCAATGGGCCTAAAATGAAGACCAGCAGCCCAGCCAGCTGGAAACTAGAGGGTCCCACGCGGTCAGATTCCCTGGCCGCGTGGGACCACCTCTTTTCCCCCTCGTGGCTCCGATGCCGTCCGTTTTCGTCTCCGTGGCTTCGTCTTGACCTAAAACCAACTATAAAAAGAGTCCCCCGAGGAGTTTCGCGAGGAGGCGGCGGAGAAACACGAAACACACGAAACAGAAGACAGAAGGCTGCCGCCGGAGAAGATCGGAGGGGGGAAACGCTGCCGGAATCACCTCCGGAAGGCTCCTCCATCCCCCCTCCGGAGTCTCCATCAACACCAACGTCAAGACCAGCACCATCTCCATCACCATCTTCGTGATCCACTTCATCCCCCTCATAGTTTGAGATTGTTGAACCCTAGCTATTGTTTAAGTGCTATTCTACCTGTGTATGATTAGCTACTTGTCATTGTTTTGTGGTGAGACTATATTTTCAGATTGTGTTGTATCATTTATACCACTGAATCACATCACACGTTGTGAGTAGTTCTCTCATGTTCCTGGGGGCATAGGATGGATTGGCAATGATCTATATATAACATGTGTTGGTATTTTGTCTAGTGTTTATCTTTTTATGTAATTCTATGATGGTGTTGTGCGAACGTCGACTGCACATCACTTCACCTAGATGGGCTCATAGGAGAACACCGTAGTGTAATGGAGTGAGGGAGACTTGGGAGGACATGTAAACCTGAGACCGAATTATGAAGTTACTTTATGAGGGGATTAATATCGGGGACCTTAGAGTGTAATGCTATGGTGGGATTTTATATCTTAATAACTCTTGTGCAGTCATTTACTTGGCCACAAGATCCATCATAAGAGGTTTAGTATATTTATTTAGCTATACCTAATAATGGCTCCGTCCTAAGAAGATTAAAACTTGACAAAATGCTACTTTGTTGTTCTAGAAATATTTATGCCATGAAGTCTAGGTAGCCCTTGGGAACGTTCTCCACTTATAAGAAATACACACTTGAGCTTGTCCTCTTGCTGCATAGAGGATTGGGCTTTTCTCTCTTTGAGAGCTGTCACCTGCTACTATTTGTCTGCTATTTTTACTGTCTTGCAATTATACAACCGAAAACACCAAAAACACTTGCATCTTTTATTGTCAATTTATCATTCTTACTAACCAATACCTTCAGCTCCTCGTGGGTTCGACAACCTTTTCTATTCGAAAGGTACTACAATTGATCTCCTGCACTTGGGAGTCATCAATCCCCGACTTACGGGGCGGGCCCATTGCTGATCGCTGGGGTGGTGGTATCGGTACATACACCTGGCAACCGAACCTGTAAAGGTGGGAAATTATCGGTGCCGACCCTGCGCAAGCTTCACATGAGAATGGATGTTGTAGGTCAACGGTCTAAAGTTAACGAGTTTCGCAGCATGCAACACAGCTTGCCCCAACATCTGGTTGGCGAAATACAACTCTTATGATGTATTTCATCCTTCACCCTTAGGGGGGAGGTCTAATGATTAACTTCCCCGTAGCGTATGCGGAGCACACGAAATCATCAGGATTTGGGAAGTTTTTCACTTCAACATTATGACCATTTGAGTTGTATATTCCTCGTCATACTTAGACTGAGTGGTCTAATCTATCATGCCATAGGCAAAATAGTTCAGAGCATCGGAATGTAGTGTACACAGGCAGTGCTACAATTATCGTGTAGCATAGTCATGTGTCCAATGGAGAAAAAAATTCCAAGAACATGTTTACCATTTTCATCACGCTCTGTGATTAGGAGTCATTCCATACCATTCATAACACCGGTCTCAGCTGGAGACTATTAGCGTGAAAACCATTGAAACTTAAGGGGGTGCGAGTGACTCGGGGTACAACAATGCATCGTTAATGATCAAAGTTGTTCCCTTGGGTAGTATGATAGTGGCTTGTCCAGAGCCAACTATATAAGGATCGCAGCTGGCGATTTTCGTAACACTACCTCGAGAATTTTATCACACTCAAAGCACATAATCTTCCTGGAGATGGTATTTGTGTATCGTTTTCCACGAGACATGTTTACTCCATTGGGGTGCCACACGTGTTCTAAGATATTTTGCATGTAAATATAATAATGAAGCGAGGAAGTAGCAACATTACAGAACAAATGCATATATATCTCAGAACATAACATGCCATCATATTTAAATAGAGGAATTAATGAACGATAACAAAATATCATTCAAGCGTCAAAATAATGAATATGTCTTGCTCTTATAGAGCTTACAAACCAAATGTATCTCAAATAGCCCAAGGAATCATGATAAGTTAAACAGTGCAAGCTTAGACGTGCATAGAGAATGCGCCGTTCACTTCACACTCAATGTCCAACTGAGCGAATTTCTCCTCACTGAGTATAGGATCATCATCAGTGCTTACACGAGGTGCAGAAGGGAGCACCAAGTGATCGACCTCCATAGAGACGCCGATGTTTGTTGAGACCGTAGTTGCTATCTCCCTGGCACAACTGCATGTGCAGCCATAGGCAGAGGTGGAGGCGGTGGGAGGATCTCGGGTACCACCATGGGTGCTGGAGGTGCCTCCCACTGTACTGAGGCGAGGTGCGATTCATGCACCTTCTTACTAGCCTTGTACGCTTCCACAACGTCCTTAAGCGCACGGCACTGGCGTGAGAAGTGTTCTTTGGAGCCGCACCAATAGCATTCCGGGGGCCTCTGCTCCCCCTTTCCTTGCTGATGCTATTGAGCCCGGCGAGGGGGGTGAGGCGCCTGCTTGCCCTTCCCGCCTCTCTTACTCTTTAGAGGCGCACGGACCTTGTAGGCGTTAGCATGGGCCTCCTGACGCGAACTCGCCCCAAGTGGCTGCGCTAGAGAGTTCTTTCACAAGAGCTCATACTGCGCCTCCTCCACGTGGAGTATGTCCACAAGCTCTGCATACTGCATGTACTTCACCTGGCGATAATTCCGCAAGGACTGTGCTGCGTTGGGGTGGAAAGTAGAGAGAGTGTTCTCAATCTTCTGGGTATTGGTGATAGTGACACCACACATCCGAAGAGAGGTGCAAATCCGGTGCAAAGCCGAATTATAGTCTCCCACCGTCTTGAAGTCCTGAAACCTCAGACGCATCCACTCCGCCTATGCCTGCGGGCAAACAATGTACTTTAGTCGCTCGAAACGCTGTTTAAGAGCATTCCAGAGGTTTAAATCACTCCGCTCAGCCATGTACTCATTTTTCAGAGTACTGTAAAGGTGGTCACGCAGAAAATGCAGAGCCTGGGCATTCTGAGCATAGGTGACAGCGCCGGTAACCACCTGGGTCCCCACGCCAATCGCCTTGGTCAGCTCCCTAGACGTGAGGAAGATCTTAACGTCCGATGCCCACGTCAGATAGTTGGGCCCATTTTGGGCTAGCTCGGTGAACTCACGGTTGACGATTCTGGCCATCTGCTGTTTATACAAATCATCTTAGATTACAGCAGGTAATCCGGATTATAGCAGGTAATCCATTGCATAAATGCGATGAAGATACAATTGTTCATTAACATGACGTACCAATATTTAAAAACATGCTAACAATGATTTTAGAGCGATTAAAAGTAATTAAACGATTAATTATAGCAATGAAAACATATAAACAAGCATGGTAATGACGAAAGCATGTTAAGCGTCACAAACGTGCAAAATTGGCCTTAAAACTGACCTTCCGAAACTGGAAAAGTTCAAGTGCTAAAATGTAAAATAAGCGCATTCGGTCCGGCCCGATCGGCAGCAGGCCGAAACTGGGCCGAAAACCGTCCCACGGCCCATCACCATTCCTCTCTGCCCAGCGCTACCTTTTTTTCGACCGCTTAACCGGCCAAATTGGGCCCAGAGGACCCAACAGCAGCCCAGCCGAACCCTAGAAGGGTCGGCCGCCTCACGCGTTGACCGAGCTCGAAGCCCTGGTCGTGGCGACGGTCGGCCACGGGCCACCTCCTGGCTCGAGACCAAGGGGCGGTGGCGGGGGCGGCGGCGGTGGGTTGGGACGGCGGTGGCCAGTGGGGCCGCACGCTCGCGGTGGGTTGCGGGGCGCGCTTGCACGCGGCCGGCCATGGTGCGGCGGCGTGGTGAGGGCGCCAGCGTAGGCTCGACGCGGCTGGCGGACGGCCGGCGGCGCGACCTCGCACGTCGCGGGGCTCAGCCGACTAGGCCTCGAGCTCATACGCTGACGGCGCGTCGGCGCGGCCATGGCACGGATGCGGGCGGCGCGGTCACAGCGCTGCCGGGCACGGCGAGCGCGGACGGCCAGCAGGGCTCCAGCGGCGATGGCCTCGGCGCGAGGCCAGCGGGGCCCGGCGGCGGTCGGCGACGCCCCTTGGGCGTGCATGCTCGGACGGCACGGCCAGCAGGGCCGTCGTCCGCGGGACGGCGCTGCCGACGCGTAGGTGCAGTCAGCAGGGTACGCAGCGAGCACGGTCATCTGGACCTTCTCGCGCGGAAGAGCGACAGCGGCGCCACGTAGTGCGAGGCTCGGTGTGTTGCGTGGCGGCTTGCCGACCTATGCAACACATGACGAGCGGCTCTACAGCAGTCAGCCGACGACGTCTTTTACGCCGACACAGAAAACACTTCGATGTCAATTTTCATCGTCCGTTCATTTGGAATCGAGACGGCGCGTCGCACAGCCGGTGCGCCGCGGCGGTACCGCGATCATCAGGATCACGTCCGTACCGACTCCGTACGGTGGCGTCATCAAATCCCACATGATTCCGGGAGTATCGATATTGGTCGGTGACGTATTCATCAGCTCGACTCTCGAGAGGGAAATCGACACCGTAGGTAATATAAAACGTATTGCAAGAACAGAAACATAAATAGATGCAAAACCGTTGTTGCGATCGGATTTGGATTATACCTCCGCGATGAACGACGAGAGCCTACTTGATGAAGGCTCGATGCAGATCAGCTGGCGAAGCAGTTCGTGCTGATAACGTGTTCCGCAACCTTTGCCGGCGAGTCCGGTCCAAGGGCGTAGAGCGGGAGCGTAGTCGAAGGAGTCGTACACGCGGCACAATCACAGATGCGAAAAGTAAAATGACACAGAAATATATACGAGACTGATCTTTTTTATCAATAGTCTGATCTCTCTCCATACAATACATTGGTATATATAGGGGGGAGAGGGGATAGGGTTGAGGATCAATATAGAGGAAAAAACCCCACCCAAGAAAGGGTGGGCCCGCACATGGAACGTACGGGAAGGTTTCCCAACACAAACTAAGTTTCAAGCCTTTGATCCTAAAGGCATAAACATTTTCTTTCAAGCCTTGTGGAACTCTTGAGAAATTTTTCTCCTATTACTGATATTTTTGTAGATGACATTTGCGTTTTGGGAGAAAATTGCTCATGTATGCTTACCTACAAATTGAGTAAATATTTCTTGAGCACTTGTGTATAGAGGTTATGTACAATCGAGCTAGTTTTATTTGGCAAAACTAAAAACCCTCTACTTTATTAAGGATTAGTCGGACCAAACATGCCGCACAAAGAACTACAACCCACAATTTATTTTTATTTTGACATTTACAACCCACACAATTACACGACGGCCAAAGAGCATAATACGAAACGAAGTTGATTCTCAATTCAGTATACGAGATAAATTTGGTCCTTGGTGATTTCTACGAATGATATGCAAGAGAATTTGCATGCGCGCCAACCCATTCCAACAAGAGAAAAACTAGCAAGTGAAGTATGGAAAATGAGAAGAACATAGTTGCGATCCTTTTTTTGCTTTGTTAAAAATATTTTGTTTTCATCCACAAAATTGGCTTGCTCAAACCGCTTCGAGTGTGGAGCGAGGAATTGCTTCGAGTCGCGATCTCCATGTACAATTTACCTTGAGTCGATTGTCAGCTGGTCCGCGCCGGTGGCATCATGATCACGGCTAATCGAAAAAACAGTAGTACACACGAATCATGTATCCTTGCAGATTACTTTTTCGAAATGAGGATTTTGCCCTGGCCTCTGCATCAAACTGATGCACACATCGTTTATTTAAATTTAAACGTAATTCAAAGAGTACAAATTAGTATCAATCATGGATCACAAAAAAGAAACAATGATTAACTAAAAGAAGAAAAATTGGTGCCGGTGCTCCAAATAATTTCTTGTAATATTCAGAAATGAAAACTTTTATATTTGGTTCCCAACAATTGTCTCTTCATCTTGTTGAAGCTAAAATATCCTTTTCTTCCTATGTTTTCCATTTGCGAATAGATGAAAGTACTTTGTACTACCACTTCCTTGTCTAATGTGTTTAACCTTAGCGCGTTAAGCCCACTTTGACTCTTCCTCACAACTTAGATTTGCTAGAAATTCAACGGCATCCTGCTTAGCAGCCCTAGCTTTGATGTCCAATTCATCAATAAGAAGGAGGAATTTTTCTTTTCTACATATAAGATCTTTTAGTTTTTTTTTTCAGATTCAAATGTACTTATCTAGACACATTATAGTGTGGTATATTCACTCATTTCAGTTCCATCTTGTCAATGCGTGAACCACTTAAAACATTTTATATTTAAAAACAGGGGAGATTTGAAGGGTATAACACCTTGTTTAATTGAATCGATATATTTCGACGTTACAATCACTTCTAAAGATTATTTTCCAGATGCCCATTGAGCCAATCCATTGGGTCTCGACTCGGATGACACAAAGAAGGAAGATGATACCACCAGAAGATCCAATATCGCATATCCCGTCGACACTAGGTCTTTACTCAAAGTCTAATTTTTGGTTTATGTATCACCAAAATCTAACATCACCACGATTGCGATATTTCACCGGCGACTTGTAATTCTGCATTGTCTTCCACTGCTCAGGGGTCCCTATTGCATCGGTAACACTTTGACTTATCATCCGTCGATGATGCGGCTGTGTGTAACCGATGTGTGACTGTGTACACAACCACACAAATGAACTTCAATTTCGGGGAGAAAGACAGGGTACCACTTTACGGGAACCAAGCAAAGAAGAGCGCCCACGAGATACCGACCGGCGATCGACGAACGCCGGCGACGTGTACACACGGTGGTGGCGACCGGTTGATCCCCGTCCGGCCTCAATCGATGGAATGATAATGGCACCACCGTATATGTCTATCGATCGATGCTAGCTAGGATCTGTTTGCTCACCGTTTGGTGTTTGGAACGATTGGTGCCCAGTGTGTGCGCCACTTCGTGCAATTAAGCGTAGATTTCCAGTTAATTTTCGATGCAATTATAGCACTGATGTCTGATGATACATGGACATGTAGTAGTACTAGCTACCCATTTTGCGTGACTAACAAAACAAGTGCTTCAAGGACACGGGGGACCTTTGCTTGTGCAGCGAAAAAAGCCTCGTGCACTAATAACCAGGAATAGTGTATTTCTCGTCAAATAGGTGTATATGTATGACCTACTTTTGGTCCATATACAAACTCTAAAACCAAACAGAGTGAATCATCAACTTTGAAGATAGATAGATTTGATCATCGGCCGGTTAAAACCGGTTTGACGAATGACTTAGGAGTCGTTCGTGGCAACACATGCAACAAGAGAAGAAACTAGGACACGAAAAGTAAGGTATGGAAGATGGAAAATCAATATCAGGAAAGTCTAGTTAAGAGATGATAAAATTTTGAAACAGTAATCAAATCTCAAGATGTTTATAGAAAAGTACTATAAAAATATAGCATTGAAAAAAAAACAGATAACAATAGTGATACAATATCATTTTTGCATTTTTTTTTGTTCCTGCTCTCTCTTTTATTTAAGAGCCTATCTTTCATTTTAAACATTCAAACATTTTTTAGTTTCACTTTGTATACAAAACTAGGTTATTAGTGAATTTAATATAATTTATACTTTATATTTAAATGATAAAACATGATCTATAAATTTAAGTTCTTAAAAATAATTGCTTAATATTTCAAGTTCTGATTATTTTTTCATTAATTATTAACCATATGTCATTTATATACAGATTTAGTTCATTGCATAGACCAATCGCTATCTTTTGTGGAACAATGACAAGTTTAAACGAGGTTACCTACTTATACTAAATATTTATATTTTATATAATTGTTTTTGTACTTACTAATCAAAGTCTTTCAGTATACTTGATATTAACATTATTGAGATAAAACAAGCAGAATAATGATTTAAAGATACCCATGTAGATTAAGATAAATATATTCCATTACATTCTATTATTTTTGGATAGAAATGTATTATCTGGTGCTTAACTGAAACAATACTTCTTTACGGAAAGCCTATACTTACTTTGGACGTTTAAGATGCACCTTAGATATGGTGTATGTCAATATAAATCAAGGAAAAGCATTATTACTGTAGGAGTTTGCGCGATAGAAAACAAAAAAAAATTCTCTCACATGCGGAAGCAACACTCAAGCACGACGGCGTGGTGGTGGATATGGTGGAGAGTTCCCGCGGGTAGGGCTTCGCCAAGCGGTGCGCGGGAGGTAGAGGAGCATCAAGCAAGTGGTGCGGCCAAGCCTTGGTACCTTGGTGCGCCTCTCTACTCTTTTATATAGAAAAGGGAGCTGCAGCCACTTAATTCCCAAGGTGGTAACCCCCTTCTTTAAAGAGTGGTAACCCCCTCTCCTTTAAAAGGTGGTAACCCCCTCTTTCAAGAGTGGTAACCCCATTTAAGGGCTGCTCATTGATTGGCCACATGGACCAAGGAGGGCTGGTCAAATGGACCAGTGGGCCACCCTTGGTCGTCCGGGACAGGTGGGCCCACAGTGGGACCCTCCAGAACCTTCTAGAACATTCCGACACTCTGCCGAAAAAAATCCCGAACTTTTCCGGAACCCTGAAATCAACTTGCCATATATAAATCTTTACCTCCGGACTCTTCCGGAGCTCCTCCGAGACTCCAAACAATATTCGGACACCATTAATAAAATTATCCCAGAGCTACTCTAGCGTTACCGAACGTTAAGTGTGTGACCCTACGGGTTCAAGAACGTGCAGACATGATCGAGACACCTCTCCAATCAATAACCATTAGAGGGACCAGGATATCCGTAATGACTCCCACACATTCAACGAAGATCTTTATCGGTTGAACCACTATGTCGTGGACTACTATAATCCGTATACAATTTCCTTTGTCACACGATATTTTACTTACCCGAGATTTGATCGTCGGTATCACTATACCTAGTTCAATCTCGTTACCGATAAGTACTCTTTGCTCGTTCCGTAATATAACATTCTCTGTGACTAACTCATTAGTCATGTGCTTGCAATCGTTACCGAATGTGCAATACCGAGTGGGCCCAGAGTATATCTCTCCGAAACACGGAGGGACAAATCCCAGTCTTGATTAATGTAATTCAACAAGTACTTTCCGATATACCCGTAAGACACCTTTATGATCACCCTGTCACGAAGCGATGGTTGATGTCCTCAAAGTATTCTTCCAGTACCCAGGAATAACATGATCTCATGGTCTAAGAAATAGGATACTTGACAATAAAAGGCATGACAATATAAACTTAATGAAACGATCAATATTGTTATGCTTAGTTAGGTTTGTCCATCACGTCATTCTTCTAATGACATGATCCTGTTAATTAATTAACAACTCATGTTCATGGTTAGGAAACCATAACCATCATTAACGAGCTAGTCTAGTAGAGGCTTACTAGGGACGTGGTGTTGTTTATGCAACCACACATGTATTATGTTTCCGGTTAATACAATTATAGCATGGAAAATAAACATATATCATGAACACGGAAATATGATAATAACATTTTTATTATTGCCTCTATGGCGTATTTCCAACAATTACCCCATTATGTGTATGTATGTATGTATGTATGTATTTTGTGATATAGTATTCTTAAATATTTACATAACTTATTAGATTGTGTAAGTGTAAGAATCAAGCAAATAATTTTTCAAGGCTTAGATGAAAGTAAATAGATAACTCTAGAATGTTTGAATTTCTAACTATTAGTTATTTCCCGAATCATATCTTATGTTCTCAAATGTTGGGAGTGGAATAGTTAGGTTGCGGCACATGTTGCGTTGTGATGCATTGTAAACACATCTGTTCATTATAAAATTTTATTAACATATTTTTAGTAAGAGGTCTAGTTTACAAAACTATCTTGAAAAGATAAAAATGTGAGAAAATTGGATGAGTATATTTAGATTGTCCTGAAGTCATGCAAGAAAGGTTGACCGGTGATTAGTGCTAGTGGTCGGGGCACGCCCCACCTGAGGCACGCAGGCACCATGAGTGTTGCCTTCCATAACCCTTCGGCCGAGTATCTGCCGATTGTTCCAAAACTGTACCAATTGAATTTGTTGCTGCATGTAATAATTGAAAATTATTTTTTGTAACACACTTTATTTTATGCTGGTCCTAGGGCTTGCAAGAGAGTGCACAATTTTTTGCCTTTCGGAGCACTTGCAACCAATTTTCTGAAATTGTTCTTTTTTGAATGTACACACCTATGCAGGCCCTGAGACGATATCTTCTCAAGTCTTGTTTTTAAAGGCTACTTATGGTCAAGCTAGTTTTTTCTGAAAAAACTCAAGAATCCTTTTTAATTAAAGGATAAGTGGGGATAAACATGCCCTGTGACCGGATTACAACCCACAAAATTACACAATGGCAAAAAAACAGATAACAAAACTACGTTCATCCTCAACTCTGTCACATACAACAGAATAAGGTCGATAAAATAAAATATCATACAAAGCTACTCAACTATTGCCTTTTGTAAAGACTCGGTACCTGCCGCCTCTATTTGGCAGTTTGTTCAACTTCATACTTGGTGTAAATCCAAATAGATTTTGGTCCTTTCTGATATCCACAAATATTATGTAAGAGGTTTTGCAAATGCAGAAACACATTCCAATAGGAAAAAACTTAGCAAGGGAATGGGAGACCATGAGAAATGAAAATGATATATTGGTTAAAAAATCAATTAATTTTCTACTTTGTTAAGAATATTGTATTTCTCCATGTTTTTAAGTTTTTGTAGTTCTTTGTTTTCTATTGACTATATTCAGGGGTAAACCTTGTTTGGTCTTCCATTATACGGACGAAAACTCTTAGCTGAGAGACGAAAAAAATGTATGTACGTAGTTTTTCATTAATGGTACACGTAGCGCTCATGCATCTGTTAAGTTGAGTGCGGAGGCAGAAGAAGAGAAACTGTTGCCGGCGCTGGCGGCTTTATTGATCGGGACTTCATCGCACGGACGCCAGGAATCGGGAGACAGTACGCCAGCCGGGAGGAATTTAGCGATCTTTGTTTTGAGTTTCAATTTGCAAAGTTACATGGCTATAGAACTCTATCTTCCCAACATAGTAAATTTTTCTTGAGAATTTTTTAGAACTTTTTAACATGTTTTTTGTGTGGTTTCACCGGTTTTCACTGAAAGTTGGTTACTTTCCGACCTGCTGGTCACTGGTCACCTGTCACCGTCCTCTCTTTTTTTTAGGGGAACTGGTCACCGTCCTGGTCTTGGGTAAATCGGGAGCCACGCCCACAGGCCCACGATCGAGTCCAGGCGAGTACCGCCATGTGGCCCAGGTAATAGGGCGACTTCCTTTTTGCAATTCCTACAGAGGTAATACTGCGATATAGGCCTAATTGAAATTTATGTGCCCTACACATTTTTGGGCCCTGTCCGGACGCACGGGCCGCACACCATCAAAAACTTTAAGATGGTCTTTTCTTGCCGCAGTATGGTGAGTGGTGACTAGTCACTATTGAAAAATCCACTTAAAAAAAGTCACTATTGAAAATGAGTTTGTTGAGTCTGCATTAAAAATTATTACGGACTGAAGCTGATACTGAAAGTAGTTAGCATTCATGTGTCTTTTATTTTCATACCTGAGGTAAACCGGTAAACAGCAATTTTAAATCAGGAGGATTGGATAATAGGTGGCTGTGAGCATGTATGTTTCCGCAATTAGTTACAAGTGTCATACCAGGTATCACCATGCGTCACCAACTCCATTGGATAGTAACAAGACTCGAAGAAACATAAATGAAGACTCGATGTGATATGTGATTTTGCCATGAACAGGGTTCATGAATCCTGGAGTGTTGAATACGTCAACTCCATCCATGCTGGACGCACCATTCAGCTACATGCCTTGCATCCTACTCCCTCCGTTTCAAATTACTTGACTCACATTTATCCAAAATTGGATATATCTAGACACTAAACAAATACAGATACATCCGTATTTAAAAAAATGGAGTAGGTTGAAAAAAGCTGCGTTGTTTCCTCACGAATTAAGCGACATGGCTATGAGCATATATGTTTGGTATTTCACCGATTTGTGGCAAAAGCCAGCTGGCCATATGACCCAACCACATTCTTGACAAACTAGCAGGCGACTTGTGGCGGGATCAGGAGATCACATATCTTTAGAATCTCTAGGTTTGTCCTAAGTTAAACTAGAGGCTAATAGAAAAAATATTTAAAATATCTAGAACATATTATTTATCAGAAAATATGTATTGTACTCCCTCCGATCCGGATAGACTGTTGCTGGAAATGACCTACGCACGTCCAAGCGAACGTTAATAGTCATGGCACTCTTTTCGGATCGGAGGTAGTACTATATAGATCAAAGAAGTTATGGATATCGACACATTTTTGCTGTAAATCCAGTCATACTTAGAGAAGTTTAACTTAGGATAACCATATAACGTTTTTTTGGAAAGAATGAGTACTTGCAAAAGATAGGACACCGGTCAAGACTCAGGGTAATTGGCCATTTTGACATGATGCTGCGAGAGTTTCAGTCAACTCCATGCTGGACGCACTAGCTGCCTTGCAGCCTACACTTGGAGAATTGATGCTTTTTGTTAATATCTTCAGAATATGCAACGTGGCCTTTTCTCCCATTGATCAATTTTCTCTGAGTCAGTGGTGAAAGCGATCAATCAATCAACCATGTTTTCTAACCCGCAGTTACACTGACGTTTCCTTTCCGATTGAGCTGAGCTGATTGGCAGCCTCGCTAGCCCCTTGTGCAGAAAGCTGAGTTTTGTCCAGGAGTACTATCTTGGCTAGCAAGTTCGTGTCTTACTAGAAGGAGAAGGCGCGCGTTGCTGCGCCCGCTATATTATAACCGAGAGAGAATAGAGGTTTAGTTGGAAATGGTATACCGGGATCATATTCGTAAGCGATGCTTCACAAACCACTTTACGACACAGAACAAACAGTACCGTATCACGTGTTGGGCAAGTAAGCATAAGGTGTAATCAAGTACTTTACGCACTGATGCATACTGCTATCCTATGATATGTATAAATAAGGCAACCAAAATGACAAGCTTAAATTCACTATAAATAGCAATGTCCATATAAAGCTAAATAGGGTTCGGACATGAGATGTTCAAATATTGACATTTTGTTTTCAACTAATCCACAAATTAACATGTTCCCAAGTTATAATTATGCACTTGGTTGGCTAGTAATTAAACACTGCAAAATGATATGTATTCTAATTACAACTCAGACACACAACTCGGCTTAATTAGTGTACCAATGATCACATGGGAACTTCATATCTTTTATCTTTTCATGGAATAGAACTTTTTTTACAACAATGGATTATAATTTCTTGGTGGGCCTCAGAATATAGCATCTCGGGAATATTCAATTGAAAGGCATTTATATTTCAAACTTCAAACAGTTGCAAAATATGAAAACATAAGAAATTAGAGCTGCCAGGGAACAGGATTGCAAGCAAAGCACTCAGAGAATTGGATAACATGCAAATCTCTAATTTCTGAAGCAAAGTTTAATATGTGCAACCTGTATATAAGAAATTGGAGAGCGCATCAAAGCAAACCATGGATACCAGAAAAATATGAGAGAATTAAACATATTAAGCAATTCCGACAATGTGAGACACAATCACACATGACATAAAATTGATTATATTCTACTATGATCATCTCCGGAGCAAAACAAAACATCTTCTAGTGTCAAAGAAGAACCACCTGATTAGGTGATTCATGAGGCTTCATGCATCAGGATTTAGTACAATCACCTGCACTACCACCTTTTGCATACCAGGGACCTAGAAAAAACAAATGATGTTAAAATGTTCACACAACAGTTGCTGACATTTTACAGAGAGTACATTCATTTCATATCATAGAAGAGAAACGAGGATTTCCTATAGTAAGTAGGCGCAGTTCTACATATTGAAGCTAAATTGAAGAGAAAAAAAGTATTCTCAAGTCAACATTAAGAATTTACATGGAGCCCTATATTATAAATAATTATAATAAAGCACGATGTGAACTGTTGCTTCCACTCTGCTAAAAGAAAGCAGCAAGAAAGACATCCATTCGGATGTGGAATATGTAAAGGTAATCATCTCAAGGCTTAAAAGTAGTCTAACTAACTTTTTTTCTGCGTAAAGAGCAAAATCAGATTACCCATCCTTTCTTACAGTATGAAACAAATACTACACGTAGGCAAAGGAATGAACAATTAATCATATCCAGTTTCAAATGCGAGCATCAGGGTCTAATTACTTTAGCCGGAAGACTGCAAGCGAAATAAAGGTCGCACTGCAGCTCTTCAATGGTCTCCTGAATGTCCTGGGTGCTATTTCTTTTACATAGGATAGATCGAGCTTATTTGACAGTAGAAATCGTCTCCTTCATATCCTATTCGCTGAAATTCTTACATGGGATAGATCGAGCTTATATGACTATTAAAATCTTTACATAGGATAGAGTAGTTTCTCGTGTGTGCACTTGTTAAAATCTTATTACCCAAGCTTACTATTTGTTGTGCATATGTTAGTAGGTGCTTTAAGCTGCGAAGTACCATTACCTGTGATATACTTTATATCTTCTGTTAACTCAAAGGATATATTTCAGCCATGCTCCATACCATTTTGGTCGCGTGTTGGGAAAGTTGAAACTTATAGTCTAGCATATTGGTATATGATGTACAATCCAAAGTGTTCAAAGCAATATTATGTAAAAATATGTATAATTAGAGAACCCATTTCAACACAAATCGGATAATTGCTTGAATGAAAAAACATGTTAATATAGAGCAACCAAATCTATTATTTGGAAGTGCGGCATGTAAGTTAGAAATGCAACAACTATAGACATGGCTACAGCAACATGATAAGCTCAAATTGAATACTATAGCCAGCGGACTTGATTAGTTTACCTCAGATTTGTATTGGCATGAATGAAACGACCAAAAGATGAACATTCACTTCTCATTTACAGATTGAAGTATAACTCTGATGCGCTGTATTTGAATTCTGGTATTTTCTGTGTTACTATGGTTGGAGAAGATGGCACTTCAGGATCTCTGCAAGTTGGCAATGACAAGCAACCTGGTTGCATGTTAATTCCTGGTTTTGATGAACAATCTTTCCTAAGGCTCTCTAGAAGAAATGTGGTCCACCGTCCACATACTGAATTATACAAAAAATCTATCGAGCAGCTTGAACCTGGTCAGTATATTAAGGTTATGGACTGCTACTATTTGATCCGGATAGCTTACTCTGCTATTAAGTAGTTCAAGAACTTCAGTACTGGATTTGACTCATGACTACAGTGAATATGATAAGCTTTCTTTTTCTGTGAAAGAAGCATGAACCAACATAAGCTTTAAAATTGGCTAAGTACCAATGGAATTATGGCTCATCCGACATGCTAATTGTTCAATGAATGAAGCATACGTAGATGATAACATACTATATATTTCATAGTAACAAAAGTTTGGTTAGGCTTCAGTACGCTACCAGCACTAATGTATCAACATAAGTTAAAAATATATATTCCAGTAGAAACACTATTTAATTTAAGTGCAGCCATGAAGAAAATAACACATGTACACATCATAACCAAAATCCTGATCATTTCATTGAACTGAACAGTTACTTGTACAGTGAAGGTAAGAAAACCCAAAACATTAATTTGAGCTAGCAGTGCAAAAATTATCCGAGGAATCAAAATTTATGACATGTAGCATTGGACCTTCAAGACATGAAAGAACTCAACAACATGAAATGGAGCATGAACCCAAAAAATGGATCATTCATACAGATGATTCTTATATATGAATATGAGATTCTGTAATATCTGCATGCCAAAATAATATGTGAGAGACTTTGGAAAGTATGTTTGGCTAGCATATATGGCTTAAAAGGGCCTAAGATTGTTAGCCCACAAATATATGTGACATGGCAGAATTGTGGTACACAGCAACCAATCATGCCGGCTTTCAGATTGAGAACTCAAAATCCCGAGGGAATGTACAGCAAATACATGGAACCGATACTAATACAGGGATTCAACATTTCTGAAAAGGCCCAATAAGAGGATACTTTGACTATTTTAAAAATAATTAAATATTCGCTAGTAATTTGTCAAATTACCTTAATGTTTTCCTCTTTTTCTAAGAACAACTAAGGTGCAATTAGATAGAAATAGCATACAAACCAAAATGCATAAGGTATTAAGGTATGTAGCTTGCAGGGGGTAGGGAGGGAGCTGCGATTATATAGAAATTTATAGGACAATGAGAGGGGAAGAGGAGAGGACGCACCAAAGCACACATTGATGCTACTGGAGCGTGCGGGGTTGAGCTGCTGCTGCTCTAGTATGAGAGGGGGATAATCTGAGGAGCCCCACAATGGCTTGCCGCTGGCGTACTGCTAGAGAATGCAAGGTCGGATTCTAGTTAGGCAGAAAGAGTTCATCCTTTTCGTTGGCTAGCTCTGCACCGGCGAAACACCTTTGGTTGAACCCTTTACGCGCACACATGCTGCAACAAAGCCCAGCAGTAAATACAAAACAAAAACAATAAATTATGTTAGATGAGAAGTCTTCTTGCCAAAGGTTGCATCATTTATTAAATCACTATATTGTTTCTCAAACACGCATCCTATTACATAACACAATGGAACAAAAGTCCTAATGTGTCTTGACAAAGCCTCAAATAATCTTGAAGTACATTGTCTGGACGAAGCCTCAAATAATGAACTGGCATCGGTTAGCGACATGGCTGGAAGCCTTAGCTTTATTCATGCACAAAGAGATCTACTGCGGCCTTAGTTTTGTTGTGTTAGAATGACCCTAAAACAGAAATCACAGGATAACCACTGCAATTATAAATAGATAAATAAGATCATAGTCAACAAAAAATTACCGCTAAGGAATCAAAAGTTTGTCATGTTTCCTTGAAATGAAACTAACTCAAGCCTTATGCTCACGAAAACAGGTGTTCAATAAAAGATGAAAATCACGTAATATATAAAATGCATTAACATATTTCCCACCGGCAAGGATACATCAGATTTCACAAAGTAAAGACACCATTTATTCTATTCGAAACATCTCGATTATTTGTTACCTTCTAGAAAGCTGCACGGTGTACTAAAGGTTTTTCCTCTTCATGCAACTAAGAAAGTGGGAATATATTATTTCTATTTGTTTCGCCATTCAGCTGTCATGTTAACCAATTAGCTTCTTGTCTAAATATCATCTGAAGAATATATCCACTTATTGCACACTGTACTTTCAAGCAAAGAAGCTATTAAAAATGGCCGGACTAATAAATTAAGAAGAGAATCACCATAGAAGCTGGTGGTGAAACAAATTGCCTCGGATGAACCTGTGCATTGCTGTTTCCTCTAAAGTTATTCTCCAAAATTGACACTCAATCCGTATTAACTCCAGTTGTTTGTACGTAATGATGATGGAAATATTCCTGCAACCTTCATTGGTATATTCGAATGTTTGGCAGAATTTATTTCTATCCCAAACAACTAAAGTCATATGTAACCGTAGTGCTGCTGATGAGCTGATCCTCTCCTCTATCTGCCGTACTTCCCAATGGAATAAAAAGTAAGAACAATTTCTTGAGTATAGCCCGGATAAGTAGGATTCCGTCGAATGATGAATTAACAGAGTATCCTACATCCTTATGGTAGTACGACCTCATGAATGTATTATTCACAAGACATCATGCTTATTTTCATTCCCTCTAAGGAACAAATCTGTGTTCAGCACCAAGAATTCAATCAAAATATGTACCGAACACAGAAAAACCAACACAAATCAACCAGGACAGCAACATTTAGGGAAGAGGCGGTGCAATTTCAGGGCCGGATTTGGCCCAGTCGCAGCTTGATCTCGAGGTGGCGAGCCGTCGAGCACAAGTGGGCGGACAAACCTCAATCGTATTCACGCCAGGTAGCCTCCATAGCACGTACATCCGCTGCAACCAGGGGCATAAACAGATGAACTGGGTGAGGGAGCGAGGGGCACCTGGGCAAGCTTGGCGTGCTCGACCTCCTCACCGGCGGATGGAAACTCGGGTTCTGGCTCAGCAGGACCGGGCACCGCCGCGGCGGCGAGACGCGATGGGCGAGCTTGGCGCACTCGACCTCCTCCTCGGCGGACAGAGGCGCGGGCTCTGGCTCCGGAGGACCGGGCGCCGCCGGCGGCATCCTCCTCGGCGGACGCAGGCGCGGGCTCTGGCTCAGCAGAGCTGGGCGTCGCCATCGCGGATGCAGAAGTGGTGTCGAAGGCAAGGACTGCGGGTTGAATCTACCAGAACGCTTACGGCCACGGCCGCGACCACCTCGGCTCCCTCGTACACCCTGCATCTAGGCCACTGCGAGAAACAACAAAGCCACGGCATGACCCAAACGAAAACACGACAACAAAGTCCAAAAGAAAATAAAGAAATTTCACAGAAATCCACACCGACAAAAACAGAGAGAAACACAAATAGACACACGCATGAGCACAAGACGGAAGCAATCGGCCGACACATTTAGCACAGAACATCTCCACATGACTAAATAATCTGAAAACAAGGCACGGCAGAACCCCAACACATCAGGCACTAAACGCATAGGACGACACAAAAATTCCCCAATCCGATGAACAAACGCACATGAACAGCCACTCACACAACAGAAGCAAGCATTGGGACCAAATCCAGCCAAATCGCGGATTAAAGGAAAGGAAAAGCGGAAGGGGAACCAACCTCCGCACCAGAAGCGCGGCCGGTGCGCACGCCGCCACCGGCGCAGATCCAAACCGGCCGCCACCCTCCAAGCCAACCGGAGAGAGATGCAGACCTGAAAAAACAAAGGACGCGAGATGAGGAGAGGAGTTCAGGAAGAACACACCGCAAAAAAGAGGTAGAGAGAAGGACGGCGGCGGATTGAGAGAACCAGAAGCGACGGCGGCGGAGCGACCGGGCAGAGAGAAACGAGGACCGAAGCGAGACCAGCCCAGAAGAAGATTAGAGAAGGGAGGGGAAGGAAGGGAAGCACGCGTCCCACACCGCCACACGCGTCTCCACGGGAGGCCGAACCGACCTAAACAGAAAAGCAACCAGACGACACCCACACAGTCACGCCGACAAGCGGGACCAGAAAAACGTGAGCCCACCTGCAGTGACCGATTGTCCGTTGCAGAGGGGAACAAACAAACGATGTGAGTCACTGATTTGTGGGCCCAGGACGTGGATGAACCACAGAGCAGCAATCCTAGGGAGCTTAGTAGTTGTAGAGATATTGACCAACAAAGTAGAGTCTTGTCCAGGTGTCAGAGAGAGCTCGCACCATTAACCTTGGTCTCCAAGAAAGCAAGCAAACACAGTTATTAATTACTACATCACGAGATGCTATATAAACCCTTGCGGCAGAAGCTCATCGGTACAAGAACACAGTAGTACTAATGAGACCAAACGTGAAGGGTAGATCAGTTTAGTTTACACCATACCACACACTGGTTCGCACGTTCTTCTTCGAAGAGGGGATTAGTCCGATATCTGTATCGACTGATACATACTAGTTCCCTCATGGGGGGCGGTAACAAATCCGGCTCTGGTTTTTGGCCGGTGATGTTGTCTTGGTTCGCGTGCTTTGGCTCGCCGAAGGCAGCAAACACGGGCTACCGGGTCCGGGGTACATATGATCCAGCCGGCGAGATGGTGGCAGCAGGCAATCACTTCTCCAGTGCCCACAAGATAAACTTTGGCTAATATTGTTGTACTGATGGGTGATGGCTCGTATGGTTGTACATAGCTATTTCAAGCCTCATAGTCAATGATGTCTGTTGGGACTATAATTGTATTCTTTTACATGTATGACTTAAAACCTTGGTAATAAAGATGATGGTGTGCATCAAAACAATTGCATAGGCTTGGGCATTATCCTTTCCAACGTTTTTTGTCATCTTGGTCCTGTAGCGTCCATCTTTGTTTGGTCACTTATTTGTTGTTGCGGATCTTTTGTCGCAAGTACCATTGAATATTAGTTTCAGCTTGGCTGAACTTAGTAGAGAGATTGGTAGGAGTTGATCTCATACACATGCCGGATAACTTTCCGTGGTTCTAACTAATTCGAGGTTGTTCTTGGTTAAATCTATGCGTGCGGATTTAATGAAGTCATATTCCATTTTTATGGAAATATTTGTGGAAACTTAAGGTACCTCTCAAAATAAATATTTTTATGTGGTGCCTCAATAGTAAAGTTTTGCTTACCAAAGATAATTTGGTAAAGAGGCGTTGGAATGGGTGAACCAAATGTGTTTTTTAGGATTCACATGAGTCTGTTGAGCATATATTTGTTCGTCTCTTATTCTTTTGCACGCCATGTTTGGAGAGTAGTTTATTTTAGTTTCAACATTACCACCGTACAATGTGACCAATATGTTTGAGAATTTGTTAACGGGGTGAATAAGAATCTTAAGTCGCATATTCGGGTGAGAGTTTGTGCTTTTCTTTGTGCAATCTGAAATTGTTGAAATGATGTGGTTTTTAACAAATCTAGAAATGCAAACCTTTTGCAAGTTATGCACAGAGCTATCTACTGAATCCATATGTGGTCATACCTTGTCCCTGTCGATCGGAGGAGTGTTTTGGATACATAATGCCGTCGGTTGGTGGCGGTCGTTCGGGGTATATTCAAGCAGGGTGGTTCCAGGCTCTCCAAAAGACTACAAGATGCATAGAATCTCTTCGTAGTCGGTTTTTCGTTGGCTTATTCGTGATGCCACTTTATGCAGACATGTAAAACTTATATATGAAACTAAGCAATAATGAAAGGCCGTCTGCATCACTTCGATGCGGGCTATGCTCCCCTTTTGGAGGAAAAAAAGTTAGCACATGGCCTACTTGCCACACAGTTCACATGCAAGTGCAGACAATTGGTATGGTGGCATGGAAACATTGCAGCAAGTTATTTTTTTGTTCCACGAAATCAATACAGTGGTATTTATACAATATGGACGAGTTAACCATAGAAAACTTTCAGTTGGTATTTTGCCGCGGTATGGTGCAATGGATATTAGTCAGTCTCGAAAAATGAAATCGTTCGATTTGTGTTTCAAGTTTATTACGGATGGAAGTAGGTACCTTATGTATATTAGATCTGTCGGGACACTTCCACATGTCTCCTCATTTGGCGGGTAATTTTTCGATCTCCTTTACTCAGAGTCAGAGATGATTGTCCCTTTTTTTATGAATAAGGTTCTTTGCCTCCATTTTTGTGCCTAACGTACTGGACTTCTATTGTTTCTCAAAGATTACACACGTGCATCTAATCCAATTATTCATCTGTAACGGTATCAAAGCAACACTATTAATGGGTGGTTTTGTATGTATTTCCAGGGTCAAGAAAAGGTGATAGTGATAGTAGATAAAATACTGGAAAAAAGATTAAAATAAATGTATCAACATCGGCTTTTTTCTCGAAACAGTGCACTTGTGCGTAGTTCCAAAAAAAGAATAGAGTACGGCATGCCTTTTGGTGGTTACTTACAATTTACAAGAAACAAAACACCGGTCAAGACTAGGCGTAACTGGTTCCTGGCTTCCTGCATCCTGGAAGTCAAAGTCACAGCATGCTACAAGCTTGGTAACTAGCTGCGTTGTTTCCTCAGCAATTACGCAACGTGGTCTTTTGACCGATCGATTGATTGCTCAATCGTCCATCACCTTGCCCGCCAAGCAAGTTCAGTAAGTGCTCCTATATAAAGCCTCGCGCCAGCAACTCAGTACCGGTACAGGAAACACAGCACAGCTAGCTGCTAACGAGACCCGGCGTGAAGATTACTAGAGATCGAGGTTTAGTTACATCACTAGCTTGCTCATGGGAGACCATAAGAAATCCGGCTCCGGTTTCCGGTCGGTGATGGCGTCTTGGTTCGTGTTCTTTCGCTCAGCAAAGGCGGCCAACACCAGCTACCGGGGTACGGCCGGCGGGATGGTCGCAGCGGCCAAACACTTCTCCGGCGCTCACAAGATATACTTAGGCTAGCTGATATGGTTGTACATATATAACACGATTCAGTTTGTTCTCAGCCTGAGTGAAGTATTGTCTTTTTATATGATATTTTGGCAAGTCAATTTGGCTTGACAAAACGTCTTGTAAAAAGGGACACAGGAAGTAGTATTCTCGTTCTGGTTATTTGAGATGCTATTACAAAATTGCTACACACAGATATGTCTTGTTGGGAATGACGGCCGAAGATCGGTGAGTCAACTGCCGCTAGTTAGTTCGAGCAGGGTGTCCAGTTAGTTTAGTTCCGTCGAAATCTGAACGGGAGCATCGCATCGAAATCGTCAATACGATCATACGGTTTTTCGCACATGTACTTTTTCAAGGAAAGAATGATTACTTTCGATACAACAGCTCGCTGCTGAAGTTCATACATTATCTGTTGCTGGTACCTCGATATGGCAACCACCTGGTAAAACAATTTTACTGCCCGCAATATACTAGCTAGCGGCGAAGAGCAGTCAATATCGTCGGATCAGCGTAAGGACACGACCTGGCTACCAAGCTCTGCATCTCCGAGGGACGACGACGCACGAGGGGACGAGGGCGACGACATCTCCTCTCCTCACCTGCCCATCGGTGTTCCGCGTTCAAGGCCACGGCCCCGTCCGCCTTCTGCACCGCCGGCCAACCCTAGCTCCTTGCTTGTACCCGGCCTGCTGCTGTCGGCGTCCAACCGGAGCAAAATCCGGCGTCTTCCCCGACCACCACTCCGACCTGCTGCTGCCGAGCTACCGGACTGTAAATTACACTGCCCGTATCACCAGCTAGGAAGATTAGGCACGCCGCGTGTGATTGTAGATTTGTAGTGAATGGGGGATCTCCCTCTTTCGCAGTGGTAGCTTGGTAACAGGGGAGGAAATCCCAGGCACACAAAAAAGAGCTTAAAATGATGTAGTAGTACCACATTTGCAGAGCGCAGACACCGAAAATACTAAATATTACCTCAACTGTTTCCCTGTCCAGAATGATGACAACCATTACAACTAATATCATTGCATCATTTCTCAAATAGGTTACAAATATTAGAACTGCACTTCTTTATCTTCTCAGCCAGCTATACGTGTTGAATGGGTTGAATCTCTTTTGATATTTTGTATCAAAATGAAAAGATTTGATAAGGAGGTGCAGATTGAAAAAACAAGATGGGTGTGTTACCGAGAGAAATTGTTCTTCTAATGAGTAGAGTGTCGCACATAAATTAGATGGACACCTTCTCTCCTGAAAAGCTAGAAACATGAAAAGGTTGATCTAAAAAAAAGAGCTAGAGACAGGAAATGGTTTACTGAATTAAGCAACTTCATCAACTGAATCGACATGCAAAATATAGAAAATACTTATTAGCACTAAGCAACTAAGAGGAAATGTCCTACAGTGTACACTTATTTTCTGTATCAAAAAAGGGAAAACATCACTTCCATGTCCTCCAAAACTGAAGGTGGTCAATAGAAAACACACATGCACTACTCATGCAGCAAGTAGCAAGTACCCTGACAAACATCAGACCGTTGTATTTTTCAGTTAAAATGTAATGTTTATCTGGCTGGAGTCTTGAGTGCTGAAATACGTGTGATCTGAACTTTTGTTTTCAGATATAGTACCAACTTTAAAATCATTGAAAGTAAAGTAAAGAATGTGTTTTACTAATTAATAATAAAATGCAGCTCACACATCCGTGTTTTGAAACCAAGAAGCAAACTGAAATGTACATAGTTTCCATGTACCGCAATCTGAATGTCTCAACACTTACATTCATCCGAATATTCATGGGACGGTTTTATCTTTCATGGTTGCTAGCTTACTTACAAAAATGTTTCTTATTCTGACATGATGCATGGTTAGCTTAGTTGGCAATTCTTAAATATGAAGCTCCTGAAAAGAAAACTCGAGCAGAAGCACTTCTGAACTATTTTTCTACTATCCAAATAAATTTACGCTTTATTGTTTTGTATGTGCCCCCTTCAGAAGAGTGGGCTCTCGGTTGCTTTGAATGCCAGAATTTTAGTGTACCTATACATAATGAACCACTCAGAATCACTGTCGTGCTATTACTATTGTTTTCTACACTTCCATAAATACTGGTTTCAGTTTCATTTTTCCTCTTTTTACCATGTAGATTTTTAATACTGGTATCGTTTTATAGCACTATTATGTGTATTTTTTTACCAACTAGTAGCGCAAGTACCTTATATTCCTATTACATGAAAATCTGCTATTTAGTAAACAAAATCAAATTGACCACATATAGAGTGCCGTCCACCACCAAACGTGAGTCAGAATTTCCACCACTAAACCAGATGGGTTTCGCGACATCTACAGTACCTCCATCTCTAGAATCACGAGAAGTTACTCAACTTTAATATAGTGTATAATTCCTTTTGTTGCTGCATTGACGCAAAATGCCATGTGCAGGGAGCTCGTCATCCCCCGTCCGCATCAAGCAGGGTGCATGGAGCTGGACAAGGGAGCAGCGCCGCTGGTTCAAGGCTGCAGCCTGCAGCTGGTTGAGTCTTAGAGTGTGGCCTGGAGAGTCTTAGAGTGTGGCCTGGAGAAGCAGGGCGTGTCAGGCATTGTCGGGGGGCTGTCTCGCTCTCGCGCCGTGGTAAGAACAGAACGACACTCTCACTGGGCTGGATCGATGCATTTTTCGTGATTTGTTAGCGATAACGGTTATCTCGTAACATAATGGCATGCTTTTCTTACTGGGTCTTATTTGTTCTCTAGATTGTGAAAGCTGAAATGCCAACTAAATTTGAACAGGGGTTCTGTTTTTGGTTCGGCGCTTTTCACAGCTCAATGTCTGATTGCTGTGTTAATATGTACGTACTGTATTTCAACTTGTGCTCTTGAACAATATTTGCCTACTAGATGTCATGTTCAGCAAACACTCTCAACTTTTGTTGGTGTCAAAAAATTAGAATGGTGTTCCAGATTACCATCCGTGTAGGTGCATAGATATATGACACTGTTTCCCATGCGCACTGTCATGTTCAGCAAATTCACTGTTTTCTGGTTTGCATTTTCTATAAGTTTCATTAGGTTGTAGGATCAGAGATCATATATGATATTTAGCGTTGTTTTGCAATTGAAGTTTGGTTATAAATGTTCTTAGCTTGGTTGCTATGTGCTGTGGAAGTTTTAGAATCCCTAATTTCTGTTGTATTGATCTGGACCCTGATGGGGGGTTTATATACGAGTACAAGGGGGTAGAAGACTTGGAGTACAATATGATCTAACCCTAATCAATCCTAGTCGTACATATACTCTAACATCCCCCCTCAGTCGTAGCGGGAGTGAAGCGGACGATTACGACTGGAGAAGTCTTGTGCGTCCGTCGCCTCCTCCACCTTGTCATCATCGCCGTCCCCTTCTGGTTCCTTCTCTTCCCTCCCGCAGTCACAGTGGGAGTGTCATGGACGCAAGGGATGACGCGGATGCTGTCGACTGGAGCTCTTGAGTTGATGTAGACGTGTGTAGGATGTTGATGTCGAGGTAGCCGAGCGTGATGTAGCCGTGGTCGAGGTTGTCGCGGTCGGTGTAGCCGATAGAGCCGAAGGGGAAAAAAAATTGCGCGGTTTTGGGTTTTGAGGCGGCGACGGCGGCAAGGTCTTTGCGGCGGCGGCGGGTTTTTGGGCGGCGGCGGCGGGGTTTTTACCAGGCGGGCGAGGCGATCGTGCGATCGCCCTAGCAGAGCGCCGGCGAAGTTTTTGGGCGACGGCGGTAGGGTTTCTGCGGCGGCGGCGGAGTTTTGTTTTTTGGCGGCGTGCGGCAGCGACTCGCTTGGGAGCGGCGGCAGGCAGGCGGCGGGTTTTTGTGTCATTGTGCGGCGGCGGCAGGGATCTGCGGCAGCGGCGGGTTTTGGGTCATTGGGCGGCGTGCGGCTCGACTCGCGTGATGTAGACCTTGGCGCTGATTTGTGTTGGCGGTGTAGAACTCGATGAAGATCTTGGTGTAGTCATACAGCTTAATGGCGTCGTTGATTTGGCTCGGTGTAGATGCAGTGCAGATCGGTCCGGCTTGATGTAGACATCATGCTGGCGCGCGGGAGGTTGATTGATGTAGTCGTACAGGAGTGGATCACATCTGTGTCCGCGGTTGTGGCCATGTCCATGAAGTCTGGCGCGCTTGTAGATGTACCTTGGCTGGAGTCCGGCGCTCGTGCTGCTTGAAGACGTGATGCAGCTAGCATCCTGTGGTGCTTGGCTGCATGCATGAGGTACCTTGTGGATGCATGGAGTGCATGGCTTGCTTGGAGGCGCGTGGGGATGTGTCGGCGGTGCATGAAGCATGCTTTGCGTGGCGGTGATTCCGGCCGGGAATTTGTCAGACCGGACGGATTGCGTGCGCAGCCTTGCGATGGTGATTTTTGGAGCCGATTCTTCACTGATTCTCACCGGATGAAGAGGGCATCGGGATTTAGGGATTTATTTGGCTAATTTGGATCTAATCTATGAGATTGGAATTTCGAAATTGATCTAATATCTAATCTAAGAACCAATCCAATCTTTGATCGATACTGGGTGCCGCGCCCCCGAGGAGAAGAGATTAATCTCCTCGGGGGCGGCGCGTTGCGAAAGTGGTGGAAGAACCTAGGATCGGCGTCGTGAGACTAACCGCTCTGATACCATGTGGAGGTTTTAGAATCCATAATTTCTGTTGTATTGATCTGGACCCTGATGGGGGTTTTATATAGGAGTACAAGGGGTAGGAGACTTGGAGTACAAGATGATCTAACCCTAACCAATCTTAGCCGTACATATACTCTAACATGTGCCACCTTCCATGCAAAGTGTTTTCCTTTTAATCGTCGGTATAATTGTTCTGTACTTGTTTCCACGGTGTAAACTTTGTACTTTTCTTGGCATTAAATAGGACCTGGGTTAGAACACCAAGTTAAATAGGATTTGGGTTGCGAATCAATCTATAATGGCATAGTCCTGCCATTTCCTCTGTTGATCGTGGTCTTTAACTTTTCTTCTGTAGTGTGACAAGTTCCAGTCGCCAATAGTAACATGGATATCTGTTTCTAAAGAGCTATCTAGATATGTGATATTTTTTTCATGCTGCTATCCATCTTAAAGTTTGATTCTGACCACATAATCTTCTTAAGAGGGAGCTAGCGGTGCTCGATCCGCCGGCTGCTCATGATAGGTCGAGGAAGAAGAAGCTAGCGGCGCTGGATGCTGTGGAGGCTCCCAATACCGGAGCCGGAATGGAGGGCCAAGAACCGCCGCTGTCTGGAGTGGATGGAGGCCCCAGCGACCGTATCAGCCAGCTCCCGGACGACATCCTCGGGGACATCATTTCGCTCCTCCCCACCATTGAAGGCGCCCGCACCCAGATCCTCGCCTCCCGATGGCGCCTCCTCTGGCGTTCTGCCCCTCTGAACCTCGACCATCGCTGGCTCTGCGAAGACTGGAAGGACCTCGACTCCTTCGTGTCGCGCATCCTCTCTGCCCACCCAGGCCCTGGCCGCCGCTTCTGCGTGCCCGTGTACCACCTCGTCGGCAACCAAGCCGCCACCGCTGACATTTGGCTCCGGTCCCCCGCCCTCAACAATCTCAAGGAGCTTGAGTTGTGCAGCTTCGGACATAGGTTACCGGATCCACCTGCAATGCCGCAGCCGCTGCCGGCAGCCGCTTTACGCTTCTATGACACCCTCTGTGTTGCCATTATCGGATATTGCCAAATCCCTGACAGCACTGCCCAAGTGTTTCACTTTCCTAAGCTTAAGAAGCTCACTCTTGAACGGGTCAGCATCTCTGATTCCTCGCTGCACACCATGATTGCTGGTTGCCCTGCTTTGGAGTGCTTGCTGATTATGTATTGCTCTGGCTTTCGTTGTGTCCGGATCAACTCCAATAGCATTAGAAGCATAGGCGTGGAAGGTTTTGCTCCTCATGGTGCGCTCCGATCTGCGACATTCATCATCGAGAATGTTCCTAGTCTTGAGAGGTTGCTTCAACTTGGTACAATCCAGAATACATCAGTGATCTCCGCGCCTAAACTCGTGACCGTAGGCTGCCTTTCTTCTAGTTGTCATTGCAGAATCACATTTGACCCCACACCGTTTGACTCGACAATTATTCAGGTAGCTATGTGGCCTTGCTATCCTTCAAGAGAATTCTTGGCCGCGTTTCTATTTGCTTATGACTTGCATATTATCTGCACTTATTGATGGCCTAATGTTGTATTCCATTCTTCCTGAAGGCATTGCATGTTCAAAGCCTAACATCAGCCACTGTCAAGATTTTAGCTATTGATATGTGTGCTCTTTTTCTGGATGGTGTTATTAACTTAATGAGGTGCTTTCCGTGCTTGGAATCGCTGTACATCGAGGTGACAATTCTTTTTTTTTCCGGTGCTGTCTTGATCTACTTGTTGCTCTGAAATGGTTTGTTTTTAATTGTCTATTATCTTTTTCAGTCAATTGGACCAGGGGATAAAAACTCGTGGCGTAAAAAACACCGAGATCTTATAAGATCCTTTGACATCCGCCTGAAGAAAATTTCATTGCGGTACTATCGCGGTACCAAGTCACATGTTGACTTTGCCACATTCTTTGTACTAAACGCCAAAGGGCTAGAGTTAATGACTCTTGAGGTTCGTCAGAATGATTACAGTGAGGAGTTTGTTGCAAAACAACGTAAGAAGCTTCAGCTCGATAGCAAGGCCTCAGGAGTTGCTCGGTTTCATATCACGCAAGATAGTTGTCATCGCTGCGCTTCGGATTTTCGTGTCCATGATTTGGATCTAGCTAATCCCTTTGAGAGAAAAGATGCTTAGCCGTTTTTTGATTTGTCCTAACTTTGTTAGTCATCACATCTTTGTTCCATGCTATTCATGTTGTTAGTTCTAGTGTAAATCAGTTTGTGCTGATGTGCACTGCTGTGACGAGAAAGTACAGATATGTGGTTCGTCTGAACATCAGATGTGGTGTCTATCTTTTAAGTCAGTTTTATGAAGCCATGCAAACTGATGATGCTCTCTCAGATCATACTAGTGCGGAAGCGTGCACCGGCGAGAATTGGTTCAGTGCGTATACAACTTTGTCTTGTCTGCACATGCTACTATCGACTGAATGTATTGCAAGCCTGCAATGGTTTCTTCAGGGCTGCACTAGGACTTTTGGGCAGCACCTCGATGCATGTGTCAGTTAGTCTCAGTTTATTAGGCAGGCCCAGGTTTGTGCTAATCTTTGCATTCCATGTCAGGCAGATTTTGTAGCAGTTGCGTCTGCGAGATTAGCAGTTTGAGTAATTACAGTAAACAGCAAACAAAGGTGACCTCTTGCCCTGTATTGATACATGATAGGCTACAGTCCTGCCTTAGATTTCTTGCTCCACCTACAGACCCAAGAGTTTGATCGTCTATCAGGAAGTGAACACCTGAAGATCGAGTTAGAGTCGCCATTTTTCATTCGATTGTCATAAGTCCTGGAACTGCATAATTCGATTGGAGTTTGTTCCCGTGTTTGACGTAAACGCTGAGGATGGGCCATTTCAAACTTGTAACTGAATCAAGGCCATGTTGTGATGTCTCTGTTCTTCAAAGTGTGCATGCTCCTTGTTAGAGCGTGTGCTTTGTTCTGTTCAGTTTACCTGTCTCCCTGGGTTTGGCTGAGTTTGATCAATGGATAAGGCCTTCTCCATCTTAAACTGGAACCCGCGTGACCTTAATGCCCGGGCTCGGCGCCTCGCTGTTCAGTCTCTTGTTGATTAGGTCCGCTGCTCGATCCTTTGCCTGCAGGAGATGAAGCTTGCCATGTTCTCCCCTGTGCACCTCCGTGAGACCGTTGGTCCCTCTCTTGATGGCTCGGCCTTCCTCCCGGTGGACGGGACTCGTGGCGGCGTGCTGCTGGCTTGGAACTCCACCGTGTTCGACGCTGATCAGATTGAGGTCTCCTCCTTCTCCGTCTCGGCTCGTCTCTCGCCGTGCACAGGTGGAGCGCCTTGGACCATCTCCGCCGTCTACGGGCCCTCGGATGATGCCAGGAAGCCCCTGTTCCTTCAGGAGCTCGTTGCGCGGCGCCGCCGCATCATCGGGCCCTGGCTTATCTTAGGTGATTTCAACCTAATTTACGAGGCCCGGGACAAGAACAATAACAACCTGGATCGGGCCATGATGGCTCGTTTTCGTGCGGCCTTGAACGAGAGTGAGCTCAAGGAACTCAAGCTGTCCGGGAGGCGTTTCACCTGGTCGAACGAGCAAAACGACCCCACGATGTGCCGCCTTGATCGTGCTTTCTGCGATGTGGACTGGGACTGTCTCTTCTCCAATGCACGGCTACAGCCTCACGCTTCGGCCATGTCTGACCACTGCCCCCTGATTCTCACCTGCGAGTCGCCGATCCCGCGTCACCGTCGTTTCCGCTTCGAGGCTTTCTGGTGCACATTGATGGCTTCGCTCAAGTCGTGTCTCAGGCTTGGAACGAGCCATGCGCTGCGCGTGACGCGGTTGGGCGTCTACAAGAGAAGATGGAGCGCACGGCCAAAGCACTCCGGCTATGGCAGAAGAACTACATCGGCGACACCAAGCTCCAGCTGCTTATGGCGCAGGACACGGTTTTGTTGCTTGATAAAGCGCAGGAGTTTCGTCAGCTGCAACCCAACGAACTCGAGCTTTGGAAGGCGCTCAAGTCCCGGATCCTTGGCTTGGTTGTCATTGAGCGGATTAAGCTGCGGCAGCGTGCGTGTGTTAATTGGCTTAAGGTGGGGGACGTGAACACACGCTTCTTCCACCTGAAAGCCAATGCGCGGAGGAGGAAGAATTTCATTCCCTCTCTCTCGGGTGCCCACGGCATCGCTACAGAACATGGGCACAAAGCTGCGGTGATCAAGGATTTTTTGGACGGCCTGCTTGGCACCCCTGCTGACGCTGCTGCTGCTTTCGATTGGGACACTCTTGGGATGCCGGCCCTTGACTTGTCTGAGTTGGATGAGGCCTTCTCGGCCGAGGAAATCCTTTCGGCCATTGCTGATCTCCCGGCTGACCGAGCGCCAGGGCCGGATGGCTTCAGCGGAGCTTTCTTCAAAGCAGCGGCACTGATCATCATCCAAGACCTTTTGCTTGTGTTTCGACAGATTTTTTAGCTCAACAGAACTAGTCTGCACAAGCTGAATGAGGCCCACGTTGTTTTGATCCCAAAGGTTGACGCTGCAGCCTCCGTTGGTGATTACAGGCCCATTAGTCTGTTGCATAGCTTTGCAAAGCTTTTCATGAAGGTGCTTGCCTCTAGGCTTACCAAGCGCATGGGAGAACTAATCTCTCCGGCTCAGAGCGCGTTCCTCCGTGGCCGCTCCATCCAGGACAACTTCTTGCTTGTCCAGGGCCAGGTTCGGCGCCTGCATCGCACCAATTGCTCGTCCATGTTGGTAAAGCTGGATATTGCGAAGGCGTTCGACAGTGTCTCCTGGGTCTACCTTCTGGACATGCTTAAGGCAAGAGGTTTTAGCCAGCGCTGGTGTGACTGGATAGCCTTGCTGCTCTCTACGGCTTCCTCTCGGGTTATCCTCAATGGGATCGTTGGAGATCAGATCAGGCATCGACGGGGGCTCCGGCAAGGCGACCCCCTGTCGCCCTTCCTTTTCATCCTCGCCATGGAGCCCTTGCAGCATATCATCAACATGGCGGTTCGGGAAGGGGTCCTCTCTAGGCTCCGTGGCCAGGCCAACAGTGTGTGCACCTCCTTGTATGTGGATGATGCGATCTTCTTCATCAACCCTATCAAGTCCGAGTTTGAAGTGGTCCGTGCCATCCTTCAGCGGTTTGGTGATGTGACCGGCCTGCGTGTCAACTTCGACAAGACAAGTGTCATTCCGATCAGTTGCGGTGCCCTTGATGTCGCTGACATTGTTTCCCCCCTTGGTGCAAGGATTGCCAGTCTGCCCTGCAAGTTCCTTGGTTTGCCGCTCAGCCTGCGCAAGGTGGACTTCCAGCCTCTTCTTGATCGCATTGCCGGCCGCCTTGCTTGTTGGAAAGCCAAGCTGCTATCTGTCGCGGGTCGACTTGTACTGCTCAACGCGGTGCTCTCCGCGCTCTCCGTCTATTAGATTTCGGTCCATCCAATGCCGGTTTGGGTCAGGAAAGCGATCGATAAACTCAGGCGCGGCGAGCTTACCTGTAACGGTAGACACTGCAAAGTTGCTTGGGGCAGGATCTGCCGGCCGCGTGATCTGGGGGGCCTCGAAGTTGTTGACCTCGATAAGTTTGGCACCGCCCTTCGCCTCAAGTGGCTCTGGCTTGAGCGCATCGCACCGGACAAGCCATGGCTTGGCATGCCAACGCCTTGCTCGCTGGCTGATCGCCAGCTGTTCGCTGCGGCTACGACGGCTCAGGTGGGGGACAGGCGCACCATGCGCTTTTGGTTCGATAGCTGGCTCGAGGACGGCCGGGCGCCCTTCGTCCTGTTCCCGGGCCTTTTCGCGGCGTCTCGGCGAAAAAATAGGCTGCTGTCGGACACGCTCCATGAGCAGCGCTGGGTCAAGGACTTACGAGGGCGCGTCTCGCCGGAGCTGCTCCCGGACTTTGTTCACCTCTGGGCAGCTGCCGCGGGCCTCGACCGTTCGGTGCCTATTCCCGACAGCTTCTCCTGGCGCCTCTCCGAGAGTGGCGCATTCTCCTCGGCGTCGGCCTATAGGCTGTAGTTCCTCGGCTCTACGGATTCCCCGCTCTCGGTGCCCATCTGGCAAGCTTTGGCGCCCGCGAAGTGTCGGCTGTTGGCGTGGCTCTTCGTGCAAAACCGGGTGCTCACGGCCGATCGGCTCTTGGCTAGGCAGTGGCCAAACTCCTACTTCTGTCCTCTCTGCCGATGGAATCTTGAGACGGCGGAGCACCTCCTCGTGGAATGCCCTTGGTCGCGCTCGCTCTGGTGCAAAGTGGCGGACAAGCTGGGTGTTCGTTCACTGAACCCGTCGGCGTGGCAGTCAAGCCCTTTGCCTTCCCTCACAGCCTGGCTTACCTCGCTTGTGTCAGGCTCCGGCGATGAGCTCAAGGCTTGCAAGTCTGTCGCCTTACTTGTTATTTGGGCCATCTGGCGCGAGCGGAACGCGCGCATCTTCCGCGAGCTCGACCGCCCCGTCACGGTTGTTGCCTCTGAAGTGTTCGACGAGATGTCTAGCTGAGCGTTGGCGGGATGCCAACACCTACGATGCATCGAGTAGTCAGCTTGCCGTCCCTGCGTGGTGGGCGCTGACCTTCCTCGCTTTGTTTTTTTTTCTTCCTCCCTTTTTGCTGTTGTACGTTCGTTCCTTGTAACGCTTTCCCCTATCAATGAAGTTGCAGCTCTCCTGCGGCTTTCGCAAAACTGAATCGAATATGCACGTTTGAATCAATAGTTTTTTAGAAAAGGGGGTGCGGATTCCCGGCCTCTGCATCGAGTGATGCACACAGCCATCCGCAATTATTCAATCAACACCTTACAAAAGGAATACAAGGATCAACCCGAAGTGAACCACCAAACTAGCAACAGCTCGCTACACCTACAACACGGATGAAGGGGTGATACACACCAACGCACATCATCAAAAAACCGAAGGCCACACTAAGCCGCCCGATAGCGACCAAGGGGCACAACCAGTCCAGCAGACCCTCAGCGGCACCGATGCACCTGCTACAGAAGTCGCCGCCACCGTCTTCCTCAAAACCCATCATCTTCAGGACATGGACCAAGTATTGACCTTGTCAGGCATGTCGTCGATGTCGCCACGGCGCCAGACAACATATACGATCTACGCGTTACCATCATCACACGTCCAGCGCCAAGACTCCGCTACGCCACGCCGGCAAGACTCGCCGTCGACGACGTGTTAGATGCCTCAACACGCCACCTCTCCTTGCCCGTCCCAACCAGCAGCTGCTCCAAAACGATGCCCCAGGAGGAGAACGACCCTGAAAGGGCCGTCATCGTCCGATCCGGGAAACCCAGATCTAGGGTTTCCCCCGGAACATCCCGATCTTGGTTACACGGCCTGCAACGACGATGCCTCGAGAGGGGAGCGACGTCAAAGACGCCGCCATCGTCCGCCAAGACCGCAGTCGGCGTGGTTTTCACCGGAAGTCGTGTCGCCCAGATCTCGCCGCTGGATGGATCCGCGAGCACTCTCGCCATGAAGACGAACAGCGCTGACGACAAGCCGTTAGGGGATCTCCGGTCGCCCCACACCGGCCTCATCTCGCGCCCCGGCCGCCCATAGCCGAACCTAGAAGGATCAGGCTGAGATGCCTGATCCACGGCCACCGCCGCCGCATCGCGGCCGCTGATTGCCGCCGCGCGGCCAGGCAGCCGCCCTAGCCGCCGTGCACGACACCCTGCCCGAGATGCCCCAGTCACGCCCGGTGGTGGCCGTCACGACCTCCAGCCCTAGCGCCTTTGGCGCCGGGCGCCGCTGCCACGCGGCCAAGGCCGGCGGCAACGGCGGCAGTCTTCCCCGGACGAGAGGGGGGTGGCGGCGCTGGGATTTGGTCCCCCTGGCGTCGCCCTGGGGCGGCGGCGCGAGGGGGTCGGGAGGGGAGGGGTTAGAATGACACAACTCTGAATGAGCTCTAGCTTCCTAGTTCCTATCTGATTATTGCCAAAACATGGCTTCTACTAGTATCTACAACTAGAAAGGTACTGTGGACAGTGGCCGGTCGTTCAAAGGCGCATACGTCTGAACTAGTCCAGGCAGTTGGAAGTATGTCTATACTACTATTAAAATAACAAACTTGTGTTGAGCTGTGTTGATACATTAATCTGTGTCGTTCAATATTGATCAACTATCCAGATCGTTCCAATGTTTGATAGCTCAACACACCCTTTCGTTTTCTTAGTAATTATTACAAGATATTGCCACCGGCAAACAAATTCTTGCCCTTTCTTCCAATATATCCCGAGAGACTAGCGAAATAGAACCCCACGATACACATCCATCGTTTTGCCCAAATAGAGACCTGCACACCGTCAAGCTTGCCCAAGCCATCGACCCCCCGCCACGCACGCCGCCGCACTACACCGAGTTGCGCGCCCGGCTAACCCGTACTGCGCGCCCCCGCTGCACTGCCCACGCTGTCCTGCTCGACGGCTGTACTCCAAGTCCTGTTCGACCGTGTCCTGTCCCACCGTCAGAGCGAACTTGAGCCGCCGCCCCTGTTAATTTCTGCACACCGACGCGTTCTGTCTTGGTCTGGAACGATTAGGCTTTCTTCACGGGCCTGGAACACCACCACTCCACCAGCGCATCCTGCTCCCATGTGCTTGAGTATGGCCTCCCTTCATACACCACCGGTTGTTCTTCAGACGACAACTAAATAAACATCATGCAGTAGGAGGCCATGCACAGTTAATTAGATTAGCTAGCAAAGAATGGTTAGTGGTAGAAACTCACGTAATCATGCATGGAAGAGACCCGCCGCCTGGCTCTTTGTAACGAAAACTCGGTACATGTTCTACTCCCTATCTTCTTAAAAAAAAACTTTCTTCAGTACCGTGATTAGCTAATTTATGCCAGACTAACGTCGGCGTCGCAATATTAACCTATGGACAAGTACCTTTGCGTGCTAATTTCGATCTGTTCATTTTGATTTTTCTCCTTACATCTTTGTGCTGAAAAGGTCCTATTGCATCTATCGAGAGATTAGACATTTTCTTTTCACGGCTGAAACTTGTACTCCTAGGTTGGCGAAGGATTTTTTATCGTTGTTGAGAAAAGACATCCAAAGGCCGGCGAAGGATTTTGATTCAGATGGTCTATTTTTAAATCAACTAGCTGTCCTGACTCCCGAGGGTAACCTGCTTAACCCTCATAAGGTTTTGTGTTCAAGCTTCGTCACTGCCAGATTCAAAGGTATCTTCGAAAACTGTTGGCAAACATATGATTATTTTTCTTACTCAAAATAATTTGTATACATCAGCATTTGCTTGATAATTACACAAGAGATAAATACGTGCAACATTACTAGTACTCGTAAAAGCCCCAAAGATACTATCACCTAGCCTCCCGACAGTGGCATGCCTGCTTTTTTTACGTATCAGCCGCTTTTTTTCCTTTTATAACGCTAATAATAAGAGCAACACAAAAATTATCATCAGTAATTGGTACCCAATTTTTTTGTTTTTTTTGAGAGAGACAATGTACCCAAAACAAATAAGCGGACGGAAACTGGGACTGGGAGACGAACTGACCAGACAAGACTGTGAGCCCACCTGAACTTATTTGGTTTTATATTTCATTTCCTCGCACATTTTCCCCCAAATCCAAACCGCCGCCGCCGCGCTTCTCTGCTCGTCTCGTCTCGGTTCCGGCGACGGCGGCCAGACCCCGGGCACCAAGCCTAGCTAGCTCTCTTCCGCACGACGAGCCCTGGCCTCCTCCTCTAGGGTTCGACCGTCCCACGCAGAGGCCGCCGCTGGCCGTCCTTGCTCGAAGAAGCGGACGCCCAACCCTAGGGCCGAAATGGAGGACGAGGAGCCGACGCTAACCGGAGAGGATGGGGGCGAAGGAGGCGCCGGTGACCGCATCAGCCACGTCCCTGACGGCGTCCTCGAGGCTGGTCGTGATAGCTCAAGGAAGAGGAAGCTAGCTGCGTTGGGTGCTGCGGAGGCGCCCAATACCCAAGCCGAAATAGGGGCCTGGAGCCGCCGCTGCCCGGAGCGGATGGAGGCGCCGGCGACCGCATCAGCGACCTCCCCGACGCCGTCCTCGGGGACATCATCTCGCTCCTCCCCACCAAGGAAGGCGCCCGCACGCAGGTCCTCGTCTCTGGTGGCGCAATCTCTGGCGCTCTGCCCCTCTCAATCTCGAGCATTACTGGCTCCGCGAAGATGAGAATCACGTCGACGCCTTCGTGTCACGCATCCTCTCCACACATCCAGGCCCCGGCCACCGCTTCTGCGCGCCCTTGTACCACCTCCACGGTGACCGGAAAACCACAGCCGATGCCTGGCTCCGCTCCCCTGCCCTTGACAACCTCCAGGAGCTTGAGCTGTGCAGCTTCAGAAACACGTTACGTATCCACCGGAACCGCCGCAGCCACTGCCGGCAGCCGCCTTCCGCTTCTGTGACACCCTCTGTGTTGCCACTATAGGATACTGCTACCTCCCTGACAGCACCACCCAGGCGATTCACTTCCCTAAGCTTAAAAAACTCGGGCTTGAACGTGTCACCATTTCCGAATCCTCGTTGCACGCCATGATTGCTAGTTGCCCTGCTTTGGAGTGCATGCTGATTACAGATAGTTCTGGCTTCCGTTGTGTCCAAATAAACTCTACTAGTCTTAGGTGGTGTTTGTTTGGGCTTTTTGGAGCTTTCCACAAAAATAAGCCAGATAATCGAATTTGGCCAAAGCCGCAAATACACTACGCGAGCGAAGCACCCTGCCCGCAGCTTTGCAACTTAAGAATGAAGCGGTATGTTGGCTTGCCACTGATGTTGATCGTATTTACAGACAACTGCCACTCTATGGCATCATTCTATCCTTCCGCATCTTTTCTCGCATGCCGGCAGACCAGGGACGGACATGCGATGCTAGGGCGCCGCCGGCAGACCCTTGTGCCGCCGGCGTGGGGCTCCCAGATCGCTGGCTCAAGGTTTGCGTGCCTGGGTGGGCTGAGCGCGGATCTGTCGTCGGAAGCGGAAGATCTAGATGACGACCACGTTTCCGTTCGGACGGCCATGGCAGCCATGGGCGAGGATGTACCGTCGTGTGTCGGTTCACCGGCAGACTGTCCACCGCGTTCGGACGCGGACGTTGTGCAGTCGTTCTGGGCCGCCGCCGGCTATCCTTCGCCGGGGGACCGCCATTGGGAGAAAGGCTCTTCGTCGACGGGAGGTGAGCAAGGTAAGGATGCTAATGAGTCTGTGTTGTGCAGGGACGCGACGGTGATCGAGCCGCCGGCATCATGGCGGCCGCGGAGAACTGGGTGCTCTTCGCAGGCCGGTTTGCGCCTCGCGCGATCGCCGCCGAGAATGGGATCCTGGCGCGGTCCTCTTCCGCCTCGCCGCATCACGCCGCCTGCGTCCTGGGTGTCTTCGTCGACAAGGCCGTCAAGGCGCGGTCCTCAGGTCGCCGACGACGGTGGTGACGGCTCCAGCGGCGAGCTCGCCGGCGGGAGAGGTGCCGCGAGTCGCGGCGGAGGCTTCGTCAGCGGAATTTCAAATTGCGGATCCTCTTGCTGGTGGGGCCCGATCGCATGCAGGGGATCTGGACCGTCCAGAGGCGTGGTGCCATCTGCGCCGTCGCTTTGCCATCTACAGAGGGTCCTCGACACCGACGTCTGCGCATGTTCCTCCTATCGATCCGCCGCCACAACTCCTTCGTCCCCGCTGCGTTACGCCGCAACTGATCCGCGACCCGGCCTCGCCACCGTCGCCTTTAGCCTCTCCATCACCTTCTTCCCCGACCTTGTGGCCTCGTTCGTTCGCCGTCGTCGTCGCCTCGCCGCCGGCTACCTTCATGGCCGGGGCGCCGTTGCGTCCGCCGCCGGGCGGAGGTTTCCCGGGTGGTCCTCCTCGTCCGTCCGTGCCGGTTCTTCCTCAACCTCAACCGGCCGCCTACCCTGCTCCTGTTGCCGCCCCTGGGATGGCGTCGGGCCAAGCTCCACCGTTGATGGGGGGGGCGTGCCGCCGGCGAACCTGCAGCCGGGTCAGCAGTCTTACCAGCCTCAGATGGGTCAGCTTAGGCCTCTACAGCAGCCGTCCAGGCAGTACGGACCTCCGGCGTATATGCCCGTGCAGCAACAGCAGTACCGGCCTCCGCAGCTCTTGCCCATGGCTAACGCAGGGTTTCCGATGTACCAGCAGCAACCTGCAATGCCAGCTCCTTTGGCGGGTCAAACCGCGGTGAGGCCCAAGCGCAAGAAGAAGAAGACCAAGCAGCAACTGGGTGTGCAGCCGCCGCAACCTCAGCAACACCAGATGTCTCAGTTTGGGCAGCCTTTACCGCAGCCGACTTTGCAGTACGCTCCCATGGGTCAGCAGCCGTTCGTGCAGCAGCAACTCGCCTCTCCGCAGCCCGCTATACAGGGGAATTTGAGCGTCCCGCAGGTTCCGAGTACTACAGCGGGCACAGGTTCTGTGGGTGCTTCTGGTGGTGTGGTGGAGTCTCCCATGGAGCAGCCAGGAGCGGTGGCAGCAGTTAAAGGCAGTACTAAAAAGGTTACGAAGTGCTGGAAGTGTGCGGTGGACACTCACACTACAAAGGCTTGCAAGGTGGTGCACTACTGTCTTATTTGTGATACTAATGAGCACCCCACAATCAGATGCCCGACGCTGAAGTTGCCGAAGCCAGTGGCCTTCACTGCTGGGTATGGGACCGATGAGACGATGTTTGTCCAGTTTCTGATAGTGTCTATAAGCCTCACTTGATTCCGCGGAGTTCACCTACGGCTCTAGTTACGATTGTTGGTGATCCCGTGCCTGCGACAGCCATCCAGAGTTTGATGTCGAGGATGTGTCCTGCGAGTTCTCAGTGGACCTGGGAGGCCCTCCCCCATGGTACGGATGCTTTTCTGATTGGTGTCCCTTCTTCTGATGATCTACGGAGGGTTGTCGGTTTGCAGATGGGGATCCCTTCGTTTAGCGCCACGGCTACTATCACCGAGTGGAAGGCTGATCAGGATATTCCACCGAATAGAGTTCTTGAGAAGGTCTGGGTGCATGTTCAGGGCGTACCTTATTCTGTGCGACATTTTCTTGGTTTTTGGGCTGTTGGTTCTCTCATTGGGACGACTCTGGATGTGGACCTTGCTACTTATCGGAGCCGGGGGATTGTTCGGATTCTGGTAGGCATGTTTAACTCGCATGTACTCGAGAAGCAGGTGAATGCCAACGGTCCGTATGTTGGAACGGCCTGTGTGGTGAAGCTTAGGGAGTATGCCTTCTTCTTCCGTCGCGAGGCAGCGGATTTTGTACCGGACCCTAACTTTGTGCCTTTCTTCTGGCGTCGTAAAGGAGATGACGTAGATGATGAGGAAGGAAACGAGAAGGGCATGGATGGTGCTTCAGGTTCAGCTGTTTTGGAGAGCTCCCATTCACACATGGAAGTCGACGCTTCTCTTTCCTCCGGTGGTGCTATCCAGGACAAGTCTGTTTCTTCTAATGTTCAGGGGAGCTCTCTTATGGTGATTACACCTTATAACCCTAGTCCTCGTACTCCAAAGGGAAGAGAAATTGTGGAGTTCATCCGCAAGACTACTCCTGGACTGATCCGATCTGTAACGCAGGAGATTTCTGTTGCTACTCGTACTGGTGTTTTTATTCAGGGTAATACAGAGATGGTGCAGCCTTCATCGTCGCGGGCTGTTTCTGCTGGCCCAGCGGCAACCGCTAGCAGGCCGGCGTCGGAGCAGGTGCCCAGCGCAGTGGCAACAGCTGCTTCTTCCGAGCCCAGCGGGCCGCCGGCTAGTGCTGTGCCGGATGGACCGGTTGCTGTCGGAGGCCCAACAAGCCGGATGCTCCTCTCCCGGCGCAAGGCAGCCCAGCCGAGAGTGGCACAGCGGATCAGGCCGATCTACAAAGGCCTGCTTCTGCGTCGCCACGTGCGGCATGTAGCTGGATGATTTCTGGGCGTGAGATGGACGGGCAGCAGGCACGCTTGGAGCTGCAGGCCGCTCCTGTAGCTGGGCCGGACAGTGGGGGGGTCTCTACTCCGACTCGACCCTCCCTCGGAAGCCCGGCTGCAGCTTCTGTCGAGACGGTGGTGGTCTCGACGCCGACCATGACCACCCCGCCTCGCTCTACTTCGACTGATGCTGTTGCAGCCCCTGGGTCGGCTGCTACTTCACCATTGCCGACCCAGGCCTTGGCTTCTCCTGGAGGAGCGTACACGCTTGGACGCTCTGTTACGCCTTGCACACCTCCCATGGCAACGGACTCTCCGATCCGTCGCAGTGGGAGGTTTGGGATGGCGGAGGACGGGGCTTCTGCGACAGATGAAGACTCCATGCAGAAGGCCATGCGTCGCAAAGCTATACGTAACTTGGACTACTCAGGTACAGATGTGAATTCGAAGTCGTTTCTTTCTTTTTCTTCTCAGTCGATTCATTCTAAACTTAGTAGTGTAGGAGTTAATCTTGGTAATAGTAAAAATCAAGTACATATTTCAACTAATGTCTTGAGGCATATGGAATTTGATCGTCTTACGGTTATTCCTAAAGCTTCGACTGTGTTGACTTCCACCTATTTGGATGAAGAGGAAGCGAATGCCACATCAGATGGTCAGCTTCTTTCTCATCTAATTGGTGAAGTGTCGGAGGTTGATTTGGATGACGATGGTTTGTGCTCATTGTATGAGTTAAAAGCATCCAGTCGGAAATCTAAATCTACCACCAACAAGTCGTCCCGGAAACGGGCTAAGTTATCCAAATCCCCAAAGGTTTCCCAATGAATGGCATGTTCGCAAATAGCAGAGGTCTTGGTGACTTGGCTAAACATTTGCATTTTGCTGGTTGTATTCGGGACCATAATTTGGATTTCTTAGCTATTTCTGAAACGGGAAGACGTGAGTTCTCCCAATCTCTATTAAACCGACTCTCGGGCGGTATAGATTTTGATTGGTACTCGCGTCCTCCCCATGGCCGCTCGGGGGCATTTTACTAGGTGTCAGGACGGATACCATGGAAGTGTTGGATGTTACGGATGGTGATTTTCATATCAAAATGCACATCCGTAATAAAACCGACAATTTCATTTGGAGTCTTGTTGCCGTGTATGGGCCTGCTCAGGAGGTGGCTAAACCGTCTTTTCTCTGTGAAATGGTAAACTTGGCAAAAGATAACCCTCATCCATTCATCATTGGGGGGATTTCAATCTGCTACGTTTTCCATTTGAGAAAAGTAGAGGTCGGTTCGATAACCGTTGGCCTCTTTTGTTCAATGCAGTCATTGACAGCTTGAGCTTAAGAGAGATAACAATGGTGGGGAGACAGTTCACTTGGGCTAATTCTCTCCTGAACCCACATACGAAAAGCTGGACCGAGTACTGATGGATACTGATTGGGAATCTCGGTTCCCATTGGTGTCGGTACGGGCCCTAGAACGTATTGAGGGATTGTCGGACCATGCTCCCATTCTATTGACCACTGGAATGCCTAGACCTCAGTGTAAACCACGGTTCAAGTTCGAACTTGGGTGGCTGCACCGGGAGGGTTTTCATGAGATGGTCAAAAGAATTTGGGAAAGACCGGTAGCTGGTGATTCGCCGATCCAGAGGTGGAACAATAAAATCCGTGCTCTACGCACACATCTCATTGGTTGGGCTCGTCATACTACTGGTTTACTTAAAAAAGAAAAGATACGACTATCCTCGATAATTGATGCTCTAGAGGCATTGGCAGAGGTTCGTTTGCTATCCACGCAAGAAATTGAGCTAAAAAGCCAATCAAATGCACAGATAGCGAAACTACTGCGTGAGGAGGAGTTAAAATGGTATCAACGATCCAAAGCCCAATTTATCCTAGAAGGAGATTCGAATACTCGCTATTTCCATAGTATTGCCAATGGCAGACACAGGAAAAAGCGTATTCATTCTCTAATTCAGGAGAGGGCACGATTGAGGGCCAGGAACAACTAAAGTCGTATATTACAAATTACTATAAAGGCCTGTTCGGTGCCCCAGAAGAAGGAAACTTCACTCTGGATGAGTCCGAACAGAGGATATACCCCAGGTTTCAGATGAGGAAAATAGCCTGCTTACTAAACCCTATTCAGAGGATGAAGTGAGAAAGGCAGTTTTCCAAATGAAACATAATAAAGCACCTGGACCTGATGGTTTCCCGGCTGAGTTCTACCAGAACTTTTGGGATGTCATCAAGTCTGATTTACTACAACTGTTCGCCTGCCTCCATGTTGGACAGCTAGAGTTATTTCGTCTCAATTTTGGTGAGATAATTTTATTACCTAAGGTTAATGAGGCAGAAAGGATTCAACAATTCAGACCTATATGCCTTCTTAATGTTAGTTTTAAAATATTTACCAAAGTTGCTACGATTCGACTGAACAGTGTGGCAGATCATGTGGTTCGTCCGTCTCAGACAGCTTTTATGCAAGGTCGCAACATCCTTGACGGGTAGCGATCCTACATGAGACAGTGCACGAACTACATAGGAAGAAGCTAAACGGGGTAATCCTTAAAATCGATTTTGAGAAAGCTTATGATAAAGTCAATTGGTCTTTCCTTCAGCAGACCCTCAGGATGAAAGGTTTTTCTTCTGAGTGGAGAGCGTTAGTAGACAGCTTTGTTTCGGGAGGAAGTGTAGCCATTAAAGTCAATGATGACACTGGCAAGTACTTTCAAACGAAAAAAGGCCTTAGACAAGGTGACCCGCTATCGATACTATTTAATATAGTGGCTGATATGCTGGCTATCTTGATCGAACGCGCTAAATCTGAGGGCCAAATTGAAGGAGTGATTCCACATCTAGTAGATGGTGGCCTATCGATTCTTCAATATGCCGACGACACAATTCTTTTTATGGAACATGACATCGAAAAAGCTCGTAATCTAAAGCTGATTTTGTCAGCCTTCGAGCAACTTTCGGGCCTCAAGATTAATTTTCATAAAAGTGAATTGTTTTGTTTTGGCGAGGCTCAAGAAAATGCGCCTTGTATGCTGAACTTTTCGGCTGTGAGCAAGGTCAATTTCCTATCAATTATTTGGGTATTCCGATTCACTATCGGAGACTTACAAATGCTGAATGGAAAAAGGTGGAGGAAAGACTTCAATTACGTTTAAATAGCTGGAAAGGCAAACTCCTATCCCTCGGTGGAAGACTGGTTCTCATAAACTCGGTACTAACGAACATGGTACTGTATATGATTTCTTTCTTCCAACTGCCCAAAGGAGTCTTAAAACGATTGGATTATTTCCGGTCTAGATTCTTTTGGCAAGGGGATTGTGAGAAGAAAAAATATCGTCTGACTAAGTGGAGTGTGGTTTGCTGCCCTAAAGACCAAGGAGGGCTCGGAGTTCATGACCTTGAGGTCAAGAACAGAGCCTTGCTGGGTAAATGGCTCTTCAAACTTCTATCTGAAGATGGAGTTTGGCAAACCCTCCTTAGAAGAAAGTATGTGGGATCTCAAGCTGTATCCCAGGTTCTTTGGAAACCTGGCGATTCACACTTCTGGGCAGGCCTCATGGCTACGAAGAAGTTCTTTTTTCCACAAGGTTCTTTCTCAATTAGGGATGGATCGGAAATTAGATTCTGGGAGATAAATGGCTAGGACAAGCCACTCTCCGAGAACAATATCCGGCTCTCTATACGATTGTGCGAAACAAGGGCGACACGATCGCAAAGGTGTTGGGTACGTCACCTCCTAATGTTTCGTTCAGAAGAAGTTTACTTGGAACAAGACAAGCATCCTGGAATGCTTTGCTCCTCCGTTTGGAAACTATCCAATTGTCGGAAGGTCCAGATAAATTTCATTGGAATCTGACTAAGAATGGTAAATTCTCGGTTGATTCTATGTATAGAGCATTAATCTTACCCGAAGTGCCAGTCGATATTAAGGATAATAACAAAATTTGGAAGATGAAGATCCCGCTAAAAACTAAGGTGTTCGCGTGGTATCTTCGTCGAGGTGTAATTCTTACTAAAGATAACCTTGCCAAACGCAATTGGCACGGAAGTAAAAAGTGCGTCTTCTGTCAACATGACGAGACTATTACACACTTATTCTTCCAGTGTGAGTTCGCTAGGTCTATATGGTCAGCCATCCAGATAGGTTCTACCTTACATCCTCCACGTACCGTTGCAAACATTTTTGGCAGCTGGTTAAATGGTGTGGATCCTAGGTTTAAACTATTTAGCCGGGTGGGAGCGATTGCCGTTATATGGTCGCTATGGCTATGTAGAAATGACAAGGTTTTTAACGATAAAAATGCTTCTCTTATGCAGGTTATCTATCGGTGCACAACAACGCTACGAGCATGGTCGGCCCTGCAGCGTGTGGAGCACGGGATTTGTTTTTGGAGGTGGCGTCACGTTTGGAGGCGGCGGCCAGGGAGTTATTTTCCCGGCATGGATGGCAACATAGTCTCCGGATAGACCTACCAGCACCTTAGGCGGCTTTACAATTTCTCATTATGATATGTAATTCGCCTTTTTATTTCTGTATTGCGTACTCGTGAACTTGTGGCTGTGTGCATCCCAGTTATGCAGAGGCCGGGTGTAATGCTTAAAACTTTTAAGTAATAAAGACCCTTTATCAAAAAAAAAAAGAGACGTACAAGTGACGGAAAAAACTCTGTACCGCTGCTTGCTATTGTTCTGCATATCCGTGTTAGCTCGAATTATTTTTTCAAATTGTTTCGTTCCTTTGTGAGCAAAGAAACATAGAGATTAGAGATAAAGGTCTGATTAGCAACGTGTGATTTCACGTGAGCGCTACAGCATGGCAAGTCAATCTTTGTGTGCATATGGTACTAGCATGGAAAAAATATTCTAATTATTTGAGTTATTATTTTCAAGTATTATGAAATTTATTTAAATTATATATCTGGTTTCATTATCGGTGAAATTAGTACTAAAACATCCAACTAACTTACTGCCATTTCTGTCGGAAATACAACCGAAACACAAATAATCACGTGTATTCATCATAATATATGTGATGAATCAATAAAAATATACGTTTTCGTTACTCTAAGGATATTTCAGACAATTACTCAACACGCAGCTAGACAGCCAGCCAAGTCGCCAAACGGTGACATTAAGAAGAGCAGTTTTCCCTACACAACAGCTTTCCCTGCATAGCAGCACAGCCAGCCAGCCAGCCACAGCCCAAACAAACACCCCTTAGAAGCATAGGCGTTGAAGGTTCTGGTGCTCATGATGGAGGGCTCCGATTTGAGGAGCTCATCATCCAGAATGCCCCTTGTCTTAAGATGTTGATCGATATTCGTGCACACCTGCAGATATCAGTGATCTCCGCGCCTAAACTGGAGACCCTAGGCTTCCTTTCTTTTACTTATAGTAACAGACTCACATTTGACGCCACACCGTTTGACTCGACAATTATTCAGGTAGCTATTGCTATCCTTCAAGAGCATTCCTACCCGCGTTTCTATTCACTTATGACTTGCATATTATCTGCACTTATAGATTGCCTAATGTTGTCTTCCATGCTTCATGAAGGGGATTGTGTGTTGATAGCCTAATATCAGCGGTACACACTGTCAAGATTTTAGCTGTTGATCTGCATGCTCTTAGTCTGGATGTTGTTATTGACTTGATGAGGTGCTTTCCGTGCTTGGAAAAGTTGTACATTGAGGTGAAAATTCTTCTGTTCAGTGCTTATTTGATCTACTTACTCCTCTGGAAGTGATTGGTTTTAATTGTCTATTTTTCAGTCTACTGGTCTAGGGAAACCCAACTTCTGGCATCGTAAACACCAAGATCTTATAAGATCGTTTGACATCCGTCTGAAGACAATTGCTTGGCGATATTATCGGGGAATTAGATCACATGTTGACTTCGCCACATTCTTTGTGCTAAATGCCAGAGTGCTAGAGTTAATGATTTTGGAGGTTCATTCTACGGATTACAATGAGCAGTTTTTTGCACAGCAGCATAAGATGCTTCGGCTGGATAGCAAGGCCTCAAGAGACGCCCGACTTCATTTTACAAAAGATTGGTCTCATCGCTACGCTTATTTTTTCTGTGTCCATGATTTGGATCAAGATGATCCCTTCGAAATGAAAAAGGCTTACCTGTTTTTTTATTTGTCCTAACTTTGTTAGTTATTACATCTTTAGTTTTTATTTGAAGGCCGTATTATGTTGGAACCTTGTGACATTCAAACATGCTATTCATGTTGCTAGTTTCTGTGTCAACCAATTTGTGCTGGTGTTCACTTATTTGATGAGAAAGTACAGAGATGTGGTTCTTCTGAACATCAAATGTGGTGTTTATCTGTGAAGTCAGTTTACGAAGCCATGCAAACTGATGATGCTCTCTCTCTCTCTCTCTCTCAAGCCTGCAATGGTTTCTTCAGGGTGGCACGAGTTCTTTTGCGGAGCTGGTTGATGCGTTTCTCAGCTAGCTTCAGTTTATTAGGCAGGCAATGTTCAAATGGTCAAGACCCACAGGTCCAGGTTTGTGATAGTCATTGCATTCCATGTCAGGCAGATTTTGTAGCAGTTGCGTTGCGTGTGCGAGAGTACCAGTTTCAGTAACAGCAAACAAGGTGACCTCTTGCCTTGTACTGATACACGATAGGCTACAGTCCTGGCTGAGGTTTCTTGCTCCACCTACAGAGTACACCTCAAGAGTTTGATTGTCTGTCAGTACGTGAAAATCCTTGTCGGGGCATTTCCCTCTTCCATTCGATTGTCATGGCTCCTTGAACTGCATAATTTGTTGAACCAATAGTTGCCATTTCCCTGCGCGGTTCCTTGTCGGGGCAGGACATCTTCAAACTTGATAGTGTATCGAGTATGCACGTGTGGATCAATAGTATGTGGCGTAGAATGAAATGAAGTGTGAGACAAGGAGAAGCACTTATCGCTTTACTGAATTGTCGATCGTGCAATGGGCAGTGTAGTAGAGGCAGTAGGAAGGGAAGACAGACTTACACAGCAGCACAGGCAACTCAGGCTGACGGCCGCCGTCGTCAGGAGAAAGAGGAGCTGGAAGGGCCAACGAGGAATCTTGAATTCCGACGTGCCCTTCCATGGGCGAGCCGGAGACGGTGACGCAACTAACTGTCACGTGCGGTGGCAGGAGGTTGCCGGCCACCGTTTCTACGTAGCTGCCGTTGCCGAGGCAGCACGACACGTCGGCGACGCTAAGGCTGCTGCTATTGAGGACACTATGCCATAGCCCGGCGTCAGGACGGGACCTCAGGAGCGCGCCCACTATCTTCCCGCCCAAGAAGGAACCGCGCAGCCTCTTGGCGATAGCCTGCCCTGCCGCCACCAGCCGCGGGTCCGCCTCGGCGGCGCCGCTGCCAAATGCGTGCGCCCTGAAGAAGAACCAGTACTCCTCCCGCGGCAGAGGACGCAGTTCGATCGGCTCCGCCGTGCCGAGGCCAGCGACGGGATCGGCGTCCGTGCTCGTGACGATGACCCTGCTCCCTCGCGTGCCGGCGCGCCGCAGGGTCGGCATGATCGTGTCCACCACCCGCCTCCTGCGCGCGTCCACGTTGTCGAACACAACCAGGAACCTCTCCCCGTGCAGCTTCCGCTCGAGAAGACCCAGCTTGTCGCCGCCGTCGCAGGAGAGGGCGCTCGGCGCGAACAAGGAGCGCAGGAACAGCGCCGTCTCGCCGGTGGCCATGAGACTCATGCAGTGGAAGTCCAGCATCATGACCAGGGAGAAGCGGCGGCGCACCGCGGGGTCCTCGCAGACGTGCTGCACGAGCGTGGTCCTCCCGAGGCCGGCGGCACCGATAATCGGAAGGATGCCTAGCTCTGCCACCGCCGGCTCAGTACCGCCTTCATCATCTTGCAGCAAGAAGTCCAGAACGCGGCGCCTCTCGGCATGTCGGCCAAACATATAGCTGTCCGCGTATATGCCCGTGGTGGGCAGTGGCTGGTGCGGCGCCGGCGGGCACATCTGCAGCAGCATGATGAACTCCGTGAGGCCGCTGGCGACTCTTTCCAGGTTCGTGAGGACGCCGTCCAGCTCGTTGGTGTCACCGAGCAGCAGCCTCCTGGCCGCGACGCGGAGGCGCTTAGAGGGTTTGAACGAACTAGGCAGGGAGAAAGACCGCGCCGGCAGGAGCTTGCCATGGCCTTCGTCCTGTCCTGCGTCCCCGCTCGGGAGCGCGTCGAGGAGGTAGCGCCCCCGGCACGCGCCGTCGACGAGGTCCGCGAGCCAGGCGAGCAGCGCGTGGCTCGGGATCCGCCTCGCCCGGCCGCCTCGGCGACGCTCTCGACCCTGACCAGCAGGTGCCGTAGCCTTGGCAGCTTGGCCTCGGTGCTCCGCTCCGGCTGCTGGTCCAGGAGATGACCGACGAGGAGGGACAGCGCTCTGCCGACCATGTCCGCCACGACACCGGAGACGATTGCCTCGCCGGCCATGGTTGCTTGCTTGCACCCGATCGATGCTGAGGCAAAATCCGTGGCTGGCTTGCTCAGTCGGGTGATTCTTGAGGAGCTAGCTCTATCTTCCTCAGGTTATCATGGTCGCTCGTGTATCCATCGATCGTGTCAGAAATAGGTACGGGTGAATACGACACAGAGAAATGCAGGACCAGGCGTAAGGGCTAGTGGGGCCTTGTACATCATCAGGAACAGAGAAATTCCCGGCAGTTGCCAACAATGGGAGACCTCGTCATCGGATTCCATGGCAACATAACTCGTTTCCCGGTGACTTCTTCTCTGTCTTTCCGTTTCTCTTGACACCTCCGTGAGGACCGTGACCACGTGTAAGATAGCAGGTAGTGGCTCTTCCTAATCGATTGTACGGAGGAGGCCGCCGAATTTCAGGATATTTTATTTCATACATGGGTCTCTCTGGTTTAAAAAACTGTTCATGATTATGTTTAGAATTTGCATAATGTTCACGGGTTAAAAAAGTGCTAATACTCACGATTCGAAAATATGCTTACCCGTTTAAAAAAAGTTCACAAAGTTCAAAATTACTTTCACGGGATTCAAAAAACACGTTCATGTGTTAAAAAATGTTCATTTGGTGTTTGAAAAAATGTTAATGGGAATGCTCGTGATTCAACCCGTTTCGAAAATATAGTTTGCCTGATTCGAAAAATCATCACGGGGTTAAGTAAAGGTGATTCGAAAAAATGTTCACATATAGTATGTTTCAACTATATAATACCTTCATGTGATTAAAAAAACATGTTCATGGGTTCAAAATATGTCCGCTTGGTGTTTGAAAAAAATATTCACGGAGGTTCTAAAATGATCACGTAACAAACTCGTGTTTCACCCATTTTGGAAAAACAAATTCGCCCGGATTAAAGAAATTGTTCACAGGTTTGAAAAGGTTTTTTCAATGGTTTTGGAAAAATGTTCGCGATGTTCAAAAAATAATTTCATGGGATTGAAACACACATGTCAATGGTTCAATAAATGTTCCCGGGTATGGAAAAAATGTTCATGGGTTTTAAAACTCTTCATGATTAAAAAAATATATTCATGGGTTTCAGAAATATTTTTAATATTGGATACAAAAATTGGTCAAGATGGTTCAAAAAATGTCCGCAGTTCAAAAAATAAGTTTTTACATTATTCCACTGATTTTATAATTAAAATAGAAACCTAGAATATTGTCTGAGATTTATTAATTTAGTCTAAAATATAGGGCAGCTTTAGGGTTGGGGGAGGGGGACTTTTAGCAATGCTGCTGGAGCTACTTTTTTTTTAGTCAAATCGCTAAAATTTCAGTTTTTAACAACCCATAGAAAATATAGGAAGGCTGTTGGAGATGTGACCGCCTATCTCCCGCATCTAGCGCCAATGATGTCGAAGGAAGCTACGGCCACCACGTGCCTCCTTCGAAGAACCTGGGCTCGAGATCCTGTGATCTGCCGCCCCAGAAGCCGCCACAAGGAGCCACCTCCAGACCAGTCATCCCTGACGGAAGGGACTCCGTCACCATCATGTTCAGAGCAGCTGCTCCAGGATCCTTGCACCGTGGGATGGTCTAGTCTCCCTGCCGAGTGAAAGGTCGACTAGAGGGGGGCGACTACCAATTTTAACATTTTTCCTTTTTAATTAGGGCTAGAGCAAGTATAACAAAGGTTGACTAGATATGCACTAGATGAATACAACCTATGTGATACAAGCAAGATATAAAGCGTGGCGGAAGCAACAAGCAAAGGATAGAAGTAACCGCAAAGTAGAGACACGGAGATGATTCCCGTAGTTCCTTCCCAAGGGAAGTACGTCTACGTTGGAGGAGTGTGGAGCCACCTAGGCACTCCAAAAGCACGGATGTGCTCACTGTATTCTCCGTGAGCTTTGCCGGTGAAGGCGTAGCTCTTCCACTATGAGGTCACCTTCGAGGCGTTGACCAAGCCGTGCACAAAGTTGGAGCCTCCCAACAATATCCCGGAGCACCTCGCAAACAAGTTGAGGTATCCGGAACCCACAAAGGCCTCCTAGGGTAACAAGCAACCCAAGGAGGAACAAGAACCACAAAGGGGATGGATGGATTAGAAATTCCTTCGGTGGAGATGTAGATCTGGACCTCCTCCTTCACTCCACAAAGTATCAATGGATTTGGTTGGTGGGAGTGGGAGATCTCATAAATAAAGCTCTCAACAATGGTGGCAAGATATTTTCGTGTCGCTCACTTGTTCCAAGGTAGGGGAAGGGCAATAAATACCCTCCCTTCAATTCTGTCCGTTGGAGACGTCTTTCCCGCACTGGCGGTACTACCGCTGCTGAAGAGGCGGTAGTACCGGTGGTGCGGGAGCCTTCATTTGGGCGGTCAACGCCCTGGTCTTCGTCCTCCAGATCCCGCAGCAGCGGTACTGCCGTGTCCGCAGCGGTACTACCGGTAAGGTGGTACCGAACCCTTTTTATGCGGTAGTGCAGGCGGCACTACCGATGCCTCTCCTTGGCGCTGCAGGGTGGCGGTACTGCCGGTGAGGTGCACCCGAAGCTCGTTTATGCGGTAGTGCTGGCGGCACTACCGCCGTTGTCGAAAGGGCCATGAGCCAGCGGTACTACTGCCGCTTGCGCAGCGGTACTACCGCCCATGGCAGTTTGCAGCTCCTTCTTCTCTTTAACGTGTGAATGACAAGGGAGTATTTGTAGAACCTGTGTAAACTTAGACAAAGGGTTAAATGCTATTATTGTATTGTGATCAATCACCAAAACACGATTAAGAGCAACAATGCTCTTTCACCGAGGCCGCCCTCCACGCCGCGCCGTCAGGAGAATTACCCTTACACTGTGTTTGGATGTAGGAAAGTTTGCTGGGAATTGAATTGAACTAGCAATTCCATTTCACAGATGGAAAGGAAATGGACTCCAATTTCAATTCCACTGTTTGGTTGTGACTAAATTTTTCGGCGGAATCGGAGGATAGAACACGATTCCAACTCCTATTTGGATGTATGAATCTTTGAATTGAATGCTTTGTTGACTTTGGACAATATAAAACTTACTAAATGTATGAAAACAATTATATGTGTATATTTGAATATTGCAATACTTATTTTGCACACGTAATAACACAAAAAATTTGAAATCCTGAAAAACTGAAAACAATTGTAGCTGGAGCAGAGGCAGCACCGGCGAGCCCCTGGGGCTAGGGTACGCCGGAGCAGAGGCGGCGCCGGCGAGCCCCTGGGGCTAGGGTTCGGCGGCGGCTCCGTGTGGGCGCCTAGAGAGAGGCCGTCGCTGTCGATGGTGGAAGGTGAAGGAGCCGCGCGGCCGGGGAGGCAGAGGAGCGGCCGTCTAGGTGGGCAAATGGAAGGGGGAGGAGGCGGCGGATGCGTGCGGGCGGCAAACCAGAGAGGAAGGGAGGCGGACCATGGCGTCGGGTGGTTGGTGACCTGCGGCGGGACTGAGATGCGGACGGCGACGACGATGGTTGACCTGTGGCGCGAGTGAGATCCAGATGGCGGCGGCTACAGAGGAAATTGGGTGGGTTGGGTGGACGGCGTCGAGGGAACGGGGTGGCCGGCGTCGTGAGGTGAGCGCCGAGGCATGGTTGTCGGCGGCGGCAGTCTCAGGGCAGATCGAGGAGGAGGAGCAAGGTCGAGCTCGCTCGTTCTGTTTCGAGAGGAAGGGAACGTTTCGCGAAGGAGCTCGCTCGCTCCCTTTCCGCGCGATTCCGAGGCTCCCAGCTCGGAAAGATTTGGACCGAGCGGACACCTGCGGGCTGTGCGCTAGGAATTGGTCTGTGTTTCCGAGCCCGAATTCCGTGACCAGTCCAAACGGCGGAAATTGCTGTCCAATTCCAGATTCCCTGATTCCAGCCCCCAATTCCTACATCCAAACACAGTGTTAGGAGGATGTGTCGCCGATCCAATCTGCAGCCAAGCGCAGCCCTTCCAAACCACGCCATGTCCGCGAGACACCAGGCCCCGCCGTCCCCTTCATCGGGTTTTCCGGCGGCCACCTCTAGGGACGACGAGGGGAGAGGGTGGTGGGAGGGGGTGGCGGCGCGGGGCGGCTAGGGTTTCTCCCCCAGACGCCATGGGGGAGGTTACGCGAGGAAGAGACTTTCCGTCATGTCGATACGGACAGAAATATCATAGCGATACCGCGAGGGCCAGGTCCAGATACGGACCTACTGATAATCACTACGGTGTAACGGTGATAACATGATTAGTGCTGCTCAAGTGCCACAAACAATTTTCACGAAATAGTCAAATAGTGCACTACTTTTTCCCTTGTTTAAACAGGAGATTGAAAGAGAGGGAGTTGGAGTTTTTGGGCACATGCAATAAGTGAACTACTACTTCCGGAAACGACTCGTTCCTTATTTTTTGCTTTACTCTATGTGATTCAAACTGTAACAAGACATACAGCCGGCGGCTCCATGGGTGAGTCACATCATTAGACCGATGAAATTCTGGCCAAGGACGAGTTTGCTGGCGTATGTCAAAGATAAGTATTTTTTAAAGTGCGCTTTGCGAGGCAAGTGAAGAAAAAGTAAGAGCAACCCATAAAATAATTGAGAACTACAGAATAAATAATGTGGATTCGCTCTGTTTATGAAACGACCGAGAGAGCACCAGCCGATGAAGGAGGAGAAAGCAATGAGCAGATAGGGATGGGAGCTCCAGTCGACTAGGCGGAAATCAAATCCCCTGAAAATAGATGGCGACAGGTGTCGGAGATAGATTTTGGGCTCGATGTTATTTGTCGTTAGTGGTTAACGCAAGTGCTAAGTGGTCATCTTTCCCCGAATTGATGCCTGTGTTATGAACATGCACACTTCTTCCCGTTCTTCCGTGAAACACTAGTGTTTTAGTACATCCAACATTACTTGTGTCCAGGGACGAAGCTAGAAATTTTTGTCACTGGGGTCATCTCTCTATAATAGTGGGGTCATCTGTATAAATAAATATTACTATGCACTAATTAGTGAAGGATCTGATGGTTTTCATTGGGGTCAGCTGACACCATTGCCCACAAGGCACCTCCGTCCCTGCTTGTGTCCGAACAGCAAAACTGCATTCAGTTAAGATCGGCAAACATAGTGCTATTAATACGACTGCAATGAAAATTTACATATGCCTCTCAGGAAAAAAATTAAGGAACTTAATTTATTATTAGTAGTTCTTGAATCGCATACCAATGGAAACAACCATATAGTCTTATGACTGGAGATGAGTATCGGCATCTCTGTTTCTTAGATCATCGGCATGAATTCCGAATCCATATGCTGTTGTACCCTTGGAATGATCTTTTACAGCTGCAAAATGGGAAACACAGTTGTGGCAGTCATCAGTGACGGCGGGCACTTACTACAATGTCATTTCAGTTAAAGTAGATAGTTTCCGACGTGGAATGGTCTATGTACGCAGTTAGTTTTCTTATTATCAGCCTTATTAATATCAGTCCTGTTAATATTACCAATGTATTACTTTTGTATACGGCACCAATATGCAATATGCGTTCTCCCCCAGTTCACTCTGTTCTGTTTTGCTTTCAATATAAAGCCGGGCCCATTAGGGTCTCTATTCTAAAAATTTGCATTCTCAATTATGAAAAGCAGAAGGTGCCATAAATAGACAATATGAACAACAAGATGTGAAATTCTTTACTTTTTTTCAGTTGATCAGAAGCACAAAGTGTCATTATTGCTATATCAAGGAATAAGAAGGTTTCCAAACCTGTGACGCTAAGTGTAAACAACGGCTTCCACCAGGACTTGAATGCCAAAGCTACAGATGATTTGGAGGGACCCAACTTGCCCTATTAAGAGGCACTTAATATCAGAAATAATAATTGAATACATAAATACATCGCTTTTGACACAAGGAATTAAAATTCACTCCAAAATTCTAATTCATAATATGTAACTCCACAGTGATGGCTTCCGCAAATAAAAATAGAAAATGGTATGTTTTGTAGAAACTAACTATTCCAAAGATTTTTGCAATGATGTCAAGAAATTATTAAAGTCCCCGCATGACTTAGGAAGCACTCTAGTGGTCGAGGCATGGACTTTGAAGGCATATTAATAAAGATGTGTAACAAACCTTTACTAGAAAGTTCTTATTAGCCTGCCAGTTTGCAGCTATCTGAATCGAGGAATTGTCAGCATCATCGGTTGGTTTGTCCTTGCCCACCCTAAGAATCATATATAAAAACTAAGTATAGTCAACTGAATTGATGAAAAACTGGAAACTATGACTTTATTTGAGGCTTACCTTGTGGCTAGTTCAAGTCCAAAATCAATGTAGTTTGTGATTTTGGTGTCTTGTTTGTCCTGTTTGGCATCAATATCAAACCATCTTACCTAATGTACACAAATGCGCGTATTTAACCAAATCTCCACAATGCGTGGGTCACAATGAGATGTCTAAATGAATTTTGTACTTACACTCAGGAAATTGCATGGGCCTAAATTAATTCTGCTAATTGCAGCTGTGTTATTTGCTAGTTGATTATGACATCCCTTAATAACATTATTATTTTTCGTTATTTAACACTTGTACATCATCTACTAACAAGCCACATAACATATGGTATTTAGAAATATAAATATTTATATCCAAATCCAGCGCATGTTCAACACTTTCTAGACGAATAGAAACTTGTGATATCCTCGCATTAAATATTAAGGATAATTGTACTTAAGTATATAAAATGGTGCACTCGATGGCTAATATGGCCTTTCAATGCACTTGTGGCACTTGCATATCCTACTGGACAAAAGGACGACAATTACCGGGCAGATACATAATAATGAACTTACAACTATTAGAAATTAGATTCCAATAGGACAAATAACTCAACCCTTAACAAACTTTTATAGTGAATCGATGAGGAAAATAGAATGGAAATACGTAGTGTAAAAAAGACTCAATCCATTCCAAATTATAAGATGTTTTGATCACTTCAATGTGGACTAAATACAAAATGAAATGAGTGAATCAATACACTAAAATATATAAGATACATACGAATCAAGAAAAAGCTAAAAAGGCTTTTATTTAAAAAACGGAGGGAGTACTAGTTATAATGGGAGGCAAGTCCCTATGGATCATGATAATATTAACTGTATGTCCCTCCATCCCAAAAAATAAAACATAAGCACAAAACTGAACAGCGTAAAAAATTACATAAAATTCTCTCACCTTCCTTTGGACAACTTGGTGCTGATTGAATGATGCAACCAACTGCACATCAAGGAAATCGCATAAGATTCAACAATTGCAATGTTTAAGGATTCACTTGGCAAGAATTTTTCAAAGAAGTCCGGCAGATTTTGTAGCATGATTGGCCATGGTGTAGTCACACGTATCTACGAATACTATATGCATAACCAGTTAACCACAGAACTGAATACATAAATTGATACGAAGTTAATAATGAGATACCATTTTATGTTGAATGGGAATTAAAATTAAATAATTTCCAGATGAATATAAGCATATCTCTTCACACATCAAAAACCTAACAGAGCCAGCACTATGTGTATATAATCTTCTCAAAAGATTGTTGCAAAGTTAAGAAAAGTGTGAATTTTTTCTTGTTGCGTAACAAGGAACTATAATTACGAACCTGTGTACTTCTGACAAGCTCTAGAGAAAATTTGAATGAAGGGCTGAGTGGGCTAGCTGATCCCACGCCATAACTGATTGCATAATCCCAGTTCTTCAAGTCCTCAAAAGGCAGAGACTGCATACTTCCACCCGTTGGAGTTTCTAAAATAGATACATGAAAAAAAGGAAAACAAAAGGCCATGAAATTGATACATGACAAAAACAACTAAAGGCTTGTAAAATGGTAGAAAGCCGGAATATGAGTGCTAAGAGAAAATGACTATTCACAAGTCACAGAAAAATGGCATGAAAAATATTGAATTTAATAGAATGACAATTTTGGGAACCCAAATTATTTATACCATATAGAATACTAGAGATAATTTTTACTCTGTTGTGGAAACCTACAACTTCTCAATTTATATGCTTAAGCACATAAACCGGTGGATACTTGATACGCTTGCTAATCATTTCTATTCTTTTAAGGTCTAGAAATTTATATTATGCTTTATATATATATATCCTATTATATTTGTTTTTTCAGCGAATGTGGGTGTGTTGGATCTAAACCAAATGGTTGAGAGAAAAACTGGATGATGTGATGTTCACTTGCTTATCTTTTGAACATGCGTATGGTCATTGGCATGGTGAATAAAACAATTTATGCAGTCTCTCAAACTGGTAGATACAGAAGCAGATTCTAAAATGTACATTGAAAAATAAAAGAATATGCGATAGCTCAATTCTATGGGTACAAAATAAAAAGAAGGTTCAGTAGCACTCACTAAGAGGCTTGTATTGTGCCCCTGCACTTAAACCCCCTAATCTTCCAACCAGCCACGCACCATAGGGTACTACAGAGGGTGGCTCATTGGATGCTGCACCGAAAGGGAATATGATCATACTAATAATATGATTGGATATAAGAAAAACTATTTTCATTCTTCAAGAAGTTCCAACTAGAACTATGAGCAACCGCTTACAGAGAAGTGGCAGAAACGATGCCCCAACTGACAGATTCTGGGAACCATATCTCAACCCCACAATGGCATTTTCTTCTGAACTTGCGCTGCAAAAAGGAAAATATTATCTTTGTCACATATGGTTTGAATTCGTATTTAGAAATAAATAGCAGGGATATCTTCTAGTGTACTGCATGTGTTTATTAATAATATCAAGTAAATATTCCAGTGAAAAGATGTGTAACAGGTGCACGGTAGGCGACTGCAGAAAGGATATTGCATCCTACCTGTTCTCCATATTGAAAGGGACTGACACAAAGGCACCGATACCATACTTAGGAGAGTACAAACTTGATCTGAGATTCAGAGTGCTGGATACAAAAATTATAAGAAATATGAGCACTTTCTATTCACATAGTTCATAAAACTGAAATCGTTGACAGTCCAACAAATAAAGCGCCTACGGCTTTGAAATCGACACGAGAACGTCCACAAAGCTATCTGGATTATCCAAACCACTACAAAAACCCAGCCAAGTAATATTGTTTTCAGAGTACAGTTAATAACAATGATATCATAAAAAGTATAAGATGTTGGTAAACTAGGCAGTAACCACCTCTGCCATCCAAGCTGAGCCTCCCCGCCAGCCGGTGACACCTGGTGAAATTTATTTAGGAAAAATGTGTTATTGTATGATATCAAAATTCAGGACAAAATCTTGAAATTCACAACAGAAACTGAAAAAATAAATGTGCTTGACTGAGGATACCGTTGCGGTCAGATTGACGTGAGGATCTTCCAGCATCTTCAGCATGAACCCCGCGTTCATGGTCCCGGCGAGATCGAAGTAGTCCTCAAACAAGCCGCGCAGCGAGGGCCTCCCGAGCCATAGATCGTACCCCTGGACTAGCATCCTGCACGCATGCTCAAGACCGCGAACAATCATTTAGTTCCTACACACGACACAATGGACGATATCTAGCAATGCAATGCTACGATTCAGATGAGCTTTGTCATGGGAAGGGCACCTTGTGCGGGCGGCGCAGGCGGGGGCGTCGAAGAGAGGCGGCACCAGCACCGGCTCCGGTTTCGGCTCAGGCTCCGGCCACGATTCTGGCGCTCGCGCCGGCTGGCTGCGGGAACTCCCCATTAGTATGCGTCCGATCGATCTCCTCCTTCTCGGATCAAACCCTCGCTCGAAGATCGCAGCTCGATTGGCGAATTAGGTGGAAACCTCGGGTGGTTTTTCCCTTGGCGCGTTTTTAACTCCTTTCTTTCTTGCGAAATAAGCCTGCCGGGTCGTTTTCCTCTATTCCTCGACCTCGAGAACTCTGTCTGGACTGAATCGGCTTCAGTTCAGACATATGCAGAGTTCCTGACACCGTATCACAAGGTGGATACAAATTCCTGATACAATCCGTGCTCTCTCTGCAGTATACATCATGTGGTTGGGATTCGGTCATAAAAAATCTCAAATCTAGCGGTTGCCTTTTACTCTGTTCTGATTAATAGCATATCAGTTGTATCCGTTGCGTGACCTTGTAAAATTGCTGCGGAAACAAAATTCAGGTGGGGATTTTGTGACATATATCTATCTGTCATGGAATGATGGAGAGCCAAGAAGACCCTGCAGAAGGAACCATTGATCATCATGTTCCCAGGGCCACAACCTGGAAACAGAACCAAACTCCTTGCTTCCCCATTCATGCTGGAACACAAAATGAACTGGGAGCGCGATGGTTTCATAATCCAAAAAGGTTTTATGTAAATTGGAGACATCACAAGGGCATTCGAAACGTGCAGCTACACCACGCAAAACTTCCGTTGGGCAAGAAACAAAACAGAATTACTAGTACATTCAGGCCTACACACAAAAGACAAACCTCACAGAGTGCTGGTATACGTTATGCAAGAAATAACCACAGTGATATTTAACTCCGAGAATATTCACGGGAAAAATAACTTGGGCTGAGATGGAGCATGACACACCAGATGTAGCCATAAGGATACACAGTGCATGCCATCAATTCACATGGCTTCATAAAAAGACTTAACTGATAACAATAAATTTCGTATTCAGACACCAAAAATAATCTGTACTTTCTCATCATATAAGTGCACATCAGCACAGGTTGATTTAAAAGTTGCTAACAGCATGATATATCATGTTTAAACGCCGTAAGGTCCAAAGATAATACCAGCGCAGAACTACTGTAGTCAGGCCAGAGTAGAAATTTGGTATGGTTCCTTCCTTTCAAAGGGATCAGCTAGGTCCAAATCATGGACGCGAAAATACCAAGCGCAGCAGTGAGACCAATTTGGTGTGAAACGAAACTGAGCACCTCCCGAGGCCTTGCTATCCAGCTGAAGCTTCTTACGTTGTTGTGCAATGAACTCCTCACTGTAATCATCCTTGTGAACCTCAAGAGTCATTAACTGCAGAACTTTGGCGTTCAGTACAAAGAATGTGGCGAAGTCAACATGTGACTTGATACCCCGATAATAACGCCAGGATATTGTCTTCAGACGGATGTCGAGCGATCTTATAACATCTCGGTGTTTACGACGCCACAAGTTGATTTCCCCTCGTCCACTTGACTGACAAGGAACATAGCCAAAAAAAAGACGAACCATTTCAGATCAGTAAGTAGAACAAGTGAGCACCACAAAGTATGAACCATCAAGGAAAATTCTGTCACCTCAATGTACAACTTCTCCAAGCACGGAAAGCATCTCATCAAGTCAATAATCACGTTCAGATTAAGAGTACACATATTGACAGCTAAAATATTGACAGTGCGCACCGATGTTGTCAGGCTATCAACACGCAATCCATTCATGAAACATAGAAGATAACATTAAACATCTACCAGTACAGATAATATGCAATATATCAGTGGATAAAAATGCCAATAAGGCGACTTGGGAAGACAATTGAGAAGACGGTAGCTACCTGAATAATTGTGGGGCCAAACACGAGTGTGATGGAGAGGAAATTACTACCAGAAAGGCAGCCTAAGGTCTCCAGTTTAGGCGCACAGATTACTGATATACGTAGCCCCATTGTTGTACCAAGTTGGAGGAGCCTTTCAAGACACGGCGCATTCTGGATGATGAGTTCCCCGAAATGGATCCCTCTCCTCTCAAGGGAAGCACGCAGGCCTATGCCTTTAAGGGCAACGGAGTTGATTCGGAGACAACGAAAGCCAAAGCTGTGTTGAATCAGCAAGCACTCGAGAATGGGGCAACTGGCGATCATGCTGTGCAACGAACATTCCGAAATGAAGCGCTTTGGCGGTGCTGTCTGTGATGTGGCAGTCTCCGATGATGGCAACACGGAGGGTTTCAGAGAAGCGGAAGGCGGACGCCGGCGGAGGCAGCGGCATCGTTGGTGGGTAGGGAAATCTTTCTCCGTAGTTACACAGTTCAAGCTCCTGCAGATTGTCGAGGGCGGGCGATCGGAGCCAGGCGTCGGCGGTGGCGGCTCGGTCGCCGTGGAGGTGGTACACGGGCGCGCAGAAGCGGCGGCCCGGGCCAGGGTGGTCCGAGAGGATGCAGGTGACTGTCGCATCGCGGTCATCCGGGTGGCAGAGCCGATGGTGGTCGAGGTTGAGAGGGGCAGAGCGCCAGAGGTGGCGCCACCGGGAGGCGAGGATCTGCGTGCGGGCGCCTTCCTTGGTGGGGAGGAGCGAGATGATGTCCCCGAGTACGCCGTCGGGGAGCTCGCTGATACGGTCCTTGCCGGCGCCTTCATCCGCTCCAGGCAGCGGCGGATCCGTGCAGCGGACGGCGTCGGGAGGTTGGATGATTTGGGCGGCTCCTTTTCCCCATCCTCTCCAGGAAGCGGCGGCTCCTGATGCTCCAGTCCGGCTTCTGGATTGGGCGCCTCCGCAGCAGCTGGCTCCTCGAGCGCCGCTAGCTTCCTCTTCATCGAGCCAGTACGGCCACCCTACATCTCCACCGCCGACGGCGGCCTGGAAGATACAGTAGATAGGTAGGGTTTGGCCACCGTCGCAGCCGAGACGAGCAGAGGAGCGCGGCGGCGGTTCGTATTTGGGGAAATGAAATTTCAGCCCAGCTAGCGGCCCGACAAGTCAGTGGCTCGTCCGGTCTTCCTCTCCGGTTTTATTTATTTCACTGGACTATCGATTGTTGCTGACATTACTGATATTATTTAGCGTAGCAAAGAAGCAAGAAGATTACAGTAGTTGTCTAGTTGATACGGTGCTTGCCCAGCGGCCCAGCTTGCCAGATTTTTTTTTTTTGCGAGAAAGCTTGCCAGATTGTTATGTGCACATAGATACCACTCTGTACTATGGAAAGTGCAGTACAATGTTCAGTAACAAGTTTACAGTGTTCACTCTTGAACATTTACGTCAGCACGGCACCAAATTGTTTTACCTAACAAACTATGCAGTCCAATGAACTCTGACACCAAACCATTGAACCAACCTTCAGGACCTTCACTTCACCAGACAGACGATCAAACTCTTGCTTCTATCTTGTATTGCCCTGTGTTAGCAGCTCTCAGCAACTTCAGCGTGCCTCTGCCTCGCTACACGCTGATATTAGTCGCTCTGCTTCTTGTCAAATATATCCTTGAGCTTTCCAAACAAGGAACCACGGCCCAGGACTCTTTGATATCTGAAATGAAGAAGCTGTTCACTGAATCGCTGAATATTTCGGCGCCTCCGTTCCCAACAGAAGAAGAAAAATGATATAGCTTCCCATTGTTCAGACACCTTCTTTGCCGCTACTGAAACAGGACACTGCTACTCCTTGGCAAACGCAACTGATACGGAATCTGGCTGACAGTGAATGGCTGGCACAAACTTGGACCGGCAGGTCCACCATTTATATGCTGCGTGCCTACATAAACTGAAACTAGCTGACACGTGCGTCAACATGCTGCCAAAAATAACCCATGCAACCCTGAACAAACTATTGCAGATTGCAATACATTCAGTCGGTAGTAGCGCTTACAGTTACAGATAATACCAAGTTGTATAAGCAGCCTCTGCACAAACAAACGGGGAGCCAATTCTCGCCCCCTGCGAGCTTCTACACGACCATGATCTGGTGCTTACAGTACCATGATCGGAGAGAGTATCATCAATTCACATGGCTTCGTAAAATTACTCGACGGATAAACACCGCATGAATGGAAGCACCACAGCACTGTATTTTCTCATCAAATAAGTGAACATCAGCATGATTTGGTTTAGCAGGAACTAGCAACATAAATAGCATGTTTAACTGTCATAAGGTTCCAACATTATACGACCTTAAAATAACAACTACAGATGTGATAACTAATAAAATTAGGACAAATCAAAAAACTGGTAAGCCTTTTTCCTTTCAAAGGGATCATCTACATCCAATTCATGGACAGAGAAAAACATAGCGTAGCGATGAGACCAATCTGTTGTAAAATGAAGCCGGGCTCCTCTTGAGGCCTTGCTATCCAACAGAAGCATCTTACGTTGTTGTGCAAAAAACTCTTCATTGTAATCCGTAGAATGAACCTCCAAAATCATTAACTCTAGCACCCTTGCATTTAGCACAAAGAACGTGGCGAAGTCAACATGTGATTTAATTCCCCGATAATATCGCCAAGCAATTGTCTTCACACGGATGTCAAACGATCTTATAAGATCTTGGTGTTTACAACGCCAGAAGTTGGGTTTCCCTGGACCAGTAGACTGAAAAAATAGACAATTAAAACCAATCATTCCAGAGGAGTAAGTAGATCAACTAAGAACTGAACAGAAGAATTTTCGCCTCAATGTACAACTTTTCCAAGCACGGAAAGCACCTCATCAAGTCAATAACAGCATCCAGACTAAGAGCATGCAGATCAACAGCTAAAATCTTGACAGTGCGCACCGTTGATATTAGGCTATCAACACGCAATCCCTTCATGAAACATGGAAGACAACATTAGGCCATCTATGAGTGCAGATAATATGCAAGTCATAAGCAAATAGAAACGCGGGTAAGAATGCTCTTGAAGGATAGCAATAGCTACCTGAATAATTGTCGAGTCAAATGTTAGTCTGTTACTATAAGTAGAAGAAAGGTAGCCTAAGGTCTCCAGTTTAGGCGCGGAGATCACTGATATCTGCAGGTGTGCACCAATATCAATCGACATCTTAAGACAAGGGGCATTCTCGATGATGAGCTCCTCAAATCGGAGCCCTCCATTATGATGAGCAGAACCTTCCACGCCTATGCTTCTAAGGGTAATGGAGTTTATTCGGACACAACGGAAGCCAGAACTATTTGTAATCAGCAAGCACTCCAAAACAGGGCAACTAGCAATCATGGAGTGCAACGAGGATTCGGAAATGGTGACACGTTCAAGCCCGAGCTTTTTAAGCTTAGGGAAGTGAATCGCTTGGGTGGTGCTGTCAGGAAGGTAGCAGTATCCTAGAGTGGCAACACAGAGGGTGTCACAGAAGCGGAAGGCCGCTGCCGGCAGTGGCTGCGGCGTTTTCGGTGGATACGGGAACGTGTGTCTGAAGCTGCATAGCTCAAGCTCCTGGAGGTTGTCGAGGGCAGGGGAGCGGAGCCAGGCATCCGCGGTGGTTTCTCTCTCGCCGTGGAGGTGGTACAAGGGTGCACAGAAGCGGCGGCCGGGGCCTGGATGTGCGGAGAGGACGCTTGACACGAAGACTTCGAGGTGATTCTCGTCTTCGCAGCGCCAGTAATGCTCGAGATTGAGAGGGGCAGAGCGCCAGAGATGGCCACCGGGAGGCGAGGATCTGTGTGCGGGCGCCTTCCTGAGTGGAGAGGAGGGAGATTATGTCCCCAAGGACGCCGTCGGGTAGGTGGCTGATACGGTCGGCGGCGCCTCCATCCGCTCCGGGCAGCGGCGGCTCTTGGCCCTCCATTCCGGCCTCGCCCTTCGCAGCAGCCGGCGCCGCTAGCTTCCTCTTGCTCGAGCTCTCACGACCAGCCTCGAGGACGCTGTCGGAGAGGTCGCTGATGCGGTCGACGGCGCCTCCTTCGACCCCATATTCTCCCGGGAGCGCCGGCTCCTGGTCCTCCGTTCCGGATCCGGGATTGGGCGCCGCCGCAGCAGCCGGCGCCTGGAGCGCCGCTAGCTTCCTCTTCCTTGGACTAGGACGTCCAGCCTCCATCTCGATGGCCGGCGGCGGCCTATGCGTGGTACGGGCAAACACTAGAGGTGGATACTACGGCTCGTCATGTGGAAGGCAGCTAGGGTTTGGCCGCCGTCGCCGGAGCCGAGACGGCCTAGATGAGCGCGACGGCGGTTTGCATTTGGGGAACAATTGTGGAGACTGGAGAATTGTATTTTTCTTTTTTGAGAGGAATAAATTGTAAGCCCAGCAGGTAAGCCTGGTCCAGGACTAGCGGGCCGAGAAGTCAGTTAGTGCTTCCAGTCTTGCTTTCCTTTCCTCGTAGGCTCGTAGCCAGTTCTCTTTTTTGTTTTTGACAGCCGGCTCCTCCTGGTGTCAGACTGTCAGCTCGTCTCACAATTTCTCCCCCGATTTTGGCTTTGGCTACCAAGTTGCTGCTGATGCTACGGTTATTATTATTAGTGTTAAGAAAGGCAAATATATCAGTATTTTTTTAACAGGAAAAAAATTAATCTTAAAGCTCAGGGTACAACATATCTCGACGACAAAGCGTCAAGTCTCAAGTGGGGATCAGATGTGCCTAAACGCACAATATGATAGAAGATGATCTAAACACTTGGAGTCGATACCAAAGATTGCCTATGAAGCCAAACTGAGATCGTTCATCCACCGACAACACAGATTCGATATTGATGCATCTGCAATCTTAAAACGCCTCCATCGTGCTCCATACCAGTTGATGCCCCGTGGGTGACTCTCCCGACAGTCTATCCGGCATATGTACTATGGGCTGAGGAGGATTGAGCTGAAGATTTTGATGACCCATCACTGAGCTCAATCGAAAGGATCATCCACCGTTAAATCTGGGGATCAACGACAGAGGTGTTGTCGTCCATCTCTGATGACACAGCCGAAACAATGGAAGGACAGCATCTGGAACAAGGTGATCATCTACCAAATAGAACAGCGTGCCTTTTGAACTATCCCGCACCGTACCCCAATAGCATTACTACTGATGATAGTCTTTCAAGCAGAGGCAACACCAAGATGTTTGTTGTCCATGAAACTCATTTATTGTGTGAGAGCATAGCAGATGTTTCAAAATTAAGCCAATTATATTGGCTTGGCTCCATAAGCTCCAATTCTGACATAGCAAACCTCGAGCAACAAAAACCACAGGTCGGAAACATATATCCGGGATCTCTAAAGGTAGAACTAGATAAAAGCTTGACTTAGTGTACCAAAGTTGGAGACCAATATTAGTTCGGTGGCACTCGCAATTTTTTTTTAGTTTGGTGGCGACTTCAAATGGCAGATTGAGAAGAAGCTTGGAGTAGTCGCTGCACCATATGAAGGTGTACGACCTCATAACCATATCTTGGGCCTAATCATCATCCTCATAGACATGCATCTGTATCAATGAACGGTAGACAATGGCTTGCTTAGTGGACATTCTTATCATTTGTTGGAAAAAGGCGTATCGATCCTGCAATATGTGGAGGACACGATCCTTCTTCAGCAAGGAAACTTAGAACAAGCAAGAAATCTGAAATTTATTCTATATCTTTTCGAATAAATGTTTGGCCTCAAAATAAATTTCCACAAAAGCGAGGTTTATTGCATTGGGGCTGCGTTGTCTAGGAAAGAAACTTTGAGGCAAGTTCCTATCTGTTTACCTTGGTGTACCCATTGATGAAGTGAGACTGAAGAACAGTGATTGGGACTTCCTTGGTGAGAAATTAGGGAAGAAATTGGGTGTTGGAATGGGGAAAATGTTAGGACCCCGGATTAACTATCCGAGATACTCGTTATGTTTCCTGCAACAATCACATGATCAGTCTGTTGTTGCATATAACTCGAATTGGCATCACAGAACACCCATAAATACCGAATAAATATACTTACTTGATTGAAGTCATAACTTCAACACGTACTTGCAGCGGAAATCACCAAATCAACGTGGAGCCCAAGTTACTTGCCAACCCTACAGGCAGCTGACTGGGAAGCGCCCTAGTTCGCATTGACGTCATTAACCACTTCTTCTTCGAACTGCTCCTCTTCAGAATCTGGCTAAGACAATAGACAGGGACGAAACCAATATGAGTACATTTGAATGTACTCGCAAACTGCCCCCGGAATGAGCATGCACTACTCTTTGTATTGTTTAAATACTTTTGTTTAATAACACTTTGTTTTGAAATCTCTATAACTTTATTGACAAAGGAAAGAAGGCTTTTAGAATTTTTCCCATAAATTTGTCTTTGTAAGAAGTCTCGTTTAAAACATTTTCCCGAAAATACATCTTTGTTGAAAAAGGTAAGAAGTCTCTTTTATAAATATTTTTCCCGGAAAATCACCATTTGTTTATTTCTCCAGAACTCCTCCTTTTCCGACCAGAACCATTCCTGGTCAAATCAGTTTTCCAACAACCTTCTACCAACCCCTTGGTATAATTGCATAAAACATTTTACAGTTTCAGGATACAAAACTTTGCACTTCTCGATCATAGCCCCTCAGGGTCCTCCTCTTTTCCAGCAACCTCATACCGACTCGTCGGTATAGTTGCACAAATACAGCATCTCCATATTCCTTTTTAAAACTCAACTCTTTTATAAAACTTGCACATGGTCTTAGGACAGCCTCCCAATTGTCCATATCCGAGGACTCGGCTATTCGAATAGTTTTGACCCTCTGCAGAGGTAGCACGCTTTTAGCCCACATCCATCCGGTAACTCATCGTGTCAGCCACGTCCCGCCATACAAGGTGTATGCGAAGTTGAGCCACCGACCATAGCCTCTCCTTTGCTCATGCTAGTATAGGACCCTGCCGCTACGAAACTTCCATCGACACTCAGGCTAATTTCCCAACAGAAACCCCAAGTGTGAGGACTCGTAGTTCTGCCCGGCGAGCGAAACCTTCAATCCTCCCACCAACGTGTTAGGACCCAGGTCAGGGGTAGGTCACCAAACCATCCCCTCATGGAACGAGGTCATCCTCGTTGTTGAGGCATCCCATACTAATATGAGCAAATTATATGACTACGCCCTTTCCCATATGTGGTAAATGTGATCGCACAGAGTAAGATTGGTTGTCATAGTACTAGGACACTGTGCATTTTTCATAAACATCAGCACTTTCCGTTTCTCCACTTCAACACCGACATCTCGGCATTTCACACCCACACAAGTACTTTCCAAAGGAGTTTTGAATAACCATCTTGTTTCCCATCCGAAAGTTTTATATAAACTACTACATAGGGTGGCAAAATAATTTCCATATACTTTTTGAAAAGGTTTTGTAAACCATTGTCTTTAAGAGTAAATCATTGAATCAAAGTAGATGCATATATATTAGGTGCAAGCTCAAAGAGTAGCTTGCCTTGCTCGGCAAAGTGAACTTGGTCTTGATCTTCAGGTTCAACAAATTTCCCTTCCTCAATAACTCCATTCCAAAGACCACTCCGGTAGCGTTTATATCTAGCGTCGCAAACAGGAGAATAACACAACAATCACTAAGCAAACCAACCCACAAGTGGTATACAGACAAGTAACAAACCGTAAGCGTCAAACTAATCGTTCGAGTAACAACTAGGATCTACACTTACGAGGGTATTATATTGATCAGTAATCTATCACCTACACACAAGCTAGGTCCATCGATCCCAAAACTATCTCGGGCAAAGAATAGCGACAAGCACCTCCCTTTGGACGGGAAATACTTCAGACAAAAGTTAGGTCACCAATTAGCCTCTATAAGTGGAACCATCACACCATGCTAGGGTATGATAAAGTGAAACACTAGGAACCTAGCAAAATTAGATTTGCTCCAAAAATCATTACAGATTAATTTATAAAATCCTTTTTAAATATGCCCTTTTGTTAGTTTATTTTAAGCATCACTATAAAATAATTATCCCTGTTGGGAAACAAGGTGGAATATAAAGGTTATCACTTGCTGAACATTTTAATAGGTCAAACCTAATTTTTGGATCATTATTTTTAGAGATATGAATTTTCCAAATCTGTTTTCTATTCTGCCATTTTTCTTAATTTAATAAAACATCACCTAAACTAATTTATTTGGATGTGTGAGTTACACCAAAAGACTAGATTTAATCTTCTGAACATTTTGGTATCTTGTTTGTAACTTTTGGATCAATATTTAATTAGTTAAGAATTTTACAAAATCATTTTATATTCTGCCCTTTTACTAAAGTGCAAGGAAAAGTTATTTCCAGTGTTTAATTCAACATGAAAATGATGTTAAGAGGTGAAGTTATTTCTCCTGATCATTTTGATATATTGTTTGCTATTTTTGGGTTAGTATTCAAAAAGATATGGATTTTTGAAGTTTAAAGCATTTTCTGTCTTTTCTGTTATTTTTCGGAGAATCTAGCCGAAACGTTTTTCACCGCGGGGTTGGCGACCCACGGTCACTGACTTGTGGGCCCAAGGCCATGCTGGCAGTCCACGTCTGCGCGGAGACCCACAGCCACGTTCGCAGACACGCTTGCATGGCGCGGCGCGCTGGGCACGGTGACCGTGCGATGGCGGCGAGCACGGCTCCGGCGAAGGAGCGCGCACGGGGATGGACTACTAGGTGCATTCGAAGCGCAAGGATACGGGGAACCTACGGGTGGAGCCACGGACCAAATGGTCGGCGGGACGGCGTCGACGACGAGCTACGGCGACGATGAGCTACGGGCTACGGTGAGGGGAGCAGAGGAGGGCGGTGCTCTTCTTATCCTTGTCGCAGGGGAGAGGAGAGCAGGGGGCCCCGGGCGGCGAGACGCAGGACGTCGTGGGGGGAGGGGGGGGGGGGGGTCCGGCGACGAGCGCGTCGTGCGAGGACGACACGGCGGCCTAGCGCTATAGCTCCACTGGAGCTACAGGAACACGACGACAGAATTGCAGAAAACCCCCTGGCACATGTTTTTCCATCACAAACAAGTCCCTGTCTGCTTCTTTTATTTTTCTTTTAAAACCAGTGGCATTGTGGGGATTTATTTGGGGTACCTAAACATTTTAAAAATTCTGAGAAAATTCATGTAGCCTCCCATATACATGTAGAAGCTCCACAAAAATTGGCTTTTGAAAATAAAATGTTTTGAACCACATTGGTTCATAGGGTTTGAATATATTATTTTTGGATAAAACCAATTTGACAAATGGAAATATCTTTGTAATTGGAGATTAGGTATTTTGGGGAGAGAGTAACATGATGATGAGATGGTTATCATCTCATTCCTGGATTTTATAAGATAAAGTAATTGTTATACCAAACTAGAGAATTAGGTAGAGAGGGAATTTAAATAAGATCATTTCTTTTAATCAAGAATTTTAACTTGAGGGTGTAAGTAATCATAGGGGTCTTGTTTTGTTTTCAAGTCACACTCCACCATTGTGATCAGTGTGTTTTACTTTAGTGCTAGGCATAGCTGAGGAATTATCCTCACAAGCAACAAACACCACAAGATCCACATCACAAACATGACCACACAAATCAAACCACAAGAATTAATCACACCACCATTTACATAATTAACAATACTATCTTATAAAAATGATCACACTCAATTATGATAAGATGATGTTTTAAGGAATATCTCAACTCATAACTTAGTAGTTTTCAGAAGATTTGATGAAGAGAAATATGTGGGGGTAATATATTTCCCACTAGTGTTATTTTCAAATGGAGTAAAAATAAGAGCTTATAAAATGGGAGTTGTATACAAATGCAAAATCTCAAGTTTAAAAGACAGATAGGAGATAGCATATAGATCTCCACATTTGTGGGACCACATAGTTTTGGAAATACTTTTACTTTCTCAAATAATGGGTATTAGTTTTGGTTGTTGCTAAACCAAATATCATTGAAATGGAGTTGGCCAAAATAAGAATGGAAAAGATACATGGAATATTTTTCTTGTCATGACATGATCACCAAAGTTAAATATATTTTTATATTGGTTGGGTCTTATATTTACTAGTCAAACAACTTAAACAACAAGTCACACATGGTCAACATAGCAATGGGAAGGAAAAACACAATCATTAGTGAAAACATTTCAAAAAGTTTTTGTTGGTTCTGAATTTTGGGTCTGGTAAAACTAAGTTTTTCTTAGTTCCAGAATTTGGGATGTTACAGCTCTTCCCCCCTTAAAAATAAATCTCGTCCTCGAGATTTGGCCGGGGTAACAGGGGAGTACGAGGGCACGGGTTTTGGGCTGGCTAGACTTCCGAGGTCGTTGCTTCTTTAGTGAGGTGGCCTTCTAGGATCTTGACCAATTGATGATGCAAGGCTTTCTTTGTCGATAAATTTCTGTGTTGAGTTCAGATCCTTGATGATGATGTCGACTTGACGATCGATGCTGATGGATAGTCCTGGTTGGCTGTTTCCAGACACTACAAGGCTAAGGCGCAACGATCTAATTATTACTACGTTCCTGTATACCTATTGCAGGTCTCCCCCCCTTAAAAAGGGATTTTTAAACGGCCCTGCAGAAGGTTGCATCTGGGTTGACTTGAAGGCATCGTCCTTCTTGGGTAGCTTGACGATCTTCGTCTTGGGTGTCATTCCTCGGTGCTTGGGGTTGGTGCAGATATCACTTCCTGATATTTTCTTCTTACGAGGGTCACAGATGAGGACGCATTGTTTCCCGGATGCGTCGAGCGTATGTACTCGACTCTCTCCAGTTTCTAGTTAGAAAAAGGATAATAAAAACTTCTATTTGAATCTCAGCTTGCTTGGTGGTTGGTGTCGTCCATTGCAGGTGCTTCCGTCGTTTGATTCTTCTTAGTGACTTCCGGTAGATCTTCTTCACGCTTCCTTCCTTCGGCTTGGCGAGAGAAAGGCTGTCCTGAAAGACTTCTTTGGTTCGGGTTCTTCAGGAAGCTTTCCAGGTGTCTTCACAAGTAAGTTAGAGTGCACCAGAATAGTTAGGGCTTCCGGGAAAACTTTCTGTTGGAGAGCTTAAGTTAGTTTTCAAGGGAGTTGGGTGCTATACTCTGAACATCAAACTTATTGTACCTAAGATCCAAAACAACCAACTTTACATAGGCCTCTAATTCTCGAGTCTTCAAAATACCATCCCAACACCTCTGGTAAGGCCACTACTATCAACTAGTTAATTGAATCCTGGTTTTGCCCAAGCTAAAGTTATTAATCCACCATCATCTTCTTCGGCATAAACTCTTTATCATAGCATAATTCAATCTATCGGATACTCATCAAACCTTTAGGCATAGTCTTCCCATTACACTTTATCACAAAAATCGTAGTGGTCCACCAATTATTTCTTGATTGACTTTCCCAGATAGGCATATCTCATATTATCTTACTTCTTCAGGTGGTCATTTTCCCACGATCATATCATCAAAGCTAAATAAAACATCCAACAGTCATGTGATCATACCATCAAGAATTGCCCCACTTTCTAACCAAATTCAGATTTTATCTCCACACTTTTGGGCCATGATCTCTTAATCAAGATAAAAGATCTTTCTAAGAATAATCCAAACAGAGCGTGACAAGCTCTGAAAACTTCTATCACCTAGAATGTCTTGCTACTAGACCAAGTCATATTGATTCCTAGAATCCGATAAACATTCACTTATCCTCCACCAATTATTTCTTGCATACAACGATCTACTCATTTGCTAACTCATTTGACCACTTCCTATAATTCCATAAGAATTTAGTACAAGGTCACTTGCGCTAGGAATCACCCTAAACATTCCAACACCGGAGTATTCTTCTTAATTTACTTGCTTCTAACCAATCCAAACATCATTTTATCAGCAAGTGCTTCCTAAAAATCCAATAACTTTCACCTTTATTTCTAAACCTTAAATCAAGGGTCACGTCTTCTAGCTCCAGATAACCACCAATGGTTGGGGACCACAACTGGTTAGCCCCAGAGTATTAATCAAATATATCATCTGTCCAAACCCAATTAATTTATCGATCCACTCGAGTTTCCACTTCTATTCTAAACCCCAAATTTTGATATTACCAACATCATCCACCAAAGTTTGATTCATCAACTAGATTCTTAAGGGATCCTTTTGACTAATAATCTTATAGTCCAACACTCTTATATCCTCCTAAAGTCTCTTTGTACCAACTAGTTTTGAGTCGTCCTATGGCACTTTTCCCTTGGTCTAGAAAAAGCAGTTAGTATCTTTGCAAAATTTGGTTAGATGAGAGATTTAAAGTTAGATAAATTATGTTAGTTATGTTAGTTTTTCATATTGTTTTGTTAGTCCGACGGGACACGACCAGTGTCATCTACCGTCGGGTCTTGAATCTTCATCTTTCTCGATGGCTTGATGTGGTTGTACAAAACGACGATGAAGACCGCTATCAGTCTTGCAGAAGGTCGCAGAGTCTTGGGGTAGAGTATTCCATACCTTGCTTCTCTTACTAGGGAAAATTTTCTGAAGGTTTTTTTTAAGTCGGACTTTGAAAGGATACAAAAAGTACATCTATGGCCAACAAGGCAAAAAGTTTTTTGCAACAGTCAAAATAAAGCAACAGATAAAAGTGTGGTTACTTTGGGTTCCCGACAAGGGGTTTTGTGAAACACACAAGGAAAACAACACACATAATGCAACACACAAGCAAGATCAATCAAGGCACTTTTAGCACCAACAGACGTTTAATACCGTGGAAGATGGGTTTTGCTCAAGTAAAACGAGCTTATCCTATTGATCCTATGGGTCTTTGTATCTCGAGGATTTTCTTCACCTTGTCCAAGTGGGAAACTTTGGCGGTGAAATTACTGCGATTTCGGAAGGTTGCACGGATCATCGGTCTTCGCATATAAATCGCCTTGCTGTTGAAGTCTTCGGGTTGCTAAGTACCCAGGTCTGGTTTGGGGTATCGTCAAGTATGTAAGTTTGAATGGAGGTAAGACAACAGATGGAAACTTTTGATAAACCTTTAGACAAGAGATAAGGTTTAGAATAATTCGAGAAGGTGAAAAGAGTGGAAGCTACACTTAGGCTTCCTTAGATACAAGTAATTTTAGGTAGTAATATTTTTCTTTCCAAAATAATTCTCTCGTATGGGCCTTGGTGAAACAGGGCTGTTGAAGTCTTCATTTTATCGCCTTAGTCTTCAGCTGGAATACTTGGGATTGTCGAGGTAGTAACTGAGTGGAATTGTCGATATTGAGTTGAGGTCTTCGAGGTTTCTTGCTTTATTGATACTGACGATCTTGGTATTTGCAGATCAATCACCTTGATGCTGAATGTTGAATATTTGAGATGGAAGCTTTTTCTTGTAGGTGCTAGCTAATCAGGTCTCACTTGGGTTCATCGTCAAGTATTTTGAACGGGTAAGAGAGAGTAGAGAAATCCTTGGAAAATCTTAAAATAGAGGGATGAGACTCAGAAATATTTGAGAAGATACGAAGAGTGGAAGTTATTTTTGGACTTCCTTGGAAAAATATATTTTTGGTATTAATAGATTTTTAATCAAATATTTCTTTACTAACTAACGTCCATGCTAACTAAGGTCTGTTACAGTCAGGATGGCTCTGATACCAAGTCTGTTAGGACCCCGGATTAACTATCCGAGATACTCGTTATGTTTCCTGCAACAATCCCATGATCAGTCTGTTGTTGCACATAACTCGAATTGGCATCACAGAACACCCATAAATACCGAATAAATATACTTACTTGATTGAAGTCATAACTTCAACAGGTACTTGCAGCGGAAATCACCAAATCAACGTGGAGCCCAAGTCACTTGCCAACCCTACAGGCAGCTGACTGGAAGCGCCCTAGTTCGCATTGACGTCATTAACCACTTCTTCTTCGAACTGCTCCTCTTCAGAATCTGGCTAAGCAATAGCCAGGGACGAAACCAATATGAGTACATTTGAATGTACTCGCAAACTACCCCCGGAATGAGCATGCACTACTCTTTGTATTGTTTAAATACTTTTGTTTAATAACACTTTGTTTTGAAATCTCTATAACTTTATTGAAAAAGGAAAGAAGGCTTTTAGAACTTTTCCCATAAATCTGTCTTTGTAAGAAGTCTCGTTTAAAACGTTTTCCCGAAAATACATCTTTGTTGAAAAAGGTAAGAAGTCTCTTTTATAAATATTTTTCCCGGAAAATCACCATTTGTTTATTTCTCCAGAACTCCTCCTTTTCCGACCAGAACTATTCCTGGTCAAATCAGTTTTCCAACAACCTTCTACCAACCCCTTGGTATATTGCATAAAACATTTTCCACTTTCAGGATACAAAACTTTGCACTTCTCGATCATAGCCCCTCAGGGTCCTCCTCTTTTCCAGCAACCTCATACCGACTCGTCGGTATAGTTGCACAAATACAACATCTCCATATTCCTTTGAAAACTCAACTCTTTTATAAAACTTGCACATGGTCTTAGGACAGCCTCCCAATTGTCCATATCCGAGGACTCGGCTATTCGAATAGTTTTGACCCTCTGCAGAGGTAGCACGCTTTTAGCCCACATCCATCCGGTAACTCATCGTGTCAGCCACGTCCCGCCATACAAGGTGTATGCGAAGTTGAGCCACCGACCATAGCTTCTCCTTTGCTCATGCTAGTATAGGACCCTGCCGCTACGAAACTTCCATCGACACTCAGGCTAATTTCCCAACAGAAACCCCAAGTGTGAGGACTCGTAGTTCTGCCCGGCGAGCGAACCCTTCAATCCTCCCACCAACGTGTTAGGACCCAGGTCAGGGGTAGGTCACCAAACCATCCCCTCATGGAACGAGGTCATCCTCGTTGTTGAGGCATCCCATACTAATATGAGCAAATTATATGACTACGCCCTTTCCCATATGTGGTAAATGTGGTCGCACAGAGTAAGATTGGTTGTCATAGTACTAGGACACTGTGCATTTTTCATAAACATCACCACTTTCCGTTTCTCCACTTCAACACCGACATCTCGGCATTTCACACCCACACAAGTACTTTCCAAAGGAGTTTTGAATAACCATCTTGTTTCCCATCCGAAAGTTTTATATAAACTACTACATAGGGCGGCAAAATAATTTCCATATACTTTTGAAAAAGTTTTGTAAACCATTGTCTTTAAGAGTAAATCATTGAATCAAAGTAGATGCATATATATTTAGGTGCAAGCTCAGAGAGTAGCTTGCCTTGCTCGGCAAAGTGAACTTGGTCTTGATCTTCAGGTTCAACAAATTTCCCTTCCTCAATAACTCCATTCCAAAGACCACTCCGGTAGCGTTTATATCTAGCGTCGCAAACAGGAGAATAACACAACAATCACTAAGCAAACCAACCCACAAGTGGTATACAGACAAGTAACAAACCGTAAGCGTCAAACTAATCGTTCGAGTAACAACTAGGATCTACACTTACGAGGGTATTATATTGATCAGTAATCTATCACCTACACACAAGCTAGGTCCATCGATCCCAAAACTATCTCGGGCAAAGAATAGCGACAAGCACCTCCCTTTGGACGGGAAATACTTCAGACAAAAGTTAGGTCACCAATTAGCCTCTATAAGTGGAACCATCACACCATGCTAGGGTATGATAAAGTGAAACACTAGGAACCTAGCAAAATTAGATTTGCTCCAAAAATCATTACAGATTAATTTATAAAATCCTTTTTAAATATGCCCTTTTGTTAGTTTATTTTAAGCATCACTATAAAATAATTATCCCTGTTGGGAAACAAGGTGGAATATAAAGGTTATCACTTGCTGAACATTTTAATAGGTCAAACCTAATTTTTGGATCATTATTTTTAGAGATATGAATTTTCCAAATCTGTTTTCTATTCTGCCATTTTTCTTAATTTAATAAAACATCACCTAAACTAATTTATTTGGATGTGTGAGTTACACCAAAAGACTAGATTTAATCTTCTGAACATTTTGGTATCTTGTTTGTAACTTTTGGATCAATATTTAATTAGTTAAGAATTTTACAAAATCATTTTATATTCTGCCCTTTTACTAAAGTGCAAGGAAAAGTTATTTCCAGTGTTTAATTCAACATGAAAATGATGTTAAGAGGTGAAGTTATTTCTCCTGATCATTTTGATATATTGTTTGCTATTTTTGGGTTAGTATTCAAAAAGATATGGATTTTTGAAGTTTAAAGCATTTTCTGTCTTTTCTGTTATTTTTCGGAGAATCTAGCCGAAACGTTTTTCACCGCGGGGTTGGCGACCCACGGTCACTGACTTGTGGGCCCAAGGCCATGCTGGCAGTCCACGTCTGCGCGGAGACCCACAGCCACGTTCGCAGACACGCTTGCATGGCGCGGCGCGCTGGGCACGGTGACCGTGCGATGGCGGCGAGCACGGCTCCGGCGAAGGAGCGCGCACGGGGATGGACTACTAGGTGCATTCGAAGCGCAAGGATACGGGGAACCTACGGGTGGAGCCACGGACCAAATGGTCGCCGGGGACGGCGTCGACGACGAGCTACGGCGGCGGTGAGCTACGGGCTACGGCGGACCTAGTGCTCTACGGCGAGAAAGAGGGAGAGGAGGAGGGTGGAGATGTCCATTAGGACCGCACGCTCACCCTTGACGCGTGTGAACAACCGGCGTGGGCGGAGGTGGTCCACAGCGGCGGCGCGGGCTCGCTGGAGATGCTTCGGTGGTCGGAGAAGAACTTGATGGCGGCGGCGATTGCGGGCACCTCTCTTCGATTCCTTCTGCGTGGAGGGGGAGGACGAAGCGGCGAACACGGTGGTGGTCATCGATCTGCTAGGGGAGGCTTCTATCGCCGGCGGTGAGCTCGGCGATGGTTTGATTTCGTGGAGAAGAAGGGAGAGGAGGGGCGACAGAGGGGTGAGGGGAGCAGAGGAGGGCGGTGCTCTTCTTATCCTTGTCGCAGGGGAGAGGAGAGCAGGGGGGCCCCGGGCGGCGAGACGCAGGACGTCGTGGGGGAGGGGGGGGGGGGTCCGGCGACGAGCGGCGTCGTGCGAGGACGACACGGCGGCCTAGCGCTATAGCTCCACTGGAGCTACAGGAACACGACGACAGAATTGCAGAAAACCCCCTGGCACATGTTTTTCCATCACAAACAAGTCCCTGTCTGCTTCTTTTATTTTTCTTTTAAAACCAGTGGCATTGTGGGGATTTATTTGGGGTACCTAAACATTTTTAAAAATTCTGAGAAAATTCATGTAGCCTCCCATATACATGTAGAAGCTCCACAAAAATTGGCTTTTGAAAATAAAATGTTTTGAACCACATTGGTTCATAGGGTTTGAATATATTATTTTTGGATAAAACCAATTTGACAAATGGAAATATCTTTGTAATTGGAGATTAGGTATTTTGGGGAGAGAGTAACATGATGATGAGATGGTTATCATCTCATTCCTGGATTTTATAAGATAAAGTAATTGTTATACCAAACTAGAGAATTAGGTAGAGAGGGAATTTAAATAAGATCATTTCTTTTAATCAAGAATTTTAACTTGAGGGTGTAAGTAATCATAGGGGTCTTGTTTTGTTTTCAAGTCACACTCCACCATTGTGATCAGTGTGTTTTACTTTAGTGCTAGGCATAGCTGAGGAATTATCCTCACAAGCAACAAACACCACAAGATCCACATCACAAACATGACCACACAAATCAAACCACAAGAATTAATCACACCACCATTTACATAATTAACAATACTATCTTATAAAAATGATCACACTCAATTATGATAAGATGATGTTTTAAGGAATATCTCAACTCATAACTTAGTAGTTTTCAGAAGATTTGATGAAGAGAAATATGTGGGGGTAATATATTTCCCACTAGTGTTATTTTCAAATGGAGTAAAAATAAGAGCTTATAAAATGGGAGTTGTATACAAATGCAAAATCTCAAGTTTAAAAGACAGATAGGAGATAGCATATAGATCTCCACATTTGTGGGAACACATAGTTTTGGAAATACTTTTACTTTCTCCATTGGAGGGAGAACCCTTCTCATTAACACCTCTTTTTCTAGTGTTCTGTTGCATATGCTATCCTTTTATAGGATACCAGTTGAGAACATAGTTTGTTTTGATAAACAGATATCGGGTTTTCCTTCGAGTGACCAGATAGAAAAAAAGGAAATATCACCTGGTAAAATGGAAGACAGTGTGTCAACCAAAGGACCAGGGGTCTGGGATTTTGAAATCTGGAAGTGATGAATATTGCGCTTTTTAGCTAAATGGCTCTGGAAACTATTTAATGAAAAAGGGAGGAGGCAGTTGAAGAACAAATACCAAAAGAACACTACTTTAGGACAATGTTCTAAAAAAATGGAGACTCCCACTTCTGGCAGGGTTTAATGGAAATTAAACCCTTGTTTCTCTGTTGTTGTAAATTCAAAATTAGAAATGGGGCTAAGAAAAGATTCTGGGAAGACAATTGGTATTCAGATACTTGCTTGCTGAGCAATTTCCCAGGTTATATGTGGTTTCGAATAATCAGAATATCACTGTGCAGAAAGTTCTCTGTGCTGGATAAACTCTCTGAATTTTTGAAGAAATTTAGTGGGAATAAAACTTGAAGAGTGGAATAAACTAAAAAACTGTTGTGAAATGGTGGTCCTTTCTGAGGACGAAGATAAATTGGTCTGGCTTTTATCATCCTCCAAGCAATTTACTCTGAAGTCATTTTACTCGGCGATGCAAAGTGTTGGCAAAGTGCCATACAGGTTCATGTGGAGAGTGAAGATTCCACTGCCAGTCAAAACGTTAATTTGGTTGGTTCTGAAAAAAAGTATCCTAACGAGAGATGTGTTGAGGTAAAGAGGTGGTGTATGCGAAAAAAATGTCTCTTCTGTGGACAAGAACAAAGCATAAATCACCTTTTCTTCACGTGTCCTTTGGCTAGATACGTGTGGAATACTGTCAGCATCGCTAGCGGGCTAAAGTGTTCGGACGCACAATTCTGCTTGACTAGTTGGCTTAATTTGGGTGTATAGGTTTCTGGCCACCAAGGCATTGTTATCGTCACCCTCCACCAGTTTCTCCCGCTCTTTTTTCCAAAAACAAATATATAATTTTTTGAAAAATATTAATATGAAAGATAAAAAAATGAAAAACCCTGCACTATGCAAAACGGTACGCCGTTATATTTGCCTAGTGTCGCGAGCGCCAGCCTTTTGCCGAGTGCCGTCCTCGCCAACTTGAGCCCTTTGCCGAGCATTTTTGTATGACGAGTGTGGCAATTCTTTATAGATAAAAGGGCTCTCACCCCGATTTCATTAACGAAACCAGCCTACAAAGTAACACTTGGCAGATGAGTTGTTTTGTCGAGTGCCTTCTCTTTGCAGTGCCCGATAAAATGCACTCGGCAAACTTCTGGGCACTCGGCAAGAACGCCGATTTCGGTAGTGCTTGCTTTCAAGTTGAAACCACCATTTTTTTTCAGACTTAAGTGAGACGTCACACAACTTTCCGAATATGCAACTAACTAGTAGTACTTTCCACACATATCTTGTCACTGGGCAAAGGAAAACGATGACTGGCAATACATGTTTATACCAAAGCAATGACCTTAGTAATGCCGTGATCTGAGAGATCGAGCACGCACCGTCCCAATTGATTTGCATGGTTTTCTTCAAAGACACGTCTATTGCCGCAGAAACCGACTATACTTGTGCAGTTGGTGTCGCACACGGACGCCAAGTCCCCGTCCGTCCTCCAAGACAAAAGGTCCGGTGCCGGACTTGTAATCCCGATCCATCTCTTCTTATTTCGATCGGCCGGCCAATATATGCTTTGCCCGACACCTAGCTAGGTATTTCCAAATCTCGTCTCGATCCCCAATGACGCCGGCCCCAAGAAGCTCGTCGGTCTCCCGACATGACATGGGCGTTGCCGTGCAGTCGAAGCCGACCCCGGCGGATCCTAGAGATGGGAGCGTCGCCGGCGACACGGACTCGCGCCGGCACCTGCTTGACATCGAGGAATCGCTCTTGCCGCTAAAGAAGAGGGCGACCAGCGGTTCTAGTACCGGCGGTGCCACCGACGATTCATTCGTGATTCCACCCAAGAAGAGACAGGTCGTCGATACAGGGATTACACTTCAGACCCACCGGTACGACACACCCAAACCGTCCAATTCGTCGAAGGCGATCACGACGTCCAAACAGACGCTGCAGCAGAAGAAACTCTTGCACGGCGCCATAGGGAGCGGAGGCGTCGGATGTCACTTCTCACATGCTCTGGCCGCGCACAACTGGACCATGGAGGACGCCGAGACGTCGGCGGCCGGGCCGGCACGAGGGAAGAAGAAAACGAACAGGAACGGGAACAGGAACAAGAGGCCGCGGTGGTCGGCGCGGGAGAACGTCCCGTTGGTCCACAAGACGCTGCCTCGCCTCGGCACGGAGCTGACCGACCGCCTGCAGATGCTCGGCGCCACGGCCACGGACACGTTCCCGCCGCGGTTCGTCTGCAAGAAGACGCTCCATAAGAGCGACGTGGAAAAGAACCAGAACCGGCTGCTCTTCTCGTGCAAGCCCGAGGTCCTCGCGCGCCACCCCATCACCGCCCTCTACGCCGGGAACGACAAGGAGGCGTACTTGGTCCACGAGTGCAAGCTAGGGCTGGCCGTCACCGCCTTCGACGGCCATGGCGGGGAGTTCGACATCAGGCTCAGATATCTCTCCTCCAACGGCGGTTTCCGTTTTATCGCCGGGTGGAACGCCTTCGTGGAGGCGAACGAGCTGCGCAAGGCGTGGAAGAAGGGTCGCCGTGTCGACGTGGAGGTGTGGGCGTTCCGGTCCAAGAAGCTGCCCCCGCTGAAAGATCAAGACGACAAGCAGTGGGTAGTCGACGGACCCAAGGATCATCCCCAGGGCACCCTCGGGATACTCTTCCTACCTTACGTCGACGGCGAGGCGCCGCCCAGAAGAAACGTCGACGGCCCCGAGGAAGAGAGGGAGCATGAGACGACGGTGATGCGAGAAGATGTACCGCGTGCGAATCTGCAGGGCAAAGCGGCTGTGGAGCGTCAGATGACGTTCGACGAGGTGGTTGCGGCGGTTGGACCGGAAGAGGCGGAGCCGTTAGTTGGGTTCTTGATGCTCCTATCATCTTGTCGCTCCCCCGTTCCGATGCTTCATCCTACACATAGAATATACGAGTAGTAGCGCCACGCACGATGTGTGAACATTTTGTGTCGATCATCAGCGTGTATATATAAAGAAAATGCAAATCTTTTTTATGGTACATCAAATCATTTTAGACTACTAAATTTCCTTGATCCAACGGTCCATATGACTGACATTTTGGGTAGTTCACTAATACAAGTTCCCCAGCAAGATTTGTGGTAGTAGGAACAACCTTGGCCCCACGTTTAGCACACTGATAGTAATTAACAGGTCTCCGTAGCCGTGCACACACAGACATGAACGAGCTGGGCGAGCCGCGACGACGGCGGGCAGCAAGTTTGAAATGCTCCAACTTCAGCATTTACATCAGCACAGGAACAAACCTTACCTTTGTTTGCCTATGCATTTCAAGGAACTCTGACAACAAATGAAAAGAAAAGTGCGATCCAAACTCAAACTTTCCTGACAGGCAGGAAAATCACCATGACACCGCTCAATCCATCCACAACTTGATAATTTCTACAAGCTAATATGATACTCTGCTTCTGATGAAATATATATTTGTCCAAAACAAAAAAGGTCAGTCGATCAGCGACTAAGCAGCCAGCACCATTTATTGCTGGAAACAAAAATAGTCCCATGCTTCAAAGATGAATGTTGTGATAGATCAGCAAATTCACTTCCTGTGTCAAGAGTCAAAACAGACTAGGTCAAGCATGAAAATATCCATGCCAAAATTTTCAAAACAGACTAGGTCAAGCAAATTCACTTCCTGTGTCAAAGAGTCCTGTGATAGATCAGCAAATTCTCAATCTGTCCCCAGCTTGATGATTCCTACACAATTTTCTTGCAAAAACAAGAAGAAGACATTTAAGACATGTTTACACCAAAGCAATCACCACAGTAGTCCCTTGATCTGGGAGAACATAATCAGTACGCATGGCTTCATCAAACAGCTCAGCAGATATACATCACATTTGATGTTCAGGAACCACATAGCCCTGTAATTTCTCATCGTGCACATCAGCACAGATTGGTTTAGGCAGAACTAACAACATGAATACCAAGGTTCTAAGATAATAGGAACTTACAAAACTACAGTTGTGAGAACTAGCATAGTTATCACAGATCATGAAACTCGCGAGGATAAATTTCAAAGGGATCTGCTTGATCGACACGAAAAATTGTAGCGTCACGGTGAGAGTCATCTGGTACAAACCGAAACCGAGCACCTGTTGAGGCCTTGCGTCTAGCTGAAGCACCTTACGTTGCTGTGTTTTAGCTCTGATTAGACAAAATACATACTCCTCAACCCAAGAAAAATTGTCAGGCGCCGGCTGCAACTGTCTAAAAAAAAAGAGATCAGTACATACGACACTAATTTCCTATCTAAGCTGGCTTGCAAAATCGATTCTAGCTAGTTCTCTCAGGTGCCTGCAGCACTAATTTCCTAGCTAGCTCTCTCATGTGTGTGCTAGTCGCTGCCACACGGGCACCTCAGGCCAGCGCCCAGCACGCTCGTGTTCATCCGCCATCACAGAAGCAGCAGAGAGACAGAGGTTGAGAGGAGCGGAGAGAGGATGGAAAGGTGCATGAACGGTTCGCAAGATAGCAGCGACGACCAGCCCGTCCGGCGCCGTTCCGTGCCACCGGCCCATCTCGCCGTTCTCCTACCCAAGCCGAGATAGGGACAGAGCATCTCCGCCACCGACTGAGAAGGAGAGAGGAGAGTACATGTGCAGCCTCCGCCGGCACCATCCGGGATGAATCCATTTCTTTCCAAGGTGGAGGCGCCGCTCCTGTCACCCGATTTGCCACCGCCGATCTGGTTATTCGAGGGAGAGAGAGAGCAACAGGGGAATAGATAGGTTCTGAAAGATTTTTTCTCTGTCGATCGAGGTGAGTCTAGCGCGAGCCAGAAGTGGTTGCGCTCATCCAGCACTTTCGGGCGGACGAGCTCAGCCACCGTTTCGGAGCATATTTCCTTGATTTTGATTAATTATCCCTATCCATATGACGCTCTAAACCAAACATAGGGCAACAGGGGTAGCCACCAAACCAAACACACCTTAGAGCAAGTCCAACAGTCCCCCAAACGCTCCCCGATAGGAAATATAGGGAGAGAGAGAGGGAAAAAACAGCTCCAGCAGTTCCCCTATCGACGCCCCCGTTCTATCGGCGTCCCCGACCTAGGAGCTCCTCTCCCCTACGCATCGGGGCGAAGGAGGCGTCCCCGACCCATCTCCCCGAGCAACCACTCGCTCGGGGAAGAGTCCTCCCGCCACCGAGCCTTCCACTCCAGGTTCGTCTCCCTCTTCGTTTTCTTCGATTTTGTTCGAAATCGAGCTCTAGAGTCCATGCCGGTCGAAATCGAGGGAAAGGAAGACAAGAGAGGGCAGGGAGGGGTCCAAGGAAGCGCTGGCGGTCGGGATACAGCGGTGGTCGAGGCGGCAGCGCCGCGCGCGATGGGTTGGTTCGGGGCGGCGCCGGCCACGCAGATGGGGCGGGGAGGCGTGCGCGAGCGGGGAGGCGTGGTTGTGCTGCTGCTACTACTTGTACAGGAGAGAAAGAAGAGGAAACAGGAGGGGAGAGGAAGAAGAGGAAGATTGAAAAATTTGCTAGTTGATTCTGCTTGGAACTTGTACAGGAACTGCAATATAGCTATACTGCCTTCAATTTTGCTACTGCTTGGAGATTGCTGTCCAATTTTGGTGTTGATTGATGCAGCTAGTTGTGCAAAGAGTAGATAAAATTGCAGTTTAGCTAGTTGTGCAAGCAAAATATGAATGTACTGCTGTGCTGTGCTGTTGTGCTGCTGCTCGCTGTAGGGAAACTGATTGAGGTTTGCTCCTATTTTACTAATTTTGCTGCTGCTTGTGTTGAACATATTTGATGGCGGATCCATCATATTTTGAGCTTTTGAGTGGTGGTGTTGATTTGAATGATGTTTGTATATTATTGCAGGTTGATTTTATGGCGGATCAATCTAATGTTGATCTGAGTTCGAGCTCGAAGAAAGGAAAATATTGCAGCGTGCATGAGGACGAGGTGTTGACGGACGTATACCTCGAGACTACTCAGCAAAAACAGAAAAAGATCTCTAGTTCTACCCCTGATTCATCTACTACTAGTGCCAACGCAAGTATGTTCGAGGATGAAGATGCAGATCTGAACATAGAAATCGTTAATTCAGAGACAAGACCAATTGGTAGGAAGGAGGCGAAAGCTCTACGAGTTAAATTGATGTACAGATGGCCAACGGTACTACGTAAGCGTAAATGATTGAACAAGCTTCATCATATTTTCTCGGATTTGCCATTGGGGCTCAACTAGGTCTGCTTGAATCTTGAGACTGAACTTGTTTGTCGTGCTGAACATGAGACCATGCATCGTATGAATTATTTCATGTCTGATACTACTTTTATTTTTTCACATTTATGAACTATTTCCTGCGTTATATGAACTAGTTCCTGTGTTGTATGATCTATTTCGTATCAAATAACTGTTTATTAGTTGGTTACAAATATTGTTAAAAAATTGTTGAATGTGATATAGGGGAGAGGATATAGGGGAGCTGTTGAGATGAACAAAATTTAGGGGAGGAATCTTTTTAGGGGAGTCCCCTACATGCATATATAGGGGAGAAGAAATAGGGGAACTGCTGGACTTGCTCTTGAGGGCTGTCGGACGTGGTGTGCCGAGCATGTTATTCCAACTAAAGATCTTTTTCCTAATTTCTTTTGCAAATCTGTGGCTTAGGTACTCGTTCTGTACGTATCAGTGTATTCTCTACGTAAATCTATGTCTCCGGGTACGGAAATGGCTGTGCCAACGTGAACATCATATTGGCCAAAGAAGAGCCGTCGGTCGCTCTCTCTCTCGATCTACTGTAGATCAGAGAGGCGATTTTTGCGAAACCTCCGTCCGACCACCTCGCTCGCCGGAGATCCGTGGGATTCCTCCCCTCCGTCGGCCGCTCCGGCGGCGGGAGGGTGGGAGATCCCCGGATCCCGGCCTGTACATAGTGTAGGTCGCGATAGGGACCCGCCGGCGGCGTCGTGGAGGTGGCGATGGTGTCGGTGGCTAGGTGGGGGTCGGCGCGCTTCCCCTTCTGCGGCGGCGCTCCTCGGAGCTCTGTTGCGGCGCGGGCGACTTTTGGTGGCCGCGGATGTCCGGATTCCTCGGCTTCTTCTGGTTCTTCTTCCTCTGTACAGGCCGGCGAGGTTGAAGACAGCTGCGTGGGAGTTTGAAGATGGGAGGCTCTCCTCCGGTGGGCTTGGATGGTTCTGTGGAAGATGGGTGGCGTCCTCGTTCTCGTCTCCGGCGGGAGACGGCGAGGGCGGGCAGGCGACGGCTCGGAGCCGAGGTTCGTTTATCGAGCAGATTCCGGCGCCTGCGTCGGATGGATTATGCGGCATCTCAACAAGGTTGGTCGAGCTGTTGGCTTCGGTGTGTGGCGACCTCGCCTTCTTCCTCCCTGGCGGCGTGCTGCTGGTGATCAGAAGAGGCGTGCGGTGCGGCGGTTCCTGGCTTCGCCGGCGGTGAGCTCGTTCTTGTCTTTGTACGTGTGTGTGCGTTTGTATTCCTTCTGATGATGTACACATACTCCCTTCAAAAAAAAATCATATTGGCCAAAGATACAGTGGCACCCCCCCCCCCCCCCCCCCCCCCCCGTGCAACGTTAGCCCAACTTTGTGACCCACTTGTCATTGTTGCAGCCAACCTCCAAATGTTGATTTTACCGTTGCACTACAGCCGGTTAGCTACAAATGAGCATCACCAATCACGCCATTGCTCTATCTTCGAGTAGACTACGTCATTCAGCTAAGCTGCCCAGACATTTTATTTGCAAAATATTTTACTAAATTAATAAATTAATACCAGGTTTCTCTTTTAATTATAAAATCGGTGTAATAACGTGAAAACTTGTCCATAAGTAATCTTACATTTATCCTTGCTTGCAGGAATCCTACCTAGCTGATAGTACTGCTCCCCAAACTAAATCAAGGGTTCTTTCGTTGCAAAGCATGCACGGCATGACGAGCATTGTATCTTCGTTCTTTGGTGAGAACCCTTGATTTAGTTTGACACATTTCTCCATTTTTGTCTACACTTTGTTTTCTGCCTGTTAGGTTTATAATTTGCGTTGCGACAGTCGCTTTTTGTTAGCGGACAAAGTTGGTGTAGTGATGCCATACAGTCTCACGCCTTGTCCACGACACTCTTCACCTGGAAGACCCTATGTTCTTGCTCCAACTTGTCACCGTTGTAGATTATCTTTCGCTCTTACTACATGTGTAGCTCTGTAGGACACACAAGCAAGCCATCCCTAATTAAGCATTGAGATATCAAACTCCAAAATGGTTTATGCACTGAACTAGAAAGTGTAATTGCATACTAATTCTGCTTCAGTTTCATGGTACAAATTAGTCGTTGTACAAGAAAAGTATATTATCATTAATGAAGGATTCATAGCCCCTTTTTGGCTTCTCAAGCAGGTGGACGATACATTTTAGGTAATTGGATTTGTAAACAATTAAAATTGCCAATATCAAGTTTGATATATTAATATTTGTTTTACCAATAATTTCTTGAATCAATAAAATTTATCTCTATTATATAATGCGGCTTCAGGTGGTGATGGTCACCGATGGTAGGTCGCGGCAGAAAAAAGAAAAAAACGCATGCAACTGAGGAGCCGGCACCAATCCAAATCGAGTCCAACATGAAGTGTGTAGGGTATACGTATATGATTCGAACCAATCTCTTGTTCGTGTACGCAAGCACGATCAGGAAAAAACCAACTCACGACCAATGTAAACTAGCCCTGCATGTAAATTTTCGTGTCAAACCCAGTTATCTGACACGACATAAACACATATAGAAAGAAATATTTAAATATGGAAAGACTTAGAAATTAAGGCAGCTCCACTATACCCAGATTAGATGATCTTAGTCTTAATTAGCACAAAATAGTATATAGGGAAATCTTAAGGAAAAGGCTTAGGATCACCCGGGGGATCGAGCGCATCCATCCTCCTGCTCGAGCATGCAACACGCGTCTCCACTCACGCGGAAAACGTGACGGGACTCACCCTTGACTGGTCGCCCTTATCTTCTTCCTCCTCCTTTCTTCACAATCGTTCCCCTCTCGTCTCTCTCCAGCCATCGCTACTCCTCTCAACGCCATGAAATCAGCGATTCTACACGCTCTGGTCCTTGCGCTGCCGCCGGCGAGCAAGCCCACGGCCGATCCGCGCGGCGAGGCTTCGGCTCCATCCGCGACGAGCTTGACCCGGTGCCATGGTCGGCCGAACTCCTCCGCGTCGAGCTCCACGACCCTGCTCCCCTGCGCAGCGCTGCCGCCTCCCCTCGGCCCGCCTCGAGCCTCAGCGTCATCCCGTCGGCCCCTGAACCGCCCCAGCGTTTCCTCCTCGCGCGTTGCGCGGACGCCGGCGACAGCCCCGCCTCCGTCTTCCCAAACTCTGGCGAGCTCTACCCCGACGAGCATCCTCGTGCCGGCGAACTCCTCGCCAACACGCCTACATCCCCGCTCTATGCCGATGCTGCATAGGAAAAGCGGCGGTGCTACCATCGGCCAGGGGTGATGCTACCATAGGTCGACGGTGCTGCTACCGTCGGTCGACGGTGGTGCTACCCTCTGTGGTAGATGTGCTACCAATGGCGGCCAAAGTTGGGCGAGCACCGGAGCAGCAAGGGCAAGCCGTCCATAGCCAGAGTTTCCGCTACCAACAGCCTTCGACGGTACTACCGGCGGAAGAAGGCCGGCACAGCTGCAAAATTTGGCTACTGATGCATCATATGAAGGAGTTTTTTGCTACTGCAGTTTTGTTGTTTTGCATCATAGGAAGAAATTTTTTGCTACCACCGTTCTTTTTTTTTGCATCATAGTAGATGAAATTTGCTAATTTCATTTTGCATTATTAGATGGAGACTTTTGCTACAACAGTTGTTCTGTTTTGCATTATTAGACGGAGATTTTTGCTATGTTTTGTATGAAGAATTTTTTTGCTACCACTGTTTTTCTTTCTTATCATTGGAAGGGGATATTTTTTGCTACGGACGTAATTCCGTTTTTGCATCATTTGATGGATATTTTTGCTACTACCATTCGTCTGTTGCTTCCTCCCCTGCCCACGGTGCTATGAGGGGCATGACGGAGTTGCTGTCGGCGGCGTTGCTTCCTCCCCTGCCCACGGTGCTACCAGGGGCACGACGGAGCTGCTGACGACCGGAGGCGCCGTGCTACCAAAGTGGAGGCATGGTGCTCCTTGGGCACAACGGCGTTGCCTTCATGGTGGAGGCGCGATGCTTTCATGGCGGAGCCGCCAAGCAGTGCCAGTGACAGCCGGACTTGGATGCTGCAACTCGATGCCGACGGTGCTGCCGGCGATGCTACCTGTCGGAGTCGGGGCTGCTATGGCGATGGGTGGCGGTTCTGGCAATTGCGCTGCCCGGGGGAAGCAGTAGTCGGTGATGGTGACTCGACGAGTTCTCGCCGGAGCTCTAATGGCGAGCAGCAGGCAGCAGGGGAAGGAGCAGGACGACGGCGTTGCTTTATTTCCGTGCGCGTAGAGGACCTTTTGTGCGGTCAGGAATCCAGGGGAATAAGGGTGCACGTGCATAACAGGCTGGCTCTTTTGTTTTTGATCGAACGGTTTTAGACGAGCTGATCGGACGGCTGGCGACCCGGGGGATCGGACGGAAAGATCCCCGGGGGACGCCTAGTCTTGTCCAAATCTTAATCTTCATTAGCACAAAATAGTATATATGGGTAAAATTGAGGAAATTAACCTTTTTTCAATCGTTAATCCTTCCTGCTAATGAAGACCGATCAGATCTATAAGGTTGAGGCGACAAAACCCATTTACAAGGTTGCGGCGTGCGCCTAGGAAAACTGAAGACCAATGCGGCAACAGCTCATAATCGAAAAAATACCATCACAAGGAACTGAAGACCGAGACGACAAAGAATCCTGACTGAAAATAATTCGGTGGTGTGTTCGATCATGTTTCGCCGTTCGCTGATAGTTGTTGTGTCTTGGTGAAACATAGCATCCCGAATGTTATAAAAATTATTTGTTTCCCGTTGCAACGCACGGGTATTTAGCTAGTGATTGTAATACTTGATGGCGATTTGTTTCTTTTACTACGGAGGTAGGTATCCCGTAGTTGATTTTCTTCAATAATTGTTTATATATGTCATAACATTATACATGCGTTGCACGTGCACGTTTAATTATTAGTCATCTACAAACATGTTAGAACGCAGCAAGATAAATCTCTACACAAAACTTGCAATTGTGTCACGACTCCAATGGTAGAGCGCCTGCCTTGATCCTAAAACAATTGTAATCACGACGATGATCATAGGCTTCCTTAATTAAATCCTTGCCTGGCAAGAAAGAATGGAGACGTATAAATAGCAGCCGCGGACGAAGACAATAACCCCCTACCCCCAAACCATCTAGCTAGCTTGAGATATCGACCGTCATCCGCAGCGAACATCTTTCAATCGATCCATCGAGCAGGAAGGATCGATGGCAGATTCATCGGAGAAGCCGCCGCCGCGGCAGATGGATCGCATGGTGCCGCCTCTCTCTGACTTCCCAAGCCCCACCGCCGCCCGCGCCAGGTCCGGCCATCTCTTCTCCTCTCCGTCGTCCTAGCTACTTTCATGTGAATTACTACTCTTTAGTACATATATAGCACCCGAACGTCCGCCTGGTTGGCGCTAACGTGTACAGTATTTCTCTGCAGGATGTCGGCGCCGGCGTACGAGATCCTGTTCGGGAAGCTCCAGCGCCGCAGCCTGTTCGACGACTACTTCCATCAGCCGGGCAGCATCGACGCCGGCATTGTCTTGAAGACGCCCGAAGACCCCACCGTTCAACTCAGCGCGGCCGTATCCATCATCTACTCTAGGAAATATATATCATGCTTGTTTGTTTCAGCTTAATATATGTATATAGCTTATTAGTTCCTGAGTTACCGAAAGAGAAGGGAACTGTTTCTCCCTAACTTGAAATTCACTAGATGTCTGCAGCTGGTGAGGGGGAGGCCATGTTTCGGTGGCAGAGGGTTTACTTTCATATGCTTTACCAAACCTGCATATATATATATATATATATATATATATATATATATATCGGTTAGATGTGTACGTGTAGATTTACATATACACAGCCGAAATCAAGGAGGTTTAGATTTGATTAGTTTATTTCCATAATTGTAATCTCTTTACTTGACTACCAAGTCATCTCCTTGTACTATATAATCCCATCACGGGATCCATATCAATCCAAGTGCAACAATTGTAATTGCCTTCATGGTATCAGATTAGGTTTTCGATCCTCTCTCCGATGGCGCCGCCTAGCGCCGCCGAAATCGCCGCCGAGGCTGCCGCCAAGGCAGCCCTATGGGCGCTCGCGGCCGCGCTCCCAAGCATCCGCGCCGCCGTTCCGGTCACCCTCGAGCTCTCCACCTCCAACTTCCTCCAATGGCGAGGCATGTTCTCCGACGTCGTCGAGAAGTATGCCCTAGAAGACCATCTCGACGAGAAGGAGTACCCCACCGATCCCACGCCACAGTGGAGTCGGAACGACGCCATCGTCCGATCGTGGCTCAACAGCACCGTCACGCCCGAGCTTCTCGCCATGGTCGTCGACACCACCGCACCACTTCCTGCTCACGCCCTGTGGACGCGTCTCTCCAACATCTACCACGACAACGCCGAGACTCGTTCCTCCTACCTCGAGCAAGAGTTCCACGGTCTCCAACAGGGGTCCATGACCGTGGCTGATTACTGTCGCAAGCAGAAGCTTCTCGCCGACGAGCTCAACGCCTTGGGCACAACCATCACCGACAAGCGCCTCGTGCAGAACACTCTTCGCGGCCTCGGATCTGGGCTTGCCTACATGCGCACCCTGACCCTCAAACAGCGCCCACTGCCGTCGTTCCTCGACGTGCGCTCGTCTCTTCTGCTCGAGGAACTCACGCTGAAGCAGTCCGAGTCGCCTTCTCCTGCTCCGACCGCCTTCGTCGCCCGGGGTGCCCCCACGCCTCCCACACCACGCGGCCCAACGGAAACCGTGCCGCCTTCGCGCCGCCCCTACCCATGCCGCAACTTCCAGCAGCGAGGCAGCTGCCAATATGGGGCGCGATGCCGCTTCCTCCACTCCGGACCTCCTCCACAGCGAGGTGGAAATTCCAACACATCCGGGAAGGGTTCGCCGGCGTCGTGGCCATCAATGCAAAACCCTTGGGCGGGGTCTATCCAGATGTGGCCCGGTCCGCCTCCGCGCCCGCCGCCTCCCGGCCAGCCTCAGGCTCATCATGCCATGATGTTGCCTCCGCTTCGTGGGCCTACGGTGCTCCCTCGTCCACCCATGTCCACCAGGGGTGCCTCCGCCAACCATGCCCTGGATGCAAGGAGCTCCACCGTCGGCTCCGATGCCTGCACCGACTTATGCTGCGCTGCCACCGTCTTTCGACCAAGGACAACTCATGCAGCTTACAACACCATGTCCCTCGCACCACCACCTCCGCATGAGTGGATCATGGATTCTGGCGCATCCGCCCACATGACCGGCAATCAGGGTAACCTTTCTCATATCCTCCCCTCTAGCTCTCCTTACCCACATGTCATCGTCGGCAACGGTCATGCTCTTCCTATAACTCGCACTGGTCACACCACCCTTTCTACTCCTAATCACTCTTTTTCTCTTAATAATGTCCTAGTAACACCTAACCTTGTAAAAAATCTTATTTCCGTCCGTAAGTTAACCACTGATAATCTTGTTTCTGTTGAGTTTGATCCTTTTGGTCTCTCTGTGAAGGACCTCCGCACCAAGAACGAGATCGTCAGGTGCAATAGTTCCGGCGACCTCTATCCCTTCTGGTGGCCGTCTTCCGCTGCGCACGCCCTCTCCACCACCACGTCATCTTCAACTTTGTGGCATCGTCGCCTAGGACATCTCAGTAGTCAAGCTTTGTCGCACCTAGCAAGTGCTTTTTCATTTCCTTGTAATAAAAATTCTACCGATAATCAATTGTGTCATGCTTGTCAATTAGGAAAACATGTTCGTCTACCTTTTGATACATCTACTACTCAAACTATGCGTCCTTTTCAGCTTATCCACTGTGATTTATGGACTTCACCTCTTGCTAGTGTGTCTGGTTACAAATATTACTTAGTTGTCCTAGATGATTTCACCCATTACCTTTGGACTTTTCCCTTGCGTGCAAAATCTGACACTTTCTCTACACTTAAACACTTCTTTGCCTACGTCTCTACCCAATTTAACACAACTATCCAATCTGTCCAATGTGACAATGGTCGCGAATTTGACAATAAAACTGCTCACCTGTTTCTCCTTTCCCTCGGCGCCACCCTTCGAATGTCTTGCCCATACACCTCTTCCCAAAATGGTAAAGCCGAACGTGTCATTCGCTCCACTAATAACATGGTGCGTTCCCTTCTTTTTCAAGCTAGCATGCCATCAACCTACTGGGTTGAAGCTCTTCACACTGCCACGTTCCTGTTCAACCTTCACCCTACCAAAACCCTCCAACACCGTACTCCTTACGAAGCTCTCCGTGGCCTCCCTCTACCTCTTGCGCACCTACGGGTTTTCGGTTGCCTTTGCTATCCTAACCTATCCGCTACAGCACAACACAAACTAGCTCCTCGCACAACCGCGTGTGTTTTTCTCGGGTACCCCTCTAACCATCGCGGCTATCGTTGCCTTGACCTCGCGACACATAAAATCATAATCTCTCGCCATGTCGTCTTTGACGAAAACACCTTCCCTTTCGCCCACCAATCCACTACACCCCCTACAGCCACCGATCTCTCCTTTCTTGATGATCATCCTATCATTCTGCCCTCCCAAACTACCCCACTTGCACCAATCCGCAACCACCTATTCCACCCGAGCCAAACAACCCACCGACACCCGAACCCCATTCCCCCTCTCACACCTCAACCCACTCCTCCAGATTCGCCAGTGGCCTTGGCCCCCGTCGGCCCTCCCCTCGCCGACAACAATCACTCCATGCTTACTCGTGGAAAACGTGGCATGACTAAACCTATTGACCGTCTTAATCTTCTGGCTGATGTTCTTAGTCCGCTCCCAAAGAGCTACCGGGGCGCTCTCAAGGACCCTAATTGGCACTCCGCAATGATGGACGAATTCAGTGCACTGCAGACTAACCGGACATGGGATCTTGTTCCTCGTCCGCCTGGCGCTAATGTCGTAACTGGCAAGTGGATTTTTCGGCACAAGCTTAAGCCGGATGGGTCTTTGGATCGCTACAAAGCCCGTTGGGTCCTCCGTGGCTTCACCCAGCGTGCAGGCGTTGATTATGGAGAAACTTTCAGCCCGGTTGTCAAACCGGCCACCGTTCGCACTGTCCTCTCACTTGCCGTCGCGCAAGATTGGCCGGTTCATCAGCTCGACATCAACAATGCTTTTCTACATGGTACTCTTGCCGAGACGGTCTACTGCGCACAGCCGTCGGGGTTTGTCGATGTCTCCCAGCCCGACCATGTTTGCCGGCTCAATAAGTCTCTCTATGGGCTTAAACAGGCACCACGTGCCTGGTACAGCCGTTTTGCCGACCACCTGCTGCGCCTTGGTTTTGTCAGCTCCCGCGCGGATCCCTCGCTCTTCATCTACAACAGCAACACAGAGATTGTTTACCTGCTATTGTACGTCGATGATATAGTCCTCACAGCCTCCTCTGCACAGCTTCTTCGGCGAACCATCACGGCTCTCGAGCGTGAGTTCTCCCTCAAGGACCTTGGTACATTGGACTATTTCCTCGGAGTCGCTGTTACACGGTCCTCGGCTGGCATGTTCCTCTCTCAGCGGCAGTACATCATTGAGATCCTTGATCGCGCAGGAATGAGTGAGTGCAACCCATGCTCCACTCCCGTAGATACACAGTCCAAGCTCTCAGCTGCTGGCGCCACCGTCGCTGATCCGTCTGCCTATCGGAGCCTGGTTGGTGCTCTCCAATACTTGTCTTTCACAAGACCAGACATCGCATATGCAGTGCAACAGGTCTGCTTGTACATGCATGACCCACGGGAACCGCATCTCAATGCGGTCAAGAGGATTCTCCGGTACCTTCGCGGCACCGTCGACCATGGACTTCAGCTATATCGCTCGTCGCCGGCATCACTCACTGCATACACGGATGCTGACTGGGCTGGTTGCCCCGATACTCGCAAGTCCACCTCTGGTTATGGCGTGTTTCTTGGTGACAATTTGGTTTCCTGGTCTTCTAAACGTCAGCACACTGTCTCCCGCTCGAGTGCGGAAGCTGAATACAGGGGTGTTGCCAATGTTGTTGCTGAAGCATGCTGGTTACGCCAGCTCCTATCCGAACTCCATCGACCTCTTCAGAGAGCTACGGTGGTCTACTGCGACAACATATCTGCTGTCTACCTTTCGACCAATCCAGTCCAACATCAACGCACTAAGCATGTGGAGATTGACCTACACTTTGTTCGTGAGCGGGTTGCTTTTGGAGATGTCCGTGTTATGCATGTTCCGACATCTTCCCAGTATGCTGATATCTTCACCAAGGGATTGCCTTCCACTGTGTTTACCGAGTTTCGCTCCAGCCTGAACGTCCGCGTTGCTCCCGCTCCGACTGCGGGGGGGTGTTAGACGTGTACGTGTAGGACATATACACAGCCGAAATCAAGGAGGTTTAGATTTGATTAGTTTATTTCCATAATTGTAATCTCTTTACTTGACTACCAAGTCATCTCCTTGTACTATATAATCCCATCACGGGATCCATATCAATCCAAGTGCAACAATTGTAATTGCCTTCAATATCTCCTGTTATTCGTGACATGATGCATGGACCCCTTGCTGTACTCTAAGCACAAAATGTATTTCCTATTTTCTTTCTGTTTGGCAGGAATTTGGATAATCCTCACACATATGTGGACTTGCTTGCCTCGACTGCAAAACCGTAAGTTGTTTCTCGCTGGATCAGCCTTCCGATCTAGGGCCAATTAATCATAGAAACATTTAATTTTAGATATTGTGAGAGTATTGTTAAGGAGTATTAGTATTAGTCTAGGAGTCTGTATTAGACTAGATTTACTTTCGTGTCCCCCAAGTCATTTGTACTATATATTGTGGCCATTGGCCTCATGGAATACAAGTTGCATATTCATAACATGATGGAAAGGGCTATGATTTATATTTTAACAAGTATATCGATAGTGCTGATTTGGATTAATTGTGATTTGTTCGTGCAGCTTATTGCAGTTGAAAACATGCGCTTACGATCCAAAGTATGGTGTCGGTGCCTTTGGAACGTTCCCCTTGATTATGGCAAACAGGTAGGCTAGCTGCTTGTGTTATTTGCTTGCATAGCTTAATTTATGCTAGCTCGAATGCTACTTCCTCTTATGAAAAAATCATGATTTGGTAAAACGTTTTCATGGTATTGATTCTCTCTATGATTGAGCACCATAAGAGAATTGACTAATTAAGTTGAGTTTTCTCCCCTGCAGGGGGGAGGGCAAAGAAGATTATGGTGTAATGGGTTTGAGATATGGTTCCAAGAATCTGTCGGTTGGAGCGTCCTTCGTGCCATTTGCTTGTACGCTACTTCAATATATATTTGTAATTCTAGTTGGAACTTCGAAATATAGTTGAAGAACGAAAATAATTTCAACCCAATTAAGTAGATGCTGATCTTAGTTTTTTATTACTTTAACTGGCATATACCTTTAATTACATGCCCTGATATTGATATATTGATGTCACTTCTCTTTGTAGCATCCGGTGAGCTGCCCTATGGTGCATGGTTGGTTACGAGGAAAGGAAGATTAAGTGCAGGGGTACAATACAATAAGCCACTCGGTGAGTGTTACTACTTATTAAATCTTGGCTTACCATCATGAAAACTATCTTTTACTCAACATGAAGATTAATGACCGCCATCAAGGCCCTTAACTATTCACATCTGTAGTTACAAATTTCCTTCATATATACAAAGGTGTATGTATATTGTTTATTTCCTATATGTTCTACTCCCTCCGTTTTTTAATATAAGATGTTTTAGGTGTTGCACATTTTGTCTAGATACATACTAAAGTGAGTGAACATACACACTAATACATGTCCACATACATTTGTATACATATGCATGTGAACAAATGCTAAACCATCTTATATTAAAAAATGGAGGGAGTAAGTCTCAGTCACTAGTGAAGCCAAGTGGAAAATATAAGCAAAAGAGCCTCGATCACATATCTTCTAGCTTATCTCCAGTTTGGGCATCAAGAATTTAGTCCTCATTTTGTGTTTATAATATTTCAGCAGGTCCAGAAGGTGAAAGCAAGAATCCTATGCCTTTTAATGACTTAAAGAACTGGAATTGTGCAATCAGTTATGGCACAGGATCAACTAGCCTACTCAGCCCTTCATACATTTTTGCTCTAGAGCTTCTTAGAAGTACACATGTTTGTTGTGGTTTGCTTATCACCCTATAAGGGACTCGCATAGTTTGTTAGCTTGTAACCCTAAGGACTTTCGAGAAGATTATAAGTACAGTAATAACTCTATGATGCATGCTTGAAACATAAATTAAGTTGTTGTTGTTTTTCAAGACGAACATGATTTCTGTTGATCTTTTTGAATTCAGCTTTCACTTCTAGTTTAAACACTAGGAATAGAGTGTACAAGTTTCTACATGCACAATATGTTCTTCTTTGGTTAAATTGTCTGGTTTTCACTTAGAATAAAGGATTCAATGATCCTTCACAGTGCAACATGACATGTATGCATTTTGTTTGTTTGCCTCTTCATTTCCTTCTGAGGTAGGACAGAATACTCATATATTTTTCTTTAAAATGGACCCTTAGCTTACCAATCCAAAAACATAATTACATCTTAAGCTGGTTTAACTTTTATTAAATATCACATACAAATAAATTTAGTTTTACTGATTCTTAATTGTGTTTCCTTTGATGTGCAGCTGGTCGCATCATTTTATAGGCGCCATGTTATCGACAGCAGGGTAAGTGTAGTTATATTTTTACTATTATTTCCTCCCGTTGTTTTATTAACGTACATGTAACTGTCATTCCTCATACTTCAACTGACTAATTCTTAAAAAGATACCATGTGGATAGACTTACTTGTCCTATCTAAATCGTAGTATGAAATTACTTTATTTTACGATCTAGTCGTAGCCAAGAAACTCTATGTATTTGATTGAATTTATGCCTTGGCCCTACATACCTGCAGGAAATAAAAGAAGATTGCCCTCTTTTTGGAACCAAGGGCTACATTGATTTTGGACTTGAGCTGGCTAGAAGGTAATTAATTCTCAAATGAAGAATATCCCTTGGTTTCTTATCGATGCACTTGACTAAACTCTGTTCCACATGATCTATATAGCTTGGATAAAGACAAGCCAGCAGAAAACAACGTGGACAATTCCTTGTTCCAGGTAGCTGCAAGTTGGCAGCCTAATCCATGTTTATTAATGAAGGTTAGTTTCAACTCTCTTTATTAATTATGCCTTCATGGTCAAATGTGTTGTTTGTCCCTTGCATTATCATGTGGGTAAAAAAAAGTGTGTATGCATATGTATATACATCCCTTCGATTTTAATATAGGTCTTAGCATGGCCTTAGATAAATTATCACTCATGTTTCACTAACATGTGGGGTTATTAAAAGCAAAACTAAAACATGGCATTTGAAGAAACTATCCATTAGAATATGGGATTTAAAGCTGAAACGGTGGGGAAAAGTCCCACTAATTGTTTAATATATTAAAAATATGTACATGCATGTAGAGGTAACAAAATTGAAAAGGAAAAAAGTACGGGATTATTATAAGTAGGCCGTTATATCTAGTTATCAATTTATTTATTTTAGATGTGAAATTCATGTTGTTTCCTGCACAGGGGAAGGTAGGTCCCTCCAAATCGTCCGTTTCTTTGGTGTGCAATTCTTGGTGGAAACCCTTCTTAACATTTAGCATCACAGGTTTGCGTCCTTCAAATTCCGAGAAAATAATTATTTCAAATATCTTGTTATAATTCTGCAGAAAGGCTACTACCAAACCTATTTTCTTCAATTTATTGTTTTGATGTCCGTAGCCATCATTTTTTATATTCTTCAATTTTGTACGCAGAAAATTCAAGTTTCGCACATCGCCCCTTTGGCTAGGCTAGTGAGAGATTTTTATGTCTTAGCACTCTGAGTAGCACAATTAAGCTAAATTTCCCTAAAGATTGCATACTTTATAATGAGTACTTGGTCACTTGCTCAACATTTTTCCTTCGTGTTATGGTTGAATATGGTTTATTTGTTGGTAGACCACACGAATATGCTTATATGAATAACAAATTGCCAATAGTTAGTTCAAGATAAAATATGGTTACTCTTCGCAGTACATATGGAATTGTTTGGAGTGCACCGAACATCTTAACAAAGTTTTCATACTTTGAAGTGGAAAATGATCACCAAAAGGGTACTCGCGCATATGGAGTTGGATTTCGTGTCGAAGATATATGATCAGAATCCAGGTCAGTTGTTTATTTAACTATGTTACCTGCTGAACAAATAAGATTTATTTCATCTCGGATTCTTGATAATTTTATGCTTAATACGTCTATTTTCCAATTTTATTGGATTGCAGTTACCAAGAGGCCGATTCAATCAAACAAGAAAGATTTACCACCAGATCATCTCACCGAAAATGGAAAAAAGACCAATAGTCAACTTTTACCATTTACAGATAGAGATCAATGCTACACATAGGATTTTTTTCTTACAAAGAACTATTATGTTTCTTTTGTCGTATCTCCCGGCATTGTGAAAGTTAGTCAACCAGTATATTTTTTTATGTTCATATAAACTACCGGCGAGGCGAGCTTGCCACAAGTCCATCTTGTTCATCCATGATTATGATACATGTTTAGTTCTTTTGAAACATGGATCCATATTAAACTAGCACATTAGCAAAATGCATGTTTATCCAATATAGTATAGTTTTTCATGTGGAGAGAAATATGAGAATCTTTAACCACAAGCGCCTCACCTACATCAAAGCATAGTTTTAAAAACTGGACCGGCGGTCCGACCGGAAAAAACCGGAACCGACGAGCTTGCCGGTTTTTTAAGAGCCACCAGTCGAATCAGCAAAAAACCGGGAAAATAGAATGCGCCAGTCAGGAATCGAACTTACGACCTCCTACTGCGCGAAGTGAACCTCGCGAGGCCCGCTACCAACGGGGCTGAAGTTGTTTTATGAATATGTATTGAAGTACGTACTACATTTACATTCTTTGGTCATTTTTTTCATGAAAATTGCTTAAATTTTATTTAAAAATAGCGGTTTTTTGTTGCAAACGAACCGGGTGAGCCGGCGGTCCAATCGCCGAACCAGTGAACCAGACGCCTGACCGGTTCACTGACTGGTCCGGTTTTTAAAACTATGCATCAAAGTAGATCACATTGTGTAGGAAGACATTCGGCACATGGCTCTAGCTTTTGGGGCCACTCCCCAATGATTGACTAGTTGTTTCTATTCCTCTAGGTTTTCTCAGAATGACATCTTGGTTGGCGGCGGTGTCGTCAACTCAATGGTGCATGACCCAAAGGCAGGTGTGCTTTGCAGATGTTTTGAAAACCGGAGAGGGCGGCTCTAGAGTTTTGTATGCACTACCGGATTTGAGTTCTTTGACGAGTTTGTGTGGAACTTGACAAAAGGAGAAAAACACTCACATGTACTTTTCCGCATAAGATTGGTCGGCATAAACACATTTGCTGAGTGTCTGGCACATGTCACCCTATGCCTAGTTTTTTCTTGTTTGCACTCGGCAATCAATGGACTCATGAAAAGAAAGCGATGAAGATGACCGTTTGACGACTCTCGCAGTGCCGGATACACTAGGTAAACTAGTACTAGCCTTCTACAATGGCGCGTAGCCAGCCACGTGTTTTCATAAAAAAAACATTTTGGTAACTCGGGAAATGAAACCCAAAAGTCGGAAACTTCTTTTGGCACTACTCAAAATAAAAAATTCAAAAGTTTGAACTTTAAAATCAAAATATAAGATGTTTTATCATGTTTGGGTCCAACATGTACCTAGACATGTTTTAGTGCAAGATTCACATGTCTAGGTATATGTTGGACTCAAACATGCTAAAACATCTTATATTTTGATACGGAGTGAGTATATGCATAATATTTTGTTTTACTTATTTCCCAAGTGTTTTTCGGCAAAACTGACCCCATCGCCCATCAATCGCCACCACCTAAAGCTTAGTATGCTGAATGCTTGTTGTTTGTCGGTTGCAACACTCGGCAAACCGACTAAGTATGACAAGTGTTTCTTATTTGCAGCATGTGCAAACCGTTGAATATGTCGAGTGCGTGATTTTTACCGAGTGTTTATGGAAATGGAAGTCAGATATTGGCACTCAACAACGAGTCCGATTCCGGTAGTGATGGCGGTTTTCGGCCCGTGTTCTTTATTAACATGATAATTCTTCTTCTGCTTAATGTACCTAGCGTAATCTAAGCACGCATGCATAAAACAACCTTTTTGCATGTGCTACAAAGTTACACCAGAGTAGAAGACCGTAGGGGTTAGGTTTGGTTTGCGAAACGCCTCTTTCTCGAGCGCGCGAGCGCTCGAGCGGTCTTGCGCGTGTGGTCCTGTCCACGCTGGTCCCGTCCAGCTATTCCCTTTCCTTTTTCGTAAACGAGACAAGTTTCCCTTTCTGTCCCGTCGACGTTGGTCTCGATGCACGGCTGGTCCCGTGGCGCCCGTGCCAGCCCGACGAGAGAAGAAATTGGCGAACAAGTGTGCTGTGCGCAATTGCGCATCTTCTGCGAACGGTCAAGGTTCCCTCATTGACAGGGTGTTTGTTTACCAACAGGACTGCTCATGCATGCAGCTGCGCGTGGCCGGCCGTGACCCTTTTGCCATTGATTGCTTGACTTTTGTGCCAGAAATCTAAAATCAGGGGGATATCGGGGCCAATTTCAATCCCGCCGGAGCGACTAGATAACCGCGACGGAAGTATGTGGAGCTCTAAAATCAGGGGAAGCGACGAATGGGGAACCGACAGCGGTTATGGTTGGCGAGTCGAAGACGAGCCCGTGACGCCAGGTCCCCACAGCGGTTATGGTTGGCGAGTCGAAGACGAGCCGTGCGTCTCAAGGAAGCAACGGCTTAGGGTAAGCCGAGTCGGGAGTGGACGTCGGCGCGGTTTACCACGACGACGGACACGGAGATGAGCCGTGAGCGAGTCGTAATTGGACGTCGGCGCGATAGCGACGCGGCCAAGGAGACAAGCCCGTGACGCCAGGTCCCCACAGCGGTTATGGTTGGCGAGTCGAAGACGAGCCGTGCGTCTCAAGGAAGCAGCGGCTTAGGGTAAGCCGAGTCGGGAGTGGACGTCGGCGCGGTTTACCGCGACGACGGACACGGAGACGAGCCGTGAGCGAGTCGTAATTGGACGTCGGCGCGATAGCGACGCGGCCAAGGAGACGAGCCCGTGACGCCAGGTCCCCACAGCGGTTATGGTTGGCGAGTCGAAGACGAGCCGTGCGTCTCAAGGAAGCAGCGGTTATGGTTGGCGAGTCGAAGACGAGCCCGTGACGCCAGGTCCCCACAGCGGTTATGGTTGGCGAGTCGAAGACGAGCCGTGCGTCTCAAGGAAGCAGCGGCTTAGGGTAAGCCGAGTCGGGAGTGGACGTCGGCGCAGTTTACCGCGACGACGGACACGGAGACGAGCCGTGAGCGAGTCGTAATTTGACGTCGGCGCGATAGCGACGCGGCCAAGGAGACGAGCCCGTGACGCCAGGTCCCCACAGCGGTTATGGTTGGCGAGTCGAAGACGAGCCGTGCGTCTCAAGGAAGCAGCGGTTATGGTTGGCGAGTCGAAGACGAGCCCGTGACGCCAGGTCCCCACAGCGGTTATGGTTGGCGAGTCGAAGACGAGCTGTGCGTCTCATGGAAGCAGCGGCTTAGGTTAAGCCGAGTCAGGAGTGGACGTCGGCGCGGTTTACCGCGACGACGGACACGGAGACGAGCCGTGAGCGAGTCGTAATTTGACGTCGGCGCGATAGCGACGCGGCCAAGGAGACGAGCCCGTGACGCCAGGTCCCCACAGCGGTTATGGTTGGCGAGTCGAAGACGAGCCCGTGACGCCAGGTCCCCACAGCGGTTATGGTTGGCGAGTCGAAGACGAGCCATGCGTCTCAAGGAAGCAGCGGCTTAGGGTAAGCCGAGTCGGGAGTGGACGTCGGCGCGGTTTACCGCAACGACGGACACGGAGACGAGCCGTGAGCGAGTCGTAATTGGACGTCGGCGCGATAGCGACGCGGCCAAGGAGACGAGCCCATGACGCCAGGTCCCCACAGCGGTTATGGTTGGCGAGTCGAAAACGAGCCGTGCGTCTCAAGGAAGCAGCGGTTATGGTTGGCGAGTCGAAGACGAGCCCGTGACGCCAGGTCCCCACAGCGGTTATGGTTGGCGAGTCGAAGACGAGCCGTGCGTCTCAAGGAAGCAGCGGCTTAGGGTAAGCCGAGTCGGGAGTGGACATCGGCGCGGTTTACCGCGACGACGGACACGGAGACGAGCCGTGAGCGAGTCGTAATTTGACGTCGGCGCGATAGCGACGCGGCCAAGGAGACGAGCCCGTGACGCCAGGTCCCCACAGCGGTTATGGTTGGCGAGTCGAAGACGAGCCCGTGACGCCAGGTCCCCACAGCGGTTATGGTTGGCGAGTCGAAGACGAGCCGTGCGTCTCAAGGAAGCAGCGGCTTAGGGTAAGCCGAGTCGGGAGTGGACGTCGGCGCGGTTTACCGCGACGACGGACACGGAGACGAGCCGTGAGCGAGTCGTAATTTGACGTCGGCGTGATAGCGACGCGGCCAAGGAGACGAGCCCGTGACGCCAGGTCCCCATAGCGGTTATGGTTGGCGAGTCGAAGACGAGCCATGCGTCTCAAGAAAGCAGCGGCTTAGGGTTAACATTTTTCTCAAGGAATAGAGAAAAAAGATTTTTCATCCTCATAGTCCAAATATTTTAGCGCCAAAATTAAACACAATTTACACTAGTTGCGTCGTTTTCTGAACATTTTACACTAGTTGGAAGTGGAGTTTTTTTTATTCATATTTTTTGCACTAGTTGGAAGTTGAAATTTAATTTCTCCCTCCCTTTTTTACACCCTAAAATATCTCTGCCCAAAAAGGGAATAGAGTAAAAAAAATCATCCTAACAGTTCAAATTTATTGCGCGAGAAAATTTAATTAGCCCCGAGCAAGCGTGCGCTCTAAAAGGGAATAGACCCAACCTGTCACGGCATCAGTTCAAAACGTACCACAGCAGTTCGCGAGGGCGGAGAAAAGGGAATAGCACAGACCTGTAACTACATGCATACGTGTACCACGCCGGAAAAGGAAACCTTGCGCGTTGGAACTCTTTCTGTTTCTGGCTAATACGCTTGGTCGGATTTGTTTGGCAAGAAAGAATGGAGTCCTTCCTCTCTAGAAGAGGAAAAAAGGGTACTGAGTAGAAGATTTTATTCATTATTAGTGAGAAAAAACAAACTCTTGTAGTCTTGTTAGCTAGGTTGGTTTGTTGCGATCTTGGTCGTTTCATCTTCTGGTTCGGGAGACACGAGATCGAGAGCGGCAGAGCAGGACCGATGGGAGGTCCCCAGAGCAAGCCGAAGTCGAAGCCAGCGGCGATGATCCTGGTGACGAAGCCCTTTGACTTCCCTCCCGCCGCCGCCCGCACCAGGTGAGCGCCGTCGGACCGTCGGCTGGACTTCGATCTATAGCTAGCTACCTAGCACGCTAGATTACTTGCTGCATGCTGATCGATCGATAATCATCTGCATGTGGATGGATGCAGGATGGCGCTGCCGGCGTACGACCTCATATTCGGGAAGCTCTCGCTGCGCCGCCTGTTCGACGACTACTACCCGCGGCAGCCCGGGTTGAACGTTGACGCACGGGTTCTGTTCAAGCCGCCGCCGCAGCGAGATCATCACGTCGATCTTACCGCCACTGTATCCAAACATTAAAGCTTGCCTGCTTGTATACATCATGATGAGTTCTCCCGTTTCCGTTTTAGCTTGTTCTTCGTGAAAATGAGGATCAAACAGTATTTGGTTTTAAGTTTTTCTCCGCGCTCATTATTAATTGTTCCGTCTGAAAATTCTGGTCCCCGTTTTTTCCTCAGTTTTGCAACAAAATTAAGTTGTTTATTTCCTAACTGAATTTCTCTAGATGTCTAAAGATAGCGGGGAGGCCATACGTTTCGGTGGCAGAGGTGATTAGACGAAAGATATTCCCCTCTTTCTTTCTTTTTCTTATGCGCCTCTTTGTAACTATACTCTAAACGAAAACGGCATTGCTGGAATTTTGTAGGGATTTGGATGATCCTCATACCTTTGTGGACCTTCTTCTGTCGCCCTCCAAACCGTAGGGGCGCTTACTTGTTGGATGTCCTAATCAAACACAGGAAATTAGTATACACATATACATATAAACATAATGCTGATTTTGATTTATAACTTGTATATCCAGCATGTTGAAGCTGAGGCCGTGTGCTTACTATCCTAAGTATGGTATCGGCGCTTTTGGGACGTTCCCTTTGGTTATGGCAAACAGGTAGGCTACTTGTGCTTCATTGCATGTGTTCCATATAGTTGTTACATAGTTTTCCACTAACTTGTATCATGCTATTACTTATTAGAAATAATTTCATGGCCCGGTATATATATAACTAAGATCTAATCTTTATTTAAATTCTCTATGCTACATGACAATGTGTAAGACAGTTACAAAGTTAACCCTTCTATGTTTTGCAGGGTGTGTTCAGAGGACTGTGGTGTCATGGGTTTAAGATATGTTTCAGAGAATCTATCAATTGGAGCGTCCTTTGTGCCATTTCCATGTATGTGACATAATATATAATTGAAAGTTTGGAACTATTTAATTTACTATAAAAATTCTCGAGTACTGGTCGATCTTAATTTTAAATCATATTACATATGATACTCCGGAGTTGATAATATTCTAGATTTTGGTCATGTTATGATATGCTTGATTATATTTATTTTCATTTGCAGCGCCCAATGAAGTACCATATGGTGGATGGTTGGTTGGGAGAAAAGGGAGTTTAAGTGCAGGGCTACAATACAAGCCACTTAGTGAGTTGTTAAACCTTCACTTGTCATCAAACAAAAATATATTAATCTCGTAATGTTTTAGCCTTTTATATTCGTGTTACGGAGAAGGTCTACTATATTATTTTCTTTCAACATGCTGGTCTATTATTTGTAGGATTTGTGTTTACAGTTTCTTACTCAACACTCAAAAGACCATACCCATGCACACGTGTTCTTGGAAAATTTTCTTTCAGATAAAGGCTTATAACTTTACAATTTCCTTTTACAAGTAAATGGAAAATACTGGAATTATCAAGTCCGCTCCCATTCTTCAAGTTGTAGTGAAGATACGCCTAAATGATAAAAGAGATACCTAGTATATATATAATGCATATAGTTCAACTTTAAATTTCTAGACTTTCAAATAAGAACACTAGAAATGAACTAGGAGGTCTCTACACGGTTAGAGAAGGAGGCAAGACGAGCTAGGTCTCCACATACTGTATTGCGATTTTTTGTTGTTGTATTTTGTTGTGACTGTGTGCATGCTAGCTATCCTGAAGCAGGCTGTGAGATCTTATGAATCGTATTAACATGATGCTAAATTTTTAGTTTAATAAAGCACTCTTTATTTAAAATTACATGTGCACCCTCACTTTGCATATTCGGAGTCTTTCTTCTGGTAAAAGTATACATATTACATAATCAAATACATAACCATGATGTGTTTATTTGCATGTAAAATTAATTTGTTTTATGTCGTTGTATAAAATTAATTTGGGCACTCAATTTGACTCCATATATTTTGTGTCCATGTGATGTTCAACAGATGGAAGCATACATCCTATGCCTTTTATAGACTGTTGAAGAACTGGAATTGTGCGATCAGTTATGGTATGGGCTCAACTAGCCCACTCAGTAGTTCACTCATTTGTACCCAAGAGCTTATCAGAAGCAGCGAGGTATGTTGTGGTTGTTCCTTATTATTCCATATGAAATCATAATCTTGTTTGTTACCTAGCTTGCAATCCCTTAGATTATTTGGTAAAATTGAGTAGGGAATTACAATCTTAATAGCAAAAAAAAATGAGTTTCTAGTGTTGATTTTGTTTGTGAATTAATATGTTTTTATTTTAATCATATTAGATTTAAAACAAGGGATTATTCTATTCATATTTTAATATTAAACTATTCAATTATGCCAAAAACAATTAGTACGTGCACAATATGTGCTTCTTTGTAAAATTCTCGGGTTCCCACTTAGGATTAAAGTTAATGATCAATCACACTGAAACAACATGTAGAATTTTCTGGGATGCTTCCTCTGCCTGTACAGGAGATGGTTTTCTGGGATCTTCGTGGTGGCCACTGGGTTTCGGCGTGGTGCTCTGCCCTCTTCTGCGAGCCATGGTGGCGTGGGGAGGTGGGCTTTCGGCTTCGTGCACTACTCCGACTTGGTTCTTGTCCTTCTCCGGCCGGCCGTGGTGGCGAGGAGAGATGGCGTGGTCAAGTTGTGCTTCTGGCGGTGACTCCGGCGAGCTGTGTTCGTGCTCAGTGCAGGGTTCTTTGGATGTGAGGTGGCTGCGGGGAGGTGACGCCATGGCCGTGCGCGTTAAGTGTTCTTCAGTCCCGTCGCTTGCGGCGGGCGGCATATGCGGCTGTCTACAAGAGTGGGGTGGTGCTCCCCTTCCCGGGTTCGTGGTGGCCTGGCGCCTTCCTCTCCGGCAATGTTCGGCGTTGGAGGTCGTCTGCAGGCGATGCGGAGGTTCAGCGGCTTCCTCGACTGCTGCTGTTGCGCTGGGTGTCGACGGCTTGTACGTCTGCGTTTTCCTGGTCTTCTTTTGTAATCTTTGGTGAATTCGCAGTGTAGATCTTTAAAAAAAAACATGTAGAAATTTTTCTTTTTTTTCCCAAAGGAAAAAACTTCATGTATTGACATTGTTTCACCTTTCTCGAGACTAATCAATATGCTACAAAAGCATTATCTTGATCGTCTCTCATTCATTGCAATTCTTTTCCTTGCTGTGTGCAGCTGGTTGCATCAGCCTATCAACGTCATGTACTTCATAAGAGGGTAAGGCACATATATATACATATTTGAGTTGATCAGTAAGTGATGCTTCTCATCTTATCAACTTATAACTATAACTGAAATTTCAAAGATATTTTTCCTTTATAATATGATATTTAAGGTATTTGTCCTCATATAAGTGTGTGAGATTTACTGACTGGCTATGCTTGGATGTTAAGGATATCACTGTTTGTGTTGTCGGAATCGTATCTGGGTCCAATATATAGTTTTACAGTTTACGCATTATGCTGGCAGTAATTATCTTCCTTGGATAGCTTCATATCCAGGCAAGTGCATAATGGTTATGCAACGCGCATACTATATGTACTCTAAAGAACCATTTGTGTGCCTTTGCAGCTTATTTAACTTGAAAGCTTCTTATGGTGTTCAATGCATTCATTGTATTTTTATCGTTGCACTTATTTATTTATTCCAAATTAAAGATTTTGTTTTTGGATTAATGCCGAGAGTTAGTGAATCGGAGTCGAAATATAAATCTCAACATAATTAACCAAGTAATATTCAAATGCCCAAAAGGTGGAATACCTTGTTGACTCTGCACCATGTGTGTGTATTAGGGAGATGACCCTCGTCTTGGCTACTTTGACTTTGGGCTTGAGGTGGCGACAAGGTACATTACATAAAACTTAACTATAGGGACATATTTCGCGGAAATTCACTTTGGAGCTCGGGCTCATATGCTCCCGTTTTTTTCAACAAAATTTAGCAAATTGAAAACTTATCAAAAAATTCCGAAAAAAATCATGCATGTACCTGACCATGTTGCGCACCACCATGATTTTTTTCGCGCCGAAATGACTTCGTATGCGCCCTGTACAAAAATGACAAATTTCCTGTCAGATTTGAGATTCAAAATTTGAATTTTCTGACAGGAAATTTGTCATTTTTGTACAGGGCGCATACGATGTCATTTCGGCGCGAAAAAAATCATGGCGGTGCGCAACATGGTCAGGTACATGCATGATGTTTTTCGGAATTTTTTGATAAGTTTTCAATTTGCTAAATTTTGTCGAAAATACCGGGAGCATATGCTCCCGGGAGCCAAAACGCTGCTCCATTTCATCTATTAGGTTTACCACAATTTTGTTTTGTGTGATCTTTAGGTTGGATAAAGACAAACCAGCAGATAGTGCTGATAAATCATTGTTTCAGTTAGCTGCAAGTTGTCAACCTGATTCGAACATAATACTAAAGGTAAGTTGCTACCATCCGTCGCAGAATTCCTACAATTTTTAAAAGATAAAAAAGTTATAAGTTAAGAGGGATGTCATCGTAGTCCAAAGATCGAAGACTAGCTAGCCTATACAATGAATATCTATAACTTGTGACTTTTGCCTTCCTTCAAATACAGACTTTCTTAAATCCCTTATTCATGTCTTCATATTTTTTGTGATTGGTTACTTTTATTTCCTTGATAGGGGAAGTTAGGTCCCTCCAAATATTCTGCAGCTTTGGCGTGGAAGCTTCCACCCTACTTCACACTAAGTGCCACAGGTTTGCAATGCTACAAATTTCTTGGCATAATTTATTTCCCAAAAGTAACATTGTCATAGTTTTGGAAAAAGGCTACTACATAAGAATGCTCTAACCCATCTATTTTGACGTGCTCATTTTGAAGTTTGCTCTCGTTTATGCCCTTCTCATCGAAAAGCTGTCAACTTTTCCCAATACTATTTGAGCAACGATAGTAGAGAAATATTTTAACACTGGAAGAGCAACAAAATGTAATTCATTATATCTCTAGGAGTTTAAAATATATATATCAAGTAATATGTCATTTTTTTATAGGGTGATATGATTTCCTATGTACACTAAATCCCCGCATCTATGCATCAAACCCATGTTTATTACACCATGAAAAAATTACCACAATCTAAAAAGTGTGGATGGACACACCGAGTAAGGTATCAAGCACTTAGCATCCTATTACCTAGCTTGTGCAATATTAATATTATATTGTGTAGTCCTAATTTAATCACAATATTATATTCGTATGAATTATAATCATAGTATTATGTTCAAGTTTTCACGCATTGCTTTCTATTTGCAGTTGAAAATGATTGATCCAAGGGCGCATCGTATGGATTTGGAATTTGTGTCGAAGAGAACTTGGACCGTTGGTTCGTTATTAATCTTCTATCACCGATAATATGATTACTTTATAAATTATTCCATTTTGAAATTTGGCAATATGGACTAACTTTATTCTGCAACTATACACATCCAAAGTCTTCTATATAGATGTTGCATTAATATGACAATATTACCATGTTTTAATGAACTATGGTATGTCGTATGCAGTTACCAAACAATCAATTCAGATAGGACAATCTTGACGGAAATCAAAGAGAACACCGATGGAGAGAAGAAGAAGCGGACGTTCGAATGTGACATGGATGCGGGGGAATTTGATAATTTACCAACGGGATGAAACCGATTGACAAAATATTGTAACCCTGGGTTCTTGGACTCATCATCTAAACCTTGGTGAAAAGCCTCGTGGAATAGAGGGTCTTTTATTTTGTAACTTACCATAAATAGTATTCAACACGCTCCATTCTAGTTGTCGCTTGTACTAAATCAGTGACAACTAATATGGAACGGTGGGAGTATATGTTTTATTTTGTGGTAGAGCTCCAATGTTTCTCGAACCATGAACTTTATGATACGGTGAAAGTCAACGCGGGAATGCAGAGAGTAAGGATGGCAATGGGTAGGGTATGGGGCGGGTAGAGCAATACCATACCCATACCCGCGTAGTCAATGGGTACGAAACTCTACCCATACCCGTATTCACCTGTACCCATACCCGTTGGGTACCCAACGGTAGATCAAATAGTAAAGATGTTATATATAATTTTACATTCATCGCTAACACGTTGATAAAAGAAAAACATTAATTTCAACTCAATAACATATATTTGAGTACATGACAATTATCTCAACTCAAATTGCAATTGATGACAACTTTACCATAGGTTCACAAGGTCACGAAAATGAATGTTGGACCTTCATGGGTAAGGTATATAAACGGGCAGGGTATGGGTATACCCACGGGTACGAGATTATACCTGTGCCCTACCCACGACTTAACAGGTAGGGTACGGATACTAACCATGGGTATAAAATTGTGCCCATACCCTACCCATGCGGGTACGGTACCCGCGGGTACCCGTACCCGTGGGTAAAGAATGTCTTGCAAGAACACTAATATATTGTGAGCTGGGGATGAACTGTAGGAAAAAAACACTTCGCTCGCGAGCGCTCCAGGCGACTCGCGGAGGCGCTCGGTTTTCCTACCCTAGCGGCCGCCGCCGGCCACCGGCGAAAGAGTTGGGCCCCTCTCCTTCCGCTTGCCGCTCCGGCGGTAGGAGGGAGGGGGGCCCCGTTTTTTGCATGGTAACTAGGGTTAGGAAGGTTCTAGCATGGTGCGCCGTTGGGGTGGTGGGAGCGGCGTCCGGGCAAATAAATCTGCCTCAACTCTACTCCCACACCGGCGTTGTTCTTCATGGCGGCGTCTCGGAGTTGGTGGCACTGTGTGCTTGCCGATCTTTTAGATCGGTGGCTTTAGGGTTCATGGATGGTGTCGGCGAGGCGGCGGCGGCGACTCCATCAGATGGGTTTTTTCCTCCTGCTCTGTCCCCGTTGCTACGGCGTTGTCTCCGGCGCCATGGTGGAGCAGAGAGGATTCGTCCAGGAGTACGTGCAGACGGTGGTCTGCACTGGTGACAGCTGGAAGATGGTGCACCTTGTGCTGGGTTTGTGGTTGGAGTTTGATGGTTCTGGTTCCCTACTCCGACGTCGTCGTGCGGGGGTGCCAGTGCTGAAGTTCGATGGCGTGTCCGGGTCGTGCTGCCCCGGTCTGATTCTTTCAACGGCAATGGTTTGTCCTATGGCAAACTACTTTGGAGGTCCGAAAAGCTGATGATCAGCGATGGAGCCGCGTCGAGCTCGGGTGAAGAGGTGATCTGTCTTATCTTTCTTTGGTGGCTGCTACGGTGGTGCCGAAGAAGAGAGATAGACGTTGGTTTGTCACATAGGTTTATCCTATCTTTTCATATCTGTAAGATCGGTGTATACGTACTTTGTATCTTGTCTTTAATTTATCAATGAGAATCGTATTACCATGAAAAAAAAGGATAAACTGTAGGCACTGATTAGGTCACGGTTATTTGAACAGTGGTTAGTTCAGCACCTTAATTCCCTCTAGTTAGCCAAATATCATCTAGTGTTGTGGCAAATATGATAACCTAACACATATGGAGAAATTGGGCCTACTTAACCACATTTCACTTGAAATTAGCTGGAATCATCAAGCGTGCTGCTCTGGAGGTGGACCTGACTGCTTTGATTTCTTCAGGTGCTGCATCCATTCAACCACAAGCCATTCTACCCATTTTGAGCCTCCTTTTGGGAATCACAATAGAGGTACTCGTAATTGTGTGGTTAGAAAGAGAAATATCCGCATCGATACAACAACGTATTGGTCCTGAATATGCTGGCCCCCTCGGACTGCTTCAAGCTATAGCAGATGGGACTAAGCTACTTTTTAAAGAGGATGTCCTACCATCCCGAGGAGATATTCCTTTATTTAGCATTGGACCCTCTATAGCAGTCATATCCATTTTATTAAGTTTTTTAGTTATCCCTTTGGGATATCATTTTGTTTTAGCCGATCTTAGTATTGGTGTTTTTTTATGGATTGCCATTTCAAGTATTGCTCCTATTGGTCTTCTTATGGCAGGATATAGCTCAAATAATAAATATTCTTTTTCAGGCGGTCTACGAGCTGCTGCTCAATCCATTAGTTATGAAATACCATTAACTTTTTGTGTGCTAGCAATATCTCTACGTGTGATTCGTTAAAATAGGATCTTTTTCCTCTAAAATCCATTAACTATTTATCTTCCTTTTCTTATTCTGTATTAGGGTTGATAAGTTAAACTAGATAGCTATATGAGTGAAACAAAACAGCTTATAAATTTGTAGTAAAAAGAAAAAATCTCATTTCCTACGTACAAGAAAAAGTTGAAGTAAACATAAGCAGTGTAAACTCTTTATCCCAAGGTTGTTTTTTTTTATTATTTGAATTAATCATGATATCTTGAAGCGGGCAAGAACAAAGGATTCGCGCTATGGAATTCCATTACTAGAATATTTCTAGTTATTACTATAACTTATAATCATAAGAAGAATCCATCAAAAGTTAGTGAAGGGTTAGGAACACTAAAGTACATAAAGGATTAGTAATGGGGAATCTAAGACATTAGAGATTTTTCCTCATAAAAGGAATCATAATAAGAACTTGAAATTAGTGGAAATTATCAAGTCGTACTTTCTTCAGATTCCGATCCAGAGTATGTTCCTATTCACTTGTTAAGGAAATGGCTATAAAGAACGAATTAACCCTTTATCCCTTTTTTAACTTAATCTGAAACTGATCGACGGACTGGTGTTGTTCCCCTGTTTCGCACTTTGCATCTATTTCATAAAACCTAAGCACTCATAGGCCGTTGTAAGCTTGTTAACAACTATCGGTTCATCTTTCACGAGAGGCCCATGGTAGGCTTGTAGCCGATCCAACAATAAGATTGGTTCTCGAAATCGCATCGGGCCAGCCCACCGCGCGACGCGACCGTATTCACCGCCCTATGCAACGCCAACGTCGCGCTTCACGGAACAATCCAATGTCGCCCTTCAATTAACAACAGCCAAAACGGACTGTTCTTTTCTTTCTTCTTCTTCTTCTTCTTCTTCTTCTTCTTCTTCTTCTTCTTCTTCTTCTTCTTCCCCAAGTTCATCCTCTCTCCCCAATCCCAAACACAACACAGATCACCTCTCCATCCGCCGCCGTCGCCCCGACGATGGGCGTCCTGTGGAGCAGCCTCTGGGGCAAGTCGGAGCCGCCGCCGCCCCGACGATGGGCGTCCTGTGGAGCAGCCTCTGGGGCAAGTCGGAGCCGCCGCCGCCGTCTCAAACGAAGCTGTGGATCGCTGATTATTTTTTTCTGCCGTGCCACTAGCGCCTGTTGAAACCATTGGGTGATAGATACAGTCAGTGATTTTCAGTTCCGACAGGCAGCAATATGCATATGTGAACAAACTGAAGCGGAAAATAACTCGTGTCCTACATTGTGATTTTACTCAAGTGGTTTTCCTCTTGAACGCGCAGGATGTCGGTCCCGGCATACGAGGTGATGTTCGGAAAGCTCCCGCGACGCTGCCTGTTCGAGGACTACTTCGATCACGCGGGGAGCGTGACCTCAAGGATCATGCTGAAGCCGCTGGAAGACCCTCACGTTGATCTGGTCGCAAACGTATCCTCTGAAACGTGATTCATCATTACCACATTTTATTATATTCTGCTGCATCAGTTCTTTCAGTACTACTTTTTTTCTAAGTTTGATGGGATATGAGGATGAGTCGATCTCCAATTGTTCCATCCTATAGCTGTTCTTCTATGTCACCTGATGGCAATAGCATTTGTTTTTGCTTGTTCTGTCAATTATGATAACATTGTGTTGCCATTTTGGATGTTACCTTCCGGTGCAAACCAATCCTCATTGGGTAACCTCTTCGACGCTATGCACAAGTAGCTAATTTAAGATTGCCCGCAGTGGTTGATGTTTACAAAACCGTTAACCCTTCATTCTTGACTTACCATAATAACATGGTTATATGTCGTGTAATTGAAGTGTCAATAGCTTTTATTCATATGCAGTATATTTTGTGGATTAACGTCTAGTTATTGTAAGAGAAGTCTTTTGCATACCTTAATATTACTAGGTATCTGCAGCCGCCGATAAAGATTGCGGAACAGAAGTAAAAGCAGACGCCCTATTTCGCTGGCAGAAATAATTTTTTCCATAATTTACCAGCGATTCATATTTATGCAGTCTTTTAATATTCTAACATAAGAAATGTTGTCCTGTTTTTTTTTATAGAGAGTTGTACGATCCCCATACCTTTGTGGAACTTCTTGCGTCGACTTCAGACCCGTACGTTTCTTGTTTGATGGATAATATTATTACTGCATTAATTATTGCTTGTTTTGAACATTGAAAAGATGATGCTATTTTGTTTCATACTTGTTTATCCAGCCTGTTGAAGCTGAGGTCATGTGCTTACTACCCTGAGTATCATGTTGGCGCGTTTGGGACACTCCCTTTGCTAATGGGAAACAGGTAAACTATATCTTCCTGTTGCAAATCATGGAAGCCATTGTTACTTAGCTTTCCACTAGTATTCTTGTTGACCTTATTGAGAAATGTTCCCAAATACAAAGTTAGACGTTTTCTTTATCAATTTCAGTTGGTGTAGTTAGAAACTGTCAGTGAAGAAGTTATGTTTTTCAGGGTGTCTTCTGAGGACTATGGTATCCTGGGTGTAAGGTATGGTTCAGAGAATCTATCATTTGGAGCGTCCTTCGTGCCAATGCCTGGTATGTGTCATTTATATTTCTCATGTACTTTGTTGAATTGTGTGTAAAGATTATGCGTAACAAATTAGACACCCATTTTAATTTGAATCCATATAAAGGACTAGCATTATTGCCAAGTAATAAGCTTTGAATTCAATCTTTGTAAGCTTCTGTTCAGTTCAATTCCTTATATTATTTGCTGGTATTCTAATAAAAACAATAATACTTGCTGGCATTACTTCTGTTTGCAGCATCTGGTGAGGTACCATATGGAGCATGGTTAGTTGGGAGAAAAGGAGGTTTAACTGCAGGAGCACAGTATAAGCCACTTAGTGAGTGTTATTCTCAGAAATTGCAATTTACTATCATTAGGAAAAAATCCTTAAGAAATAGAGTTGGAGCAGTTCATCGGCCTGTAAAATCCCAACACCTTAGTTTATAAGGTAGAAACTGGAATACAAAAGAAAAATAATGTATCTCTATAATATGATGTTGAGTTACATTAAAATTGATGGTAGTTTTGGGGTTCTATTTGAAGTCAAACATAGTAGCATGGTAAACAGTTGCAGCACTAGGTTTTCATCTAGAGAAGCTGCTCATATTTTCTTCTACGTGGATTTTAAAATTCTCTTGTATATAGATGCATGTATATCCCCTAAAGTTGTGAATTCTGATGATTTGCATTTGCTTCCTTTTGTTCACCACCAAAGGATGCAGTGGCCTTTTAGATCAAGCTATATAACATGTAGCTTCTTTTTTTCACGAAATCATGAGACTAGAAGCACTTCGCAATTCTGAATATTTTCTATTTCTATTCTGTTTTCCAACATATTTGTCCTTTGTTCTAATAATTGACTGAACTCAATTTCTGTAATGTTATGACCTGTGCAATTAGTATCTTCTTTCATGGCAGTTGGTTTTTCTTCTCCAGCCATGCAAACAAGCAGATGCGGATATTCAGTTGTTTGTATATATGCACCTTTATGAGTTTTTTAATTCAGTGCTCTTATTCCATTCTGCAATAGGTGGAAACAAAGATCCTATGCCATGTATTGACCCGAAGAACTGGAATTATGCAATCAGTTATGGTGTTGGCTCAACAAGCCCTCTTAGCCCTTCATTCATTTGTTCCCTAGAGCTTGCCAGAAATACACAGGTTTGTTGTAGTTTTTTCTGTTTCTCCGGTTGGAAAGTTAGCTTGCAATTGCCAGGAATTTTTTGATAAGGCTGTCCTTGCAATTTTAATATGAATTTAAGAAGTAGCTATATGCATGTTTAGATGTCTTTTTTCTAAGGAAATCTTGATCGCCGGACATCATTATATATGTTCATCTGGATATATGGGGCAACTGTGTATAAACACACAGGAATGGACATATGCATGAGTACCTCCCTGGACACATCACCAAGGGGAAATTTTTAATACTGTTGTTGTTAAGAGGTGCACACGCGATAGTTAGCGTTGAACTAGTATTTAGAAATGGTGGGAGTACAATACATCCTGCTTGACGAAACATGTTTCTTTGTAAAAAATATATTTACCTAGATATCAAAGAACTCTACCATCAATTCTCCCGTGACACATCACCAAGGGGACAATTTTCAACACTATGTTAAGAGTTACACACAAGATAGTTGGAGTTGGACTAGTATTTAGAAATGAAGGAGTACAATACATGCTGCTTGATGATGCATGTTTCTTTGTTAATAAACAAGTCTACCATCAATCACATAGCAGTATGCCATGAAACAGCTGGTCTCATACATTTTATTGTTCTTTCTTTTATGGAGCAATGGTGTATTTCTTCATAAACAAACTACATAAATTAAATAATCAGTAATTATGTTAGTTAAAGAAAACCTTGATATTTCTAACACTGACTATGTTTTCCTTCACCGAGTCTCATGGGCAATACATCTTTGTTTTTCCTTGATGTGCAGCTTATTGCATCATTCTATCAGCACCTGGTTGTTCAAAGAAGGGTAAGGACTGTTCTCTTTTATTTGTAATTCGCTGATTCAAAAAGAGTTATTTCTATTTCAAGAATGCCCATCGTTTTAGTAAGAAGAGGACAAGGTTGCAAGCTCATATGAAACAGAGTCGTCCGTGCTATTTGCCTGCTGTTACCAACACCAGTATTTACTTAGATTATACAACATGCATACATATACAGTTACCAATAAATATAGCAGCATCCCTACACACTAGTGTAGATATTACCACTCTATTTATGTTAGTGGGTAAAAAGGAATGTTCAAGATATGTGCTCAGTAATGAATTTAAACTCCGCCATGCTTTGACTGAAACTGAAGATGTCAGTATGTCACAATGCATTCAGATGATGTTCCATGCTATTATTGGTAATTGCTGCTTAAACATTTGTGTGTCACTAAGAGAGGCTATATGCACAATCACTCTCTTGATTACTTTATTAGAGGGAGATGTATGTTTTGTTCTCGTTTTTCTTTGTTTGCTTCTTATTTCCTGGTTTATTGAACAATGTTTTTCTTGTGTTAATTGCAATCATGTTATCCAAGCTTGTTGAGAGCTGTCTATGCTGCTTTTATCTATCAGGTCAAAAATCCTTTTGAAAATGATCAGGTTGTTGCCATCACAAACTACATAGATCTGGGGCTTGAGTTGTCTCAAGGGTAAGCCTTAGAGAAGAAGCATAAACATAACTTTGTTTCTTCATGAATTCAGCTGACTAACCCCATTTTCACACTGTTGTTAGGATTGATAAGCAGAAAGCAACAGAGAGCACCACCAACAACTCCTTGTTTCAGTTAGCTGCAAGCTGGCAGGCTAACAAGAACTTCATGTTAAAGGTTAAGTAGACCCATTCATCAATTCGGTCCTTTAAACTAGTCTTATATAACTTCATCTGTTTCTGACTACCATTGGTCTGTTCTTCTCAACAGGGAAAGCTAGGTCCTTCCAAGTCGTCCGTAGCTCTGGCATTCAAGTCATGGTGGAGACCGTCCTTTACACTTAGCGTCACAGGTGTGCAAGCCTGTCTTAATACTTTTACATACAAACAAGAGCGAATAACCCATCTTTCTAATGCAACACACTCGCATCTAGTACTAAAACCAAATCTACAATACATGTTCAATTGTGATATTTCTAGGTCGATGTATTCTGATGAAGTAGAAAAACTGAATCCATAATAAAACATGAAAAAGGAAAAGCATTTATAAGATTGCTGCAAATTATCGACAGTGGACGTAATAGTACTTTGAGTTGACACTTGCCTGCATTGATTCATGTCTACAGCCGTGAATGATCATACAAAGGGGACGACGTCGTACGGCTTTGGAATCCGCGTCGAGGATCTCAGGAAGGCCAGGTACTGTCTCTGCTGGATTATGTTTCTATTTGCAACGTCCTATCGGCTACCGAGAGAAAACTGATTTGTTGGACGAAATTTGCAGCTACGAGAAGGCGACGCGAACTATGTGATGCTGACGCCGACCAAGCAGCACCTGGCGCCGGCGATCATGTTCAAGACCGGGGAGCGGCCCATGTTCCAGGCGGACGTGGACTCGGGCAACTTTGACCACCTGCCCCCGGAGATGAGGCCAATCGGCAATATACTCTAGCCGGTGTCTCCTCTCTGTCAGTAGTTGTGCACGGAGGACCTTCAGCAGAGTTCGTCAGAAAAAGCCTTGTAGATCTCAGACCTGTTTTGAGATCCACGAGAGCGTAGCTCATTTCCCGTAGTCGTTCCATTTAGCGTAGTGCGTAGAGAAATTTTGGTGCTGAGGAATATAGACGCCATCTTGATGGAATAGGAGGATGTTGGCAGTCAACTTGAAGCCCTTACTGGGAGCGTTTTAATCAGTTTAACAGATGGTTTGCCCGTGATGTTGAGTAGTACGTTTAAAGCGAGACCAGGGCCATTTGGGTAGCCATGTGGTGCGTTTTGCGTTTCGTTTAACTAGCTCTAGATTTTTGTGTGATTTGTGGTCGATGTCACTCTCATCATATCTTGGGTAGATAACCATGGAAGATGCCACGGCACCTAGGAAGATCCCATCGTGGAGCAAAGTGTCCATCGTTGATTCTCGCGTCCTTGAGCACGTAAACAAATCAACCGGCACGTCGTTTAACACGGCCTAATCTCTGTCGTTTTTCTCTTGGAAATTAGTCCCAGCACACTGAACCAGCAGTAGTCAACAAGGAAAGCTGCTCGTCGCACACTGATGGCCAGATATACACTGAACCAGTAGTCAACAAAGGAGAAGTGCCACGTACTACTTGTCAGCCTCGAAGTGACGACTTGAACATTCCGGCACAGGTCCGTCAAGTAGAGATCGATGCCGACCTGCATGCCTCGCTCTTCCGCATTTTGACAACACACGTGATGTCACATGCAGACAAATCAACGTGCTGTGCTGGACCAGCGTGTGCTAGAAGGGTTATCACGTTATATATTATCGGTGTCGGGCAAAGAAGGCTCACAGGAACAAATCTCCAAACCCGTGGGCAGAGAGCTATCGGGGATCAGTCGAGCGAAACCACAATGATGGGCATCCGCTACAATGTGTTATCTAGAAATTAAGAGCATGTTGTAAGTACAATGCGTTAGTGTTGCCCCTAGCAAATTAACATCCGCGAACTCGTTTGACACCTCTCATTTCATTTTATTTGTAAAGAAGAAAATGAAATGACACGGATGCTATCATTTCATTTGACCAATTTGAAATTTCAGTATGAAAATTCATGTTTGACTGGTAGTGAAATAAAATTGCTCCGAGAAAAATGAGGGTAAGGGACAGGAAGTGACTTAACAGACCGTTCCGATTCGCTGCATTTTTCAACCGAAATGATGGTTCCAATTATATGTATGAAATCTCGATTGAATCTCACAATCCTAATAAAAATGATGGGCGCTAAACGAGGTCTTAGACAGTTAATATATTGTCGGAAGGTAAGGAGGAGAAAAGAAAAAAAAGTTTTGTCTTAACGCCAATGAAGAAACCATCTTAGAAGACAATTTTTGTTCAACTTATATCACTTTGACCATCTCATATTTTATGTATAAAAGAATGTTTATACTATATATAGTAAACCATCTTAGAATTAATTTTTTATATATCATGGTAAATAAAACGTCCTACTCCTAGAAAATAACGGTCGATAATCCCCGCCAATCCCCACAAAAACTGTAGAGCCTTAAAGTTTTGTCTTAACGCCAATAAAACCATTTTAGAAGACAATTTTCGACTCATATCACTTTGACCATCGCCTATTTTCTCGATACAAGAATATTTATACTATAGTAAACCATCTTAGAAATCATTTCTTATATACCATAGTAAATTATTACTGTGATGGAGTGAAAAGACCGTCCTAGAAAATAACGGTCGATAAAAGAAAAACCAGTTGGCTACCACGGTGGTCATTCTCTCTCGCGTTTCGCTCGGGCACGTGATAACGAACGTTCCCATGGACGGCGAGGTGTTTACGGTGATTTCGTCGGTGTCTGCTTAAAAAGTTGAGAAAGCCCTATCCAAAACCCGTCCACTCTCTGACTGAATCCCACAGCACCGATAACACCTCGGCATGCGAGGAGGGAAACGCGGCGTGATCCGGTGAATAAAATCCCGGAGAATCAATCCACCTCTCCTCTCTCTCCGTTGGGCCCCCGCCGCGCGACACGACACCTCGCCTGCCATCCGGCGGCAGACAAAACAACCCATGTGGTGTGCTCACATGCCCGCCGACCCTCCCTGCTCCTCCAACACCTAGCCACCACCTAGCACACCACAGCCACACTCCACACTCAGCAGTTCGCGCTCGAGGTCTCGTCTCACACGGAGATGAAGGAGGGAGGCGGCGGCGGGGATGGCGGGGGTGGCGACGGGGCGGGGTTCGTGCGGGCGGACCAGATCGACCTCAAGACCCTGGACGAACAGCTGGAGCGCCACCTCGCCCGCGCATGGACCATGGAGAAGCCTTCGCCGCGCGGCAAGGAGGAGGAGCCCAGGCGCGGCAAGGAGCCCTGGGAGGCCGACCCCGCCAAGCTCGTCGTCCGCGGCGTCATCGCCCGCGGCACCTTCGGCACCGTGCACCGCGGCACCTACGACGGCCTCGACGTCGCCGGTCTGTATTCTTCCATACACCCCTCCCCTCCGCCCCAGTCCAGTTCAGTCCCCCGTTCACTGCCAGACTTGCCCGCTGTGGCTGTGTCTTCGGAGCGCGCACGCACATATGCTGTTCGACGAAACGTCCGCGCCGGCGACGGGCAACGCCGCCGCCGACCTGTCTGCGTTAGGGTGTTCCTTTATTTGCCCCTTTTAGCAAGTTGCGGGAGTTGATGGCGCCGCCCTTTTCCGGCATGGGGTTAGTTCCCGTGACATCACACAACTTGGATAGACATAGGCCAGCTGCTTTCGGTGCGTGTGACCTTGGCTCCACTCATGTGAATCTCGGTCGTTATCATCGGCCTAGTTATTCATGTGATCCAGTTGGGAGGTTGGAGGAAAAGAGAACAGCAATAGGCTAGCCGGCGGTTTGTGGGTAGTGCAACCAGAGTTTTAAGTTCGGTTCAGAGTTAGCCAAATGCCTCAGCGTTTTACTATGACGTGATGCAATCTAGACTATGTTGATTGAGTTTATCCGCTGATGCAGTTTGCGCGACGTGGCCACAGAGCCATCTATCTGGCCCATTAGCCACTTGTGGTTAGTACTCTGTTAAGGAGCTGTTGTTCCGCATGCACACCACCCTGTTAGGAACACAGACCCATGCCCGCCAGTCAGGCATATCATCACAGGTTTTCATCTTGCAACCCCAAGATGTTTATATGCACTGTCCAGAAAAAGTAACCAATTTAGCACCCTACGAAGAAAATTTTGACTGTGTATAAGCTTGAAAAGAAAATGCATGTGTTATCCTGCAAGGCTGGAACCAGAATTAGAAGAGAGGGTATTTTGATACCAGAAAATGGTATCCCATTACTCCATTAGCCTAGACAGGGCAATAGGTGGTATGCTGTTGTGGATCCATTTCCTAGGACAGGGAATACAAATTTTCTGTAGCGGATAGCCTTTCCCTCCTCTTCTTGCTGTCTCTCTCTCAATCCTGGCACCAGACTTTCGCGATAGCTTTTAGTTCCAAATTTCAGACGATAGTTTATTGTGTAAGTGGAAACCTCTTACTGTAACTGTCAATTTTAGACATGGATGGTTGACACTAGTTATGTTTCAGTGAAATTGCTTGACTGGGGGGAGGATGGTCATAGATCAGAACAAGAAATAACGTCAATAAGAGCATCCTTTTCACAAGAAGTCTCCGTCTGGCACAAGCTTGACCATCCCAATGTGACTAAGGTATTATTTGGCTTGGCAAGTTATTGTCAGTTTTATTTAGTTAACCTGCTTTTCCGTTTTGACATGCATGGCTTCCTCAAGTTAGATCTCTAGTAAATTAAAAAGTTGCTGGTGAGTCATACGAAATTACAATAGCAGCCTTATTTTGTCAAGCCAGACTGAATATAAATTTCATATGTACCAGTGCTTTCACTCCTCTTTTCACTTGTCAGTTGCCATGATGTTATGCACTTTATATGCTGTGTAATTGCTATGTCAGAATTGAAATGGCACATCCAATGTTTGAACCGTATCTTATAGGATTTCAGGTGGGACGGACGTGCCGTTTCTCCCGTGTCCCATCCCACCACAAAATCTCCGCTTGCCCCATTAAGCTGGTCCCACCTATCCTGTACGGGATGAACAAAAAATCCCCACCTATCCCACCAATGTCCCAGAAATCCAACTAATCCCCTCCGAATCCCCCCAATCTCAGAGCCGCTGCTCATCGGAGGCAACGCTTCCGGTGGCCACCCGCTCGTCGTCTTCGTCGTCCAGCTCCGAGAGCGTCCCGGGCACCATCATCACCCGCGCCATCCGCCTCGACCCGAACGACCGGCTCCGCCCGCCTACGAGCGCTGAATCTCTCCGCAGCCTGCGGCTGCCTGGACGCTCTCGACCTGTCCAACAACAAGATCACCGGAGACGCCGACCTCCGCTGGATGGCAGCAGCTGGCTTGGGCTCGTTCCGGTGGCTGGACCTCGCCTGGAGCAAGATCTCCGGCGGGCTCCTGGACTTCGCCAACTGCTCCGGGCTGCAGTACCTCGACCTCTCCGGGAACCTCATCGCGGGCGACGTCGCCGTGGGCGCGCTCTCCGGCTGCCGTGGCCTGCGAGCGCTCAACCTCTCCAGCAACCACCTGCGCCGCTCGGCTGCCCATCCACGCCGGCGGTTGCTCCTCCCGTCGAAATCCCTGCCCCGCTTCACTCCCTCGCGCGGCACTCTCCTAGCTCTGCTTCCCGCGCCCTTCCGTCCTGCTCAGCCGCCAGTCGCCGGCCCTCTCACTCCCCAGCCAGGCCCCGTGACCTTCCCGTGCTCACCGGCCGCGGGACTGCCCAGCTCGCCATAGCTGCTCAGGGGTGCTCCCGCTGGAACCCGACGGCCCCATTAATCCCGCTACATGATGTCCCGATTATCCCGTTTGCTCCCATCGGGCAAGGTGTGGTGGGAGACGGTCATCCCATGTCCATCCCACTTGCATCCTTAGTATCTTACCACACTTATCTAGTAATAGTTATATCATTTTATAGGTATATTCATTTCTGTCTTATTAAGATAATTCACAAGTATTGCCTTGTACCGTGCTATTAAACATGAACATTTTCCCTAACAATAATTTTGATTGTCCTGTACAGTTTAGGGGCTATAATGGTGCTAGAGATCTGAATATCCAGACAGAAAATGGAAACATTGGCATGCCAAGTAATGTCTGCTGTGTTGTTGTGGAGTACCTTGCTGGAGGCACACTAAAACAGTTTCTCATCAAAAATAGGAGAAGGAAGTTAGCTTTTAAAGTTGTGGTCCAAATAGCTCTTGACCTTGCCAGGGGGTAAGTAGTTACTGATTTTCATCAGTTCTGATATTCTACTTTTGATTCCCAGTAGCTTTCCGTAGTTCACATTGATTTGTTACGAGTAAGGACCTTTAAGTCTTTCACAGATTAAGTTACCTTCACTCGAAGAAAATTGTTCATCGTGACGTGAAGACTGAAAATATGCTTCTGGACAAAACAAGAACTATAAAAATTGCGGATTTTGGTGTTGCTCGCCATGAGGCTGCAAACCCCAGTGACATGACGGGCGAAACAGGCACCCTCGGTTACATGGCACCTGAGGTACCATTTCTTGGACTGTAACGGGTCTCTCTGTAGTCCTCATAGTTGCTCTTCTATTCCATCTTGTCGTTATGTGTCTAGTTTCATCACAAACTGATCTAATGCTGTTTAGCATTAAACAGCCCCTTGCGCCTGCTAGCCATCTTGCATGTTATATGCCTTACTTATATGGGCATCTGATGTGCAGGTTCTCAACGGCAACCCTTACAACAGGAAATGCGATGTGTATAGCTATGGGATCTGCTTATGGGAGGTGTACTGCTGTGACATGCCTTACGCGGATTTGAGCTTCTCGGAGGTCACTTCCGCAGTCATTCGTCAGGTACAAATCTGCATTTCCACCATACATGTTTTTGACTTCTGAACTTATAGTGGACGCTTGACAATATATACAATCTCTGCTTCCCAGAACCTGAGGCCGGAGATACCGCGCTGCTGCCCGAGCTCTTTTGCGAACGTAATGAAGCGCTGCTGGGACGCGAACCCTGACAAGCGGCCCGAGATGGCGGAGGTGGTGTCCATGCTGGAGGCGATCGACACGTCCAAGGGCGGGGGCATGATCCCGTGGATCAGCGGAGCGGTCTTGGCTGCCTCTCGTGCTTCAGGCCACACAGGGGCCCCTGAATCCTTTGGATCATGCAGCGACGGCAAGCAGTGTTGATTCATTCTGCTGCTCGCAGATGGAGCGCCTTATCTCAGCGTAAGTCGATTGCATTTGGTTTAGTTTTAAGGTAAGCAAACTGGTCAAAGGAGCTAAGCTAGTGTGGCTGTGATCCTCGGTAGCCCCTCTGAATGTAAATTCCTTTGTCTGACCCCTCGTGTTTGTCAATGAAAGAATCGTCTCGTTTGTCAATGCTTTTCTGTGATGGTGTCTGGTCAGGATGTGCTAATAGTCTTCTTCAGCTATCATGATAAGATTAGTGTTCCCCAGGCTTGACCTTAACAGAAATTAAGAACAAAAGAAAGCCAAAAGTGGGTATATTGTTTTTGAAACCAAGACTTGGAAAGAGAAATCAGGATGCTGTCAACATGAAAACGTCTCACCGTTGACAAAGATGCACCCCGACCCACTAGGCCACTACTGATTGTTGTGTTGACCCGGCGAAATTTCGTAAAAAAGAATAGGCAGAAATATCAAGTGAAAACGATAGTCCGATGGATGCTAGTGCCTCACTGCCCAGACCAAATCTTAGGATATGAATTCGATGATTCGACCAAGAGATCAGGGCCACCGCGTTCTCATCCGTAACCGCCTTCCTCAAGATCACTGTCAGTGTACCTATCAAAGACTGGATCGATAATCATGAAATATCCTGCATGAACATTAAGAAAAAATCATTTCTGGTTGGTTTGCTTATGTAAACATGCAGCTGCCTTTGTAGTATTTTGGATCGCGGCAGGATGAATAACGACGCGTACATTCCGTGCGTTTTCCTAGGCTTAGCTGGTGCGGTTCTTGCTGCTACAGTAGGTGGTCTCTGACTGACTGACTGAAAAATCATTTCGTTTCTTCCCGTGGGCTGTCCATGGATCATCTTTTTTGTCCTGCAAGCTGAAGAAGAACACGCTGGCACCGGCACGCCTGGGTGCACAAGCACGCGTCAGACAATAACGGACGACCACACGGCATTTCTTCCGTGAAAACGCCGTCTCTGGTATGTATCGGGGGAGTACGATCGAAAGTACTGTAGTTTCAGATGGCAGAGTCGACGGAGCGAGTCAGGCAGATCAATGAAGCAAGTTCAAATTTAAATACACACTAGCTGAATGCCCGTGCGTTGCTACGGATAATAAATCGATTATCGTACTACCTCCGATCCATATTAGTGGGCACAACTTTGCCTAGATACACATGTATCTAGTCTAAATACTTAACTAGATACATATGAATTTAGACAAATCTATGCCCACTAATATGGATCGGAGGGAGTATTATTTCACAAATGTGTTTAGGTTTCTCTCACCTCCTTTTTTACCCTAAAACAAAACAAATGTGTGACCATTCAATATATTTCTGATAATTTAAACAAAGTCACGTAATGCATTGAATCCCATTTAAGTAACACATCTACAATGATATACATAGCTCCATCATATACTACCAGCAAAAAAAAAGGCTCCATCATATACCGAGCTATAACCAAATTTGGTCTCAGATAGGAAGAGTACAGAATATGTGAGCATCTTCCAACAACATACTCAGTACAAGCCATGTGACCAAATTGGATATCGTAAGTGTTAAAAAGCTAGAATTCATCATAATATCTCATATCCCAAGCTTAAAAATGAAGAACGGCTAAGACTTCTACTCCGACTACGGCGACTGTATCAACCTACTCTGTAAGTTTTTCCTGCCTTAGTCGTTCCTCTTTTCAATTCTTTGCAGTCTCAGCAGCAGTACCTTTCCGAACTGTCTGGACAAACAAAAGCATAGTATAAGTACATATGAAGATATATATGATTAGCATCATGTTGGATTACTAATGCAGATAAGAATGAAAAAAACGTGTAATAAAGACATGCTTTGCTTGTTAAGTTGTTTGCTCATTATTCCTTTAATACGTTCTTTTGGGGTTTCTGAGTTTTACCAACTCCTCCAGAAGCACCCTTCAGTTTTGAAAGGTTAGTACATGCCTGTTAAGACTGAAATAGACATAACTCTCCTCGTACCAGATATATGCTCGAGGTTACGTAGTGTATAATGACTGCGAAAATTGTGAAAAGGCTTCTAGACAAATACACAATGGCAAGCAGCTTGGTTGCACATACAGCTTGCGCTCTTCATAAGCTAACTATGTTGACAAACCTTATAGGTGGTTTAAAAGCTTTAGCACTTTTTTCCTGTTCCACAAACAAAGAAGAAGTAGGATCACTGTGTAGTGCCTCCAGAATTTGGACACCTGATGACCTGCAAGAATGAAAGAGTGTTATGGACAAAAAATGTAGGAGCAAACATACTTAGGTCAGAAGCTCCATTGCTGATGGCAGGTGTATCATGTATGTATGCTATATTATTCCTTCTTAGTAAACGGCATAATACCCTATCTTCCATCCAGTAGCATAGCTACGATATGGCAAAGCCCCAGGCCAAGCTCATGCTAGTGTCAAACAGTACATAACAGTGGCTACAGTATTTCAAATCACCAAAGAAACTAGCTGCCACGCCCAAGGCCATGGCGGCCTGGCTACGCCCCTGCTTCCATCACTTGTCTATCTACAACTACAAATCAATCATCATTTTATGCCATAGCAATACCATTGTAACGTTGTTGTTACCTATCCTAATCCTGACACATTTAACTTTTATGATAACAAGAGGCTGCTGTTAGCACTAATCTTGATTTAGTTATCTGCATGTCTGTTAGTTTCCTTCCGTCGTTGCATGTAGCTAGTTAGTTTCAGTCAGGTGTAGGTTCAGAGTACGCATGCAGGAGGTGAGATGCTGAAGTGCCGCAAGAGGTGGCGCATGGTGAGATGCCGACAGTGGTGAGAGGCCGCTGTGCATGCATGTTCTGGGTTGTTAGCTGCCTAGAGTGATTCTAGGATCAGATTAGCTAGCAGTTAGCGCATGACTGAGTTTATGGAGGCGTGAGTTAGTGGTGTGAGTGCATACGTGCACGTAGGTAGTGGGCGAGTGTGGCGTCCGGCTGCGTGCGTGGGTTAGCCTATTTAAACAGTGTTGTAAGCATGTTTACTTCCAACAGAATATAGACAAGAGAAAAGCTCGTGGCTGTGTGAGGCAGTGCGAGGCTAAAATCTGTGTCTTGTGTTTTCTTGTTCGTGAGTTAGCTGTGAGAGGCAGCCAACTTCTACATTTGGTATCAGAGCCTTCCGCTCTCGGTTCCTGTGGTGATGGCGCAAGCGGGAGATGAGGTGGCCAAGGCGGAGCTGGCAAAGAAGATGGCGGAGGAGCCGTACACTCCACCAAGGGCGGCGCTCACCGACGGCAGCGGCGGAAGCGGAAGCGGTGGCGGCGAGCTTCGCATCGTCGAGCGCGTGGTCCGGCAGAGCACGAGCATGGTGCAAGTGCCGATGCTCACCCGTACCAACTACTCCGATTGGGCGCTTGTGGTGCAGGTGCAGCTGGAGGCGCAAGGATGGTGGGTGGCGATCGAGCCGGGCGTCTGCGAGTACCACGCTGACCGTGAGGCTCTCGGCGTCATCCTCCGAGGTGTGCCGCCGGAGATGCTGCGCACACTAGCGGTGAAGAAGACCGCGAAGGAGGCTTGGGACACCCTCAAAACTTTGAGGTTGGGGTCCGAGCGCGTCCGTGAAGCAAGGGCGCAGAACCGCCGCACCGAGTTCGAGAACCTTCGTTTCAAGGACGGTGAGAAGGTGGAGCAGTTCGCGATGCGTCTCACCGGCATCATGCACGACCTGGAGGTCCTCGGAGATGGCGTCACCGAGCACAAGGCCGTGCTGAAGTTCCTCCGCGTCGTGCCGCAGCGGTTCCGGCAGCTCACCCACTCCATTCAGCAGCTCCTCGACCTGAAGACCATGACCGTCGAAGAGCTCACCGGGCGCTTCTTGGCTGTGGAGGAGAGCCTGGACGCTGATGAAGAAGAAGGTGGGCAGCACGGTGGCAATCAGCTGCTGCTCACGGAGGAGCAGTGGAGGGAGCGCAAGAAGAAGAACAACAACGGCAAGAAGAAGCTGCGGTGCTTCAACTGCCAGGAACTCGGTCACTTCGCCTATGAGTGTCCGGAGAAGAAGAAGAAGAAGAAGAAGAAGGAGAACGGCCGCGGAGAAGAGAAGGAGAAGGCGCTGCTCGCTGGTTACGGCAGCGACGGCCCGGCACTTTTCTGAAGCTGCGTACGAGTGAACAATCAAGATTAGGGGGGAAATTGTTAGCACTAATCTTGATTTAGTTATCTGCATGTCTGTTAGTTTCCTTCCGTCGTTGCATGTAGCTAGTTAGTTTCAGTCAGGTGTAGGTTCAGAGTACACATGCAGTAGGTGAGATGCTGAAGTGCCGCAAGAGGTGGCGCATGGTGAGATGCCGACAGTGGTGAGAGGCCGCTGTGCATGCATGTTCTGGGTTGTTAGCTGCTAGAGTGATTCTAGGATCAGATTAGCTAGCAGTTAGCGCATGACTGAGTTTATCGAGGCGTGAGTTAGTGGTGTGCATGAGTGCATACATGCACGTAGGTAGTGGGCGAGTGTGGCGTCCGGCTGCGTACGTGGGTTAGCCTATTTAATCAGTGTTGTAAGCATGTTTACTTCCAACAGAATATAGACAAGAGAAAAGCTCGTGGCTGTGTGAGGCAGTGCGAGGCTAAAATCTGTGTCTTGTGTTTTCTTGTTCGTGAGTTAGCTGTGAGAGGCAGCCAACTTCTACAGCTGCCAGTAAGCTGCAGTGGACAAACGACAGCCCAATGTATATTTTTCCAAATATTAAAGTTCAAGTTCCCCTACCGGTCAGTTATGCCAACTCGTATTGGAGAAGAACACGGAGATATCCCTCTAACTTTCAGGTCACTGGTGTCTTCTGAATATTTTTATGCAGCAAGACACGTTAAGACGTTCACAGGTGTAACTAAACTCAATGGGACAATGAGCTCTTACCTTCTTCGGTTGTAGAGGGAGGCTGATGTTTCCATATCTAACATACACCAGTTTGCACAGAAGGTACTGTTACTGCACAACCAAAAACAACCGTTCCGGTAAAATGCCGAGAACTGAAACTGGACATACCAACATTTTCGCCCTGCCTTCTGCTTGTTTACCCGGTGCCCTTGCAGTCTTGCACGCTGTGTCTCTCTGCAGCCGGTGAGCATCCCTTCGAGGCCTGTCCCAAATCCCGCCTCTGTACAATTGAATTACAAATGAAAAAAGCAAAATCAATAAAGAACCAACACATCAATCCAGAGAGAAAATAAATCACAGGATTCAGCATGCCCTCGCAGCAAATAAATCTAAAACGACCTTTCCTGCTCCGTGTAACACGCAAAATTCAGTCACACTGAGAAGTCCCTCGCAGCAGATCAATCAAGCACAGAGCGAGAAAATTACCCAGCTCCAGCAATCCACTGCCGCGTCGGGCGCTAGGACAGAGGCCCCCGTATCAGGCTGATGGTCAGGGTGCACGCCGACCTCGGTCGACGAGGCCGTGGCCGGCCGCTCGTCGTCAGAGGACCACCCGAGGGAGAGCCACACTGCGCTGGACTGAAGATATGGTTGTCAGTTGTCGTCAAAAGCATAAGGACAAAAATCTAAAGTCTAGTAGCAACTATCAGCATTTTCAAACAGCATAATCCACCAAAAATCACATACCCAACAGTGATCACAAAACTGTCACTCGTATCTATACGCCAACAATCAAATACAGTAGATTCTAGACATTTTTCATCCTGAAAATTTTAATGGAGTACACGTTTTTCTAGGATTTGTTTTGATACGGAATTAAGATTCCTCTATGTCAAGCAACAACCAACAGGCAGCAGTACACGCAGAGTTCGAATTTCCAACCAGCTGCGCGATGTGCTGGCCGCTTGATGTACACTCGGCCATTGCGGACGCAGCTCTCACCACGGTCGTCGTGGAGGCGCCCATTGGCGGCAGCCCTCGATGCGGTCGTCGTAGAGGCGACCAGTGGCAGCAGCTTTCTCCATGGCCGTAGCAGCTCTCTATGCCGTCATCGTGAAGGCGCCCATCTCCCCCTGCTCCAGTTCGGAAACCGTCAACGGATTCATGCGCACCGCCCCTTGATATGCGGGTGCGGCGAGTTCGCGGAAGGAAGGTCCGTGTCCGGCGCAAGGTGGAGCCGCGGTTCCCTCGCGCGATGGAGGCCGCTAGGGGCGGCGAGTCCAGGGAAGGCGGGCAGGCTCCCGACGCGGTTTCCGCACACGATGTAGGGGCCCAGGGAAGGCGAGTTCGGCGAAGGAAGGCATGGTTCCCGCACGCGATGGAGGCGGCGGCAGCAGGGGCTCTCGCATGGGTGGCCGCCAGAGAGAGGAGTTGAGGAAGCAGGAGGGAGAGGAGAGGGGGCGCCGACAGGATGGCCGAAGCTGGGTTCTGTTGGGCTTAGCCCATGTGGTCGCACGCGGGAGAGCACCGCGCGGAGAGGTGCGCGAGGGCGAAGTTGGACGAAGGGATGGCAGAAATTTCTGCCGGTTAGATACGTACGAACTCCCATTTAATAGTAAAGATTTTCCCTTAATTCTCTGAGTATACAGCAAAACCGTAAAACAAACACCAATGGCATAAGATAAGATCAATGTACTTGTCTTCTTGAGGCTTGACCTTATTTACCGTAAGAAAAACTGCATTTCAATTCTTTCACTGAAAGGTGCAGAGGGAAATGAATATGCTGCCTGCCCCGTACATGAAAACGTTGACAAGATCGCAAGACGCACCCCAACGGCCCAACCCACCCACTAATGATTAGTAGTTGAACTGGGAGGATTTCAAAATTAGGCAGAAACATCAAGTGATAATTAAAGAGAGCCTGATGCCATATTACAAAACTTCGGTGGTATGACTCGACCCGAAAGATCAGTGTCACCTCGTTCTCATCCATATTACCCACCCATCGTTTTTTTTTTGCGAGTACAGGGGCTGAAAGAAAATCCAGCACTTACAACAAGGTCCACATAAAGAAAGGAATTACAGTCCAAACCCTGAAGAAGCTCGACTTCGTCTTCAACCTCGGCGCCGTCGGTGGCGCGCCGCCGCTCATGCTCTTCATGCCTTGGATCAAGAGCACCCCCGAGCGGACGGGAAGTCGCCGATCGTCGGCCGCAGAGGACCTACACCACCGGTTGTCGCCGTCGTCGATCTGGACCTCACCAGCCTCCTGCACGGTAAACGTCGACGCCAGATCCGCCGTCCCGCGGCTTCCGGCGAAGGGGAGACCATGCACAGCAGCGCCGCAGGGCTGCGAGCACGGGTGCGGTAGGAGAGCGACGCCCGAACTCCATGGAGCTCCGCCGCCGCAGAGGAAGACTCCCACCTGCAAAAGGACCACCAGAACCACCTCCTCCTCCATGGCGCCTCCGGCAGCAACGCAACGCACCCCTACACTACCTATGTACACGGATCCGGCGATTCCCCGTCCTCCCGCCGCCGGAGCGACGCCGGAGGGTGGGGAATCGACCGGATCGACGGCGAGGAGGTGGAGCGCGCCGCTGATCCCAAAAGTCGCTCTCCTTTTACTGTAGACGGGGGAGAGAGACGCTCCAAGGTGCGAATTACCCACCCATCGTTAGGATCACTATCAATGGACCCATCAACAGTGACTGGGTCGATCATCGTGAAATATTCCAGAGTTAACATTAGGAAACATTTCTGGCTGGTTTTGCAGAATTAAACATGGCCAGAATAACAACTAAAGATGCGAAAGTGGGATCCCACTTATAATGTATTTAGCGCTAGAGGAAAAGGCCACACAAACACCCGCCGCATGGAGATGTAGGGGGTGTGGCGCTTATTGTTAGCTTTTCCCTATATTTCTATACGTACCTCTAAAAATAAAGATTTTTATGTGGTTCTTATACCGTAGAACGATCCTCACAAAGAATAATCTAGCCAAACGTAATTGGAATGGATGTAAAAAATGTTGTTTCTGTGACCATGATGAAACAATCCAACATTTATTCATATCTTGTCCACTAGCAAAAATGATCTGGCGTATTGTTTATACGGCTTTTAATATTAAACCACCAAACACCATAGGAAATTTGTTTGGCAATTGGTTAAACGGAGTTTCGAAAACAGAGAAGGTTCAAATCCGTGTGGGTGTATGCGCCTTGCTTTGGGCCATGTGGAACATACGCAATGACTATATTTTTAAAAAGAGCAAAAAAAACTTCATTTATGCAGGTTATCCCGATGGCTACACATTGGATCCGTATGTGGTCCTACCTACAATTAACGGAGAAGCGCGACGCAATGGATTTTGGGTGCAGCCGCCTGGAATCGGTCGTGTCGGATCTATTTGCCCAGTTCAGCTAGCGTTCTGATCATAGGATAACATGTTGATGCAGAGTCATTTCTTGTTGTCCAGGTGTTTCCTTTAGTTGATTCATGTCGCAACTTTGTGCGACCCTTGATGTAATTCGGATGTAAGACATACTTTACTTTTAATAAAAAATAAAAGCCGCATGCATCAACTGATGCAGAGGCTGGGGCGCCCTTTTCTAAAAAAAAACGTATCTATATAAGTATTCACGGTCTATAATAATGTTTTAATCTAATGTAAAAATATAGCATTCTTGGATGACCGAGAATTAGTTAATTTTCGCACAGATAAAAAAAATGTTCAACGTGGTGTAATAATTTGTTCATCACATGCCACACCAATATAGTGTTTAGAAAATACTCAGAGTTAAAATCTTAAATATTCCACGGATCTCAACATTAAAACGATGACTCTCTGCGTGGACTTAGAACTAAGAAAATACTTCAAAAAAACAACTAGGAACGTCTTATTGAAAATCATGAAACAAATATTCAGTATTTGACCACTACTTAATGGTATTACTTATATTTCCACTGAATATTTATAGACAATAATACTCCAACTATGGAGCAACAATTTTCTTTAACACATAGGAAATTATCCAATCATGACCTTTGACGGTGATTTCCTATAACAGTTTCGAATAGTTGAAACACACTTTTGTATAGGAAATCAGTTGTATTTATTGGTTGTCACCATAGAGCTAGAATTCAGTTTGTCAAAATATTCACCGCCACAAACTTATATAATTAAAACAGAAGAGTGACACCAATCATCATAGAAGTTTGAAGTCTATGTAGTCTAGGAACAATGAGATTAATTCATACAAAAATATCCACAAATAACGTTACATAACATGTAGTTAGTAATTTATGTAAATTTTAGAGATATTTTTTCTAGAATTTACAAAAGTGTGGAGTGATATTATTTTATTGTAAGATAAAACAACTATAAAGAATATAGTAGAGTGCAATGCAAAAATATGTGTGATGAATTAGAAAATTAAATGCAATACAAACTAATTATAACCTACACATATTAGAATGCTAAAAAAATAGTTCTCGGAATAAGATTATAGATTATTCATGGATACTAATAATTGTGCACCAGTGTTCGTGTAGAAATGTCTGACAAGGAAAAAGTATCTACTGTTTGCAAATTTATTCGTGTAGATTCTTAACATTTTCATGATACCCATGATTATCTAACAAATACAAGTTAATAACTCTTTTGTTGCCTTGATGAGTTAATTTATTTTGTACTAAACTTTTTGACGTTCCATAATTAATCTTCTCACTAAATATAAGCCTTTTTATTGATAAATACATTGATGTATTATCTTAAAATACAACATTTACAAGATTTATTAGCGGGATTTAAGATATCTTTAAGTTTGTATGTAACAAAATATATATTCGCTATATTTACCATTTTTTAATTTTTTATACTGAAAATACATTTTGTCGCGATTTTTATTGGTTTATTTCGCGGTATAAGATTTGTTTTTTTTACAATGGATTCACCATTAATCAAAACATACAAAATTAGTGTAGTCGTCTACATATTAATTTGTGCTTCTTAATGTATTATAGTACATTTAAGTATATCATGTTCATAGTATCCTTAATGTCTATTGATTTTTATAATGTCCTAGGTGTATAAATCTAACAAATAGCTTGGTAAAGGTTTGAGTACGACATTTTAAAGTTTAGGCGCACCTAAAGAGATGATGTAATAATTTTGAGTCATCAATTTCTGGAATTCTCTATTGGTTCTTCCTTGTTGTCAGTGCTCGTCAAAATTGCGCTTGTTCCTTAGAGGAGGGACGGTTAGCCATCACCACATGGGGTATTGTTCGTAAGATTCATATAGTTAAGGATTGATGTGTGCTATAATGGTTCATTTGAGTTTTAATATTTAAAGACAACTTTGAATTAATTAATACATTTGCAGACTAAATTAAAACATTATATATATATATATATATATATATATATCTGATTGTGCAACATAACCTCACTGGTCACTCTGTACTAATACTCATTTTTAGGGAACATTACAAATATTCATATACCCTTGGAAATGTGCAGGGTAGCACATGGTTTATAGATTAGGCCTTGGGCAGGGGCCCATTTCGCCCTTTGCCTAGAGCCAGGAGAATAAGACGCGTTGCCTAAGTTGTTTGTTTTATGTTAAGCAAACTGGTCAGAGCTAAACTAGTGCGCTTGTAAGCCTTGGGTAGACTGCCGGCCCTTTATATGTAAATTCCTTTATCTATCATGTTTATCAATGAAAGATCCAGCTCGTTCGTCTATGCCTTTTCTGCGCTGATGTCTCACCATGATCTGCTAATAGTATGCTCCAGCTCTCATAAGATATGTGATCTAGAGGCTTGACCTTAACAGAAGTCAAGAAAAACTACATTTTTATTTCTTTCGTTATTATTTGAAACGAAAAGAAGATAGAGAAATGAAGGTTCCGTGCGGTGCTGCAGCATATATGTACTGTACATGTAAAGATCTCAGCGTTGACGAGATCACAAGATGCACGCACTAATGATTATTGGTCGAAAAATAGGCTGGAATTAATATCAAGTGAAAACGATAGTCCGATTGATACCAGTGATCACTGCCCAGACCTGGTCTAGGATTCTGATAATTCCATGATTTAGCCAAAAGAGCGGTGTCACTGCACGCTCATCCATAACCTAACCACCATCCTCAAGATCACTCTCAGTGGACCAATCGAAGACTGGAACGATCATCATGAAATATTCCATCATGAACATTTAGAAAACATTTCTGTTAGGTGTTGCAGAATTATACGTGGCCAGATTGACATGATCCCATGCTAATGTCGATCGGGCGACAAGGCGCGATTGATTAGGTAAACAAGGCAGCTGTACGTAAGATTCTCGATCATGTTGGCCCTTCGTTCGTTTTTTTGGATCGACCCAGATACGGATGACACGTGTATATTCCTTCTAGGTGTGCTGGTACGGGTTGCAGACGGCTATGGCTAGAGAGAAACGATCGTCACTTTGAAAGGAAGCAGGCAACGGAAGAGATCATCATCAGGCGAATAAAAGAGGAATTCCAACTATGCATGGGTTCTAGCTAGGCAGCCAGCAGAGAGACGTGAGGAGTAGTTCGGATTAATTAATGCGGGCAGTACGGCTGCAATTGTAATTTGTAAAACACTCCCTTTCTTAATGTCATGACATGCAATCTTGCATGTTCTTGAAAAAAAAAAGGGTTGCTGATAGAGTGATAGGTGTGTTAACCAACGTCTGACTGACTGAAAAATCCTTTCCTTCCTTTCTTCCTGTGGCTGCACCATCTTGTTGCCCTCCTCCGGCGTGTCAGGTCGGTGGTGACGACGGCGCACATGGATGGACGGACGTCGTGCTCGGCGCGAGAGGCGGATCTCCCAACTACTGTAGTTCTACTCCGTACCCCGTAGTACAAGTATTTCTGGACGAAAATAATTCCAAGCTAGTGGTGCACCTATGATGCTTGGTAGCCCCACCGATGGAAATTTCTTCGGTTTCACGGAGCATATGCTAGCTCCTGGTTTTAAAGTCTATTTTGAATATACTATGTTAAAAAATTCAAAAAAATTCCGATTGTACGTATCCAAGTTCTACGTGTTTTCAAAGTCATTTCACGAAAAACGAATATTTTTTGTGATTTGTGTAAAAAAGACAAAATTTAGTCTAAAATGTTTTCACGAGACATTTTTTGTGTGTTTACAGAATTCATGTCGGTTTCCAGCGAACCTTGGAGTGGGCACATATAATATCGACATGTATGCATCAATTTTGTGTTTGTTTTTTCTTTACCATTTCAAAAATAATGTTTCCGGTAGCAGAAGTATATGCTCAAATGTGTTAAAGTGAATTTCCCTTCATCTTATGTTAATATCAATGGAAGAGCCGTCTCGTTTGTCAATGCTTTTCTGTGCTGCTAATAGTCTACGTCAGCACTCAAAAGATAAGTGTGTTTGAGGTTTCTCCCTTGATAAAATCTAAGGAAAATCACATTTCCATTTTATTTTTATTTTTTTGAAACGAGAGCTGCAGAGAGAGGAAGCAAGGTGTACTAAATGAAAACGTCTCACCATTGACAAGATGGCAATGTGCACCCACACACCGATGAATATATTTTTCAGTTGACCTGGCACATTTTCTTTTTCGAGATTGCTGGCAGAATTTTATAAAATAGGCACAAACATCAAGTTGATAACTAAGGTGATGTTGCTGGCTGCCGAAACCTGATCTAGGATCTCCATAAACATCATCCTTAAGATCACTGTCAATGGACCGGGTGCTCATGAAATGTTCCACCATTAACATTATTGTAATGCTATTCTAACATTAACAACAAAGAACCATTTCAGGATGGTTTCGAGAATTTTTTAGTGTGTCAACAAGGCAGCTGTTCAAACTTGAAACTAATAATTGTTGAGTCTTGGCCTGCTAACGAGTGACAACCTTTTTTTTCCTTCTTTTGAATCGAGGCAGCATAAAGGCACATAGAGATGCCTGGAAATGGACGAATGTACTCGTAGATTCTGTGCATCTTCCGCGTCTTAGATAGTGCACCACCTAGGTGGTACCATGAGCGTGCACCAGTGGCGGAGGCAGGGGACCAGCAGGGGCCCTGCCCCCCCCCCCCCCCCCCCCCCTAAAGATTCTGAAATTTGCATTAGATCCCTGCTTTCTTGTGAAAAAAACTGTGTATTTCTGCGTCTCGCCCCCCCCCCCCCCCCCCCCCTCCTCCTCCGGAGATTCCCAAATAGGTCAATCTTTTAAATTGCCTGTTGAATCCATGAGCAGGCAAGAGACAACCTGACGAACTGAAACATCTTAGTAGCCAGAGCAAAACGGTGGAATTTTATGCTTTGGTCCCCCTAATGCTTTTTTCCTAGCTCCGCCACCTAGTGTGCAAAGAACGACTGGCAGAAGAAACCCTTGTGTTACTTCCTGTAGGCTGTCCATGGACCATCTTTTTGTCCTACGCACACGGTATGCGTAGAGCCACAATACAATGTGACAACGGTGAAATTTAGTCAAGTGTTTCTCGATGGAGAGAGTACATAAAAAATGCACACAGTTAAAAACTGTGAAAATGACATCGCTAAAACAAGCAGCGACTCGCAGCAGCGGGAACAATCACAACCATTTGCAACATCCGGACATGAAACCACGTTCACAGAGCATTAGAGCGTCAGCGATTTTTTGTCCCATTCTTTTCTTTCTGGACAGCAGTGGCGGAGCTTGACAACATTTTCTGAGGGGTTGAAAGACAAACTATGAATATTTGAAGGGGAAAAAAACCGCACAGACTAGTCCAAACTAGTGGGGGGGGGGGGGGGCAATGGCCCCCCTGACTTGTACTTACCTCAACCACTTCTTGAGAGTATTGATGAAGTTGCACCGTTCGTGAGGCCATGAGTCTAAGGCTGGTTTCTCCTTGCCATGTTGTTGATATTGCTCTTTTTAAAATATTTTATTCATTTGCATGACATATTCTATAACTTCCAGAAAAGTGGTGAAGTCCTTCATACAGGGGTTTCTTACTAACGTGGATCTGAACCTCTTTCTCCATAACCTCCAAGCGATTCTTATGATCATGTGGAAAGTTGAAGGCCATGTTTATCATCTCTGGAAAGAATGATTGCTTCGATATATTATCACTTCATGCTTGTGAACGTATTATTGAACGCATAGTTACTGGCATGGTTTTGGAATATTCATTTTCGCTCTCCTTCACAGTAAGTTTCTATAAATCTTTTCCCCCCGATATATATATTATGAATAAAGGGAAATTCTTTCTCTTGTCTTCAGTTCATTTGTTATGATGTCATCTGTCGGGGACTACCCCCGGGTAGGGTCATGGTGAGGTAAAAGCTATGCCCAGATGTGGGCCAAATTACAGTAAAACCGCATAACTGGGCTTCAGAGTGTGGTGCAGGTGCAAACCGAGATAACCTGGGCCAGAAGGGACCGGGGTACCATGCTGATGCCAGCCAGCATGGGTCGACCGAGACAAGGGATCCGAGATAAAGATCCGAGATAACCTAGCCGACATATGTATGTCGGTAACTTGAATGTTTCCTTATGTGCAAGGAAGGATATTTGAGGAAGGAGAATCCGGCATATCCATGCCGGGTTATTCTTGTGTCGGACAAGAGTCAATGCTCCTGTCACCTCCCGTCTAGCACGGGAGCGCCTGACACGGAAGCGCCTGACACGGGAGCGTGCAGGAGACCGAGATGGCAGGCCATCATTCCACCGCTGACTCCGGGTTATCCGGGAACAGAATGCGAGGCAGAGGCATGGGCAGGCCATGTCTTGTCTCTGCCAGAGGGTACCTTCTAGCTGCACCGTAGAGCTACAGGACATGGGCAAGACACGTCCTGTCCACTGTGCAGAGACAATCATGACGTGCAGGCGTGCGTGTCTGCAGTGCCGGTACGGAGAGCTGACCGTTGCAAGTGGAGGGGTATTCCGGTAACCCTGTTTAGCCTATATATATGCCCTTACCCCCTCCTGCGTGAGGGACGGTGCCCTGAGATACTTTTCCACCCGTAGCTTCATCTCCTTCCTTGTGCTTTTCACCATTGTTGTGTATACAGCTCAAGGAGCAGCCTATACGCTTGGTACCGAGATATATACAGAGAGAGATAGGCAGGAGTAGGGGTTTTACCTCCTCACGAGGGCCCTGAACCTGGGTAGATCTTGGTGTGCTGGTGTGTTCTTCGTGTGTGCTTCTTAGCGCGCTAGCCCTCTCCCGGATTCCACCAGCGTCCATCGGCCCCACACTTTAGCCATCCTATGGCATCTGCCGTGATACCACCACGACAGTTGGCGCCCACCGTGGGGCAGGCAGCGGCGCTGGCTGGTGTGACATTCCGGACGGGCTCCATCATCGACTCCGGCGAGCGCGTCGTTTGCGGGCTCGTCTGCAAGCTCGGCGCGCTGAACTTCATCAGCGACAACGCGGGATGCTTCGGCAGCAGGCCGTTCCCGACGAACGGCTGCCTCATCAGCTTCGGCACCTTCGTGACCTACGTCGCCACCGAGGTTGTCTGCAAGTACCCCGAGCAGGTGCTTGTGGCGGAGGATCCTCCTGCTATCTGTGCGGCTCGCGGCCGGCGTAGCGCTCGCCCCGGGAGCTGCGCAGAGGTCATGATGACCGGCACTGCGGCGATGCCGGTAAAGGAGACCCCGGCAAAAGAGATGCCGGTAATCCCGCACCAAAGGTTAGATCGGCGAAAGTGCCGCTGGAGAGGAGGGAGAACCTCCCCGGCCAGGCCGGTACATCCCATGTGCCGGTTAAGCCAGCTCACCTCGAGGAGATCATAGAGAAGTTAAATGTGCCGGTAGTTGCCGGTACAGATGCTGCCCAATCAGAGGCAGAGTTGGAGGCACGGCGTCAGAGCTTGCTTCAGGAGGCTCTGGAGATGGCCGAGGTACGAGAGAGTTTGGGATAACTGTCCGTGAGTATAACCTAGCACATGGTTTTACCCCGGTAGCTGCTCGCCCTAGTCGAGTAGAGGATGTGCGCAAGAGAGGTAAAAACCTCAATGCCGAGTTGCTAGAGATGGTAGATCTAGCTCCAGCAAAACTCCTAGTGCCTTATCGGTCGAAAAACCGATGTATAGTTCCCCTGCTAAGACTCTTAGGCTGCCGAGGCAGCAAGAGCCGAGTTGTCTGGCTTATCCGGAGAAGCTCTCCGCAGGCAGCAAGACCGAGTTAATGAGCTGGTAGCTGTGGCTACCCGGCAGAATGAGGCCTATCGCAAGGCCAACACAGTTGCAGGTGGGTCCGATGTTGTTCACTCGGCTAGGGGAGCTAGTGGATCTAAGGGGCAAGCTTCATCACCGCATGTCGGTGGAGATCGTGACCGGAGTGTAAACTCCGGTAAGAGCAAACAGATGCAGGTGTATGATCCGGCGTGTGCCGGAAAACAGGTAGTTGGGCGAGGTAGTGCCGGCCGGGGTAGAAGCAATCCCGGTCAGGGCGGTCCAGGTGCCGGGGTAGTTAACTCGGCTGGCCGAGGTTATCCACCTCGGTATCCGACACAAAATCTCGCCCAGCAGCAGCAGCAAAATGTCGGGCATGTCCAGCAGCCACAAGTTGTTGAAGGTGGCTAACCGTTATGATGATGGTTACTCGGCTATGGAGAAAGCCGGGTATCCGAGATATGAAGGTGCACTGGGATCTCGGTTGGGACTCGCCAGTTGTCACCAAATGATGCACGCTACAAGTTGGACAATTTATATGTCCGAGATGCTGGAAGAGCAAGGTCCACCTGGTCCGGCATGTTTTGGACCTCGGATCATGAGGGAACCACCGGTGCGGCACTTTCAGCTAAACCGAGGTGCAAAAACATATGACGGCAGCACTAAGCCAGAGGACTGGCTGACAGATTATGTGTCGGCTGTGCATATTGCGGGAGGTAACCGCAGATGGGCGGTGAGGTATATCCCGCAGATGTTGGAGGGGCCAGCCCGGATTTGGCTGAACAACCTGCGAGAGGGCAGTGTTGATTGCTGGCTGGACTTTGAAGAAGCATTTGTTAGCAACTTCTCCAGCACATACAAGAGACCAAACCGTCCTCAGCAGCTTGCGATGTGCAAGCAGAGGGATAATGAAACTGACCGGGATTACTTAACCCGGTGGAGTACTATTCGCAATTCCTGTGAAGGAGTTGTAGAGGCACAGGCCATATCTTGGTTTGCCCAGGGGTGCCGACACGGCTCCATGCTCTGGCAGAAGTTGCAGAGGGAAATGCCGGCCACTCTGGCCGAGACAATCCGGATTGCGGATAGCTATGCACTGGGTGATCCGATGCAACCTTTGCTGAACTCGGGAGAGCCGAGTAGAAGATACCCGGTGAACAACAGACCCGGGCCAGTCAGGCAGAACGATCGCCAGGACTTCGGTAACAAGAGGAGAGAACCGGATTACCGGTATGGCTCGAACCAGGTTGCAGCTGTAAACCAAGACCAGCCAGATGCCGGTAATAGCCAGCGTCCGAAGTTCAATGGCCCAGCATGGGGCCAGAATCAAGAGGGAAGAGGCCATGGGGTGACCAGAAGCCGTCTTAACTTATGAGGCTATGTTGGATGGGCCATGCAGTTTCCACACCCAAGACATCCGCAGGCCTGCAAACCATACAACTCGGCAGTGCAGCTGGTATCAGCGCACAAGGGGAGAAGGAGCCAGAGCCGGAGGAAATCAGTGGGGGCACCTCAGAGAATTCCGCCGAGGCAAAACTTGCCGCTTACCGGAGCAAATGCTATCCCGGTGATTCCGCCAGTTCCGAGGCAAGCAGATCCGAAACCTGTGAATCAGGTGAATGTCGGAGGGAACAACAACAACACTGGTCCCAGCAGGCAGGGAGAGTATCCCCAGGGAGATTACAGAGAAGCTCATCAGAGCTATGTGATATTTGTGACCGAGCCAACTGACAAGAAGAGCTTGCATCGGCGTGCACTGGAGGTGAACGCAGTTATGCCGGCAATACCGAAGTATTTGCACTGGTCCGAGCAAGAGATCACTTGGAGCAGAAGGGATCATCCCCGAGTTATGCCAACTCCGGGAGGTTATGCATTGGTGGTGGATCCGACATTCTTCGGACCGACACTCAATATTCGGTTCACCCGAGTTCTCATTGATAATGGGAGTGCTATCAATATCATGTACCGAGACACCATGGTGAAGATGGGTATCTCGGCAAACATGCTGCAACCGAGTTCTACACCTTTCATGGCATAGTGCCAGGTGTTTCATGTGCACCTATGGGCAAAATTTGGGTTGATGTGTTGTTTGGCACCAAGGACAACTGCCGAACTGAGAGTATCCAGTTTGAGGTAGTGGACCTCGAAAGTCCATACCATGCTTTACTCGGTAGGCCTGCATTGTCCAAGTTCATGATATCCACCCATGTGGGTTACCTCAAGATGAAAATGCCGGGTCCTAATGGCATCATCACTATCTCGGGTGATTACAAGCGTGCACTGGAGTGTGCCTCGGCTGGATCGTGCTTAGCCGAGTCACTGATCATCGCTGCAGAGAAGAAGAAGATCCATGAAGTGGTGGCATTGGCTCAGTCGCACAACTCGGTATGCCGGGTATGGCTAACCCGGAGCAGAATGCAACTTTCGAGGTGCCCAAAGAGACCAAGAAGATCAATGTTGACCCGGCATGTCCGGACCACAACGTCATCATTGGTACCGGGTTAACTGAGAAATAGGAAGGCGAGCTCAGTCACTTCCTCCGTGAGAACCGGGATATCTTTGCATGGTCAAATCAGGACCTGCCAGGTGTTCCGAGGGAGTTGGCTGAGCACTCTTTGTTCGTCAGACCGGATATGAAACCGGTGAAGCAACCTATGCGGCGTCTCTCGGATGAGAGGAGAAAGTGATAGGTGATGAACTGGCCAGGTTACTTGCATCTGGGTTCATCATGGAAGTGCTGCACCCGGACTGGTTGTCTAACCCGGTCCTGGTGGAAAAGAAAAAAGATGACCCGAATGTGGCCATTGTGTGGCGTATGTGTATTGATTACACAAACTTGAACAAGGCATGTCCTAAGGATCCATTCCCGCTGCCTCGGATAGATCAAGTGATCGATTCCACAGCCGGGTGTGAGCTGTTATCCTTTGTAGATGCTATTCTGGTTTTCACCAGATACCACTGAACCCTGCTGATCAAATGAAAACTGCTTTTATCACCCCGTATGGGGCTTATTGCTATCGTGTCATGACCTTTGGTTTGAGAAATGCTGGTGCCACTTACCAGAGATGTATGCAAAAATGCTTGCATGATCAAATAGGAAAAAATGTGCAGGTGTATGTCGATGACATTGTCATCAAGTCTAAGGAAAAGCTACTCTGATTGATGATCTCCGAGAAACATTTGAGAATCTAGGAAATTCCGGATAAAACTTAACCCGGACAAATGTACCTTCGGTGTGCCGGCAGGCAAATTACTCGGTTTCCTCGTGTCAAGCCGAGGTATCGAGGTGAACCCGACAAAAATCCGTGCTATTGAAAGCATGAGGTTACCGACATGTCTCAAAGACGTGCAGAAATTCACTGGATGTTTGGCATCTTTAAGTCGGTTTGTTAGCAGGTTGGGGAAAAGGCATTGCCTTTGTATCAACTCATGAAGAAAACAACCCACTTCGTGTGGCCCCCGCAAGCAGATGCGGCGTTCACCGAGTTAAAAAAGATGTTGGCAACTGCGCCGATACTGGCTTCACCATTACCCAAAGAGCCGATGTTGCTCTACATTGCAGCCACAAACCGGGTTGTGAGTGTCGTATTGGTAGTGGAGAGAGAAGAAGATGGCAAAACTGTGCAGAGGCCAGTGTATTACCTAGCGAGGTGATCTCGTTATCCAAGCAGAACTATCCGCACTACCAGAAATGACATATGGTGTCTATCTGGCTGCTAAGAAGTTGAAACATTACTTCCAAGAGCATTCAATCACTGTGGTGTGTGAGGCTCCTATCTCGGAGATCATTGGGTGTAAAGATGCAACTGGCCGAGTAGCCAAGTGGGCTATCGAGGTGTCCCCTTACACTCCTCACTATGAAAGAAGAGATGCCATTAAATCTCAGGCACTGCCGGATTTCCTGGTGGATTGGGCTGAAATGCAATATGAGCCACCACGGCCTGACCCCAATTACTGGAGAATGCACTTTGATGGTCAAGACAAAAATTGGTTTAGGTGCCGGGGTAGTCCTTACCTCGCCAAAGCAGATCACTGAGATATGTGTTGCAGATTCATTTTGCGGCATCTAACAATGTGGCCGAGTATGAGGCACTTGTTCATGGGCTAAATGTGGCCAAAGAAATTGGTATTCGCCGGATAGAATGTTTCGGAGACTCGGATTTGGTGGTGCAGCAAGTCTCGGGAAATTGGGATGCTTTAGATGCCAACATGGCGTTGTATCGGTTTCATGTCCAGAAGATCTCGGGGTTCTTTGAAGGTTGCGAGCTCACGCATATACCTCGGGCTGAAAATGACGCCGCCGATGTACTGTCCAAGCTAGGTTCATCCCGGGATCCAATTCCACCCGGCATAGCCTTGGAGCATCTGAGGAAGCCATCAATCAAACCATCGCCGGAGTCCGAGTCAATTTTTATCCCGGCAAAACCGGAGTCTGGTGCTGTTCCCATGGACGTCGATGTCGGATGCATTTGGGAGAACCCGGGGACTGCTTGGCAGAACCCGGGGACTGGTTACTCTATCTCGGAAGAAGTAATGTCGGTTGACCTCATGGAGGTGGATGATCTGATCTTTCCTGTGCGTCCTGTGCCGGAGTGGGCACAACCAATAATGGCATTTATGATGGATGGGAGTTTGCCAAGTAATGAAGTTGAAGCTAGGCAAGTGCAAAGAAGATCCAAGGCCTACACCATCATCAACCAGGAGTTATACAAGAGAAGTGTGACCGAGGTACTGCAGCGCTGTGTCGAGCCGCAGGAAGGGCAGGAGATGCTCCTGGAAATTCATCAGGGAGAATGTGGTCATCATGCTTCATCAAGAGCCTTGGTGGCTAAGGTATTCCGGCATGGGTTTTATTGGCCCAGTGCTTTGAACCAGGCAGAAGATATCGTCAGAAAGTGTGAGGGATGTCAGAGGTTTGCTAAAAAGATCCACCTGCCAGCCTCGGCACTCAAGACAATTCCAATCACTTGGCCCTTTGCAGTTTGGTGCTGGATATGGTGGGAGAGTTCAGGCCAGCCCGAGGTAACATGACTCATATGCTGGTGATGGTGGACAAGTTCACCAAGTGGATCGAGGTAAAGCCAATCCGGAAGTGTGATGGTCACACAGCGGTGACCTTTTTGAAGGACATCATTTTGAGATATGGTTACCCCCATAGCATTATCTCGGATAATGGCACAAACTTTGCTGTGGGAGAGTTTGCTCGGTTCTGTGCGGATAAGAGAATTCGGTTGGACATAGCCTCGGTGGCACACCCTGAGGCAAATGGGCAAGTGGAAAGAGCAAATGCATTGGTGTTAGCCGGTATCAAAGCCCGGTTGATTGAACCACTGTTGCGAACTCCGGGATGTTGGATAGAGGAGATACCAGCAGTGCTGTGGGGTCTAAGGACCACACCAAATCGATCAACTGGCTATACGCCATTTTTTCTGGTCTATGGAGCAGAAGCGGTCTGCCAACCGACATGGAATATGACTCGCCAGAGTGGCGCTGTACACTGAAACCGAGGCAAAAGAAGCTCGGGAAAATGATGTTGATTTGCTCGAAGAAGCACGAGAACTGACCTTATCTCGGTCAGCTATATATCAGCAAAATCTCCGACGCTATCATAGCCGGAAGATCAGCCCTCGGGTTTTCCGAGAGGGAGATTTGGTGTTGAGGCTAGTGCAACGCAAAGCAGGCCGACACAAGTTGTCACCTCCATGGGAGGGACCGTTCATTGTGAGCAAGGCTCTGCACAATGATTCATACTATCTTATAGATGCACAGGCACCGAGGAAAAATGTGATGGACAAATCCGGAGAGGAGACCAAAAGACCCTGGAATGTAGCTCTACTTCGTCCCTTTTACTCATAAGGGCGCAGTGTATGTATCTCGGTTTTTCCTTTGAATAAAATGCCGGCACTCCGAAAAGAAACTCGGGGACTGCCTTTGTCTATATGCTTGTGTTTTATCTCGGTTTTTTCTGTGTTGTTCATATGTCGGATGATTTTGAGACCTCGTTTCAAAGTTCAAGTAATGTATGCTATTTTGTTGTGATCTTGTGACTCGACTGACGAACGCCGAAATGGCAGTCAAGAGCAGAGGTTATGGTATATGGTAAACATGAAAATGGACTCGGGGACTCGGTCCTAAAAAGATCCGACATATGTCGTTTACTAACCCGGTTTTTTCGTTCCTTTTCCTTGTGTCGGATGACTCTAAACCTTACCTCAAAATTTACAAGTATTGTATGCTATAATGATTGATCTTGTGACTCGACTGTCGAACGCCTAAATGGTAGACAAGAGCAAAGATTACTAAGTATAGTAAACAAGAAAGTAAACTCGGGGACTTGGTGCAAAGTGATACGGCATTAAGCTTGTCTTGTTGAAACTAATATGATAAAAGTAGCACTGCGAGATACTTAAACGTATATTTACATCTGCACCCGGCATTCCGGGGATTTAATGTTCAATGTTTGATAAGCTTAGGCAGCTGCCTCGGAGGAGCTCGGAGCAGTTGGAGCGGTGCGAGGCTCGGGAGCAGTCTCGGCGGCAGAAGAAGCTTCAGTGGTTGGAGCAACCTCGGGAGTTGGAGTGGCTGCCGAGGCACCAGCAGTGTCGGATACCGGCTTCTCAGAAGTCTCGGTTACCGGCTTCTCTGAAGCGTCGGTCGCAGCCGGCTTGGCAATGTCGGTTGCTCCGGCAGCGGAAGTCTCGGTTGCGCCGGCAGCAGCAGTCTCGGTCGCTCCGGCAGTGGCAGCGTCGAGAGTCTCGGCCTCGATCTCCTCATCAACGTCATCTTCTTCTTCGCCCTCTTCATCATCCTGGTCATCTTCTTCGTCATCCGAGTAGGCGGGACCCGGATGAAGTGTCGGGTGGGAGCATAACTGGCCATGAATTTGGCTGCATCTTTGCGGCTCTCTATCAATGTCGGATCGGAGGTCCATTTGGAGCCTTGGCGCAGGGAGCGCACGGCGTTGAGGTTGATGGACTCGTACCAGGAGAGCACAAAGGTCAGTGCTTGATCAGCTCCGGCACGAGCTGCTGAGGATCTCCACTCTCGGATCCTGGCCTCGGCCCCCGACAGACACTTGGACAGTTCTTCAATGCTAGACGGAGTTGGAGATCCTGGCCATAAGGCTCGGTAAGCTTTGATACCGGCATCAAGAAGATCCAGGCCAATGGCCTTCAAAGGAGAGATGCGAGCATTCAGAGCAGTCAAGTAATCTTCCATATCCCATTCCTCCGGGATTGGGCCAGCCTCGGCTCTCTTCGCTCGTGCCTTGCGAACAGTGTTGAGTGCAGCAGCCTTGGAGTGGGCGAAGTGATCTGAAGACAGAAAAGCTATCACCAAATTGAGTTATATACCGGCATATCTTAATGTCGGTGCAAGTAATGAAAGCAAAAGGAAAGGATAAAGAAACTTACAGTCCATCTCCTTGTTCAGCCGGGTGAGCTCGCGGAGCCAGATGTCGGATTTTGCCTTGAGGGCATCCAGTTCTCCTTGAGCCGAGGTAGCGCGAACCTCGGACGCCTCGAGCGTTTCCTTGTGCTTTTGAGCAGCTTCCTCCTTTTGCATCAGGGCCTGCTCAATGCCGGTTTTCTCGCCCTGGACCCGGGCAAGCTCCTCCTGGAGCCGAGACACTTCTTGCCGTTCCTTCTGAAGGGCAGTGGCGTGCGCTTTTTCCTTGTTCTTCAGCGTCTCCTGAAGTTGCTTGTGGGACCTCTTGAGCTTGTTGTGGTCCAGAAGCAACTTCCGAAACACCGTGGTCCGAGCGTTGGTGCAATCCTGAAAAGAGCAAAGAGTTAGTATGATTAGTTGAAGATTCATGCCGAGTAAAGCTGAATGTCGGATTTCTTAAAGATTCCTGCCGAGTAAAACTCGACAAGAATCTCGGGGACTGGATGTCGGATTTTTGAAGATCCTAAGTGTCGGATTTTCTGAAGATCCTAAGTGTCGGATTTTTGAAGATCTAAGTGTCGGATTTTTTGAGTCTAATGATGAAAATTTTGTGAAGATTCGCGCTGAGTGATCTTTACTCGGGCGAGCACAGGTCACTCAACCCGAATCTCGGGGACTGGGGATTGTGTATGTTTATCATCTATGGCAAAGGAAGTAAAAGTTTGGCTGAGGAAAAAATACCTCGGCAAGCTTGCTGGCTCGAAGGGTCGAGACTTGCAAATTGTGCATGGCCTGAGCAAGTGCACTGGGGCCAGCTGGATGTGGAGTGACCGGGTGCGCGGAGGAGACCTCGCTTGTGTCGGCAGCATTCCAGTCCATGTGGTACTGCTTCTCCGAGCCTAAGCTGTGTCCACTCTGAGTTTGGAGCTGGGGTAAAACCCAGCTGCTGCTGGTGACTCGGGAGACAGAAGTGGTGAGAGCTTGGTGCTCCGGGTCAACACCACTTGTCTCTCCGGGTTGGCAAGCTGTTTCCCGGTGGCTGCTTGGCTCTGTGTCGGCTTGGCGAGTGGAATAGCTTTCCGAGTTGCTAACTCGGTGGACTTGGTGGGGGACTTGGTGGTGGACCTCGGCCGGGGCGGCTGCTTTGGCTGCTGCTGGTGCTGTTGAGGTTGTTGCTGTCCTTGGTGTTGTTGAGGTTGCTGCTGTTCCTGCTGTTGTTGCTGCTGTTGTTGTTGTTGTTGTGGTTGCTGTTGTTGCGGCTGTGGTTGTTGTGGTGGTGGTTGCTGTGCGCCCGAGGTCACCGAAGTGTCGGCCCGCGGGATGTCGGTTTCCGTGGTGGGGGCACCGGAGCCATCATCTTGGTCGAGGATCACAACCTCGGGAATGACAGTTGAGGTGGCGGGTGCCCCGGAGTCACGTGGCCGAGGTTCGGCTGTACTCGGAAGGGGCGAGCGCATAGAAGAGGCACTCTGGTCAACTTCAAGGGGGCACTGCGTCAAACAAGAAAAAGTGTTATGTCGGGAAAAAGTTATCCCGGCAGAAGGAAAAAAGGAAGTAAGCTTGTGTCGGCAAAGAATATCTTACCCTTCAGTAACTGGCGGTCTTCTTGCCCTTCCTCGGCTTAACCGCTCCTCTTTCTGTCGCTTCGCCTGCGGCGGCTGGATCCGAGGATGTGGAGGTTCCGGTTTTCGAGGTACCGGTCTCTGCGCGCTTGCGAGATGCCACTTGTTTGCCCGAGGTAGCAGGGCGTGCACTCGGGGCAGAGCCACCCGGGTTAGTTGATGCCGGGCTGGGTGAGCATATGCGATGGGACGAGCGTCAATTACCTCTAGCATTTCGAGATCATCATCATCTGACCAATCTCGGATTGAAGCTCGGGCTCGAGGCTTACCCGGGTAGGGGCGCCAGCTCTTGGTATTGGCAGCTGATCCTCATCATCCGGATCTTCTACCTCGGCGACGTCCGGGGCAGGGATATCTTGGCCCCATTTGGTGGAGGGATCCTCTCCATCTTCAGTCTTTTGCCGGGTAAACCTCTGCAAACCAGAAGCAGTAAAACCGAGTTACTTTATGAGCGGATTATGGGACCGGCATAAGAGTTACCTCGGTAGGAAAAAATATGTCGGGCAAGTTGCAAGGTTACTTACTTGCTCCGGAAGCCGAGTTCTGTTATGAGGTTCAAGACCCCATTCCCATTCCTCGGTCATCAGCGTGCGGGCAATTGCCTTGACACGTCTTCTGATCTCGGCTTTGTTCAGCTCGTGGGTGTGATCCGAGTTGGTCATACTGGCCACTCATGTGGCAGATCTTGTGAACTCGGTCTTGGAGGGGGGAAACTCGGCGGCTGATGAAGGTCCTCAGGAGATCATCGCTTGTTAGGCCTGCCTTCACCAGCTCCTCCACGACCTTGTGGATCTGGTTGATCTCGATGTTCAGGTCCTTCGGGTTGAGGGACCAGTTAAACTGTTCAGTGGGGTGGCGATGTTGAATAGCGGCAGGTTCAGATAATCGGCATTGTCTGGGCTGTCCGGGTTCTTCACGTAGAAGAACGTGCGCTGCCATTTCCGGCATGACTCCAGCCCTTGAATCCGAGGTAAGACGGAACCCTTCCGAGGTATGATGGTAGCAGCTCCGCACGGGGTCATCTCCTTGGGGAAGTTCTTGTTCTCCGGATCCGGGACACTTTGCTTCCGGAGTTGGAAGTACTTGGCCCAGAGCTCTACGTGGGCCAAAGTCCGAGGTATCCCTCGGAGAAAGAGACACACGCAGAAAGCGTGGTAATGGCATTGGCTGGAAGGTGGTGAGGTTGAAGCCGGAACCGATCCAAGAAGGACCGGAAGAACTCGCTCGCCGGGAGTCCAAAGCCGCGCTCGAAGTGCGCGACGAAGACCACGCGCTCGCCGGTTTTCAGCTTCGGCTCGGCCTCTTTGCCGGGAACCCGGCATATCACTTGTGCCGGAATGCGTTTGGTCCGGACTAGCCAGTCTATCTCGGCCTGGGTTACGTCGGAACCCTCCCACCCGGCGCTCTCCCTCAACGATATCCTCGGCAGGCTCCGGGGTATTGCTGGTTGACATCTCGGAAGAGATCTGCAAAAGAGGCACAGAAGAACCGAGATAAGTGTCTCGGAGTATGTGGGCAACAGAAGAACCGAGATAAGTGTCTCGGAGTATTTAGGCAACAGAGGAACCGAGATAGGTATCTCGGAATATTTGGGCAACAGAGGAAAACTGCATAAGTGGCGGGAAACACATTTCTGTGGCTAAGTGTTTGATGGAAAGATCTACGGGGAAAAATAAATAGAAGATAAATACAAGAACTTGTGAGTTGAAACTTATGAAGATCCGCGGAGAAACTATTGCAAGATTGTTAAGAGGCACGGTGAAGAAGATCTAAAAGGGATCTAAGTAATTACGGGCAATGGCATCTACGGAGAAGAGAGCAAGTCCGTCGGGGAAGATGAACAGAGTTCGCCAGAGAGGATGAACACATTTCATCGGCGATGCTAAGGGAGATGAACTTACCGGAGATTGCGACGGTGATGCAGGGCGAAGATGCGCGGGGCTTGCCGGAGTTGCGCGTGTCCGGTGGCGGCGCGAGGTGCTCCGGTGGGCGGTGGCGCGCGAGATCCGGCGTCGTGCGGTGGTGGAGCTCACTGCGCGGCGGCGGCGATGTCGCGGGGAGAAAAGGAAGAAGAAGAATGCGGAGAAGGCGAGGAGAGGTGCCTGTCCCCCTATTTATGGGCACGGTGCATGTGCAGTTTCCGTTTTTTACCGCGTGCGGTTACCGCAACGGGCGCGCGGATTAACCGCGCAGATCTGCGCGGTTGCGGTGTTTGCGGCCGCACTATCCGCCGCATCGTGGGCCACAAGGTGGTAACAGCCCGCGACGTGATCGCGTGCGGTTAATGGCGCGGGAATCCAGGAGACGCGCCGCGGTCAACACACTCAAGTGCCCACGCGACGTGACGGCGCGTGACGTGGGCGGCGTGCGTGCAGAGATGTGTCTGTCCGTGCGCAGAGACCGAGGTGGCGCGTAGAGCCTCTCCGCCACGTGCCAGGAGGAGATCTTCAGAGAGATTGTGGGAATCTTCCTGTGTCGGAGAGACCGGCATAAGGGCAAATCTCGGAATTTGTGGAAAGTTTGATTCTTGAAGTATGAGATAAACCGGCATGTGAATGTCGGATGGTTGGGTTAAGTTGAGTTGGTTGTGAAAACTTGACTTGCTCTGTCAGCGGAGTTCTTGTGTCGGAGAAGCCGACACAGGGGCAAATGTCGGAGTCAGTGGAAAAGTTTGTTAGTGGCTCTACGGTTGAACCGACATGGTTATGTCGGATGCTGGTTATGGTTGTTTCGGTTGATTAAACCTGCTGTGGCCCTTCATCCATGGCTGCAGGACCGCACCAGCTTCGGGGACTAATGTCGGGGGGCTACCCCCAGGTAGGGTCATGGTGAGGTAAAAGCTATGCCCAGGTGTGGGCCAAATTACAGTAAAACCGGCATAACTGGGCTTCAGAGTGTGGTGCAGGTGCAAACCGAGATAACCTGGGCCAGAAGGACCGGGGTACCATGCTGATGCCAGCCAGCATGGGTCGACCGAGACAAGGGATCCGAGATAACCTAGCCGACATATGTATGTCGGTAACTTGAATGTTTCCTTATGTGCAGGGAAGGATATTTGAGGAAGGAGAATCCGGCATATCCATGCCGGGTTATTCTTGTGTCGGACAAGAGTCAATGCTCCTGTCACCTCCCGTCTGGCACGGGAGCGCCTGACACGGAAGCGCCTGACACGGGAGCGTGCAGGAGACCGAGATGGCAGGCCATCATTCCACCGCTGACTCCGGGTTATCCGGGAACAGAATGCGAGGCAGAGGCATGGGCAGGCCATGTCTTGTCTCTGCCAGAGGGTACCTTCTAGCTACACCGTAGAGCTGCAGGACATGGGAAAGACACGTCCTGTCCACTGTGCAGAGACAATCATGACGTGCAGGCGTGCGTGTCTGCAGTGCCGGTACGGAGAGCTGACCGTTGCAAGTGGAGGGGTATTCCGGTAACCCGGTTTAGCCTATATATATGCCCTTACCCCCTCCTGCGTGAGGGACGGTGCCCTGAGATACTTTGCCACCCGTAGCTTCATCTCCTTCCTTGTGCTTTTCACCATTGTTGTGTTATACAGCTCAAGGAGCAGCCTGTACGCTTGGTACCGAGATATATACAGAGAGAGACAGGCAGGAGTAGGGGTTCTACCTCCTCACGAGGGCCCTGAACCTGGGTAGATCTTGGTGTGCTGATGTGTTCTTCGTGTGTGCTTCTTAGCGCGCTAGCCCTCTCCCAGATTCCACCAGCGTCCATCGGCCCCACACTTTAGCCATCCTATGGCATCTGCCGTGATAGCACCACGACATCATCGCTTAATATGCTAGAATGTACCGGTGGTAGTAGTACCCACTCTAGAAATTATGTTAATGAAGTGGTTGTTGGATGCATAGACTAAAAAAGATAACAATCGACATGCCTTATTCTTTGCAGAATAGCAAGGGCCATTGGACTAGGTTTACAATGAAAGCTAATTTTTATGACGAGCCTAGCTTCGGTACAACACCCCCCCCCACCTGTGTGAAAACTCTAGAAAAGGCAATATGGTCAATGGTGCCATAGGGTACTAATTAGGTAGGTTAGTTGACGATTTTACGTATGTCTCTCGTCTCTTTCACTTGTAAAAAAAAACCTAGCAATATGTGGTGCGGTGTGAGGCGGTTGCGAGGCATCCAAGTGATGCACGGTATTATCGATAGTATTTCTTATTTTATCTATTTTGGTGTTGTGCAGTTTGTGGGGAAACAATTTATGATGCTAAAAAAAGAATAACCCACATGAATAGTTAAGAGCTGGTAATTGGTGATTTGTTTTTTTTTTGGAAATTTAACTAGGATTAGTTAAGACCTAATTTATTCGTTACTAATAGACAAATATACTGTATAAATTGGGGCATATAAATATCTTCACGATAGAAGTTAGGCTGTTGTGCTTTCGGTCAAAATAAAGTAGCTATCTACTATTGAGGGAGGCGTTTTGTCTCCCAAGCTCGTATGCTCCTGCCTCAATAAAAAACTTATAAAAATACTAACCATTTCAAAAAATTCAGAAAAATACTGTAGACGAACATATAAAAGTGTTCTACACACGTGCAAAGTTTCATAATGAAATGACATTTGTATTGCTCTGTGCGAAAAAAAAACAAAAACAGTGCTCTAAATCTAGATTTTCAAAATCCATTTGTCCACTAATTTTGTTTTTTCCACACATATCACAAATGTCATTTCATTACAAAAACTTGCACGTATGTAGAAAACGTATACATGTTTGTTTCCAATTTTTTAAATTTTGTGAAATGTTTTACTGTCTTATAAAAAACAATTAATCAGACAGAAACATATGAGGTCGGGTGTCAAAGTAAATTTCCGTGTACTGTTACATTACATCGATGTAAGTGCGTGTCTCAAGTTAGATATTATAGCCACAGTTTTCTAGGTACGTGCAATTTTCTACAGCCTGATCAGAGGTAGCTAATCAAGCAAACCTCGGTCACACAAACAGCACTCAGCGTCTTCGATCAGCTCCCATGTTAGTAACAACCTGGCCTAAAAATAAATAAATAAAGAGGTTACTACCGGCACGGCGCAACCAGGCAGAAGAACCAAAGAATCCTTCTGCTATTTTCACGCGCAGGGCGTACCCACCGGCAGTCTCCTCTCCTTCCATTTCTGCCATGCATGCACCCACCGACCCGGTCACCGCCGCGACGCGTCTTCTTCTTCCCGCCGGTAATCTCTCTCCGGTCTCCTCCATAAATATACAAAGTCTTCCTAAACCAGTGATGGATTGAGGAAAAAAATGAGCTCTGCTGCATGTATTGATGGACGCGACCACGTGTTTTTATACGGACAAGAATGATGTTGATCATGCTGTGCGAAGAAGTGAGCACTTCATTGAAGAGAAGAGTCTTTTTGTCTGCTTCGAATTATCGCCCCGTCGGAACACGGGTAATGAATATGAAGGAATAGTCCAAAACGTTGGAATAGGATAGGAAAGCACATGCAAAACTAGTCCAAACTAGTCCAAAATTGGGGGCCGTGCAATGCATATGTAGGATCTTAATCAAATGCGCGGAAGCACATGAAGTATGTACGCACACTGATTCAAAAAAAATGTTGGGATGATTGTTGTTTGCATAAAGGAAAAGGAAAGGCTTGGCTTCAGTTTGGGCTGATATTTTGTCTGCGACAAATCGAGTGTGGGATAGAAATATATGTGTCTTTGAAGCAATGAATGGGCCCGTGGCGGCGGTAGTACGGGGCGAGGAGGGGAGGGGAGGGCGTGTCGTGGGGGTGCGAAGACGACGGTGTGAAGCTCGAGGAGACGAGGACGTGTGGGAATGGAATTGGGTGCTAGGTTTTCACCTCGTTTTGTCCAACAACCAGACACATAATCCAACGGTGGTAAACCCTGTCGGGTGATATGGCACCAGATCGGACGGTCCATAGAGTGCGTCCCTGTGGATGCTCTCGTTGCCCAACTAATGCTCTAACATTCATAGAAGTAATGCACGTACTAGGAGAACATTCTCATTAACATCAGAAAGAGCATAATCACACGGCATTTCCTCCGTGAACATGTCGTAGTTTGGGGCATGATCGATGGCAGTTTCGGATGGCATAATCGACAGAACGAGACATATTATAACACATCAATCGACCGAATCAAAAATCACAAACATCGTTTACATATCGATCCGTTAAATTTCCTTGACTTCCATTACACCATCGAGCGATTCCTAGTAAGCAAGAAGATGGGTCGATTCTAATCAATCAGAACCCAACCGTAAGTCGATTGCATTTGTTTTTAGTATATATAAGGTTAAGCGAACTGGTTAATGGAGTTCTTTTTATGGAGCTAAGCTAGTGTGTCTGTGAGCCCCTCCGCTATAAATTCCTTTGTCTACCCCTTCTGTTTATATCAATGAAACAACCGGCTCGTTCGTCAATGCTTTTTCAGTCTAAAGATATAAGAAGATTAGAGGTTCTTGACTCTTGAGGCATCAGCCTTGACAAAAGTTTTTTTAATTTTGATTTGAAACAAAAAGAACAGAGAGGAATCAAGTAAGAGTCTGTACTGTACATGAAAACCTCTCACCCCGCCCACTAATGAGTAAAAAAAATGTGTGGAAGAAACCACACACTCACACAATTACACACTAGAAAATTCTACTCTCCCGGCATTATTTTACTCAAACATTTTGCACCAGCGATGATCCAAAGCCTAGCCTCCTTCTTGATCTTGTCGAAGATGACGAAAGAAGGGATGGAGTTGTTGCGAAAAACACACACGTTTCACTCTTCTAAAGTTCCCACGACACGAGGACGGAAGAAAGGGAAGTTATCGCTTTTCGGTTTGGACTACTAGCCAAGCGGAAGCACCATTCCTTCCTTAGTGTTGAGGCCCGCCCAAAGTTGAGGATCAACTAGCATGCAGGCGGACGTCCGTCCGAACGAAATTTTCGTCCGCCACGTCTGCCCATCCGGTGATTATACGGTTGGCTAAACAAGATTCGTTTAAACGGATTAGCATAAAGTGTCTCTGGCGGACGTCCGCCACGTCCTGCCGGACTGTCCGTCTGCATGCCTAGGATCAAGAACAATAGCGCTGGCAGAATTTTGAAAATCGGCCGAAACATAAGTTAATAACGACAGTGATGCCGGTGCTCACTGCCAGACCGGGCGTCCTGAGTCCTGATCTAGGATCTTTTTTTTTTGATCTAGGATCTGAACGTGATGATTTGACCAAAAGGTCAGTGTCAACTGCGTTCTCATCCATAGCCACCATTAACATAGCCACTATCCTTGATATCACTGTCAACCGAGCCATCAGGACTGGATCGATCATCATGCCAGCATTAACACTAGAAAGCATTCCTGGTTTATTTTGCCGAATTAATTATACGTGACCAGATCAAAACAACCCATAGTAGATCCATATATAAAGGTTGATAGGATTCAGGCCCCAAATCGCTGTCCACGTCACCCCCTAACCACGGCCGTCCGATCTGAGCCATCCGACGGTCCACACGCTTCCACGTCGCCCTCCCAGCGCTGTACTGTTCATTGGCTATTTTCTGCCAATCGCTGACTGCCATGTTGCCCGGTTGGCGGCCGGTGGAACCGGTCGCCAGCCGGTTACTGCGCGCACGAATTTTGACGCGGTACTTTTTCCACAAAACCCCCCGCAAAGGACTTCTTTATGATTTGGAAAAACTGCAGGGGTCGCCTTGCAAAATCGCCGCCACAATCTCTTCCTCTCCTTTCCTCTCCCCCGCGCCGCCGGAGCTGCCGCCGCCGCCGACGCGGAGCGCCGCCGCTACGCTCCGCCTCGCTCCAATCGACGGCCATGGCTACGAGCGCCGTCGATTCCTCCGTCCCCTCGCCGAGCGACGCCTGCCGGAACGCCGTGGGCGCGCCGGATTCGCCGGTGCCATGCGCGGTGGCCGCCGCCGCGTTCGCGCGTCGCCGGTCGCGCTCCGGCGACCATTTGGTCACGGCGCCGCCGCCTCCGGGCGCTCCGCCTCCGCGCGCGTATCCGCGCGTCCCCTCGCGGCCGGAGTCACCGGATCACCGCCGGATCCGTGCGCGGGAGGGCAGAACTCCATTGCTGACGTCACGCGACGTCAGCGACTCTTTTTATTATTTCCTGCAATTTTTTTTTAAAAATCATGTAAACTTTCAAAATTCGTAATTTATTCATTCCCATTTATAAAAAAAATAAATATAGCATGCCAAAATGTTCATAGAAATATTAACTACCTCTTGAAATCAAATTAAAAAAGATACCAAATTTGATCCATGTGAACTTTCAGAATTCATAATTTATTCATTCCAGTTTATAAAAATATAGATAGTATGCCAAATTTTTTTAGAGAAATATTGTATACCTATTAAAATCAAATTTAAAAAGATACCAAATTTGAGCTTTCCAACTTGCTTAGTTTTTGCCCCAAAAGGCTCATAAACATATATGAACCTCCTTATATTTCAATTTGCTAAGTATTTTGTAACGGCGATAAAATATTTCTAAATGCTCACAAAAAAAATGAAACACACCTGCACACTCCAACTTGCTAAAAAATGGAGATACTCTTTAAGTGCAAACTGATTTGAACAATTCAATTTACTAAAATACTATATTTTGTAAAACCCTGAAACACATCAAAATGCCCAGAAAAAATGTAACGAATTTAACCATTCCAGATTACTTCGTTTTTTTTTTTTTGGGAAACTCTAAAATATATCATCATTCCCACATTTCAACTTGCTAAATGTTTGGAAATACGATAAAACATTTCAAAATGCCCACAAGAAAAAACATTATGTAGCACATTTTTTATAAGTGCTGAAATAGGTAAATATTTGGAGATGAGCATAATATATTTCTGCTGACCATATTTGATCACTTCAATTTAGTTAACATATTTGTACATACTATAGCTTAGCCCACTCTAATTATGTAGTTATTTTTTTTAAAACAAACTAATTAGATGAATATTTTGGTAGAAAGTGCAAACTAATTTCCTCTAATTACGGACTGGATTTAAATTAAATTTAATAGGTGCTCATATAATACATTTCCTCTGATTACTGAGTTAAATTATATATTTAAGGCAAAAATACAAATATATTGTATCCTTTCGCCAAGTTACTATTATGAGATAATATAACTACCTCTCTCCATTTATACCGTCCAAATTTAACAAATGTTCAAATTGAACATAGCTCCCTCTAATTATGTACTTCCTCCGATCCGTTATAAGCGTCGTACGAATACACACTAGCTAGTACAAATGTATGCATGTCTGGCGAATCTTATTTCGGATAGGAGGGAGTAGTTAAGTTTAAATATTGCTTGATTAGATAAATATTTGAAGAAAGCGCACATTCATTCCCTCTAAATATGGACTTAATTTAACAAATGGTACGACAAAATATTTCCTCCAATTAGGGAGTAAAGCTACATATTTACAACAGAATACAAACATGTTCGATCAGTTCGATCTATGAAATTAAAATACACATTCATTTCAGAATACAAAATATTTCAACGTACCCTGAACGATAAATTTCCACGGGGTTTAACGCTCTTAATTGCTACGGGTGCGGCGTATCGCCGCGTCAAGATGACTAGTCCTAACGGATGATAAGACGCGATTGGCAGCTTGTAAAAGATTCTCTTTGGCAGATTTGTCGGCCCTTTGTTTCTTGGATCGAGGCAGGAACGGGATGATTGATGCGTACATTCCGTGCATCTTCCTGGCTAGGCTTAGCTGGTGCGATGCTTCCTGCCACTAGCTAGGTGTTGTGTGCAACCAACGTCTCACTGACTGAAAAATCAATTTTTCCCCTTGATGTGGATCATCCTCTAGTCCTGTAACTGCAAGCAAGTCCAAAATTTCCCTTGCTGTGGACCATCTTTTGTCATGTACTCCATCCGTTCCAATTTAATTGACTTGCTATACACCAAACGTGGATGTATCTATACATGGTTACATGTATACATGTATAGATACATGTATAGATACATTCACGTATGGTAAATAGCAAATCAATTAAAATGGAACGGAGAGAGTAACTGCCAGCAAACCCAAAGATGAACCTCGTTTTGACACTCCCGGCTCACGGTTTCCAAGCTTAATTAGCAAGAATAAATTTTATAGGAACGAGTCAAACAGATCAATCAAAATTTATATACACATTAATTTTCCCCATCGATCCGTTAATTTCGCGAGTTCAATTTTTTTGTTACATGATTTGAAAGATCCCACTACCGATCACGATCCTAAATAATCAGAGCCGGCCGGCCGGCCGACCGTCAGGTGAGCAGCAGCTAGCATGGGACGCCGAGGAAGTCGAGCGCGGACCTGGCCATGATCCCGGCGAACTCCCTGAAGCTGATCACGCCATCCCCGTCCGCGTCGGCGTCGCGCATCATCGTCCGCAGCTCCTCGAACGTGAGCGGCTGGCCCAGCTTGGCCATGGAGCGCGCCAGCTCGGCGGCGGAGATGTAGCCGTTGCCGTCGCGGTCGAAGGCGCGGAAGACCTCCAGCAGCTGCGCCTGGTCGACGAGGCGGTGCGCGTGGGCGGTGAGCACGGGCGCGATGGCGCGCGCCAGCTCGTCGAACTCCACGGTGCCGCTGCCGTCGGCGTCGATGGCGAGGAGGAGCGCGCGGGAGTCCTCGCCCGTGGGGCGCAGGCCCAGCGAGCGGAGGAGGGCGGCCAGCTCGAGCTGGGTGAGCGAGCCGTCGCTGTCGAGGTCGAAGCGGGCGAAGAGCGCGCGGAGCTGCTTCAGCTGGCTGCCGCGGAGGGTCGTTGGGGCCGCCGGCGATGGCGAGGGCTTCGTCGTCATCGATCGAGACTCGGTGCTGGTGGATGGATGAAGGTTGGATGTTTGACTTGTTCGGGCGTGGTAGAGATGCCGAAGAGGAGGAGGAAAGGGAGACTGGGTTTGCTCGCCGGAGACTTTGCTGTTATTTATGGAGGAGGAAGACGCGTCGGGTGACTAGGTCGGTGGGTGCGTGCATGTGCATGGCGGAAAATGGACGGGGTGGGTGCGCCGTGCGCGTAAAAAACAGAAGATAACAGAAGGGTTCTTGCTTTATTTTTAGGCCATGAAAACTTGACACACTGCGTAGATCAGATGTACGCTGCACCTGCAGATACGCGTGACAGGCTTTACAAACGGTGCAGACTCCGTTCATTCCACACATACCGTGTCACGAGCTGACGGCGTTATTTTCCCCCAAGAATTTCAGAAGGGTTCTTTGTTTATATCATCACCGTAGGATTTGGGTTCAATTTTATGGACTCCTGATGGCTAGGAGTAGGGCTAGACTAACGAGCTACTCGGATCGTTAAGGCTCGGCTCGTTATGACTCGTGATCGTTAAGGCTCGGATTGTTAAGCTCGTTAAGGATAACGAGCTAAATTTAAAGATTGACTCGGTTCGTTATATGTTCGCGAGCGCTCACGAGCGCTCGTTAAAACTCGTTAAGAAGATGTATCAAGGTATTAAGCTAATTAAGCAAGCTATCAAGCAAGCATCAGCAACAACAGATTTTGGACATAGATATACTTATAAAAATATGCTGACATGTATTTGTCAAAGACCTACCGTGTGCAAAAATATTTAAAAGATGCATATTTGCAGCCTACTGCCACGATTTGCAGCCTACTGGCACGTTGCTAACGAGCTTAACGAGTAGCTCGTGAAACTCGTTAGTTTCATTGTTTAACTCGTTAGTGTTAACGAGCTAAAATTGTTGCTCAGCTCGATTCATTAAGAAAACGAGCCGAGTTCAAACGAGTCGAGTTACCGAGCGCCCATTAAGCTCGTCGAGCTTCGAGCTTTATGTCCAGCCCTAGCTACGAGGGAATGTGGTTCGTTTGACAAATTGCTACCTCTATATCAATTTATGAGATGTTTAGGTTATGAAAACTCCATAAACATGCATAAGAGAAATGATATCCCCACTCCGATCAAGACAAAACTTTTACCAAGAGTTTATTATGATCTTTTTGTTAAAATAACAATTAAGGTGAAATAGGGTCAGGAACAATAAATATCTTATGATAAATAGAGCCGCAGGCGCCAAATTTTATCAAGCTAAAAAAATAGTGTGCTATGATAAAATAGGGCAACCCTTAGCTATAGTGAAGATATATCACGCTATAGCGAACGACTGTACATGCATAACATTTAGTGAGACATTGCTCACGACGATATATTTTTACCAATTTCATTCAACTCATAGACATTGTACAGCATGGACTGCATAGCCCTGAAACTGTAAAGATGAATGTCATTCATCTCATAGACATTGTATAGCCCTGAAACTTTTAAAATTGAAGCATACAGATGATGGGGCAGAGAGCTGAACTAGAGCAACTGAAAATAGGCTGAGACCTGGAACTTCTCTTGACATCCTTTACGGGACAAACAGACGGTCCATGGGCAGCCCAAAAGGAAGGGAGCGCAAGGATTTTTTTATTTGCTCCCGTCAGTCGTTCGTTACACAGTACACAGTACCCAGTACACCAGCTAGGCTAGGAAGATGCAGGGAATCTGCGGATCTATCCATTTTCCAGCCAGCCATTCCTATACGCCTTACGCTGCCTCGAACCAAAAAAACAGGTCAAGATTATCAAGCTCAGCAGAGAATCTTACAGCTGCCTTGTCGACCATAAACGTGTTGTAGATGGTTAACCTACTATTCCTAGTGAGACAAAAACAGATGGTAACATGCATACTATATAAACAAAAAATGATGTGTCGAGTAACTAAAATGAGAGAGACAAATGAGTGCAGAATTGGTGCACCCAAGCACCATTGTGCCCTGGTGCAATTTTTTTTTTGAAAATTTGAAATTTGAGTTCGAAAAAAATCTAAAAAAATTGTATGATATATATGCATGTTTTCTATGTATTTGCTAACTTTTAGTGCAAAAAATGTTGTACTCCGAGCTATATAAAAATGACAAAAATCTGGACAAAAAAGAAGGAAAATAGTACATTTAATTTGACAGAAATTTCTCTTTTTGTGTAGCCTAAAATATAAGGTTTTTTTGGACAAAACTTCTACGCTCATAATATGTATATGTACTTGTGTGCAAAGTTTCATATTTTTCTGAAACCTAAAAGTATGGTTTTAAATTTTCTTAGAAATGGGCACGTTGGTGCTCGGAAGCCAGTACCGATTTTCGGAGACAAATGAAGTAACATACTAATATGTTACCACCACATAGCACTTTCCAATAAAAATGACTTTACAAAAATAATAAACGAAGCTGTCTATATTACCACACCTATGACACTAGGTTAACGATCTACACACGTTTATTAACATTTTTATCTAAAAAATAAAAATATTAACATAGACTACTAACATATGCATGTTACTAGTCTAAATTATTCGCCACTGTGATCAAGCTAAGGATGGGTTGCTAATGCTAGAATATTACAGCCCAAACACAGTCGAAATACTTTTATATAAATGATGGAAATCATCAGTGTCATAGATCATGTCTTGAACAGGCGCGATCTCCGTAGTCGACGAAGATGCCGGTGTTATAGTCGAAGCAGGCGCGATCTCCGTAGTCCACGAAGATGCCGGTGTTGTAGTCGAAGCAGGCGCGATCTCCATAGTCGACGAAGATGCCGGTGTTGTAGTCGAAACAGGCGCGATCTCCGTAGTCGACGAAGATGCCGGTGTTGTAGTCGAAGCAGGCGTGATCTCCATAGTCGACGAAGTTGCTTGTTCCACGAGCAGTGCGCGGTCGTAAGGTCAAAACGTCCCATACTTGTTCACATGAATTTGCATGTTACCAAATACAAGCCACATACCTCCGTAGAGATCATCATATACCGATCGAGTCGCCGGTGGGTGCGGGTTGTAGTCGAAGGAGCCGAAGCGGATCGGCCCCGTGATCATCGGCGTGTCGATGTTCATCGCGGATGGAGCCGGTGCAACCATGATTTCAGCACTCTTCTTTCCCACAGACGGCGCCAGTTGACGTGGGGTGGCCACGGCAAGTCCCAGGGTCGAGTACCCCAGGTTGATTGAGAGGGAGAGAGTTGGAGTGCTGGTAGTTACCACGGCTGACAAGCAAGGCGAGTTTACCTGGTTCAGGCTCCCGGAGGATAATACCCTACTTCCAGCTTGTCTGTTATTAATCTTTTTTGAGGTGTTACAATGGCAATCCCGGCGAGATGTCGATCTCGCTAGGGTTTCGGGTGGCGGTGTATGGCTAGCTCTGAGTTGTTCCCGATCGGTGTCCCCTCCCAGCCTTTATATGGGAGGCTGGGTCTCGGGTGATCGTAACCGAGTAGGTTTACATGTTTTGGTAAGTCTATACCGACATTGGTTTGCCTAACTTGGAGCGTACTCTAGTATTTTCGAGTTTCCTTCATGGGCTTTAGTCGCCATATTCTAGTAGGCCTCCTTGTTGGGCCCTAGTCTTGGCGTGCACCAGGTGTATCATAGTGGGACGACACCCGAAAGGTAGGACCACGTCATGGTCCGAAGTTACTGCAGTCAAGTGAGTAAGGTTCGCCATCGGATATAAGTTGCTCCATGACGGTGTTGCAAGAGCCCGATCCAGCCGCACTCTACAAAAGGAGCCTCCTGCTACCTTCTTTTCAAATGTCCAATCCAAACCTGTGTACCCAAATCAGCGAGGCCACACACATCAACAGTTTCACGAAAAGCATCAATTTGCTGCTGGCTGCGCTCATTGACACCCATATGTTCTTCCCTATGGAGTACCTCGTTGAAATCTCCAATGCACAACCATGGCAACGGAGATGACGACTTGATAAATTTAAGAGTGTCCCAAGTCTTGAACCTCTCTGCGACTTGGGCTTCCCCATACACACACGTGAGACGCCATGGTTCACCATCAGGGAAAACAATGGCATCAATGTGATACTGTGTGTACGGTAAAATATCAATCTTTATTGAATTATTCCAAAAGATACCTAGACCACCACTGCGGCCCGAGCTAGCAACTGCAAAGGCTTGATCAAAACCCAGAGTTTTAGCTAAACCCTCTACCCTCTCCTTACTAATTTGTGTCTCGGCAATACATAAGATAGAAGGGGCAAAATCCTTCGCTAAATCACGAAGCTCTTTAACTGTCGAGGCATTGCCAGCTCCTCGACAGTTGAGGAACAAGACACTCATTGCTGCTTGCGGCCCTCCACCTGGGAGGCCGCTTCATTGCTCTGCTCATTGTCAGTCACTTTAGAAGCCTGTGACGTCTTGGTTTTCTTCGTCTCTCTAGTTTTCACATAAGTAGGAGGCAGAGGAGGGACACTATCCACCAGATCTGAAGAAGACAATCCTTTCTCTCCCATAGTCAGGAACAACTTTTTGGAGGCATCAGAACCTGACACCTTCTCAGGGACCGTGACAATCTTTTGAGGACTCACCAGTCCAGCTTCAGCTGACGAGCGTTTCCGCAGTGCCAGCTCATTTGGCTCCATTGGCCTGTATTCCTTGTTCACAGACGTCTTCCTCGTTCTGGTTTGAGGCTGAACCAGTTTCAGTGGTACGGCCTCCTCTACTAGCTTGTGGACCTCCCCCTCGTCCTCCACGGGCACCATGACGTCCACCAGCATGGCCTTGAGAACCATGCCCCGTCGGAGGTTTAACATACCAGTCCTCTATAGGCGCCACCATCCAGTCGCCATACTGCTTGGCTCCAGCTTCATGTACTCCGTCACCGCATTCCACAGTCACATGGCCCATCACACCACACACTTCACAGAACCGTGGAACTTTCTCATACTTCACTTGAAACATCAACCTTGGTTGCCCTCCCGGGGACAGCCCAACCACCCTAGTCAGTGGGGCAGCCACTTTAAGTTTCACCCTCACCCTGACGAAATCTGCACCTGTGAACGACCTAGCCGCCATGTCCACACTCATCACCTTGCCCACACGCTTCGCCAGGTCCTCTACCACTGCTTTGTTGCGAAACACTGGTGGTATCTTGTGGATCTGAATCCACACTGCCAAGCTGTCAATAGCAATAGACTCAGGCTGCACAACCCCATCAAAAGGCTCTATAAGCACTCCCTGCTGCCGAAAAAGCCAGGGTCCTTCCTCTATAACACGGAGCCAGTCCCCTAGGCAAAACATCTGTATTACAAACAGATTCACATCCACCGCTCTGAAGGAGAAGCCCCTGGTTAAACCCCACGCATTCATCATCTTGTCATGGAAAGAGATGTCACTGAAGGGCTTCATGGTGTGGACCTTCGCCACCGCCATCCACCTCATGTTCTGCTTCATGGACGCCACCTCTTCCGATCCAATATGGACATCATCAATCTCGCTATCCTTTAGATCAAGGTTCTTCATCAACTCCTGCAGGTCAATCTTCGGACTCTTTCCCTTGTCCCTGATTGCTTCAGATCCGAAGCCGCCATTGCTGCTCGGCGCTTAACCGATCTCGATCACTGCCGTCCCCACACCAAACATGAAACCTACCAAGGCCGGGAAGACGGGCTAGCCGTCCCCTTGATCAGCCCGAGCAGATCAGTGGAGAGGGACAGAGGCGGTGACAAGACCGTGAGAGAAATCACAGCCGGCGGTAGCGTCGCCGGTGAGATCGCCTCAAAACCCTAGCCCTAGGAGCCAGGTACTTTTCTAAATCCCATTTAAGTCAAATGTCTTACCTGGGCCCAATAGTCCTCCTAGCCAGCTCCCCCATGGCCGCATGCTAAATAAAAGCCAGATATCTGGCTTAAGTGGCTGAAACCTACCAGCCAGCCCAAGGGCAATTTCTGTTCGTCCCCGTTTGTTTTTTCCCGACGTGAGGCACTGTTTAGTGCCGGGTGCCGTCCGCTGTCTGCACGATCTCCGACTGCCACGAAGCGCCCTTGCGTCGGTGCAATGCAACAGCACGCCATCTCCGAGAGGCTGTAGGCGAGTCAACTCCTTTTTTTTCAAATGAGAATATATGATGCTTAATTTACATTGATTGATTGCGTCATCTAAAATTAATAAACACTTACTGATGTACACAATGATACCTAGTTTTAATTTTCTCCTCTTTTACAACATAAATTTTCGAGTTATTGGACACGTTGTGACTACTATGAACAATTTGTAGATTTGTTCCTACTATTATATGAACTTTCTTATTTTTCATTCGTGCTGAAAAAAGTCAGTGACTTCGAATAGCCAATATGTAAATCCTGACTCCACCACTAACCGGAGTAGTACTTGTTTTTTTTGTTTTTTGGAAGGGACAACTACTTGCTTGCTTGTGCTACCGGCCTACCGCGTTTCGTTTTTCAGTCTAGAGCTGATACAGATATGATAGTACCCACTAGCGCTATACTACTATCCCGCCTAGTTGTTGCGCTCGGTCTGAATTCATCACCTCTTCCTTGCTCGTCTGATACATCCATCCTCACACTTCCCTCCCAAAGAAGGTAGTACATACACATCAGGCGTAATGCAGCGACGTTTCGCGGGGGAGTTTAGAGTGCTCAATTTCCCTAAGAACGCACATGCAATCCATACTTGCCCGGGGGGAGTCGGGTACCGTGACTCTATACAGAAGATCGTCGGCGTCTCCGTCGCGGCCACCAGCGCTTCCCTCGTCTTCCCATCCAGCGGCTGCAGCACTGCTTCATCTGCATCTCTTTCCTCGGCGGGCTCGGAGGTTCCCACTCTAAGCTCCGGAGGCGGCAGCTACAAGATCCTGTGCGTGGAGGCGTTCCAGGACCTCACGGAGATCGCAAGCCTCATGGTCAACGATGGGTACACAGGGGGCCTGATAACGGAGTTCGCCCGGGGACAGCGCGGGAGCAGTGGCGACGCGATACTTGGGACGTGGTTCTCCGATCTCGGTGTTGAGTGGGTTCTTGGAGTCAACGAGATGAGCCTGCGGGAATTGCCATGGAGCGCCGTCGAAGAGCTGATAAAGAAGTGGGTCGTCGCACTCACCGTCATGGCTGAAGCCCTCCGGCTGACATGGTCTGGGCTTTGCAGCGATGGCGGGTCTGATGATGGCGTTCCACTGCTTTCCAAGAAGAACCATAGAGTACACGGATCTGCACCGGCCGGCGCGGCGCCTGTCTCAACAGCTGTAAGTTCTGCTGCCTCGTCAGATCCCGACCAAGAAAGTCCTGGGGGTCATCCCCATCCAACTAGCAGCTTTGATGTTGCTACTGTCAAGGAAGCCATAGTAGCGTATTCCCTGGCGGAAAAAGGGCATGGCTTCAACTTTGATGTGTTCGGCCTGGTAGCAGGGATTGAATCCCAATTTTCTGTGTTCGCCGAGGCAAGCTTGATGAGTATGCTGGAATTCCCGGACGCTGTGGCGACCCTGGAGAGTTCACCGGAGATGATCCTGCGCATGATCGACATGTACTCCTTGGTCAACGACATCTCTCCGGATCTCCTGGTGCTACTCGCCGGAGAGTCCAAGGACCAGGTTTCTGACAGAATCGTAACTGTGCTTGAGACCATGGGCCACGCGGTGAGGCGCATCCTAAACAATCTCATCCAGAAAGAGGAATCGTGGAAGTCGACCGTGCCGCCACAGCTGGATAGCCTGGATGACATCCACCCGGTCACCCAGTACGTGATGACTTACATAAACCTGCTGCTGGAGAACAGCACGGTGCTCAACGGCCTCAACCTGATGCATGGAGATGGGGAGGACGAGGAGGAGGAAGAGCAGGTCCAGGAGACCATGTTCGCCATGGAAGGCCTGTACCACTACTCTGACCCGTTCGCGACCGAGGAATCGAGGTGGCTCACAAAAATCGTCGGTGACCTGATCAAATCGCTGGATGCCATGCTCAAGGACAGGTCCAAAGCGTACGCGGCCGGCGGGCGGAGGTTCATCTTTTTGCTGAACAACGCGAACTTCGTCCTGCAGCAAGGGGAGACTTTGGTGCAGGACTTCTTGGGCGTTTACTGGGTTGAGCATCGCAAGCGGAGGATGGAATACCACATCTGGAGCTACCTCAACGCAGCCTGGGAACCTGTCGTCTCGTGCCTGGCTTGTACCAAAAGCAACAACATCCAGCGCCTCAAGAATTCCGTGCTCCGTAAGGTCTCTGTGCTGGTGGAGTTCAACTCTTTGTTGCAGATAACCTACCGCACAGAGAAGCTTTGGAAAATCAAGAGCCCTCAGCTGCGAAGTACGCTGCGCAAATCTGTGTCCGGGAAGGTAATCTCTGCTTACAAAAGCTACTTGGAGAGTCATGCCGAACTCAAAAGGTCAGCCACATATGCCCCCGAAGACCTGGAAGATATGCTCCAAGATCTATTTGAGGGATGACCGCCACACGTAGATCCGTTGCCTCTTTGTCTGTGTCTATTTCCTAATGCCTTCTCCCACCTCTCCCGCCTCCTGTCCGGCAGTGTACAGGTGAGCAAGTTTAGTGCAAGCTGACCGGCCGGCCGGCGACATCGGCCTCGTCGACGGGCATTGTTGCCGCTGCTGCGGGTCTTTTAACAGCAATCAAGAGTGCTGAGTGCTACTTCTTTTTTTTGAAACTCACATACTTTATAAATTACTCAGGAGGATTACATGATTGATGCAAACATTCACGCAGGAATGATGGGATATAATTCACCCAAACACATCTCCGTCTAGAACTACTAGCCTGTCTCGCACACAGATGTGCGGCTTCATTAGCTGATCTAGGTACATACGATAAAGTATAACTAATGAAGCTTTCACCTAACTCCTTCACCTGACGGCAAAAAGCACCAATATCCGTTCTGCTAAAAGAGTCCATGTTACACAGATTTACCACCTCGAGTGCATCACTTTACACCGTGATTTGAGTAAGTCCCAGATCAGCCGCCAGTCTGAGTCCATCCCTCAAAGCTATTGTCTCCATCGCTCGAGCATCAGCAGCTACCTCATACCAAAGGGCTTGGGCACGAACTAACTTGCCAGAGGAGTCCCGCAGCACAGCCCCGGTAGTACCAGAACCAGTATGAGCATCAAAACCCGCATCAACATTCAGCTTAATGTGGTTCTCAACAGGAGGAGACCACTTCTGTACCATTTTGACTCTCGCTGGCCTAGCCTTAGACTGTGTGGTTAAATCACAAGCTGTGTCAACAGCCCAGCGGACAGAATCTTCCACCGATCTGCCCCTCTCACCATGGCGCCTGGTATTCCTTTCAGTCCAAACCGACCAGCAGCCACATAAAATGATAGCCATATTAGTGGAAGGAACAAACCCTCCATCGATCAAATCTATAGCCCACGTATCTGGGTGTAAGATAGGAACTTTTACATTGCTTATCCTCTTTACCTCTTTCCAGAAAAGCTTCGCCCAAGTACACTCAAATAAAGTGTGCACAATAGTCTCCTCCGCACCACAATCTTCACAGTTAGAGATCTTCTCGACGTGTCGATCTTTTAGAATAGCCCGACACGGTATATACTTATGAATGATTCGCCACCAGAAGTTTCTGACTTTAGGCGGAATTTCAAGTCTCCACAGCTTCTTCCAGTACGGCTGTAGAGAACCAGCAGAGGTAGAAGGACCATCGTTGGCCTTTTCCTTGCAGATAGCTGACCATATGCAGACCTGACCGTAAAGTAACCTGATCTTTCATGTTTCCAGGCCCATATGTCCTCCTCCTGACCAATTGCAATTCTGCTAACTGAATGAACATCTGGTGCAACGAAATTTGCTATTAGCTTCTCTAAATTCCACTCTCCAGTAGCCTGATCCACTAGTTCATCAACCATTGTTGCTGGAGCATCATTTTTTCTAACTATAGGCTTGAATTTATAATTTGCTTCAATCCATGGATCCTCCCATATGCGAATGGATGATCCATCGCCCACTCTTTTGATCAATCCAAGCTCAAGAGCATCCCTTCCATGCATAATAGCACGCCATGTGTGAGAAGCGTTCCTTCTCGTCCCTGCCGCCATAAACTCCTTATCATGGAAGTATCTGCCTTTTAACACCCGAGCACATAAAGAATCAGGTTTGGTCAAAAGCCTCGAACCCTGTTTCGCAAGCATTGCTTGATTGAATAGTTCAAACTCGCGGAAACCCATCCCTCCCTCAGCTTTTGGGATGGCAATATCTTCCCACTTCTTCCAGTGCATACGTTTCTTTTTCTCATCTCCTCCCCACCAGAAACGGGCTACCACAGATGTAAGTTTCTTACAGAATTTTTTAGATAACCGAAAGCAGCTCATCGAGAAGGTTGGAATGGCCTGGCAAACAGCCTTGATAAAAACCTCTCTACCCGCACTGCTGAGTAATCTTGGTATACCCCCGTTTAGCAACTTCTTCACCTTAGCTATAATGTGCTCGAACTGAGAATCAGTTGATCTTCCCAAAGCTGTGGGGAGACCAAGATACTTTTCTCCTAAAGCTTCCGTAGTGACCTCTAGCCGTTGTTGAACCACCATCTTTGCATCAACAGTCGAGTTTTTGCTGAAGAAGATCGCTGATTTTGCTTTATTGACAAGCTGCCCAGATCCAACCCGGTACAGTTCCAAAATATTGCGAAGTCTCTCCGCCCCTGCATCAGTAGCCTGAGAGAAGATTAAACAATCGTCAGCAAAAAGCAGGTGGGACACCCAAGGCGCATGAATGCCCACCCGAACTCCTTTAGCCAGGTGCATAGGCCCCATATTTTTGAGCATGCTACTAAAACCTTCCCCACACAGAAGAAATAAATATGGGGAAATTGGGTCTCCTTGTCGAATGCCTCGGCTCGGCTTGAAGAACTCGGAAAAGACTCCATTAACTCTCACCGAAAAAGAAACAGATTCAACACACCTCATCACCAAATCGATCCACTGGTTCGAGAATCCCAGCTTTGACATAACACTGCGGAGATAGCACCACTCCACCCTATCATATGCCTTTGCCATGTCCAACTTGATTGCACAAGCACTAGATTTTCCTTTCTTCCTTTTCAAATAGTGGATACATTCATACGCCGTAAGGACATTGTCTGTGATCAACCTTCCCGGCACAAACGCGCTTTGTTCCTCAGAAATAATCTCCTCCAAAATAGGTCTCAAACGGAGAGCTAAAACCTTGGATGCAAGTTTGTACAACACATTACATAAAGCAATTGGCCTAAATTGGGTAAGATCTATGTAACAAGCTTTTTTTTGGCACCAAGTCTCTTTCTAATTAGGTCCATTTGATTGCATTGGACGGTAGATTTTCTAAGTACTATATGTCGTACAGTAATACTTGAACTGCAGAAGAGCCGAGCCCGGGCCTGGGAAATCTCCCAACACCAGATTTTCCCTACACCATGTCCACATATCCGGTTCAGAAAAGAAAAACAGAATTAACGTCTTCAGCCACCAAGACGAAGAGCTCTTCCAGGGTTCATAAAAACCACACGACGTTCTGCACAAGTTTTCTTTGCCGAGCAACGATCCTGGACACCCAACATTACCCTGGCCACCCACCAGCAGCAGGACCTTCGGTGCTTAGGAGGCGCCCCTTTCTCGTGGGAAGAGATCCTGAACGCCATCCCTCGTCTTACTCAATTCTCTACGCTTCTGCTGTTGATCGGGTTCGCCGGCAACTGTCGCCTCGCAAATGCAGGACGGGCTTTGGCAACTGATCAGCTTTCACTTTCAGGGACTGCACAAGAACAGCTAGCAATATGCTTCTGTCCCTCGTCCAGGCTAATGTGCTGCTCAGCGGGGAAGAGGATAGGTGCCAGACGATCATCTCCGACAATGCTTAAACCAGCCCCCATAAGGTAGAGGTAGACTGGTAGAGAGTCCTCTACCTTAAGTTCACCCACGGAATAAATTCCACCAGCACCATGTACTCTCTTCTTGGCATCCAACTTTGAATCCAACATATGATCTCCTATGGACAACCCTTTCAAGTATAACTCAATACAAATATGGATTCTAATTAATTATTATCAAAACAACACATTAGCACATTCTCCCTCTGTTACTTGATATAAGGTGTCTAAGGTTTTGACACTGATATTAAGACGCTAGTATTTTGCATGCGGTGCACTAATTTTCTACTGAAGAAAATGAGAGAAAGGAGTCCCTATTAGCCACAAACTGAAAATAATTCATCAAAATACTCCGTTCTGGATCGCGACTCGTTTTTGGATTGATAAAATTGTCTATAAATCACAATACACCTTATATTTTGAAATTTTTCTCAAAAACTTCGACACCTTATATCATGAAACGGAGGGAGTATCATATAATGTCATCATACGTAAAATAGACTATCCGTTGATTATTGTGATCAGTGATATTTCAATAGGACAAAGCATTCATGTAATTTCAACTTATCACCACACCCAACTTGCAAGGCTGTTAACGATTTTTGAGTTTATACTCTAGAAGTTTATATAATTGTGCCTAATAGGAGAAACCACTATTAATATATTTACTCATTGGACCATTTAGAGATCTCTACCATGATATTAAGCATAATAAAATAGACTTAACACTATAATTTATGCAAATATGAAAACATGGAGATTCTCTTGGAAAAAATATTTTTCTTATGGCAGAAATTATTATTGTTAGACATTGGAATAATATAACAAAGAATGATATAATTAACATTAGACACTCAGTTGTGGTTAAATATAAGAACTATGCAGTTGTTAAGATTATAGTTTGATAAAAAATAATTCACAAATAAGTATAAGATTTTAGTATAAACAAATTTATTTTAATTCGTCGTGGGTCTAGAATAAGTTAGGGCGAGAAGGTGAACAAGATCATTATTGTCCTCCGCAAACTCGATTCGCACATCGTCGCAATGGTGACCCATGTCAACCTCCTGCTCACCATCACTGGCAGCGACAAAGAGGTTGGAGGCGGCACTGGCCTAGTCGAAACTCGAGGAGGCGGCCATCAAGACGAAGACTAAGGCTCCCAAGTCCGACGACGAACTCCTGTAGCGATTCTCGTCTCCGCGCCTTCAAGGCAAGGACTCCGTAGCTCATGGCCCTGCGCTCCATGTCCCAGAAGGCAGCCGTCGCTTGAAGGTGGGTACGGTGCTGGAGTGCAAACTTCTCGCCTTCCATAAGAGCATCGCCAAGATGGTGGCCTTCATCCTCACAGGTCAACGCACTATGCAGTGGTACATCAGGTTCCTCGAGCGGCTTAACGAGGTGGAAATCCTCATGCTCCATGACTCCGTGGTACAGGTGTAGATTCCAGATGGATGTGTGTGTGATCCCACAGTTGCCAAATCATGTCTGTTTCGCTAGACCAGTAGTGGTTTAATGTAATGATTGACCAGAATCGATGGGGGATGAATCGTGGGACCTGTTGCCGGAAGAAACGGAAATATATGACGTGAATGGTGTTGTTAGCATCCGTTTTTGGCAGATTGCCAGTTTCAGGTTCAAGAAAGGTTTGACGGCTCAAAGAAGGCATCAAAGAAGACTAAAATGGTGATCTGGGAAGCTTCCCATGAAAGGCGGCCAAAAGTAGGCGGCAAATAATCCGGCAACACTGGAACAAGGCGGAAGCTGGATTCGGGAGTGCAAAGTTGCCAAAGAGAATCTAACAAGCTAAGTCAAAAGAAGGCAATAAAGGCGGCAGAAAAGAAGCCAACTTGTCAAGACAAGGCGAAAAAGCCAACTTTGTCAAGACAAGGCGGAAAAGAAGCCAACTTTGTCAAAATAAGCTGGCAGAGGAGAAATCAACTTTGTCAATACAAGCCGACAAGAAGACAACTTTCCAAGATCAAGATTGGAAAATTAAAGGCAACTTTCTAAAAGAAGCCGGAAGGATGCTGAAGTCTGAGTCCAATACGAAGCCGATCAAGATATCACATCTCTAAGAAAGAAGCCAAGTTTGAAGCCAATATGGAAAAGAAAAGGCAACTTTCCAAAGTAGTCAGCAGGTTTGAAACCAACACGAAAGGATGAAAGACAACTTTCCAAAGTAGCCAGCAAGTTTGAAGCCTGCCGGCTAAGAAGTTGCCTATTTTAGAGATGGATTCAACTTAGACTACGATTTGTAAGCCTTGTAAAAGTCCAATACTTGTACGGGAAGTCCAGCCACCTCATACATATGTGAGAGGTGATGGCCGATTGAAATTAAGCAAACAATCGACAACCTATCAATACAACCTACTTTTTTCCCTCAAACCCTTGTTCATGCTTCCGTTGTTCAGCGATTTCACGTAGATCTCACCGGATATCGAAAACCGAGATAAGAGCGGCCAAGTCCGGCTTAGTTCAGCCAATCGTCGTCGACTTTCCTCAAACGGGGCTTCCCGAGGGGCTGGGCCGTCTGATGTCAAAAGCGCATGCTTGCTGTCTTGCTTATCGCGCTCGAAGCAGGCCTCCCGCGGGGCGAGTTACGGAGTATCTCCTCCGACACCGCGGGTACACAAGGACGTGTTGTGTGACGCGTTTCAAGCGCAACAGGTGTTGTGAACTTGTATTTCTGGATCCCATTTTGTTTAGCGTTCTCTTCCAGGTTCTGTCGACGACAGCGGTGGCCATGGAGCACCGCCTGCGCATGCCCGTCTCGCGCTCCAGTGCCAGGACACGGCCCACCGGTACGAGCTCTGCGTCTCCGAACTTGCCAGCGTCGCGCCATGCCCTGCCAAGCAGCTACGACTAGGAACAGCGGCAACGGCAAGAATCGCGTGACAAACCGTGAACGTCGGCTCGGTGAGACCTAAGCCCAACCCCTCTTCCATTGCGACTCAATTGTGCGGTGCTGTGCGTTTGGAATCCGTGACGCTCACATGTTCGATCATTTGCTTGGTTGTCTCGATGCAATGCGAGAGCAGCAGTGCCTGTTCGTGGCGTGGACGGCGCGACGCCAGAGGAGCAGATCTGTTTGAGATTTATGGTGGGTTTTCGTTCGAATTTTTTCCTGACATTTCGATCGGTTCCGGCTGCAGCCTGCAGGGACCAGTTGATCACGGAGGAGCCTGGGATCAGCCATCGTCAGGGCGTATCATGCGTGCGTGGGCGGATCATGGATGGTGACTGATGACACCGGCCACACTGAGATCGGTAGAGATTTTTTGTTTGAGGTTGTGGATGCTGGTAGTAGCAGTTTGTCTGACGCGCGTACTAGATATTTACGAGGGGTTTTTGTTCGAAATACTTCCTGACATTTCGATCGATTTCGGCTGCAGGGATCAGTTGATTCGCGGAGCGGAGTGGGAATTCAACAAGGGAGCCGCCGGCCGCCATCCAGGAAGCTTTCATCCCCCTGGGCTTCGGCGATCGCCGCCTCTGCTCCCTGTCGGCGACGGCCGCTTCTACGGCGGCTGCTACACCCCCTTCATGCCGAACACCATGGCATCCCCGCACGGCTACGACGGCTACACCCTCTTCACCCCGAGCCCCAGTGCGTCCCCGCGCCGCGCCACCTCGCCCTCAACCGCCTCCCGCGTGGGCGGCGATGCAGCGGCGGCGGCCTCGGAGCATCGCATGCACATGGCCCGCCTCGCGCTGCAGTATCAGGACCCCGCCACCCACTACCAGCTCTACCTCTCCTAGCTCGCCGATGCCGCGCGCAAGGCCGCCGCGCTCCGCCTTGAGAACTCCGAGCTCCGCGTCGCCAACAACCACCTCGCCGGTCGCTTCGTCATTCTTGGCGGTAACCAGGGGTGCCGCCGTCGCACTGACCGGGCAGCTCTGCCGCCTCCACCTCGGGCAGATGCAGGCCGTGCCGGGTCGTCCGGTGCTGCCCATGGCGCATCCAGCCTCCCCGGCTCTTCCGATGCTGCCCATGGTGCGTCCCGCCTCCCAGGCTCCTCCGATGCTGCGGCCCATGGCGTGTCCCGCCTCCCCGGCCGAGAAGCTCGCGGTGCTGCCCAAGAGCATCTCCATCCGCTCCACCGGCTACATGAAGCTGACTAGGAACGCCAAGGATCGCGTGACGAATAAGGATGGCAATGGGTAGGGTATGGGCGGGTAGAGTAATACCATACCCATACCCGTGTAGTCAATGGGTACAAAATTCTACCCATACCCGTACCCACGGTACGAAACTTACCCGTACCCATACCCGACGGGAACCCATACCCATTGAGTACCCAACGGGTAGATCAAATAGTACACAAGTTATTGATAACTTTACATTCCTTAATAACACATTTCATAAAAGAAAAACATTTATCTCAACTCAATAACATATATTTAGTAAGTGACAATTATCTCAACTAAAATTGACAATTGATGACAATTTAACATAGGTTCACAAACTCACAAGAATAAATTTTGGAACTCCACGGGTAAGATATATAAACGGGCAGGATATGAGTATACCCACGGGTACGAGATTGTACCCGTGCCCTACCCGTGACTTAACGGGTAGGGCACGAGTACAACCCATGGGTATAAAATTCTGCCCATATCCTACCCATGCGGGTACGGTACCCGCGGGTACCCGTACCCATGGGTAAAATTGCCATCCTTAGTGACGAACCCACTGAACCTCGGCTCGGTGAGACCAATACCCAACCCCTCCTCCATTGCGACTCAATCGTGCGTACCTGTTTGATCATTTATCTGCTGGTGTCGATGCAATGCGAGAGTAGCAGTGCGTGTTCGTGGGCATGGACGGTGGCGCCAAGCCGGAAGAGCAGTTAAGAAAGAGGAAATTCTTGGAATAATTCTGTAAACATGTCTGTTATTTGAGTACATCACCGATGTTATTTTGGGTACTTCTGGGAATTGTATGCAAGAGACTTCAGACTTTTGTAGTGTTGTTTCTGGACAGCTGGAAAAGTGAGCTATATGATTTTGTAGCGACATGTCAAAGCACACAGCTGCCGCATTATTTGTGTCCAGTTTCTGCTGCTCTGATTAATCCAGATATTTGATCTTTGATTCTGCTGTTCCAGTTCCAGCTGCAGTCTGTCAGTCTAGCACTTCAGTCTTACTGTTTCTGGACAGTTCGAGAAATACGATCATAGCTTGTGAGGAACATGTGAAGCATATTGTTGTTCCAGTTCCAACTGTAGTCTGTCAGCTCCTTTCTAGGAGAGGATCTACTTGTGCCAGCATCTTCTCTCGCAGTGCAGTTGCTTCTATCCTTTCATTACCATACATGTCATGTTGCCAACCATGTGATGAGCATGCATAATAGAGGTAGTGAGAGTTGCACAGGGTAATGTGTGAAATTAGTAATATATCACTATATCCGCCTCAGGGTTTAAAATACAAAGACAGTGTAATCTCAAAGAAAACCAAATAAAACAAATGCAACAAATAAAACAAAATTATTTGGATCGAAATTTCAACAAAAACATGCAAGTACCTTGAAAAGGCGGAGGAATTCGAGTTATTAAAGTTATCATCATCCTTCACTTCTTGGTTGGCGTAACCATCACGGTGCTGTTGCTTTCCTAATCTGATATCTACAGTTGGAGAGGGGCCAGACTCGGCATGGCCTATTGCAGCACCCTTTAAATTTTCACGAAGAATATTTTCCGCGACAGAGCTGACAGCATTATATTCTTTGTTACTGGAGAATGGAGATTTGCATTTTTTTTCCAGTTGCTGGTGGGACAGTAATCACAAGATCTTTGCCAGGATCACTTGGGCGACATGAACTTGCATCAGCAATCCTCAAGGCATTATCCATTATCTGTCCAGCAACCTTTGCTGAAGTAATACCATGAAGATACTTGGAACGCACATTCTTCTCAGCTGAAAACACTTGCGGCTTACTTGTGCCACATGCATTTATACTTGAAACATCTACACAAAAACACCAGGTATATCATAATGACTTATCAGATGTGCAATGTACACACTTGCTGGCCAGTAGCAGAGCTACATGAAAATAAAATGTCAGAGAACCATGTGTAGATTTCTTACCATCAGTGCCCTTCAATGCATGTGCCTTTGTGTCTATTCTATCAAAAGGTCCATTCTGTATTTTAAGTTCTCTGGATGTGTTTGCGCCGTTATATTTCACAATCTCAGGTAATTTCTCAATGCTCTGAATTTCAGTCTCCTTCTTGCTACCTGAGCTCTGATCATGTTAAAAGAACACCAATAGTATTAGGTGCAGAAGAACTCCAATAAGTTAATGCAATAGAAGAAACCGCAACTTTGTAAAGATCAGTCATGATGAACTAAGGTTTCAGTAAACAGTGCTGGCTACATTTTATTGGTAGTCACAAGAACAAAAGGACGTAGAAAAAAGGTCCAGCTTTCACAGTTTGCTTGCTTGGCTTTGTCAACCCGAGTTAGTGTGATGCAATTCTACTCATACTTGGATATCAGTTTACAGTTAGCAAATAAGGTATAAGCCAGTCAGTTGCTCACCTGAGCATCACTTTCCTCATCGGTGTTTTCTCCTGCCTTTGACCCGTTACCAGAATTAACACTTACATGGTTGCTGGCCGCATTGTTTCCTGATGCATTTAATTGGCTATTCATTTGCAATGGAATTCACATGGCATAATTATACCTCAGAAAACGAGAATAAACAAGAAATACTGATATTCGCAAACAGCTTACACGACCACGTCAACAATATGGCACTCATATCCTTGGACAACCAAAATTAACGCACATCATACATGGCACTCGATAGAATTATGGTTGGCAGCGGCATTACTAATTCTAAACATAAACCATGTATAAAAAGTCAGTTCTTGCTTCCAACATCGCAACACCAGCAATAAACCAGCACTATTTCTTCTATCTACTTGAATAACATGTAACCAAGGGAAGCTCCCAGAAGGACAGCTAGCACCGTGTTACATGAAAATATGTGCAGAAAAGGAGGCCTAGGATCATTGTCAGATACACGATGGTAATAAGTAATCTGAAGACACAAAAAGAAAATTTTCCTACCTTGCCAAATGCCGACAAGGAAATTACTAATTCTATTGAACATAAGAAAGAAGCAAAGATGGATAGAACTATATAGTGTCAGCTTCGTAATGAACACTTCTTTTGAGAATGCCCAAGAAGATGACACCGGCCACACTGAACGATCCGTTTCGGCCGCTTCAAGCTTTCCATCTTGAGAATCTTCATTTTGGGACGGCCAGGAGGCCTCCGGATCCTGGGTGGGCGAAGTACAACGTCTGATTTGTAGCATAGGCCTGGCCCAGAGGACGAATTGCTCCAGTGGATTCGGTCTGGAATTGGATAGATCCGCTGAGAGTAGGTTTCTCTATACTTCATTACACTGAAACAGTCATGTGCATACTGGCGAGGATCTTCACCACATGAAAGTAGTGCAGCAGCAGCATGTGCACATGGAATGCCATAAATTTGCCACCGACGGCACGAACAGAACCTGGTTTCAGTATCCACAATGTTTGTTCGCTCAGATGACACGATCTCAAACTCCACCTTGTTTGCTCGGAGTACTTGATAACATTGTGAATCAGAAATGGATTCCGAAATTAGTTTCTCAGCAGATGGAACAAGAACTGACTTTTGGGATAGTGCCAAGTTGTGACGTTCACTAAACCAGCAGGTCAGTTGGTTCCTGATGTACTCAATGGTTTGCACAAGGGGAAGCTCATGACACTCCAGGGCCCAGTTATATAATATTTCCGTTATCCCAAGATTGAAATGGCCATATCGCATACCCTCAAAGTAAGAAACTGCCCAGAGATTTGGTGGAAAATGCTGGAACCATGGCATGACATCCTGAACTTGCATCATATCTTTTACCTTTGAATCAAATTCTGTGGTTGTGAGAGCATAGAAAGCGCTCCAAAAAGGTTCAGAAGTTTAGGACTCTTGAACTCTTCACGAAAATTCTCACTCACGTATCTCAAGCAAAATCCATGAAATGAAGTAGGGAAGTTGAGCTCGACAGCTTCAACCACCTGTGGTTGTCTCTCAGAGATTATTGTTAAAACGGGCATCTTATCTGTGTTAACTCCAAGCATCTTCCTCAATTCTGAGATAAACCACATCCAATTCTCATCACTCTCAGAATCGACAACAGCAAATGCTACAGGGAACATCATATGATCAGCATCAACAGCTGAAGCACATAGCAATGTCCCAAGATACTTCCCCTTTAGTTCTGCCTTGTCAATTTCCAAAAGAGGTCTACACGCACTCAAGAAACCATAAATAGATGCGTGGAACGAAACAAAGAGCCGCTGAAAGGAATTGTCCATCCCAGACCCTTTATATACCGCAACGCTGCCAGGATTTGTATTTACGATCTGCTCACAGTATGCAGGAAGGAGACGATATCCGTCCTCAAGGGTACCGTGAACAGCAGCCATGCTTCTCTCCTTTCCTCGCCATGCCTGCATATAAGACACAGCAACCCCATGCTGGTCCCGGATATCCTGCAATATCTCCTTGGGCTTAATCTGTGGATTATCTCTTAGCCTTGCCTCAACAGACCTAGCCACCCAGTTAACAGTGGCCTGCTGATGATGTAGGTCTTGGACACCCTCACATGTGTGCTCTGCATGTAATGTCCGGACAGTGAAAGTCGGAACATCGTGGCACTTGGCCACATGCACACGCCACGGGCATCCGTCTGTGTTGCATTTGGCAATGAATCGGCTACGGTCAGATTTCACGACACGGAGCTGGAAATGCAAAGCAATGGCCATGTCCTTGATCGCCCTACGGCAGGTGTCGACATTGCTAAACTCTTGGCCGATGACAAGGAATCGCTCCCGCTGTACAAGGTCCTGCTCTGCCTCGAGGTAAATCTGGTCATCGTCCGATTCAACTAAAACCTGGTCGTCTTCCGTCTCAACAAATACCTGGCCGTCTTCTGCATGAACTACCACCTGGCTGTCCGACTCAACTATATCCTGGCTGTCTTGCGGCTGAGGTACAGCGTGGCTGTATAGTGGCTGAGCTACAATCTGGTTGTCTTGCGCCTGGACTACAGCCTGGTCGTCATCCGACAGAACAACCTGGCTGTCTTGCGCCTGAACTAAAGCCTGGCTGTCTTCCATCACTGAGCAGCTCGGCTGAATAGAATCACTTTCTTCTGACTCACAGAAAACATCAGACAACCCGCTAGCGACGGAAGAAAGTTTGCCCTACACCTTCCGAAGCACTGCCCTGTAAACATAAGCAGAAACGCATAGCTATTAACACGAGAAAGAAGCCATTCCAATGGAACACAAATTACCAATACAGTGCAGCACCGGGCCGATACGGATACGGAAATAGGGTATTTTGAAACAGCGGCAATACAGGGATACGTTTTAATATGCAGTATTTTAAATCAAAAAATTAATATATGTACAGAGAGATAGAATGTTAGTTAACACTCAACTGAACTGTAAGTTTGTAACTTGTATAACGAATGGCAGCAACACTTGACATTTTCTTCCACGTTGAAACTTGAAAGAAAGCAAGCCATGAACAACACCTAATGACCTAACAGAACTACAGAAGACAATTTCAACTAGCCAGCCAGCAAATCAACAACCCAACAAACAAACACAAACAAGTTCAAATATTACATAGGACTATATGAGTGGCAGTTCAAATACAACAAACGGGCTTGCGCTCTAGAGTAGCTATCTATGCCAACATGATCACAGAAATTACACTTCCATTTGGTACTGCCCCCCTAAATTAGTAACACGACTCCATAGCGATAGATAGTGGAGCCTTAATAAGGTTTGCAGGTTGCTCTGCTGCGGTGCTGCCATTAGATGATAGTCAACATGAGAGGAGGAACTGAGGAAGGAGTGTACCTTGCTTCCTGCCGTAGTGTTGCTGGTTGGGTCGCCGCCGCCGTGGAGATGAGATACTGAGCTAGGTGGGGTGGGTCGAGGGGTCGCCACCGCCGGCTGCTCGATCTGGCGGCGATGCTCGGGAGGGAGCCTCGGCTGGGTCGGGTGAGAAGGCTGGCTGGTGCTGGGGTTGAGGGGAAGGCGAGGACCTAGGGAGCCGGCGCGCTGCTGCTTCCTGCCGGCGAGATGCTGGGTCCCCACCGCTGATGCGGATGGGAACAGAGGTGGGGCGGAGAGGTCGTGACTCGCCGCCGGCTGCTGGATCTGGTGGCGCCGCCCTAGAGGGAGCCGGCGACTGGGTCGGTCTGGGATGGGTCTGGGTCGGGGGAGGGTTTTTTTTTTTTTTTGAGAATTAGTAACGGGAGAGGAAAAGGGAACCTCGTAGGCCGGGCCGGGTTTCGGGCTGGGCTTGAAAAGCCCGACCAACGCTCAAAAAAGAAAAGCCCGACCATAAAAATGAAGCCCGAGGCCCGAAATTTACGCGAAAATCAAGCTCGAGCCCAGCCCGAGGCAAAGCCCAAAGCCCGCCCTGGAGCCCGACAATTGCCGTTGCATTGTCATTACAATGTTAGAACAGAACATTACAAGATAATGACAACATGAACGCCACTTATTTCAATAAAACGACATATTTTTCAGCATAATAACATGACAGATGTCAACAAAATATAGTTTTCCCTTTCGACAACATATCAGCATAATGACAATGGCAGCAAGCCAGCAATGTAAATTCCAGGCTTCATCAACATAATGGTCTAAAATGTGAGTCCCAACTCACCCCACGCAAAAGTCTAAAGTCTGAATAGAGGTCTCAATATTACAATTAAGTCATCAAGTCTCTCACTAGTGCATGAGAAAAACAAAGAAAGTATGTGGTGGCTCCTCTGTGGAGAGTCTCCAAACTAAGAAAGTATGTGGTGGCTCCTCTGACTCTCCATTAACTCCAAGTCTCCAATTTCTGCAGATGGATGTGAACAAAACTGAGTACATAACTAGATATGAGATAACTATAAGGAAAAACCATGCAAACTTTAAGTATTTACATTCAGAATCATAAGAGGGCTCATCAACATCAGGATTAGCATTTGAAAATTGAGCTTGCTCTTCCTTTTGTTGTCCCCTCGAGAGTTGTAAAAGACATAGGATTTACAATACGGTGCAATTTATAGTTAAATACATGTAAAAACACGTGGGAAAACAACAAGGATGTTACCTTGCCATTTTGACCAGTACCAATCTTGTAGACACATGATGGTCTCAATAGTTTTGGGTTTAAGTGAAGCCCGATTAGGCATTTAGGGGTGATAACCTTGCGACTCATAGTAAATGATGATTCTGAAGCAACACTTGACACTGGAACAACAAGAATATCACGAGCCATTGATGCTAGCTCATAATATCACGACCCGTATCGATGTCCGTCATGTATCAATGAAGAATCAGAAATAAACATTACTTCACGTGTAGCATATAAAATCAGGAATTTTCTTTAAAAAAGGAGAAATAAACATTACTACTTCTTTTAAATGGTTTATTACTCATCGACACGTCCAATACGTATCGAAGAGGTATCAGAGTCGATCCGTATCGGATACGGTATCCGACACGGACACGCCATGCCAGCCAGGTATCAGTGCAGCGCACGTAGTCACTAATGCTGAGAAAGAGCCAATCGATCGGGTTGAGTGGGGCAAAATGTAAATAAACACTTGTTCAATTGAGCCCCCACCTTCCTACCAAAAGTCCTCAAACCCCATTTTTGGGGAGGAAATAAAAATCTGTAGATTGGTTAGCAAGTACTAAGGCGTCAACTACGACCTATCCTATGTGCCGAAGAAAGAGAGAACCTAATCGTATGAACCATGGAACAGGGGCAGATCTAGATGTTGAGATGTTGTGTCACGTGTTCACCTAAAATTCTTATGGTCAGTTTGGGATTAAACAAGCACTCGGTGACTAGAATCTCGTACCTCAAAACAATGTCCAAGACGACGGGACAACATGGTGACGGTGATGGGGCGATGTGTGTAAGAGGCGGAGAGGTTTGGGGCCGAGCTGTGGGCGGCAACTGCACGGCGGCAACCGCACGGCGGCAGCTCTGGGGCACGTCGGTGGATGGTAGTATGGAATAGATTTTAGAGCGGCATTTGGTCATATACCGGGCAGTCGGAAGGAAGGATAAGACAGGAAGGTGAAAATCTTCTACATATGATTTTTTTTAAACTATAAATTCTGAAAATAATTTGCGAATTTAAATAATTCCAGATGTAATACACCGTCGGCATCCGTATGCCGATAAGTTCTCATCGGCGTCCTAAGAGCCGAAACAAAGCCGATAAGTGCTAATCATTTGTCACAGTTTGTTTTGTCCTCTTCCTGAACCTGTTTTTACATCTTTCTCTGCTCCTTTCTCTGCTTGAAACATGAAAACCTCTCTAGCAAATCTTTCTCGAAAATTGATGGAATTTTTTTATAGATAAAATTGATGCGAAATGTCTGCAAAATTTTGTTCCAGCTCGAGGGATGCACACGCACACACTGACACACACACACAAAACAAAACCCCGCGTTTCAAACTGATGGAGATGGGCCTCCATGATATTTCATTATTATTCAAGTCAGAGAGGCCCGCTGTAGATCCCATCCAGTTCACTGTGCACTGAAGATCCCTGTCCCGCTCAGCTGCGACGACGGAGATGGACGCCGCCGCCGACGCGCTGGCCGCGCTGGCGCCGACCTGGAGCGCAGCGGTGGTGCTGCTCTCCTACCTCGGGTACCTTGCCTTCGCGGGCGCCGTCCTCCCCGGCAAGCTCGTCGCCGGCGCCGTCCTCCTCGACTCCTCCCGCCTCCACTACCGCTGCAACGGTACCTCCCCCGATCCCCGACCTCTCGACGCGCAAATACTGCTGCTCTCCGTCGTCTGTATACCCAGCCAACCGACTGACTGACGCGCGTGTCGCAGGTCTCCTCTCGCTCCTGCTGCTCCTGGGGCTCTCCGCGCTCGGCGTCTACATGGGGTGGATGACTCCCACGGTCAGCTTGTTTTCTTCAGCTCCGAGCCTTCAGTCTCCTAGTTCCCGCTCTGGAGATTCAAAAAATTCCTCATGAGTTGACCAGCGCAATGTTTGTTGTTGCAGGTCGTGGCTGACCGTGGACTGGAGCTGCTGTCGGCGACCTTCATTTTCAGTGTCATCGTAAGCGCCACTTAATCCTAACTCGAGATGCTTCTGATCTGCAGCTTCTGTATCACTTGTACTCGCTTCGCCTTTGGATGCACATCTGTTGTTTTATGTTCGATGCTGTTGCTGTAGTTTTTTGAAATCAAACCGGGACAACAAAGGGAAAGGTTGCTTGCCAATACGATGGAGATCTACAGACCATAGTGATTTTAGATGACATTGCGCGGGTCAGACTATACTGGGAGCATTTGAGTAATCTGGTCCTTAAGTCTTATATTCCGGGCAATGGTCCAGTGGTCTTATTGGGCAGAAAATTCCCTGACAGAGTAACCTTATCTGGTGTTCGACTCAGCCTCTCTGCATTGCACTTTGCAGGGGTAAGGCTTGACGCGTATAATCCTTCCCCTGACCCCACCTAGTGTGGGAGCTTCTAGCACTGGGTCTGTCCTAGAGTAACCTTACCTGGTCGTATAGTATTTACATAGTGTGCCAGTGTAGTGTTTTGGGGTGTTATGTCAGAACTTCTTTGTAGGGGCTGCCAACATAGCATAGTGGTAGAAGCAAGTTGATACTCTGGACTTGAACTTTAGTGCCCCATTCTCCATAGAGCAGAAATACTTAGTTCCTCCATATTATTACTAGTTTTTATACAGCTACAGACTAGTATTTTGTAGTGTCAAGTCAGGATTTATGTGTAGGAGAACTGCCAGCATAGCCTAGTGGTAGAAGCATAGTTGCTTTAATTGATGTTCTGGACTTGAACTTCAACACCCCATTCTCCATAGAACAGAGATACATATTCTTACTAGTTTTATACAACTATAATGTAAATTTGGACGTGCTAGTGTCGGACACTTAACTGTTTGATCATTGTGCATGTCTAGTTTTTACTTTTTTCATATGCACCTTCACTTTAATTTTATACAACCAAAATTCAGCAAAGGGATCAGTCACCCTGGATTTTTCTAAATATCTGCAAGGCAGTGAATTTAGATGGCAAACATGGATGAAAGCTTGTCATAACTCACAAGTCGAGCCATGAATGAAGCCAGACTTGGGCAATAGTATTAAATATTTTAACACATAATATTGGGTAACATTTGGTCACAAATCTACCATTCTCTCGATTAACTCATGTATGGATGTTTCATTTCAGGTCACTTTCCTGCTCTATTTTACCGGGTTAAGGTCCCGCCATCAAAGTTCTTCGTTGAAACCACATGTTAGTGGGAGCTTCTTAGAAGATTGGTACTTTTGCGAAACTCCATTTGATCTAGTACCAAAATAAATACAGTGACTTCTTGTGGCACATGGGAACAAACAGGACATTTTATTTTCGGTAGTTTAAGAAATTAGCTACTGTATTCCACTCCTGCTTTCTTATGTAATGATGTTAGATCTCATCTATTCCAGTCATGTTTTCTAGTTTAATGATGTTAGATATTACTTTGTCTAACAGGTGGTTGGGAGTGCAGCTTAATCCCCATTTTATGGGAGTTGACCTCAAGTACGTTGGCAATATCTTCCTTGTTTTCTTACCTAATTTTTGCTGGGGAATTTGCGATGGCATATGATTACCGTGAGAGTTGAGTTATTGGTTTGTTGCTGTAGCTACTCCCGTTTATTTGCTAATGGTCTTGTTGAGCCATCGATATATTAGCAGCAAGTTGCTACTTTCTATTGTGCGATGGGTTGGCTAGAAATGAGGAAATAGTGTTGTTTTGAGCATTTGCTCGTAGTGGTTGTTGAGGTGTGCTGAAAAGTCAAGCATTTCGATGTACTTAGTCTAGAACTTAGAATATAAAAAGATTGGTCATTCTTAAGATCTCCCGCCTTAAGAAAGGGCATGCTAGCTTCTGTTCTTAGGTAGATACATGAATGCAAATGAAGATTTCCTTTAGACTGGAGCATAATTGGAAATGAAGTTCAATATGCTTCTGTTTTTTATTCTGCTTTGCTCAGATCATATCATTCCTATTTTGTGGTGGCGATTAATGTGAATACAAGTTAATGTTGTATGTTAACTATTCATATTCGGTTTCAGAGTCTTTCTTGCATAACTTTATCACTAAAACAACTATGAATTGGAGTAAACTAGAGTCCCTTTAATATTTTTTTTCTGTTCATCATGGTTGCAGGTTCTTCTTCGTCAGGGCTGGAATGATGGGATGGTTGTTTATCAACCTCTCTTTGTTTGCAAAGAGCTACCTTGCTGGCTCAGCTAACCGCTCAGTCATTCTTTACCAATTCTTCTGTGCGGTATTGGACGCAGACATCTTATTTGATCATTAGCTACTATATTATATGTGAAAGTAATTATGCTTCTTCATGCAGTGGTATATTATAGATTACTTCATTCATGAAGAATTCATGACCTCCACGTAAGTGCATGTTGTCTTCTAGTAAATCGATGAAAGAATATCATTATAGCCTGCCTGTGTTACTGCCTATAGAATGAGTGGGGCTTATGGGGGCAAGGACGAAGCTTCATGCTTCATTATTGCTTCCCTTCCTCTGATTCCCTTTACCATTATTTCCAGATGGGACATTATTGCGGAAAGGTTGGGTTTCATGCTGGTATTTGGTGACCTAGTTTTCATTCCTTTTACCTTCAGTATTCAGGTAAACATTTCCCTTTGTTAGAAAAACGATATATCCAAGTAGCGCATATCTAGTCATGCCGCTACTAATTGTACTTTTCTCAGAGCATCATTCCTGAATTAGTTCTCTCAGTTATATGCTCTTATCACATCTGCAGGTTCATGTAATAGTATTTCTATCTCTTCTGTTAATTATAAGGTTGGCGAATGAGCTACTCACAAAATTTTATGACTTCTCTTGACCAGGGTTGGTGGCTTCTGAGAAACAAAGTGGAGCTGCCACTTTTGGCTTGCGTTGCTAACTGCTTCACTTTCCTTATTGGGTACTCTTACTGTTGGATCACATATGCTGTATAATCTGCTTCTTGCTTCCGAATATCTTTGGCCAAGCCTTACTGCGTTTTGCACACAGCTATCTAGTGTTCCGAGGAGCCAACAAACAAAAACATCTGTTCAAGAAGAACCCTAAAGCTCTCATATGGGGTAAACCTCCCAAAGTCGTTGGAGGAAAGCTACTTATATCTGGCTACTGGTATGCTACATGCATTTTGTGGAATCTGTGCATGTTTTTCTTCTCTGTTGACTACTTACCTATGCATATTTTGTTCTGAAGTGTGTACAGTTAACTATTTCCGTATTGCATAATGCAAGTAATATTTTCCTTGTTTGTAAAGTGTAAACAAAATAAGACCATGCCTACACCTTTTTCTGAATATTTAGCTGGTCCTGTTTAGTGAGTGAAGAAAAATGCAAGTAAAAGGAAATGTATGTGAGTAGTTAAAATAACCAATACAAATATGATTTCATACTAGTTTGAAAAAGTCTGCACCTAAATGTTGTTTATGACAGATTTATCCAACAATTGCACTTCACTGAAACAACATTTTTCTAGACATGTTGGATTTTTCAAACTTGGAATGTCCTGTTCACTCTCTTGGGAGTAATCATGCTTGTTAACTGATGTCCGTAATGTTGAAAATAACAAGTCCCCTCCTTGTCGCGTGTAGGGGCATTGCGAGGCACTGCAATTACCTTGGGGATCTACTTCTCGCACTTTCATTCAGCTTGCCTTGTGGAGCCAGGTGGATGTTATCCTTGTGACATAAATCCAATCAATCATGAATAACCTTTGAACCTTATAACCCTTTTGCTCGCTGCAGTTCTGCGATCCCGTATTTTTACCCGACCTACCTGCTCATTCTGCTGATATGGAGGGAAAGAAGAGATGAGGCAAGGTGCTCGGCGAAGTACAAGGACATCTGGGCAGAGTACTGCAGGCTTGTGCCCTGGAGGATCCTGCCTTATGTGTACTAATTAAATTGATACATCGGAGTCATCGTTGAATTGATAACTAATTATGATCCGGTAGAATTGGCAAGTTTTTTTATACCTAGTTTTGAATTGAAGCTGCACCTCTTGGTAAAGTGTTGTAATTTTGGCTTAAGCCGCATTTTCCTCTCTTTTCTTCATCACTTGCTTATAGACTGTTGAGGCATTAAGCAATGTATATTTTCAGCCCAGATTACTTTCGGGTATAGCGTTACCCTCTATACTTTCAAGATATCATTTCCAATGTTCATGTTTACTGAACTGTTAACCTTTTTGGCTTTTAATCGAAACTGTACTGTGCTCTGCCAGCGTTTCCCACCAAGGATTCACCTAGCAATCATGTAAGTACATCAACCATAATAGTCTGTTTCGCCAAGTTCCTCGCAATAATAATCAACTTCATCGCCTTGTGTCGAACTCGAAGATGGAAACGGCTTCACGTGGTGCTGTTGCCCATGGCTGAGAAGGTTATAACTTCCATCCGTCGAAATCATCGGTGGTCTGAATGTTTGGCTTGGAGCTAACGGTTGGGCGAAGGGTGGCATTACAGGGGTGAAGGTTGCATCATACATCCTCTGCAGCTCACTCGACGAGATTGTCATAAACATCCTTCCATAGACATATCCTGATCGAGTTGAAGACGACATGGGTTGCACATATGTTGACAAATTGGGTGGCGGTATGTATTGTGGCTGCAACGGGGTTGGCTGCGGATAGTTGCCATCAAGGTTTTGGTTACCGGTAGAAAAAAAATCCCGAGGGTGGTCGGGATTTCCGGTTACCGCGGTTACCGGAAAATCCCGACCGGTTACCGGACGAATTTGAAATCTGAAATTTGAAAATTTAAATTTTTTTGATTCCCAGTTTAACCATTTATCGAAAGTTTTTGTTAAAATTTAAAATTTCGGGATTTTTCGTCCGGTATGACAATTTCCCGAGGGTGCTCGGGATGTCCGGTTACCGACCGGTAACCGGATTTGCCGACCGGTAACCAAAACCATGGTTGCCATAGCCCGCATGGTGAGCGCCATAGCCTGGCCCATTCCAACTCCATGTGTTTTGCTGGGGTTGCACATTGTTTGGCACACCGTTGTGGCCACAGCTTTCTACTGGAATAGGATCAGGAAGATGATTATTCAGCACACCAATTTGAGGACAATTTGCTGCAACATATGGCCTTGGAGTGGTATTCAGATATTCGGAGAATGCACAGGGAAGGACAGTTGGATCGGCTCTTGCGGCACAATATGGTTTAATGACTTGCAGCTTCTTCTTCTCGAGATGAACACCGACAATCCAGGAATCTTTATCACCGGGCTCCACCTTAGACATGAGATAGACAACATCGTCACCGTAAACACCGAAGAAGGGGAAGCCTGTGGTCTTGAGGTTTCTCAATGTCCATTTCATGGCCCAACCATCCCACAACTGAGGCAGCAGCGGCACGGTATGTTCCGGGACGGCTGATATGTCATCAACATGGACAATGTGCTTCCTCCTCCAATAGTCCCAATCGATGCGCTTGAATAGTGTCCGGATCATCCAGCCATCGGGTACAAACATAGGATCATCAAGCATGAGCAACTCCTTATCATAAATGACATCTTGGGTGTCAAGATCCCGGGCCGTCCTGAAATTCCTCCCGTTAACAATGCTGAGCTCTCTGCAAAGATGCTCGATCTCGACCAAATTGATGAAACCGTTGCAGAAGGTGACATCCCGAGCTTTCCGCGCTTGGCACGGGTCGAACCCAGCCTTGGGCAGAGGGGTGAAGCGGAGAGCAGGCTCCTTCTCAAGCACGTCGCAGAACACGATGCCGTGCCAGAGATCGACCCATCCTACCATGGTTCCTCCGAGAGAGATCGCCTTGTCGAGCTGGCTTGGCATGTCCCGTGCCAGGACCAGGACATGAGCAGGCAGCTGCATGGGCGTGGTGCTCCACTTGGTCGTCTCCGACGAGAAGACGTGCAGGTCATAGCGCCCTCCTCCTCTCGGGGAAAGATCGGCGACGAGGAAGTTGCCGCCATCGCGGGGCACAATGTTGGCGTGCCACGAGTGCCGGGTGCCTGCAGGAGAATACGGCACGTGTTCGATGGAGGATCCGGCAGCCTTGCAGACGAAGAACTCGACGAGGTCAGAGTCTACGTCCGTGCTCCGGGGCCCGGTCCTGAAGGCGAAGCAGAGGAGGAGGAGGTCGGCGGCGGAGGAGACGACTTGGGGCTCCAGGGCGTAGTCCTCTCGGCGGATGTTGGGGCTGTGGACGCAGAAGTAGGAGACAGCCGGCGGATCGGCCAGGCAGAACGTGATGGCGACCTCATGGCCGGTGCTCGTCTTGACTGTCTTGGTTGTGGCGTTCACGCGGTGGGCGAAGTAGGCCCTCTTGTCGAGAAAAACCCAGGAGGGGTAGCGGGCGTCGTCGGCGGCGGGGGGCTGGAAGGAGGAGGCCAGGAAAGAATCCCTCCATGGTGGCTGGACTTGGGAACTAGGGTTGCCTCCGGTGATTCGTTTATGAATTTATAATAAATTCCGTGATATAGCTTGAAAAAAACTCAATACTTGTCCTCATCGGATAGGATCACAATACTTGTTCGCAGTACGCTCGTGAGTTCGCACCGGATTATACTAGGTAGTAGGTTGATCGTTCAGTAGGCCCACATGGAGAGCCTTGTGTGCAGTTTTGCTGGTGCGTGCCAAGTCTCCCGGCGCGGCAGACGAGGACACCCGCCTTGTCAGGGACCAGGTCACCAGGGCGAGCTGCAACTACGAAGGAGACGGCAGTGGGGAAGTCGACTGCGGTGGCCGATCGACGAGGACGCTGTGGTGCGGAGGCCAGTGGAGCTGTGGAGGTGATCACCATCCAGGAGGACCAAAAGACGTCCATGGACGTCCAAGGGAAGCGCTTCCGCAAGCAAGCGGTGGCAGGAACGTTCGCGATGAAGGACATGGTTGATTTGCCCGGCAGTCCTTGTTTCAGAACATCTTTCCCCTCACAGGTGACGACCTCTCCCCACGACCTCTCCCACCCCCGTGTGGCGGCGCTGCCCCACACCGGGGTGTCCCCCGCCGGCCGCCCCCGCAACCTCCCTCGCACAACCCTCCTACCGCCGCCGTCGCTAGGGGCGTCGTAGATCTCTGCTCGTGTGGCATGCCGGCGGCGGCGGCGGATCTCCTCGGCCACGATCTGGATCGGACTGGCGGCGCCCTGATCCGGACGGATTCACGGCAGTGGCGCGGGCCAACGGCGGCCAGGGTTGGCGTGCGGAGATGATGGCGGACGGGATGAAGGCAGGCGACGGTTCCGATCTGGGCCCGATGGGTCCTGGCGGGCCGAGAACTTGCCCTGACCTCCAACTCCATCAATGGCGTGCAGATCCTGGGCTACACCCGCAACACGAGGACGTCGGGGGCTTCGGCCCTAGGCATGGTGGTGGTGGCCTCCTTCTCTGCCGGAGGGGGTCGGCCCGCTGGTCACGATGGCGAGTTGGGGAGGTGCAGTTGCCAGTGAAAACCGAGCCTTAACTCCGGTCATGGCGGGCGATGGCGGCGTTTCCTCGACGTTACCTTGTTGAAGGCATCGCCGTTGCAATCTGCGTCTACTCACTCGTGCTGCTCTGGGGGTAACCCTAGATTCGGATATCCGGATCTGACGATGAAGGCGCTTCGGCATCTTTCTACCTCTTGGGGCATCGTTTTTGGAGCAGCAATTGGATGGAGGAGGCAAGAAGTGGAGCGGTGTACATCTATTGCGTTGTCGACGACAAGTCTCGGCGGCGTGCTGCAGCGGAGTCTTGGCGACGGGCGTATGACGATGGACTCGTGCAGGATGGTGGAGTTGTCTGGCGCCGTGGCGGTGCCAGTGGCAGGCCTTGCAAGGTCATCACTTTGATCGCTCCTGAAGATGGGATGGCGGAAGATGGTGGCAGCGGCTTCTGTTGTGCGCATGTGGCGTACGTTGAAGATCGGCAGGACCGGTTTGTGCTTCTGGCGCGCTGTTGGGCGGCCTGGTTGAAACCTCCGGATTTAGATGATGTGCGTAGGTGCGTGAGGTCAGGGCATTGGCTCCGATTGGTCCACCCCCTTCATCAAGCTTGTAGGTGTAGCGAGTTTTCGCCTGGACGGTGGTTCTTTTGGTTGATCGATGTATTTCTTTGTAAAGCCTATTGATTACTGTTTTTCCATATTAATAAAACTCGGGTACACCCTCCATTTCTAAAAAAAAGATACGGGCAGCGCCGGCAACAACATCACAAGGAGCCGGAGAGAGCAGACCACGATGCCCTTGTGGTCGTGGACTCGTAAGGATGGCAATTTTACTCACGGGTACGGGTACCCGCGGGTACCGCACCCGCATGGGTAGGGTATGGGCACAATTTTATACCCGTGGGTAGTACCCGTACCCTACCCGTTACTTAATGGGTAGGGTACGGGTATAGCCTTGTACCCGTGGGTATACCCATACCCTACCCGTTTACACTAACATGTGGACCTTGCCCATGAAGTTCCAACATAAATTGTCGTGAGCTACCTTGTGAGTCTATGTTAAAATTGTCATCAATTGATAATTTGAGTTGAGATAATTGCACTGACGGAGATGGGTCATCGTACTGAATCCGAAAACAGAGAGCTTCTCAGGACTCTTTCTGTACAGATTGAGCCAAGACCAGACGACCACCAATGGTTGGTGCAATATCAAACATATGCGGATGATACACATTATTGAAATGACCTGTTTCTTCCGACAAAGTCCTTTTAGAACCCGAGCTCCATGGAGCTCGGTTTTTGAAAAATTTAAAATCCGCACATTTTGGTTTCCAAAAATCGAGAAAAAAAATACCAGGTGTAGATATCACCTAGATCTACAAGCGTGCCAAATGTCAAGTCCAAATTCGTTTTATTCTGGGCTAGATCTAAAAGACAAATTTCTGAATCGACATACCCGGATTCAAAATTTTGAAATCTGTCAAAATTTGTCTTTTTTGCACAGCCCAAAATACAACGAGTTTGAAGTTAAAAAAATTCACGCGTGTGTGTCTCGACACTATCTACACCTGTGATTTTTTTCACGATTTTTGGAAACTCAAAAATGTGAATTTCCATTTTTTTTAAATACCGAGCTCCGTGGAGCTCGGGAGCCAAATCACCGCTCTCTGTTTCTTCCACCTTATAATCCCATTTGACCTACCTGTAGGCGCGTGATGCGGGCAATGAAAAGGGCTCGAGACATTGCAAGCATAGCTAAAACTTGCTTTGGTTTCTTCCTAGGTGGTGTTTGTTTGGTTCTGTGGGACACTCCTGCAGAGGAAAATGAGGCATCTGGGACTGTTATCTATACCTATTATAAAAGGGAGTAAAGCTTCTTCCCGTCCGCCAGCTTCTTCCCGTCCGCCCCCTAAAATACGATTTTGCCCCTGAGAGTTTGGTTCTATTACAATGCGTTGCCACCGCCAAGTGAATATACCGGTTCGAAACGCCATTTTGCACAAAATCCCTTGACAAACTGGGGAAACTAACCCGCAGTCCACAGAGCGGACGTCCTACCGACTTATTCGTGATTTACTGAAAACATACGGACCTTTTTGCAAAAAATTCACCGAAGAGGTACGGGAGAATCTGGAGCGTCCGTTTAAGTTGGAACGGACGGCCGAGATTAATCTGCTTTCAAAATTTTGTTTAAACAAACATAGAACAAACTAAACTTTATAAATTCATAACTTCCAACCCACAACTCCAAATTTAACAAACTTTACATCAATGCAAAGCTCTGACCATGTAGTTTAATTTGACATCATTACTTTTCCTTTTTGCATCTGTTTTAGTTGATCAACACACAGAGATGCATTTCGGCCTTATAATTCAACACTTGAGTTCTACAAATGTTTTCAAAATGAATCCTTTTGTTAAATGTCAAGAAATACATCCTCTGTCCAGGGGAACCAAAGTTATAAATTTGGAAAATAATTTAACGACCCAATTAAGCCACTACCATTTTCTTTCCTTTTTAAAACGCTTCACAAATAATTCGTTACGGAATTTAAATCCAAACTGAAACTCTGGTTTTTTCTCCCGTAGCGAAGCACGGGCAGTTTGCTATAACATGTAAAGAAACTTAGGCCTTTTGCATTTAAAAACACTGAGGATTTTTGGTCTTTTTGAAGAAAAAACATGGTAGAGAATCTCTACCTTTTGCTTTAAAAAAAGTAGATGAAAAAGAAAAGAGACATAAGGTCATCGGCAAGCTGGAAAGGACCAGACAAGGAACAAATGCTGCACTATCCAGTGTGCTTCAGGTAAAAGTGATGGGTCTGAGCAATAATTCACATCTTATCGAGCGGTCGGAGGGAAAGATGATGCTTTTGTTTGGTAACCTTCAGCATCAGCTCACTGTTGCCCCTTGCCTATCAGTTTCTATCCTCTTTGTGTACGAAAGGGCATATGCGACACCTACAAGAGGTGAGAACAAATATGTATGCATTGCTTCACCTCAGAAAATAGAATATGTGTGGCGTGAGATGCCTTGCCTCCCTCTTGAGCATTGCCACCTCAATATCAGTGGCATATGGTTTAGCCTGCAAGTGCATCTGACGTTTAGAAATTCTTATTGCATACTGGTCTCTGTTTAAACATATGTGTGAGTTGTTAACATATTTCATTAATGGTTATTAGATAAAAGTCTGTATGTGGTGAGGTACTTGTCACTAACACATAAGATATCTAAAACCTGTGTTTGAATTTTTTTGTAAAAAGGATATTTTTGTTTTGGTAAAGAAATATGTTAGCATGAGTGCATGATGTATAACATGCATGAGTGCATGATGGTTTTTATTTTAATCATTTTTCAAATTATAAATAAAAGGTTCAAGCGTATAATCCAGGTTGTAAAAGTGTGAACTAATGTACATGCAGTTGTGATGCCCGTCACGAGAGATTCGAATCCAAGTATTTGCTTGCTCTCCTAGTAACAAGAAAAAGCAACAAGTGGAGGCTACAAAAGAGAAGGAGGTGGCTCACGTTTGATTGAAGGAGCACCAAGGATGATGTTAGGATATCAGCTTGCTTTCCAGCAAGCACTATATATTATCACAATTCTGGGAATGTTTATCATCGGTTAGCTACAACCTGGGTACCACTTTATTGCTGTTCTTTAGCTATTTGGACGATCTCTGATCAACTAGAACTGTGATCTTGTGTGGCATGATATGTCAATGTTCTGCAATTATTAGGTTTGTTGAATCTTTTTCCCAAACCATGCAGAAGAACTGCATGTATTAAATTAAGAAAAGAGGAAAGCCAAACTATGGCTAAGGTTTACAAGGACCAAGCGACCTATGCGACCTCAAAGTAATAAGATGAGAAACAAAAAATAGAAGAAGATAAAAAAAACTGACCGTCAAGGCGACACAAGGATGCCAAAACTCCAGCTAAATTGAAACGACCAGCACTACTCCTCCCTTGTGCCACCTTCCGTTTCTCAACGTGCTCAATGACAAGATTGAACGAATTCTCAAATACCCTACCGTTTTTCTCACGCCGGACGGACCAGGCGGTAAGCACTACTAGTGAGTTTAGCGTTGCTCTGTTTAATCCATCGTAAAAAGAAATTTCTAAAGCGCTGAACACAAAATTTGAAGCACGGAATATACAACAACGCAGTTGCAGGTTAAAAGCATATAGTAGGAACTAGTAAGGAGGAAAACGCTGGGAAGAAACTGAAGCCTCCCCGGGGGTAGGAGGACGCCGGCAGAGCTAGCTAGATGTGACCCGTGTCTCTGGCTACACGACGAGACGAGGCTGCTGCTGCTGTGTACCTTGACCCGACCTGCCATCGCCATGCCAATGCACCAGCAGCCCGCTCGGGTCGTTCATCTCCTCCCTGGTCAAAGCTGCTGCCCGTGCTCTGTGCCTGCTGGGACCCGATCACAATCGCGCCCATCCCAAGGCACAGTAATAAACTGGAAAGTAACAGGGCGGCCTCTCTTCTGGTCCATCCCCTGCCCTGTCCGTCCTCTTTGTCTCTCTCTCTCTCTTTTCTCTTCCACGATCTGCTGCCGGTGTTGCTTTCGAATGTTCAAAAGCATAATTGAAGGTGAAATTTATGATTTGCCTTAATCTCTTTAAAGAAAAAGGTTGAATACAACCATCGAGTACTACACACCTTGTTTTTTTTTCCAACTAGGCTAGCCCCTTTCTATTACTTTCATAATAGAAATAACAAGTTCTTACAAGATCACCACAAGCATAGAAAGAAAGGGACATGAGAAGTCCAGAAAAGGAAAAGGAGGTACTTGCAGGAAACCCGCTGCGAATGCTCGATCTAGAGCACCCCTACGGGGCAAAAACCTGCAAGCAGCTATCCCCCTGCTAAACTACTAGCGTGCATACAAAAACAAACAGGAAGTTCATACAAGTTCACTGAAACCAAAGAAACCACCATACTATACTACCACCACACACAACTTTCTCTCCAACCACCAGCTGAAGCATTCATCAACCATTGGTCAGGCGAAGCAGCACGTCAGAACTTGATGTATCACTGCCAGTAGCTTCTCTTCCTCCCACGTACGTCAGCGCCATCCTCTTGAGTTGCAAAGCTCCCGCTAAGATCGCCTCCTTGTCGTCACCTGAATAGAGCCCTGCCCAGTACGACAACAGAGAACATGCAGTGAACACAACAGTAACAGGAGTCTTCAGCACATATTTCTCAAAGGTTATTTTGTTTCTTGTTGTCCAAATGGACCAACAAACTGCAGCAAGCACCAAGTTATAATACTTCTTCCCAGCAGGCCAAAAGGTATAAAACCAAGCAAAGCATTGCCAAAGCGAGTTTGGGCAAGTATCAATCCCTAGCACTTTCCCAATAAAGCCCCAGACAGTTTTGGCAGTAACACAAGAGAAAAACAAATGGTTGCAAGTTTCAATTTGATCACAGAAGGAACAACAAGGATTTCCTTTCCAATTTCTTTTTTTCATATTATCTCTTGTCAGCACCGAATTTTGCAGCATTTGCCACATGAAAATCTTAATTTTCAGATGGACTTTAGTTTTCCATAACCATTTATAATTAGGACCCACCACAGTTTTCTCCAGGTGTTTATAAACAGATTTAGTTGAAAACTTGTTATTCTTATTCATACTCCATACTACTGTATCGTCTTCCTCAGTGCGATCAACCTCTCTAGCTCTCTCTTGTATAATAGCCCATTTTGTAAGCAAGTCAGGAAGCATTCTTCTCCTGAAGGAAAGGTTACGGTTCCTCCTTATACATTCATGAAAAGTAATTTTCTTCTCCTGGGAGATATCATATAGATCAGGAAAACTTTCCATAAGAGGCTTGCCATCCAACCAAGCATCTTGCCAAAATCTCACAATATCCCCTTTTTTCAATATTACTTTCCTTCCTGTCATATATATTTCTTTGACTTTCAGGAGATTTTTCCACGCAGGGGAATCATTAAACCTTGTTGTAACATCCGCAACAGTGCAATTTCGCAAATATTTAGCTTTCACAATTTTCTGCCACATCTCATCTTGAGTTTCAAGTTTCCAAGCACATGAGGAGGTTTTTTTTGGCAAGGTACTCAGAAAAAAAGAAAATATTATGGTGAAATGGAGAAGGATTTGTAGATCAAAATCTAAAGGGGGTTTGGGTGTGAAGGATCTAAGGAAACAAAATATTAGTCTTTTGGTGAAATGGTGTCTGTATAATTTTTCTATGAAGGTCTTGTTTAATAAGAACATGGACATATAATAAGATGGCAAACCAGCAAGACAGGCGTCAAGCAAAGTCAATCTAGCACCCGAGGAGGCAGCACCACAAATCCAAGCATCCAATCTTTTAATGAATTTTTTATCTAGGAAATCTCAATCTATGTTTTTCAAGTTAGCAAAGGTTACAGGCATGCCCAAATACTTAAGAGGTAAGGTTCCCACTTGACAATTGAACATATTGGCATAAAAATCTGTGATTTCATTATCTCCACCAATAGTAAAGACCTCACTTTTCAAGAACTTAATTTTCAAACCCGACATGATTTCTCTTTAAAGAAAAAGGTTGAATACAACCATCGAGTACTACACACCTTGTTATATGCGCCAGTGACATCCATGGATGTTGTGCATTCCAACTCCAATCCCCAGCCCAAACACACCCGTTCCGTGCTCTGCTTTCATCAAGTAGTTCAACTTTGAAACTCACACGATTGCTCGGTGCAGCTAATGAACATTTTGATGAGCCTCGTTATACAAGATCCTTCAGGTCGCTAATTGTACGATTATGTAAAGCTGCGTGCACAATCCACGTGTGTACGTCTTTTAAGGAAGGTGTGCTTTATTGTTGTTGGCTGTCGGTTTCACCAGCACTGCAAAAGATGCTTAGCCTCTAGTAGTGGTAAAGTGATCCTCGGGTGTATGTCCATTCACTGTCACCGAGTACTAATCCGATCGAATAAAAGCAAGTGCAATCACAAATAAAGCCATGATGACGTGGCCACCGTCATAAAGAACAATTGTCCATGATGGAGGAAGTATTTCTAGGGATACGCGATCTAGAGCATGTGTACTAACCATTTCTACAGATACGCGATCTAGAGCATGTGTACTAAACCCGATCGGAGGAAGTATATGTTTCTTTTCCTGAAGTGGGGCATGTCTGCGTTGGTTTAGGGATGCTTATGGCAATAATGGTGTTGGAAGATTGTTTTTTGGCACGATCCTTTAGATTCTGCTTCCATAGATCAATTTCGGAGTTGTTGGACACAAAAGAGTTTGAAGACGTTGATGATTCGCTTGTTTGATTTAGATTCCTTTTGGTAACCGCTAAAGACAACTATTATATCTCTACCATGTACTAATTACCACTACAAGTCAAAAAACTATTCTCAAAAAAGGTTGTCTAAAAGAGATAGAAATCCCGCAAAAGAAACCCGATAAAATCGTGTAAAGTTTTAAATAAATTAGGTCCATATTAGACCGTCGAGGACATGAATAGGTTCTGTAGGCGCCGTGAGGTGAAAATCGACAGTTTGGTCATGGGTGTGCCTAACGTGACGGACCTAAGAGCATCTCCAACCGGAGTTGGCAAAATTGAGCCCCTCTTTGTCCGCGGACACCTCCGAACAAACCCCAAATGTGTGCATCTCCAACCGTCCACCTCAAATATCACCCCTCAAAACCATAATACCCATGCAATGTAGATCATACGGATAAATAAACATAGTTCGACGGATACAAATTCATCAGACAAAGTTCAGACAGACATAGAAACTTGCGGACAAAGTTCAACTAATAGATGGACAAGGGAAAATCCTCATGAACGGAGGATGCCACGGCGGCCAGACCGGAGCTTCATTGCGGGGGGGATTGGGTCGTCCTCCATCGCGGCATATGTGGCGGCCACCGCTTCACGTTGCCTCTGCCTAGCGCGCCGTGCCATCCGGGTCTAGGTCTCTGCCTTGTCACCCTCAGCTTGTCGGGCCTTCTCTCGAACTCCGTCGTGTTGTGAATTGCCGGAGCATTCCTCAATATGTTCCAACAATGGGTCAAGCGCCATGGCATCCTCTCCGACAGTTGATTGTACACGAGGATGGAACCCGCCACCTAGCAAATAGAAGAGGACGGGAAGGAGAGTGGAGTGAAGGGGATCGAAGGAGAGTGAGGTAGGGTTTGGTCCAGGGTGGGGGCGGACTGGGGTATATGTGGGGTCGGATTGGACCGGATCCGCCGTGGCGGGCTGTCCGAATGTGTCTAGATCGCTCCAAATCTGCCCACATATGGGCTGAGTTTTAGAGTTGCCGGACAATCCAGACGTTTGAGGTAGGTATAGGGGGTCCGGTTCGGTGGGAGTTTTTTGTCCGGGCCCTATCCGGGCTGCCCGCCCGAATGTTTGGGGGAGGGAGGGGGGGGGGGGGGGGGGGGGGGTTGAGGGGGTCCGGTTGAAGATGGTCTAAACCGTCCTATGCTAGCTTGTTCGGCATGGTCTAGGTGAACACCATCGATATGTAAGATGGATCAACTAGAGGGCCCATCCGTTAGGATCCCTTATGCACTTAACATAGTCGATTAAAATTTTTGAAGTCAACGTTTTTACTTTTCAGAATTGGTTGAGACCTAACAAAACCCTTAACAAAAAATAATACAAAGTTCACAATCGTAAGCGTGCATTGCAACACACGCTTGTAATCTTACAAATTTCTTCGTCATTCTAAAATAGCGGATAAATATTATACAAATTAACAAATATGTCCAGCAAATCTTAATTGTATCATTTTCTAATTTCATCTAAATGATGTCCAGCAATCTGCATTTATGTGAAACCCACACAATCTCATTTTCTCTGTAGTTTTCGCAGGCCTTCCATGCTCGGTAAGATCAAAACTTCTATACAAAACATAGTTGGATTAGACATGGTCTCAAAACTTACAATTGATTTTCTATTTTTCTACATTGGAAACTGAAGCCACTAAGAATAGAATATTATCCGAGATGAAAAATAATCACCAATTGCTCCACAATAACTACTCTGATATCATGCTTTTTTTTCCCTTCATTATAGCAGTGCCAGCAATCGTTGTAACACAACGGATCATCTCCTTCGGTTGTGTGCACACATGCCATAGCACATATATACATGTTACTCCGACTTCTTAATTCACCTTCGGTTGTGTGTACAGTTAGAGCTATACAAGGTTGCATCAAAGAAATAAATACCTGCAAGTATTACAAAAAATAAGCATAGCAGAAGCAAAAATAAAATATTCAAGCAGATGCCACTAGCGGCAATAGGATTAGGATAGATGATCACAAACCTTGTTCACCTAGCTAATGGACGAGAAGGTTGTCCACCTTGTCCACTAGCTCCAGGAGATCAGCGGCGTCGGCGAGAAGGTTGTCCACCTAATGGCTTCTCAACGAGAAAAGGTATATACTACTCCAATACGCTCAAGGAGCTTCTCAACGAGAAAAGGTATATACTACTCCCATGCTTAGCTTCTCAACGAGGTAATCGGCGAGATGGATGTGGAGAAGCTGTCCAATACGCTCAAGGAGCTTCTCAACGAGAAAAGGTATATGCCACTGGGTGGGGCGGCCGGGGATTTTAGTGGTAGGAGGGCCGCCGGTGATTGCTGGAGATGTGCTTGACAAGCGACGGCGTGATGGGCACAGCGAGGATAATAAACGAGTGGAGGAGAAACGATGCAAGGCGATAAGGTTTGACACGGGGTCGTTGCCTCCACGCGCAGTGAGGAGGACGCGAGCGACGCATCCTCCGGAGGGAATAAAAGCGTTTCCCTATCGAATATTAGATATCTTACAATCTGTGCAAAATATAAATGGAAGTCCAATCCTGCTGAGACGTGCACTGCCATTTGCTCTTTCCCCAACACAAGCTTCTCAAAATCGTAATCCCCAACCTAGCCCTCCTTCCGCCCGGGCTTGCTGAGGTTGGGAGAATGGAGAGCGTGGCACAGTCCGTTCTGACCAAGTTTGGGGTCCTGCTTGTTGATGAGCTCCAGGAGATCAGCGGCGTTGGCGAGAAGGTTGTCCAGCTGATGGACGAGCTGGACACCATGAACGCTGTCCTCCGCATGCTCTCCGAGGCGGACCAGAGCAACGTCGACCACCTCGTCCGGTCGTGGACAAAGCAGGTGCGTGAGCTCGTCTACGACTCCGAAGACTGCATCGACATCTACTGGATCCGCATCAGACGACCCGTCCCGTTCCTGCAATGGCCGAAGTACCAGTTCCAGAAGGTGCTCCTGCGGCGCACCCTCGCCGCAGACATCCGGGACCTCCTGGACCGTACCACGGCCGTCAACGAACGCCGCGCTCGGTACGGCATTGACCGGGAGGAACTTCGCCGGTCTGCCTGCTTCGCCCCTGTCTCAGCGGCATCCCTGTCTGCACGCGCGCTCCGCCGTGTCGACGACCCTGACCAGTTCGTCGGCATCACGGAACAGGCCAGTACTTTTGCTAAGGCGGTGAGCAAGAACGACGGAGAGTGTGATGAGAAGCTCAAGGTGTTCTCCATCGTGGGCTTCGGAGGGCTGGGTAAGACTACAATGGCTATGGAGGTGTGCAGGCAGCTGTCCGCGGACTTCCAGTGCCAAGCGCTGGTGTCCGTGTCACAAGCGTTTGATGGCGGGAAGGACATAAAGGGTCTGCTGCTCCGAATTCTCCAGCAGATGGTGCCACAAAACACCTCCCAGAGCGAGATGGATGCGGAAAGGCTGCTCAAGGAGCTTCTCAATGAGAAAAGGTATACAATACTCCCAAGCTTAGCTTCCCCAAGTAAAAGGTTAATTCGTTTCATGCCAATTCTTTCTGGCACACTATAGAAAAATGGGAGAGTTCGCCATTCAAAGAAAAAATGGTTAATTGTTTTTGTAGAGTCGTATAACTGGCATTTATCATCTAATTTTGATCTTCTTTTTCACAATTTTTTTGGTAAAAGAAGCACATTTTCGTCCCCTAAAAATCATAATGTCCTGAGGTTATGACTTGGATCAAGCATAAAGGAAAACATTGGATAAAATGAGTATGGTTATGTGTTTTTACGTTATATACTCCTTCATCTATAAGTTTTCTACCATCTGCTGAGTAGCAAGGATGCCAATCCTTCATAATAAATACTACTGACCAATTATTTTTAGGACGTCTCAAAAATACTACTTAACTGAACCTTTTAACACGGTCCCGACAGTTTTGAAGTGAAATGCATCTTGGTTTGTTTGTGTTCCTCCTTTCTGATTTAAACACTCCGATTTCCATGAAGAAATAGACACATTTAAGAACACATATTTCAGCATATAAACAATAAATGTTGGCTGATTCATCTCACTATTTGTGTTTGTAGAGAAACCGAAATCCTTAACGTATTTCCTTTAGACCAACTCTTTCTAACTATATTTTTACTTGGCGCATGCAACACATTTTCTAACATGGAGCATGTATATATGTCCAATTAAACCAGGTATCTCATTGTCATCGATGATGTCTGGAGCCTACAAGCATGGGAAGCTATTTGCATCATAATGCCCAAGAATAACCATGGCAGCAGAGTTATTGTGACAACTCGGATAGAGACCGTGGCCAAAGCAGCTAGTGGTTCGGAAGCCACTGTCCATCAAATGAAGCCCCTAGTACCAGAAGTCTCTGAGAAACTATTTTTGAAGACAGTGTTTGGCTCCATGGAGAAGCATACTTGCCCCAGTGAACTGAAGGATATTGTGGACAAGATTTTGAAAAAATGCGGTGGGATGCCATTGGCCATTGTCAGCATTGGAAGCCTTCTGGCAAGCTATAATTCAGCTGATAGCATAGAGGTGTGGAGACGAGTTTCTAGTTCAATTGGTTCCCAGATGGAGAACCACCCTACCCTAGAGGGAATGAGGCAGCTGATTTCGCTCAGCTATGACTACCTGCCTCACCATCTCAAGGCTTGCATGTTATATCTGAGCATTTTCCCTGAGGACTATGTCATTGAGAAGGTTAGGCTGCTGTACAGATGGATTGCTGAAGGTTTGGTGGCTGAGAAGCGGGGGCTGACTTTGTTGGAGATTGCAGAAGAATATTTTAATGATCTAGTAAGTAGAAACTTGATTATTAAACATGAAAATATGTTTGGCCACGTCCAGGATGACACATGCCAGGTGCATGACATGATGCTCGAGGTGATGGTGTCCAAATCCCTGGAGACTAACTTTGTTAGCTTGGTAGGACGACAATACGGAGAGATGTCACATGGCAAGGTTCGCCGCCTCTCCGTCCATGGAGACTGTGACACAGTGAAGAAAGTGGAGCAGCGTCGTGCGCGGCATGGCATTGAGGAAATGAAATTTGAGCATGTCCGATCACTGACCACGTTTCAGTCGGAAGCCGGCCTCAGCAAGCTGCTGGATCGACTAGTCGAGTTCAGACTGCTAAGGGTACTTGACCTGCAAGATTGCACAGCCCTGCAAAACAAGCACATGAGGTATGTCTGTCGGCTGTATCTTCTGAGGTTCTTGAGCTTGAGGGGTACCAAAATCAGCTTGATGCCTAGCAAAATCGGCGACCTAGAGCACTTGGAGTCTCTCGATGTAGAGAATACAGACATCACCGAGCTGCCCCCAACAGTGACAAAGCTGAGAAAACTTGAGCGCCTCAAGTCCGGCCAGTGGGAATTGCCCCAAAGGGGATAGGGAATATGAAGGCGCTCCTGCCCAAGAGATCGGTGAGCTACAACAGTTGCAAGTCTTGTTTATCCTAATGGACACAACAGATGAGTCAATCTGGCGTGCTTTTGGGTCCTCCCTGAAAAATACACACTCTCTCCGAGTGCTTCGTCTGGTTGACGTCTCGTGTAGCAGCTGGACGGACATTATGAAGCACATCTCCTCAGCGCCACCACTCCTCCGAAGCCTTACTTTGAAGATCCCCATGATGCACTTGCCCGACTGGATCCCATTACTCACACACCTTGTGGAATTAGTTGTACGAGTGGCCAATCAGAGCAATCAACTACTAGATGCCTTGTGCAACTTGCCCAACCTGCCGAGCATCATGCTGCGCCTTGATTCCTATGTAGACCGAGAACTGGTCGCACGCACCACCCACTACTTTCCGATGCTTAGGAGCCTGGAAGTGCGTCTCCACGGGCAATATCCCGAATCAATCGGATTTGAGGTCGGATCAATGGCAAAGTTCGAGAAACTTGAATTGTTTCAGCTTGATATTGAGAAGAGGAGCATTAATATTGTTGGCATTGAGAACTTGAAGAATCTTAAAGAGGTCAACCTGGGTCGTGACATAGATGACCAGTCAGTACAACTTGTACTGGAGCAGGTCAAGACGGAGAACAAGAATCGCACCGAGTCCAATCAGATCAAAGTTGTAGTACGGTAGTGGTGACCACAGTTTCCCCCCCGCTGCTAGTACTTCCTATGGCAATACTTGCTGTTTCAACCGTACTAGTATATCCAAAATTTTGTTCAGACTGAATCCTGCATTTGGTTCATCGTTTTTCATGTGTACGAATCGTGAAATAAAATCTTTGCAATAATATCTCTTTCATCATCAAGAAAAAGAGCGAGTTTTTCTCTTGTGCATTCATTCACCACACAGGGTACTCACAGATTAATAAAATCCAACGGCATCCTAGTCACGTGATTGGTTGGAAGCTTACCAGTGGCCGGGAGACGTAGACATGTAGCCAGGCGAGGTGCTGCTGCGTACGGCGGTGTCGCGTCGTCACCCGGCTGGATCGGTCGGTCCTGGCTCTGGCTGGCTCCCTGGTCCAAGCTGCAGCTCTCGCTCGCTTTGGGTGTGGGACACCAACAAAGCTCTTGCCCTGCCCCGACTGATCGTCGTCTCATCTTTTCCTTTGGCTCCACTCCGATCTGGAGCTGCAGCGTCGCGTTCCTCTTTATAATATAGTTTCGGTTCCTATCTCTCACCCGGTTTCAAATCAAAAGCACGATGAACCGAATGTGAAAAAAAATGACATTTTTGTTTGAATTTTTTTGACATTTTAAAATATGATTTTGACAGTGGGTGTATCTACACCTACGAATTAAAACAGATTTCCCTTGCCGTTATATACACTGCACTCTATTTCAACGGCGGAGCCAGGAAATAAACTTAAGGGGGGCCGAGCATTGGGCACAACTCTAAATTGCAAAAAAATTAGTGAAATATATAGATTTTTTAGACAAAAAATGTACCATTATACCCTATAAATATGTTAATAAATATTAAGACAGCTACACAAGAGTTAGCATGGCGGCAAAATATATGATTAGATTTTTTTGCCGGCAAAATATATGATTAGATATTGTTGCCGTTAAAATTGAGTGGAATTCATAAATAATTTAGAAAATTCATTGAAATCTCTTTCTTGGTGTATAACAACAAGCCATCTCTTAGAAACTCGTCTTTTACAGACGACTATTGCAAGTCAGCAGATCAAAAGTGAAATATCTTCCATCATGCTCCAAGAACAGAGGTGATTAAGGGCTTGGTCGGTTGGATTTAGGTGCTTCCGGCTTAAAATATTGATGAACAGAGGGAGGGGAGAGAAACTACAGCAAGAAAAGCACATGCAGGCATGCAGCATGCAGACTCTTGGCGCTGAAAGAACGGGTGGAATAGTCAAAAAGCTACTCAATGCGATTTTCTGTGAACAGCTTACGTGTATTTTCATGTTTGTGAGATGGACATAGACTATGACACACAGCTCAGTGCACAACTAATCGGGGGTCATATAAAAAATTCTGCATGTTAGGGGGGGGGGGGGGGGGGGGCGGGGCCCCTGCTGGTCCCCCTGGCTCCGCCGGTGCTCTATTTCACTCGAGCCTCGAGCTGATACAATTAGCTAGGTAAAGTTGTGTGTACGCCCCAAACCCTCCCCACATATGGGCTGGCTTTGGGATTTGCCGCACCGCCCGGTCGTTTGTTTGGGGGCCTTGCTTGGGTCATGTATTTCAACCCAAATGCTGTCCGGACGGACCGACCGGACGTTTGAGATAGGTTTCAGGGTCATGACGGGAGATGCTCTTAGATGATCATATGTCATATCTCTTTGGGAGTGCTCTTGGCTCTAAACAAACTGTGTCACCCAAGATGTAATTGGTTTTTTTTCTAGGAGATATCTACAGCGCATGGCTGCAAGCTTGCAAACTCCTATGTTTATATAAGAACCATGGTACCGTGCTGTTTAATCAAGCATTAAGCATTTTGTGTCAATCTATGTTTTTTGGCTATAAATTTACTCATCCCTTTTTTTTTTTTTTGACACATCCAACATCCCGTATATTCATCCGCATTCCACATACAAAGTACACAGAATTAAAGCAAAGAAAGAGCAAAACACAGGGGGATGAAACCAAGAACCGAGATCGGCGACCACGCCGGCGACGAGGACGAAGACCACCATCCTCCACCTTGCCACTGTCAGGGATCGATTTGCCCTATGAGAGACGCCGCCTTGAGCGTCCGCCGCGCCGCGGCGGAAACCTTGACGATGAACGGCCTTGGCGCGCGCCCCCCTGCTCCAGCGAATCCACCACGCCGCGGTCATCTTCGGATTCGCCGCCGCCGGAGTCGACCGAAGATCTCGAAACTTGGGCCCTTGGATGCTCCGCCGTCTACGGAGACGACCAAGGGAACGACGCCCACGGCACCTCCGCGGAGATGCGAGGGCGCCCATGGCGGTGGCTCGAAGACGACGCTCCGCAGAGCGCCGCCGCCGGAGAGGAGAGCCACCGCCCGCAAACACCGGCCGCCGCGCTTCCACCTCCAGATCGCCGGCGACCTGCAAACCAAAGAGAACCTACACTAAGTACCGGACACGAGACGGGATCCCCGGTCTCCCGCCGCCGAGGCGGCCGGCGGAGGCCGAGGGATCCGACGGATCGAGCCGGCGAGGGTGGAGCTCTCTGGAGGATCCAAAAAGATCGCCTTCCACTGTAGACGGGAGGGGAAAAGCGAGATTCTCTGTGATTTTCCTTTCATGGACGGAAGATGTGTATTCTACCGCCGTCGAGTATTATCTACGAGCACCACGCTTTGGGTGTGGGACACCATCTCTCTCATCCGCGCCGATCCCGTGGCGCAGGCAAGGCCCTGCCCCGACTGATCGTCGTCTCATCTTTTCCTTTGGCTCCACTCCGATCTGGAGCTGCAGCGTCGCGTTCGTCTTTATAATATAGTTCCGGCTCCTATCTCTCTCACCCGGTTTCAAATCAAAAGCACGGTGAACTGAATGTGAAAACAAAATGATTTTGACAGTGGGTGTATTTGCACCTACGAGTCAAAACAGATTTCCCTTGCCGTTATATACACCGCGCTCTATTTCATTCGAGCCTCGAGCTGATACAATTACCTAGGGGATTTTTTCCTTTTCGTTTTTGACCGAGAGAGACTAAGGGATAAGGGAGAGAGGATAGAGATGGCATCTGTACATGCATGTGCCAACCAATTTGTTTTATAGTAGATGCATGGTCTCGACCAATCTCGTACAAGAACACGGATTGTGCTTGTTTCTGATTGCTATGAGCCGTTGGATCGTGTACCGATCGTTGGATTGTCCTGCTGGTTCTAGCTGCTAGCTGCTCCTATTACGATGTCGCTGCTCTACTAGTACGAATGGTCTAAAAGCCTGCTCCTAACATGCATGTAGTAGAAGGCACCAAAATTTATTGATGGCACGCGAAGGTTTTTTTTGAAAGGTAAAGGCTTGTATTCATATAGTAGCAAGGATACATGACACGATAAAATACAAGAACACCCAGAATGGATACAGGTGGAAAACAACCCGAAGGCCTTCGTCAACCTCTCGCCGTCGAAGCCGGACACCACCAGCCTCAGCGGCGACCCTTGGAGCTGGAAGAACCCCTAGCCATGAGGCGTAGAAGGACCGCACTATCCACCAGCCCCGAGGGACTGGATCTGGGACGCCGAGGATCACCGGCCGGCGACGCGCGCCGAGTTCGTCCCGCTCCTGATCTGGCCGGGAAAGACCAGATCCTTCCATCTCCGACGGCAACACTCTCTCCGCAGCAGCCACCCTCACCACCCTTTAACCTCCATACCTCAGCAGCCCCACACCGTCGAAGGAGGGAACGACGGCGCGTCGACAGGCGGGCCCGAGGAGGGGATCCCCACAGCACACGCACGCCATCGCCGCCATGACGAACGCGCAGGGGAACTCCCACAGGTCCATCACCGCTGCCCAGGACAGAGGCGAGAATGGACCGGACCTGGGAAGACCAAAACGCCAAAAGCTTCGTCGCCGCCCCCTCACAAGCAACGCCGCCGGCAACGCACGCCCACACCCTATTTACACACCGAACGCACAGATCCGGGGTTCCCCCACCCCTCCGTCGCCACAGCGGGCGGAGAGGGGAAGTGGAACCCACAGCGGCGCCGGGGAAACGGTGGAAGGACCGAAACCGCCCTCTCCGTCGCCTCTCGATCTACTGTAGCAGAAGGGGAGGGGAAGGGAAGGCTCTTCACGATTCTTCTTCTTCTTTTCGACACGCGAAGGTTCACCGTGTGATGTTACGAATATGTTCGGTAACTGGCTTAATGGGGTTGATAAAAAACATAAAGCACAGATTCGAGTTGGAACTTGTGCTTTAGTATGGTCACTATGGAATTGCAGGAATGATATTATCTTTAACAAAAGAGGTCACGCTAATTTTTTACAGGTTATTCGCATGGCTTCACACCGGATCCTTGAGTGGTCTTTCCTGGTCCCGGAGACGCAATATGCGCATATAGACTCTGGATGCACCCGTAGGGAGACGGTCGGGATATCTACTACCAGGGTACCTGGCGGCTCGCTAGACGATTACAAGCTACTTAGTCTACTTGTATTTTGCTTTTTTTTTGCTGGATGATTACTTGTTTTGTTGTTGCGATTTTGAGATGTAAACTCTGAACTTTAATAACGCTGTAATAAAAGGCTGTGTGCATCGATTGATGCAGAGGCCGGGGCCATGCTCCCCATTTCAAAAAAATAAAAACCTAAATGAAGATGAGATAGTTAATTTACATGCAAACTTTTTTCCTCCACAATTTTGTTTACATCCAGATACTTTTTTTTTGCCCCAGATACTTACATGAGTAGAAACTTTTTTACTCACAGGGATTTTTCATCCTAATTCCACGCTCAATTACATATAATTTTACATAGTATTTACATGCCATTTTGATATCCAGCAGATATATTAGCATGCCCAGTAATTATAATGCATACGTGTCAGGCTTTAACAAGTATCAAACAGCTATTTTACATGCATACAATTTTTTTTTGCTTTCCAGGATTTTTTTACATCCTAATTTGATTCCTCATGTTACAGGAAACAAGGAGCGTGCAAAGAGAATGATGCAAAACTACTGGGATGATTCATTGGCCACTTCTTCAGGTCCCCAGGTTTCCAGTCAGATGGGGTGTAAGGGCATGGCCAACGCGTAGCTCTAGGGGTGCTGCCCCGCATGCTTTATTAGGTTCGGATGGTCCAATTCTGGCTCGGGTGTTGCTCTATATGTGTCAGGAGATCTTCTGCAAGAGGCAGCCTCTTCGTCAGAAAAGGTGAAGGAGAGGAAGAAAGATGAGTGAAAAAGATGAAAACAATGGGGTCCATAGCTTGGTATACATCAGCTTTTGTCCATGAGATAGAAAAATGAGCTGATGACGCTAGTTTCCATACCGAGCTGGATGGATCGGGAGCAGTACCTACCCCTGCCTCCACTGCTCGTGCCCTAAGAACAGTAGAAATGATGGACGCATGCTTTCTACAACTTTTTAGATATGAATTTTTTCATGGTGCAAACTTTTGTTTGCTTTCACGTGGGGGTGAATGAAAAATAGATGCAATTTTTGCTTCAGATTGGTTGTAAAAAGTAGAAGTAGCTTGGGGAGACGTCCATAGCAACTACTCCCTCCGTTCCATAATGTAAGATGTTTTAAGTGTTACACATGCATGTCTACATTCATACTAAAAAGAATGTACACATACACTAAAAAATATCTACATACATGTGTATGCATGTGAATATGGAAAAAACTAAAACATATTATATTGTGGAACGGTGGGAGTACTAGCCTTTTGCAGGGGCCCAAGTTCACCTTCAGGTAATTACATCTCCTGGAGACAGAAAAGAAAGAGCAAGAACATGGGGAACTTACATGTCCTGTAAATTTGATGAAGGGTTTCTCCACACCTCCGTCGATGGATAAGTATATGACAAATACCGCGTTTTATATCCTGGGAAAGTTTCATTTCATTTGGACCAATATTTTGTGAATACATAGATTTTATAGCTTAAAATGATAAAATGCCACGTATTCACAAAATATTGGTCCAAATGAAATGAAACTTTCTCAGAAACTGAAATGAGGCATTTGTGATTTACTGGATTTTTTTCAAAATTTTCTGAACACTTTTTAATCCGAGTTTAAAATTTGAGTCAATCTTATTCGTTGGATCTAGAACGGAGGGACGAGATGTGGGCAAGTCGCTCGGTGACTTGTGTGAAGCAAGTCACTGAAGCTCAGTCCGTAAGAATAATGTAGATGATCGTGGGGAGGATGAAAGAGGGAGCAGGTAAGAGCCAGCAAGGCAACGCGAGATGCGTTTTTTGCGATCACGTGGGTGGGTGGTCCTGGGGTTTGGATGCGGTCCGCGGGATGTGTTTTCTGGTCACGCGGGGGTGGTCCTGTGTTTTGGGCTGGGGACGCACGCGACAGTCTGAAAAGGGCAAGTGTTCATACCAAAAATATAAAATAGGTGAGCTCGCGTTAGGCTGATCTAGCACGACGTAGCCGCGTCTTGACTTAACGATTGACTTCAGAAAGATGCCGTCTGAGCAAAAGACACTTTCCGCATAACAACAACCTACCCCATGTGAAGTTTCCCTATGAATACTTTAGTCGCTACTACAGTTGGCGTTGTCTGGTAGCTGGCCTGTAATCACCATCAAATACTACTCAGACCTGCGTTGCCATTTGCTCTTTCCCTCACACAAGCTTCTCAACACCGTGATCCCCAACCGAGCCCTCCTTCCACCCGAGCTTGCTGAGGTTGAGAGAATGGAGAGCGTGGCACAGTCCGTTGTGACCAAGTTTGGGGTCCTGCTTGTTGATGAGCTCCAGGAGATCAGCGGCGTCGGCGAGAAGGTTGTCCAGCTGATGGACGAGCTGGCCACCATGAACGCCGTCCTCCGCATGCTCTCCGAGGCGGACGAGAGCACCGTCGACCACCTCGTCCGGGAGTGGACGAAGCAGGTGCGCGAGATCGCCTACGACTCCGAAGACTGCATCGACATCTACTGGATCCGCATCAGACGACCCGTCCCGCTCCTGCAATGGCCCAAGTACCAGTTCCAGAAGCTGCTGCTGCGGCGCTCCCTCGCCGCCGACATCCGGGCCCTCCTGAACCGTACCACGGGTTTGAAAGAGCGCCGCGCTCGGTACGGCGTCGACCGGGAGGAACTCCGCAGGTCTGCCCGCTTTGCCCCTGTCTCGGCGGCGTCCGTGTCTGCGCGCGCGCTCCGCCGTGCCGACGACCCTGACCAGTTCGTCGGCATCACGGAACAGGCCAGTACTTTTGCTAAGGCGGTGAGCAAGAACGACGGCGAGGGTGATGAGAAGCTCAAGGTGTTCTCCATCGTGGGCTTCGGAGGGCTGGGTAAGACTACAATGGCTATGGAGGTGTGCAGGCAGCTGTCCGCGGACTTCCAGTGCCAGGCGCTGGTGTCTGTGTCACAAGCGTTTGATGGCGGGAAGGACATGAAGGGGCTGCTGCTGCGGGTGCTCCAGCAGATCTTGAAGGTGAAAGAAGAAGATCAGCAAACCACCCGTGAGCCTCTCACGGATGAGGATATCCGCAAGATGGATGTGGAGAAGCTGTCCAGCACGCTCAAGGAGCTTCTCAACGAGAAAAGGTATATAGTTATACAATACTCCCAAGCTTAGCTTCCCCAAGTAAAAGGTTAATTCGTTTCATGCCAATTCTTTCTGGCACACCATAGAAATATGGGAGAGTTCGCCGTTCAAAGAAAAAATGGTTAATTGTTTTTGTAGAGTCGTATAACTGGCATTTATCATCTAATTTTGATCTTCTTTTTCACAATTTTTTTTGTTAAAAGAAGCACATTTTCGTCCCTAAAAATCATAATGTCCTGAGGTTATGACTTGGATCAAGCATAAAGGAAAACATTGGATAAAATGAGTATGGTTATGTGTTTTTACGTTATATACTCCTTCATCTATAAGTTTTCTACCATCTGCTAAGTAGCAAGGATGCCAATCCTTCATAATAAATACTACTGACCAATTATTTTTAGGACGTCTACAAAATACTACTTAACTGAACCTTTTAACACGGTCCCGACAGTTTTGAAGTGAAATGCATCTTGATTTGTTTGTTTGTTTGTGTTCCTCCTTTCTGATTTAAACACTCCGATTTCCATGAAGAAATAGACACATTTAAGAATACATATTGCAGCATATAAACAATAAATGTTGGTTGATTCATCTCACTATTTGTGTTTGCAGAGAAACTGAAATCCTTAATGCATTTCCTTTTGGCCAACTCTTTCTAACTATTTTTTACTTGGCGCATGCAACACATTTTCTAACATGGAGCATGTATATATGCCAATTAAACCAGGTACCTCATTGTCACCGATGATGTCTGGAACCTACAAGCATGGGAAGCTATTTGCATCAAATTGCCCAAGAATAACCGTGGCAGCAGAGTTATTGTGACGACTCGGATAGAGACCGTGGCCAAAACAGCTAGTGGTTCAGAAGCCACTGTCCATCAAATGACGCCCCTAGCACCAAAAGTCTCTGAGAAACTATTTTTGAAGACAGTGTTTGGATCCATGGAGGAGCATACTTGCCCCAGCGAACTCAAAGATATTGTGGACAAGATTTTGAAAAAATGCGGTGGGATGCCATTGGCCATAGTCAGCATTGGAAGCCTTCTGGCAAGCTATAATTCAGCTGATAGCATAGAGGTGTGGAGACGAGTTTCTAGTTCAATTGGTTCCCAGATGGAGAACCACCCTACCCTAGAGGGAATGAGGCAGCTGATTTCGCTCAGCTATGACTACCTGCCTCACCATCTCAAGGCTTGCATGTTATATCTGAGCATTTTCCCTGAGGACTATGTCATTGAGAAGGTTAGGCTGCTGTACAGATGGATTGCTGAAGGTTTGGTGGCTGAGAAGCGGGGGCTGACTTTGTTGGAGATTGCAGAAGAATATTTTAATGATCTAGTAAGTAGAAACTTGATTATTAAACATGAAAATATGTTTGGCCACGTCCAGGATGACACATGCCAGGTGCATGACATGATGCTTGAGGTGATGGTGTCCAAATCCCTGGAGACTAACTTTGTTAGCTTGGTAGGACGACAATACGGAGAGATGTCACATGGCAAGGTTCGCCGCCTCTCCGTCCATGGAGACTGTGACACAGTGAAGAAAGTGGAGCAGCGTCGTGCGCGGCATGGCATTGAGGAAATGAAATTTGAGCATGTCCGATCACTGACCACGTTTCAGTCGGAAGCCGGCCTCAGCAAGCTGCTGGATCGACTAGTCGAGTTCAGACTGCTAAGGGTACTTGACCTGCAAGATTGCTATGCCCTGCAAAACAGGCACATGAGGTATGTCTGCCGGCTGTATCTTCTGAGGTTCTTGAGCTTGAGGGGTACCAATATCAGCTTGATGCCTAGCAAAATCGGTGACCTGGAGCACTTGGTGTCTCTTGAAGTAGAGGAGACGCACATCAAGGATCTGCCCCCAACAGTGACAAAGCTGACCAAACTTGAGCGCCTCAAGTGCAACCGGTGGGAATTGCCGCGGGAGATAGGGAATATGAAGGCGCTGCGGGAGGTGAGGTCGGTTATCCTCGAAGGAGACATGGGGACTGCTCCTGTCCTAGAGATCGGTGAGCTACAACAGTTGCAAGTGTTGTCTATCAGAATGGGCACAATAGATGAGTTAATCTGGCGTGCTCTTGGGTCCTCCCTGAAAAATACACTCTCTCCGAGTGCTTCGTCTGGTTTACGACGGGAGAGACATGATTGACCCTATGAAGCACATCTCAGCGCCACCACTCCTCCGACGCCTTACTTTGGTGATCCCCATGATGCACTTGCCCGACTGGATCCCATCACTCACACACCTTGTGGATTTAGTTGTACAAGTGGCCAATCAGAGCAATCAACTACTAGATGTCTTGTGCAACTTGCCCAACCTGCAGAGCATCTCTATGCGCCTTGATTCCTATGTAGACCGAGAACTGGTCGCACGCGCCACCCACTCCTTTCCGATGCTTAGGAGCCTGAGAGTACTTCTCAACGGGCAATATCCCGAATCAATCGGATTTGAGGTCGGATCAATGGCAAAGCTCGAGAAGCTTGTATTGGTACAGGTTGGTAGGGAGAAGAGGAGCATTAATATTGTCGGCATTGAGAACTTGAAGAATCTTAAAGAGGTCAAGCTGGTTCGTGACATAGATGGCCAGTCAGTACAACTTGTGCTGGAGCAGGTCAAGACCGAGAACAAGAATCGCACCGAGTCCAATCAGATCAAAGTTGTAGTACGGAACTGATGACCACAGTTTCCCCCCGCTGCTAGTACTTCCTATGGCAATACTACTTGCTGTTTCAACCGTACTAGTATATCCAAAATTTTGTTCAGACTGAATCCTACATTTGGTTCGTTTTTTATGTGTACGAATCGTGAAATAAAATCTTTGCAATAATATCTCTGTCATCAAGCAGGAAAAGAGCGAGTTTATCTCTTGTGCATTCATTCAGCACACAGAGTACTCACAGATTAATAAAATCCAACGGCATCCTAGTCACGTGATTGGTTGGAAGCTTACCAGTGGCCGGGAGACGTAGACATGTAGCCAGGCGAGGTGCTACTGCTGCTGCTGCGTACGGCGGTGTCGCGTCGTCACCCGGACCCGGACCCGGCACCGGCACCCGGCTGGATCGGTCGGTCCTGGCTGGCTCCCTGGTCCAAGCTGCAGTCTTTTTTTGTGCAATCTAAGGCTCATCTTTTCCTTAGGCTCCACCTTGATCGAAAGTTGCAGCCTCGCGTTCGCCTTTAGTTCCGGTTCCTATCTCTCGCCCGGCTTCAAATCAAAAGCGTCGTGAATCGATGGTAAAAAAAAATGACGAGATGTAAACGTACAACATGAGAAATGCCGTTATATACAATATGCTATGTTTCACTCGAGCTTGAAGCCATACAATTACATATAAAAAGGGGGGAGCCGATACAATTGGGGGAAGTTGCGTGTACGTATTTTTTAAGGAAAACAATATGCTTTATAAGGTGTTATCGGTATTCTTTGAAAAAAAATAGTGATGTCTGTGGAAGCAGAATCTAAAGGAGCATACAGTCGACATCTTCCCTGGTCAAACCTGTAGTTGTGCCCGCTGGGATGTTGCCGCACATATTTTAACTCGTACTAGTGAGTCTAGAGATGATGTTGTGTGTGATGTGGTGTGTCCCCGGATTTTATCTAGGAAACTATTTGTATTGGCATTATTCGGTTGTCAATAAAGCACACACATTCCCTCAAAAGAAAAAAATGCTCGCTGATCCTGAGGCTTAGTAAACGAGAAAAAGCCTCTCGTCCGGTCCATCCCCTGCCCTGTCTGTCCTCTTTTTCTTCTTTGGCTCTCTCTTTTCTCTTCCCCAATCTGCTGTCGGCGTTGCGTTCAAATGTTCAAAAGCAGAATCGACGGTGAAATTTACCATTAGCCTTAACCTCTTTAAAAAAAAGGTTGAATACAATCATCGAGTACTATGCACCTTGTTGTATGGCAGTGACACCATGCTTATTCAGCATTCAAACTCCAATCCCCAGCCCAAACACATCCGTTCCGTGCCTCTGCTTTCATCAAGTAGTTCAACTTTGACACTCACACGATTGCTGCGGTGCAGCTAATGAGCATTAATTTGGATGACGTCGTTTACAGGATCCTTCGGGTCGATTAGTGTATGATTATTGGGTAAAGCTGCGTGTCCAATCCATGTGTCAATGTGTGAATGTCTTTCAATAAAAATATGCTTTATTGTTGGGTCTTTGTTGCATCATTTCACCAGCACTGGAAAAGATGCTTAGCCTCTAGTAGTGGTAAAGTGATCCTTGGGTGTATGTCCATTCACCGTCACCGAGGACTAACATAATCCAAACCAATAAAAGCAAGTGCAATCACAATTAAAGCCATGATGACGTGGCCACCGTCATAAAGAACAACTGTCATGATGGAGTAAGTATTTATACGGATACGTGAACTTTTTTTTTTCATAAAGGGAATTTATTAGTATCGCGGAAATATCAATTATACCCAGCCTCTGCACCAACAAAATGTCACAAACGACATCCAGGATGCACACAGCCTGAAAAAGAAAAAAATACAAAGACCCCGCCCTGGTAATCAAATCCTTGCAGCAGCAGCCCCACAAACCACCACCAAAGACAACACCCGGAATACAAAAAGGTTATCCAAAAGCGACGCCTCCGATCCAACAAGGGAAACAATGCACAAGCGCCGTCGTCGCCTGATCCAAGATCTTAGGTTTTCACCCTGGATAAAGTCTGAGCTCTCAAAACAATGTCTTCAGCAAGACCATGGTCAGGCACAACCAATAAAGATCAGACCTTAGGTTTTCACCATGAAAGTCAAGACTACGCACTCGAAGAGCGCCACCAAACTTGTATTCCTCCAGTGCTGCCGCCCCCACGTGAACTAGAGAATGTGTACTAACCATCGTCACATATAAACCCGATCGGAAGGAGTATATGTTTCTTTTCTGAAGGGGGGGGGGGGTATGTCTACGTTGGTTTAGAGATGCTTATGGCAGTAATGATGTTGGAAGATTTTTTGCTTATGGCAGTAATGATGTTGGAAGATTTTTTGGCACGATCCTTTCGATTCTGCTTCCATAGATCGATTTTGGAGTCGTTGGACACAAGAGTTTATGCTCCGTTTGGATATTCGCATTGGAGGGCTAGATATTATATTGGGTTGAATGTCCAATATCCAGAATATTGATTAAGGCCGGCAATCGGGTCAGGTTTGGCCGGGTCAAGTTTTCTAGACCCATGCCCGAGCTACTAAACGGGCAAGATCTTTGCCCATGACCCGCCCCATGGGTCTGAAACTAGACCCATGCCCGAACCATCAGGTGACCCGACCCTATCGGGCACCCATCAGGTCTTATATTAAATAAAATAATTTCTTTCTTCTCACACAGCTCACACAACGTTCCGTGGCTCCGCCCTGTCGACACAGCGAGTGTGCTACCTCTCCAGTGTCTCTACTCCTTATATAGGCAGAGCTCCAACCCACTGCGGTTAGCTAGTCGAGGTGGGACTAAAGGAAACTGCATCAGATATTAGTTCTGTACGCATGGCTGCATCGCTGGATGGGCTTTGATCTTTAGAGGCTTAACAGGCCATAGCCCATACGTTGCCAAGTCCAATTAGGCCAGTACTTAATTCATCTATGTGTAATGGGCATCGATGGGCTAAAATAGAAGGAAGTAATCGTTACAGTAGTATACTGTACTACCTATACTGCAGGTCAATTGCTCTGTTTGTCTCGGCTTTTGTAAATAATTTCCCTTGAGAAAAGCGATGTGCTTTCATAAACAGACTATAAATCGTGTAGAATAAATATTTATAATAATTATTTATATTAATCGGGTGACCCATCGGGCAACCCATGGGGACAAACTTATACCCATACCCTGCCCGCAACTAATCGGGTCGCCCACGGGCGAGACCCATGGGCGAACATAGCGACCCATACCCTGCCCATTAGGGTCGGGTGCCCGTGGACGGACGTGCCCATGGCGGAATTGCCGGCTTGAATATTGATATTGAGATTGAATGTCAAGATTTCTGTTTGGATGTGTTAGATATTCGAACCAAGACTAGATATTGTGGTTGAATGTCAAATGTTGTTTGGATGGTACAAGTGGTGAATCGCGGTTCTACCAGATTTTGATCATTATAAGTGGTGAATTTCCTCTTTCTTCTTTTGTTTTCTTTCGATACATAAGAAACCAAGTCTACAGTGTAAAGAAAATTTTATGATTTCACTTCAATTACAGTGTAAATAAATTTATAATTTTAGAAAATAATCACCAAAGCTCGTTTAGCAATCCAGCACATCACAAAGCGCATTGACAAGCATAATTTCAGATCATCAAGACATGACTTTTCACAAGAATGTTAAGAAAAATAGCATATCAAAAGTAACACTGGAAAGATCGGTATTCATCTACAGCACATATCCATGACCAGTTCATCTACAACAAATATCCACGACCACACATATCCATGGCCTGTTTATCCACTGCAGTGGAAAGATCAGGGAGGTGAGGGCGGCTCTGTCAGCTCGCTCGCGAACAGGTATGAGAGGCCTCCCTCACGAATACAGAGGCAATCTCCAGGGGTGGAGCTCGAGATTGGGCTGGGTGTTGTTTTGCCTACGTGCGGGTTGGCTTGATATTGAGCCCGAATGTCACGGCATAATACCACACACATCCAAACGCTGATATTCGGGATATTCGGGCCTGAATATCGTGAATATCCAATATCTAGGCTGAAAGCGAACATCCAAACGAGGCATTAAAAACGTTGATGATTCGTTTCTTTTGAGTTTATTTTGATTTAGATTCCTTTTGGTAACTGCTAGAGACAACTATTATATCTCTACCATGTACTAGTTACCACTATAAGTCAAAAAACTATTCTCAAAAAAGGTTGTCTAAAAGAGATCGATAGAAATCCCACAAAAGAAACACAATAAAATCGTGTAAAGCTTTAAATAAATTAGGTGCATATTAGAACGTCGAGGACATGCATAGATTTCTCTAGGCATCGTGTGGTGAAACTCGACAGTTTGCTGATGGGTGTGCGTAATGTGACAGAACTAAGAGCACCTCCAACTCAAGTTGGCAAAATTGAGCCCCTCTTGTCTGTGGACACGTCGGACAAACCCCAAATGCGTGCATCTCCAACCGTCCACCTCAAATATCACCCTTCAAAACCATAATTCCCATGCAATGTAGATCATACGGATAGATAAACATACTTCGACGGATATAAATTCATCAGACAAATTTCGGGCATACATAGAAACTTGCGGACAAATTTTACCTAATAGAAAGACAAGGGAAAATCCCCATGAATGGAGAATGCCATGGCGGCCAGACCGGAGCTTCATTGCGGGGGGGGGGGGGGGGGGGGGGGGGGGGATTGGGTCGTCCTCCATCGCAGCATATGCGGCGGCTGTCGCTGTGCGGTCAGGGACAGAACTAGGGGGAGGCAGGCCATGGCTCTCCCATGGTGTATTTTTTTTTTAAACCCTCTTGTTAATATGTGGATTTCACCTCCAAATTTATCTAAAATTACCAATATGACCCCCTCCAAGTTAAATAAAGATCAATTGGTCACGTGACTCCCACCGATGTAATTTTCCTGGTTCCGACCTTGTTCGTGTTGCCTCTGCCTTGCGCGCCGTGCCATCTGGGATGGCTCTCTGTTGTGCACACACTCAGCTTGTCGGGCCTTCTCTCGGACTCCGGCATGTTAATTGCTGGAACATTCTTCAATATGTTCCAACAATGGGTCAACAGCCATGGCATCCTCTGAAAGTTGATTGTACATGAGGATGTAACCCTACACCTAGCAAATAGAAGAGGACGGAAAGGAAGGAGAGTAGAGTGAAGGGGGTCGAAGGAGCATGAGGGAGGGTTATGTCCAGGATGGGGACGTAGTGGGGTATATGTGGGGTTAGATTTGACTGGATCCGACGTGGCAGGCTGTCCAAACGATCGCCCCAAATTCGCCCATGTAACCCTACACCTAGCAAATGGAAGAGGACGGAAAGGAGAGTAGAGTGAAGGGGGTCGAAGGAGCATGAGGTAGGGTATTGTCCAAGGTGGGGACTGTGAGGACCCCGGATTAATTATCCGAGATACTCGTTATGCTTCCTGCAACAATCCCATGATCAGTGTGTTGTTGCACATAACTAGAGTTGGTATCACAGAACACCCACAAATACCGGATAAATGTACTTACGTGATTGAAGTCATAAGCTTCAACAGGAACTTGCAGCGGAAATCACCAAACAACGTGGAGCCCAAGTCATTTGCCTTAACCCTACAGGCAGCTGACTGGGAAGCGCCCTAGTTCGCAAAGACGCCAGTGAACTCCTCTTCTTCGAACTGCTCCTCCTTAAAATCTGGCTAAGACAATAGCCAGGGACGAAACCAATATGAGTACATTTGATTGTACTCGCAAACTACCCCAACTTGAGCATGCACTAGTTTTGATAATCTTTCATAAAACCTTTATTTTTAGAAAAACATCTCTATACCTTTATTGAAAAAGGGAAGAGTAGATTTTTAATCTTGTTGAAGGTAAAACATTTTGGAAAGTCGTTTTCTCGCTATCTTTGTTGAAAAAGGTAAGAAGTCTTTTTAAACATTTTTCTCGGAAATAAACCTTTGTTTAAAAAGGCAAGAAATCTCTTTTAAAACTTTTCCTCGAAGATCACCATCTTGTCCCTCTCTCCAAAACTTCTCCTTTTCCGAACATAGCCCCTTCAGGGTCACTCATTTTCCAGCAACCTCATACCAACTCATTGGTACAGTGGCATAAAACAATCTCCACCTCATTTTTTTCTTTCAAACTCAAAACTTTGTAAAACTTGCACATGGTCTTGGGACAGCCTCCCAACTGCCCATATCCGAGGACTCGGCTATTCGAATAGTTTTACCCTCTGCAGAGGTAGTACGCTTTTCCCACACCCATCCGGTCACTCATCGTGTCAGCCACGTCCCGCCATACCAGAGGTATGCGAAGTTGAGTTCCCGGCCATAGCCTGTCCTTTGCTCATGCTAGTATAGGACCCTGCCGCTACGACACTTTCCACCGACACTCAAATCCTCAGAAACTAAGTGTGGGGACTCGTAGTTCTGCCCGGCGGACCCAAGGGAGCCCTTCAATCCTCTTCCTCCGACATGTTCATACCGGCTTCCGGTAGACTTCAATGAAGAGGACCCAGGTCAGGGGGTAGGTCCTCAGACCATCCCCTCATGGAACGAGGTCATCCTCGTTATTGAGGTATCCAGTACTAACACGAGCAAATTATATGACTACGCCCTTGCCCATATGTGGGTAAATGTGGTCGCACAGGTTATCGGCTGGTAGTCATGGTACAAAGACACAATGTGCATTTTCCATAAACATCACCACACTTCACTTCTCCACTTCCATACCGACATCCCGGTATACCATAATTCATCCAGGGATTTTCAAAGGAGTTTTGAATAAACAATGTTTTTCCCATCCTATAATTTTATATAAACAACTGATATCTCTACATAGAGTGACAAAATAGTTTTTCATAAACTTTTTGAAAAGGTTTTCACGATCATTTCCAATTTTCTTAGCAAAATACCTTTAACCAAAACTTGGGTGGTTCGTAATCCCACCAAAAAGATCTTTCACAGAAGGTTTTGGAGTAAACAAATTCCTTTCGAAATCATTGTATACCACTGACACCTCTATATCGGGTGTCTTAATAAAATACTTGTAATTTGAAAAAGGGTTTTCAGAATCATAGCTTTCGTGGCAAACACCACATAATTCATTTATGCTACTTATAGTAAAACAGGTAAATCAAACTAGAGGTATATAGATGCAAGCTCAGTGAAGTAGCTTGCCTGGCTTCAGCATAACGTCCTTGGTCTTCTTCTTACTGATTAAAGAAATAAACTCCCATCCTTCTTCAATAGTTCCTCTCCAGAGATCACTCCGGTATCGGTATTATCTAGCGTCGCAAACAGGGAAACATAACACTTAATACACCAAACGAAACCACAAGTGTTGCACAGACAAATAACATCCACAAGCATCAAACTAATTGTTTAAGAAACAGACTAGGGTCTACGCTTACAAGGGTCTCTTACAAACCAATGGTCTAACACCTCTACACAAGCTAGGGCCAAGCAATAGGCCGTAAGGGATGACATGCTACGATATCAGTAGCTAAGAAAAGCTACTGATGTTCAACACAAATTTTGAAATTCATGCACACAAATGATTTTATTTGCAAACAATTTCTGAAAGTTAGGAAATCCTAGGAAATACCCACACTAGGGATATTATTCCCTAATGAAAACCAGTAACACTAACTTCTTCCTAGCATGTGATCAAACTAGTAGCAATATGGCATGCTACTGATGATCTAGCAATGCTAACTAAAATATTGTCACACTAAGGAACTTCTACTAAAACAAGTCCTATTAACTAGGAAAATCTATGAAAATACTACCCTAGTACTATTAGCTCTAGATGACTAAATGCAATACTAAACTTTTTCCAAAGTGCTAAGATACCGAGCTAACACACTCCTAGTAATTAGTATCACACTTATACATGCTAGAAAACACAAAAGAGATACTAGCACACCCTATATAGCTAAATAAAACTATAAACATTCATTGGTAGAGAAGCATACCACCTAGTTATTTACACCTAAAATAAACCATAGCTCTAAAAATCACACCAAGCTAGGATTAGGTACTCCTAATCATACAGAAGCTCACACAAGTGGATTCACACCAAAAATCATCACCAAATAATTTACAAAAAACCCTAAATGGCTCTCTGGTCATTTACCAAAGTGGATGCCATTTTATTTAGGAAGCTCATTTGCATGAGGGGCAAATTTCTACTGCTAGGTATCACTCGGACCTTTCCAAAACAGTTGAGTTTGCATCAATAGCTATCATAGAAAAATAGCTATTGAGTTTTTGGTAAAAAGTAGTAGTTCTGGCTCACATTTAATTTCTCCAAAACTACTCATCCAAAAGTGTTTCTACCACTTGGATCTGGCTGGGAAAATGCTAAGGTACCTCCCTGATTTTTGGTTTGGTCAACAAAGCACTTAAACTATTTTGAAACTATTTAAACTAAAGGTCCAGAAACAGTTCTAGAAGTAAAAGGATAAGCAACCTGAAAAAAAAAGAAGAACGGGCTGGATCTGCTGGATTTGGGCCGTGCCGTGCGGGAAGAAACTCAGCTCGCGGCCCACGAGCTTGAACGAAGCGGTACGGGCCGCTTCCTTCTTCCTCGACACGAGCAGGGCGCGGACGCGGCGCTGTCGGAGCACGGCGATGCTGGCTACGGCGGCTCCGACGACCTGAGAAGAAATGGGGATGTCCATGAGAAGAACACGGCAAGGGGAGCACGTGTGCACGAAAATGGCGGAGAAAGGTGGCCTGTTCCCACCGCGAGCTTGCTCGCACGTCCGCGGCCGGAGGAGAAGAGGATCGGGACGGCGACGGCGATCCCGGGCTTCCCTCTTCGATTCCTCGCGCAGAGAGGGGGAGTAGGGCACGGCGAAGATGCTGGTGGTCAGGGATTTGGAGGGGGAGCTCTCTATCGCCGGCGAGGCGCGTCGGCGACTTCGGCCATGGTTCGGGTTCAATGGAAGAAAAGTGAGAGAGGAAGTGAGGGGAGGAAATGAGTGAGGGGGTGAGGGAGCAGAGGGGTGCGCGGCTTCTTATCATCTCCTCCTCAGCAAGGAGGAACGGGGCCACGGCGTTGACGAAGAGGAGAGCACGGCATCGACGGGTGCGCAACACGGCGTCCGTGCCGTGCCGCGTTGCTGCAGCAGGGGAGAAGTGACAAGGGAGAGCAGAGGAGGCAGCGTGCGATGCTTCAACGTCTCCTCCAGGGCGTGGCGTGCGTTAGGCGAGAGCCACGGGTGAGCACGGCGAGCGGCGACCACGGCATCGCCGGCGTGGGAAGCACGGCGTCGTGCCGGGCACAGAGGTCAACGGAGTTTTTGCAAAACGCCCCCTAAACTCTTTTTTTTCCTCTCACGGATAGGTCCTCGGCTAAATTCCTTTATTTCCTTTTTGAAATCAGTAGGGCTTCCAGAATTTATTTGAGGGGTTTAAACACTTTACAAAAATTAGAGAAAATTCATGTAGCCTCCCCTATATATGAGGAAGCTCCACAAAAATTGGTTTTACAAAATAAAATGTTTTGCTCCATTTTTGTTCATAGGATTTAAATAAACCATTTTTGGAAATTAATAATTTGAGACTCCTTTAATATTTAAAACCAGTGGTAAAATAGTTTGTAGAACCTTTGGAGCTTTCTTGACAAATATGATATCTTCAAATAAGTTTTATTTTCATAGAGAAAACATTTGTTTTGAGGCAATAGAGAAAATGGGAGGGAAAGTATTTATGAAGATCATTTTTAACTCATGACCTTCATTTCCTTTTTGATAAAAGAGTGAAGGGTTTTGTTTTGAATCAACAAGTAGGTTTGCTTGAGGAGAGAGGGATATGAAATGGAGAGAATTATCATTTCATCTCCTTCTCGAGAAATGAAGATAGAATTGTTTTCACAGAATGGAGGAATAGATAGAGAGGGAGTTTTATTGAGATCATCTCCCTAAATTTTAGGAGTTTCACTTGGGTGCATAATTTTAGAGGGTTTGCTCCTCTTCAAGTTGCACTCCAAATTTGGTTGCCAAGGGTGTCCTAATTTAGTAATAACACCACTGAGGAATTATCCTCACCAGGAAAATCACACACCACAGCAATAACACAACAATAGTATCAGCACAACAATATCAACAACACAACAATATCCACATCTCAAACAAGACCACACACTTCAAACCACAAGAATAAATCACACACCTTTTTCCATAACTAACAATGCTACTTTGTAAAAATGGTCACACTCAATTATGACAAGATGTTGTTTAAGGGATAAACCACTCATAACTTAATAGTTTTCAAAATGGTTTGATCAGGAGAAATATGTGAGGTAATATATTCCCCACTAGTATTTCTTTTAAAACTGAGTTGAAACATAGGAGTTTTAAAAATAGGAATTTGGAATTGTCAAGGTGGAAGAAAGGATAGGAGATCACAGATAGCTCTCCATACTTTATAAGCATGAAATTTTTGGGAAATACTTTTACTGTCTCAATTTAAAGGATATTTTATTTGTTGCTAAAACCAAATCATTGTGGAAATAAACTTTTGGCCAACATAAGAATGGAAAAGATATATGGAATATATTCTTGTCATAACATGGTCACCAGTGTTGTAAATATATTTTTACTTAGGTTGATTTCTTGAGTTGACATTTACTAGTCAACCAATCACAACCAACAAGTTACACAAGGTCAACAGAACAAGATAAGGGAAAACACAATCATTTGTGAAGCAATTCAAAAAGTTTTTGTTGGTTCTGAATTTTGGGTCGTGTTTACCCGTGTTATAAATTTGGGATGTTACAGGGACGTAGTGGGGTATATGTGGGGTCGGATTGGACCGGATCCGACGTGGCGGTCTGTCCAAACGATCGCCCCAAATTCGCCCATATATGGGCTGAGTTTGAGCGTTGGCGGACAATCTGAACATTTGAGGTAGGTATATGGGGTCTGTGGGTGTTTTTGTCCGGTCCTTATCCAAACTGTCCGCCAGAATGTTTAGGGAGAGGAGGGGGAGGGGGTGTGTGGTGGTTAAGGAGGTCCGGTTGAAGATGTTCTAAGCTGTCCCATGTTGGCTTGTTCGGCATGGTGTAGGTGAACACCCTCGATATGTACTCTTGGATGGATCGACTAGCAGGCCCATCCGTTCAGGATCCCTTTTGGATTTAACATAGTGGATTGAGATTTTTTAAGTCACGTTTTTTTACTTTTCAGAATTGGTTGAGACCTAACAAAACCTTTAACAAAAAATAATACAAAAGTTCACAATCCTAAGCGTGCATTGCAACACACACTTGTAATCTTACAAATTTCTTCGTCATTGTAAAATAGCAGATGAATATTATACAAACTAGCAAAATACCCGTGCGTTGCAACGGGAATACTAATTTCTTTTGTCATGACAAACTTAAAGATTTTTTGGCTTCTGCAAAATAACTCCTGATAATATTAGATAACAACCAAGCTTTCCTGAAATTATCCCTAATATTCGTTCTTCATTTATATTGTTAATTCAGCATCATTTCTGGTTGTATGTACTGGCTAATTCTATTCCTGGAAATACTACCTAGGCAGGCAAGAGAATCATTGTTCAGCACATTCGATACTGGTTATAACTTAGTTTTCTAGTCTGTCAATGACATGCACTTTACAGGCTAAAAAAGAGCAATTTCCTTGCAAAATCGTGTAGGAAGAAATGATTCTAGGAATATGTCATGCTTTGATGTAGCAATTTCCTTACACTTCTTAGCTTCCTCGCCTCTCCTTGATGTAGATTCCATAAATACGTGTTGTTTCTGAAACAGAGCATAGTAAAAAGATTCTGAAATTAGCTATGTGCAAGAACATTTTGTGCAACTGCTAGTATCTTTATTGGACTACATCCATTCCCATATTTCCCTAGAACAGCTTCTCCTGCATCGACTGAACTGTCACATGATCCTTACTCATGCCGACTGAAAATTGTTCAGGATGACATGAGTTTAAAAAAAGACATTTCTATAAGGGCAGAGAAACAACACGCTACAGTATCAGAATCGAATAAGATAGTCCTTTTCAAACTCATCTAAATTCATAAAAGGAACTCATCTATCTGTAACAAGACAAGTCATATAAATATTGAAATACTTCAACTCATGTAACTACCATGTGTTGGCTGGCAGCACAAGCCTCGTCAGTCTATCTCTACAAACTGAAGCAATCACCCATCTACAGTGGTGAAGTAAAACCATCTGATGTTCCTCGCCATGTCCATGTAACAATTATTAGCAACATATATTCAACAGTTACTGTTAAAATTACCTAAAGTACTGGTATTCCAACTCCAAATACCTAATAGCACACCGACTTAACAAATTCCAGATATATGCAGTGAAGACATGATTGTACCAGACCAGCGACTGGACACTCGTTGTGGCCCTGAAGCTTTCTTGGATGAGTTTGATGCGGCTGGCCATGTGAGTCTGACAAGAAGACCGATAGAAGATCGCCAAGACAGTCTGCACCTCATCCCGAGAGAAAGAGAGAGAGGCAGCCGACCAGGCCTCACCTCGCCGGGTTCTCAAGCAGTCGTGGAGGTGTCCCCTTCCGCGAACGAAGAGGCGGGAGGAGGCTGGAATGGATCGGGGCCGTCTCTGTCCATGAAGGTCTTCTTCACAAGCCGAAGAGGTTATTCAGCCGGGGGATCGAAATCCGATCATCTCGTCCGGCGAATGGGAAGTCTTGTCGATATTCTTCAACCCAATGACAATGCTTCGATTTCGATCTTGACTTCTTTCTTGGATGCCTGAAGTTTGTGTTCGCATTTCATCAAAGGAAAAGTGGGCTGTACCCACATGAAGAAAAGAGTTAGCTCGTGTAAAAGCAATATCTTCTATTTTACTTATCTAGCCGTGTCTTGTCTTGCACATACTCGGCTCGGTGAATGGTTCATCTTCGATTGGCATGGTCCTTTGGATGTAAGAGATCTCGTTTGCTGGCCGGGCCCTTCCATGAGTTTAGATCTCTATGTATGAATCTCTTATGAAATCCCATACTTTTTGTCATTTCAGAACGATCAGCATACTGTGTGACTTCTGCGTGACAGTTCTTGCATTTCGTTTGTTGCTTTGCATGAACATTTAGATATTGGAAAGCAAACTCCCTTAATTAGGAATTTCATAGATAGAGAAGGACGGGCAAAAAGAGAGAGACTGACTCCGGATCAATGCTGATTGACGACTGAATAAATAGCCGGAAGCAACAACTGCACGAGAGAGAAAGAGCGGATCCAACTAAGGAAATGCAGTACCTGTTCTGTCGGAGCTAATCATGCAAAGCTAGCGTAGCGCCAGCCGTCGAAGTGAATGAATTCGAAAGAACGAAGAAGGAAATGAGACGACTCTTTCTTGAACAATTTCATAAGCAGATCTTCCCCTCCACACCAATCACGAGTTTTTTTTTATTCCTCTCGTATATCGTCGTCACGCCCTTAATGATAGGTTTTGAAAAAGATTTTTCATGTCATTCCCATTTAGGTTCGATACTTCGATTCGGATCGCTCTGTTGTTTCCCTTTCCTCCCGAACCTTTTCCTCGAAATGATAAAGAATCTGGTACACTCGAATTGTATTATTTAAGTGCTTATTGCTTGCCAAAAATCCTACTTCTACAATTGGTAGGTCACCAGGTTATTCAAATAAGTCGTGTTTTCTGTGCTTTTCCCATGTTACAACTTCCGTACCAATTCGATCGATCCGGAATGGATTGGTTAAACATTCTATTAGGGAGCCCGGTCTTGACTCTTCTGTGTGGTATTCATTCTCGTTCGGCTCTTGGAATCACATCCAGCAGTGGTTGGAACAGCTCGCAAAATCCAACCACTTCACCTACTTTATTGCCCCCAACCGTTCTCGTACCTCTATAGAAACAGAAGGGTTTCATGTTCTTTCATCGATTGGGTATTCCTCTCCTTTTGTATCTCTTTATCCAATTTCGGTCTCGATTAGTTCACAAGATTGAATGGCCAAGTCATGGAAAAGCCGTTATTCGATTGTTTAAAAAGAATGTTGAGCCGGGCCCGGGTATGTAAGTTCAGCGATGTACAAACAAGGATTGATTTTACTTCCGCACCTAGGTTGGGGGGTAGGTGAAGGTGGGGGGTTCTATTTAGGAAGAATAAGAAGAATCTCAATTAACAAATATTTGTAGCAAATCTAAATTGTATCATTTTCTAATTTCATCTAAATGATGTCCAGCAATCTGCGTTTATGCGAAACCCACACAATCTCATTTTCTCTGTAGTTTTCGCATGCCTTCCATGCTCAGCAAGATCAAAACTTTATTTTTCACGAAAACGTAAAAAGCCTAGAGACACACAACCCCACACCATACAACTCAACCAAGGACCTAAACTAGCGGAGCAGGTGTGCAGAGGCCATTGGCCCTGCGCTCACCCAAAAACTTCTATAGAAAACATAGTTGGATTAGACATGGTCTCGAAACATACAATTGATTTTCTACTTTTCTACGTTAGAAACTGAAGCCACTAAGAATAGAATATTATCCGAGATAGAAAATAATCACCAATTGCTCCACAATAACTACTCTGATATCATGTTTTTTTTTCTTCATTATAGCAGTGCCAGCAATCGCTGCAACATAGCGGATCATCTCCTTCGGTTGTGTGCACACATGCCATAGCACATATATACATGTTACTCCGACTTCTTAGTTCACCTTCGGTTGTGTGTACAGTTAGAGTTATACAAGGTTGCATGTAAGAAATAAATACCTGCAAGTATTACAAAAAATACGCATAGCAGAAGCCAAAATAAAATATTCAAGCAGATGCCACCAGCGGCAATAGGATTGATCACAAACCTTGTTCAGAAAACAGCGGCCGGCAAAAGCTAGGTGATGGATTCTCCCGTCTCTTGCTGCCGGCTACCAAGTACAAAGAAGATGCCACCAAGGTCTGCCCAAAGTTTAAGTACAGTTAGATCTGGCGTTTTTGCTGCAGCTAAGAAGAGTCGCTAGTTCTTTACACTAAAACAAGAAACAATGGGATCAAGAAGTACATGAAAAAGTTAAAGTACATGCATTGGGGTGGTCATTTATTTAAGATGTACTGTACTTATTGAGACGTTCAAAAGCTAAAATAATTTATTTTCACCGGTGATCGATGTTGACTGGGTTAATTATAGTCTGGGCTTCTTGAGACGTTCGAAAGGTGCAATAACATATCTTGGCCGGTAATCGATGTTGACTGGATCATGCAGCAGGGCACCTCCAACAGATCGTTTCTGTCATATAGTAATATGATACTAATTGATAATCATGACTTAACAAGTGACTTCAGAAAGATGACCCATGTGGGTCAATGTGAGGTTTCCCTATGGATACTTTAGTGCTAGATGCTAATTTGGTGGTGTCTAGGCGCTCGAATCACAGTCAAATACTGCTCGGACGTGCATTGCCATTTGCTCTTATCCTCACGCAAGCTTCTCAAAATCGTGATCCCCAACCAAGCCCCCTTTCCGTCCGAGCTTGCATAGGTTGAAGGAATGGAGAGAGCGGCAGTGTCCGTTGTGACCAAGTTTGGGGTCCTGCAGGTTGATGAGCTCCAGGAGATCCGCGGCGTCGGCAAGAAGGTTGTCCAGCTAATAGATGAGCTGGACACAATGAACGCCGTCTTCCGCATGCTCTCCGAGGCAGACGAGAGCACCGTCGACCACCTCATCCGGGCGTGGACGAAGCAGGTGCGCGAGATCGCCTATGACTCCGAAGACTGCATCGATATCTACTGGATCCGAATCAGACGACCCATCCCGCTCCTGCAATGGCCTAGATACCAGTTCCAAAAGGTGTTGTTGCGCCGCGCCCTCGCCGCCAAAGTACGAGCCCTCCTGGACCGTACCACGGCTGTCAACGAACGCCGTGCTCGGTACGGCATCGACCGGGAGGAACTCCGCAGGTCTGCCTGCTTCGCCCCTGTCTCGGCGGCGTCTGTGTCTACACGCGCGCTCCGCCGTGCCGACGACCCTGACCAGTTCATCGGCATCACCGAAAAGGCCAGCACCTTTGCTAAGGCAGTGAGCAAGAACGATGACCAGGGCGATGCGAAGCTCAAGGTGTTCTCTGTCGTGGGCTTCGGAGGGCTCGGTAAGACTACCATGGCTATGGAGGTATGCAGGCAGCTGGGTGGAGACTTCCAGCGCCAGGCGCTGGTGTCCGTGTCACAAGAGTTTGATGGCGGGAAGGACATGATGGGTTTGCTGCTGCGCGTGCTCCAACAGATTTTGAAGGTACATGATAAGCAAACCACCGGCGAGCCTCTCACGGGTGTGGTTATCCGCCAGATGGAAATGGAAAAGCTGTCAAGCACGCTCGAGAAGCTTCTCAAGGAGAAAATGTATAAACTGCTCCCCAAGTAAAAAGATTAAGTTGTTTCATACTAAATTTTCTTTAGCTCACCATAGAAAAAATGAGAGAGTTGGGCCTACAAAGAAAAAAATGCTTAATTGCTTATGTAGAGTCGGAATTATCATCTCCATTCATTCTTCTTTTTCAAAATTATAATTTGTTCAAAGAAGCGCATTTTCATCACTAACCACAAGAAGATTATGAGGCATTCTTATTCTTCAGAAGAAAATATGGGAGAAATAAATTCTAGAAATTTTGTTGTACTAGGACAAACACGACTATAAGCCTGCTTAATTATTGGCTTCCCTCATTTATAAGGTTCCCCGAAGAAGGTTATCGTCAATAGTTGATATGCCTGTCCAATCCGTGACCTAGTATTCAGTAAATTTTAAATATTCAACAATACAGCTTCACTTTAATAAGTGATTGGCAAAAAAAACATGTGTCTTCCCATGATCTTGTTCTTATCAAGTCAGATGCTTAGCCTTGATTCGACAGCTCACAATAATGATGAATGAAAATTCCTGTTCTATGTTGTAACTCATGATTACCTATTAACTGATTGTTGCAAATTAGTAAAATAAAAAGGTTATGGTTACGTGTTTTTACGTTATACACTTCATATATAAGTTATCTACCATCTCCTCAGTAGCAAGGATACCAATCCTTCATAATAAATACCGCTGACCAACTATTTAGGACATGTCCGGTCCCGGCAGTTTTGAACTGAAAGCATCTTTGTTTGTGTTCCTACGTTTTGTTTTAACCACTCTAATTACCTTGAAGGAAGATACATATTTAAGAACACATATTGCAGCACACGAACTAAAAATGTTGGTTGATTTGTATTACTTTTTTGTGTTTGCAGAGAAACCGAAATCCTTAACTTATTTCCATTTGGCCAACTCTATCTAACTTTTTCTTACTTGCGCATGCACAAATATTATAACACGGAGCATGTATATATGTCCAATTAAACCAGGTACCTCATTGTCATTGATGATGTCTGGAGCCTACAAGCATGGGAAGCTATTTCCATCAGATTGCCCAAGAATAACCATGGCAGCAGAGTTATTGTGACAACTCGGATAGAGACCGTGGCCAAAACAGCTAGTGGTTCGGAAGGCACTATCCATCAAATGGAGCCCCTAGTACCAGAAGCCTCTGAGAAACTATTTGTGAAGACAGTGTTTGGCTCGACAGAGAAGCATACTTGCCCCATGGAACTGAAAGAAGTTATGGAAAAGATTTTGAAAAAATGCGGTGGGTTGCCATTGGCCATAGTCAGCATTGGAAACCTTCTGGCAAGCTATAATTCAGCTGATAGCATAGAGGTATGGAGACGAGTTTCTAGTTCAATTGGTTCCCACATGGAGAACCACCCTACCCTAGAGGGAATGAGGCAGCTGATTTCACTCAGCTTTGACTACCTGCCTCATCATCTCAAGGTTTGCATGTTGTATATGAGCATTTTCCCCGAGGACTATGTCATTGAGAAGGTTAGGCTGCTGTACAGATGGATGGCTGAAGGTTTGGTGGCTGAGAAGCGGGGGCTGACTTTGTTGGAGATTGCAGAAGACTATTTTAATGATTTAGTAAGTAGGAGCATGATTATTAAACATGGCAGGCAGATAGGCCACAACTTCTATTTAGATGGCCAAGTAGAGACATGTCAGGTGCATGACATGATGCTCGAGGTCATGGTGTCCAAATCCTTGGAGACTAACTTTGTTCGCTTGGTAGGACGGCAATACGGAGAAATGTTGTATGGCAAGGTTCGCCGCCTCTCCATCCATGGAGACTTTGAAGCAGTGAAGAAAGTGGAGCAGCGTCGTGCGAAGCATGGCATTGAGGCGATGAAATTTGAGCATGTCCGATCACTGACCACATTTCAGTCGGAACCTAGCCTCAGCAAGCTGCTAGACCGACTAGTCGAATTCAAACTGCTGAGAATACTTGACCTGCAAGATTGCACATCCCTTCAAGACAAGCACATGAGATATGTCTGCCGGTTGTATCTTCCGAGGTTCTTGAGCTTGAGGGGTACAAGAATCAGCATGATGCCTAGCAAAATCGGTGACCTGGAGCACTTGGTGTCTCTCGATGTAGAGAAGACGGGCATCGGGAAGCTGCCCGAACAGTGACAAAGCTGACCAAACTTGAGCGCCTCAAGTGCAACTGGTGCGAATTGCCACTGGGGATAGGAAAAATGAAGGCGCTGCGGGAGGTGGGGAAGGCAGTTATCATCGGAGGCGATATGGGGACAGGTCCTGCTCTAGAGATCCGTGAGCTACAACAGTTGCAAGTGCTGAGTATCCAAATGTGGACAGGAGATGAGTTATTCTGGCGTGCTCTTGTGTCTTCCCTGAAAAATTCAAACTCTCTCCGAGTGCTCACTCTGGATTACATGGGGAATAGCGGAACGGACGTTATGCAGCTGATCTCCTCGCCGCCACCACTCCTCCGAACCCTTTGTTTGCGCTTGTACATTACACGATTACCCGACTGGATCCCATCACTCACACACCTTGTGGAATTATATGTAGAACTGATGCAGCAGAGCAACCAGCTACTAGATGCCTTGTGCAACTTGCCCAACCTGCAAAGCATCATCATGTACCTTGATCCCTACGTAGACCGAGAACTGGTCGCACGCGCTACAAACAAATTCCCGATGCTTAGGAGTCTGGATCTACATATCAGAGGGCAACATCCTGAATCAATCGGATTTGAGGCAGGATCGATGGCAAAGCTCGAGAAGTTTGAATTGCTGATGTATGGTGAGAAGAGGAGCATTAGTATTGTCGGCACTGAGAACTTGAAGAATCTTAAAGACGTCAAGCTGGATAGTTACATAGAGGGCCAGGCAGTACAACTTGTACTGGAGCAGGTCAAGACGGAGAACAAGAATCGCACCGAGTCCAATCAGATCAACGTTGTAATGCAATGACGGGGCTGATGGCCACAGCTTTCCTCCCATCCCATCTTCGGAAGTACTGCTGCTACTTGTTATGGGGGTGCTTTCCGTTTCGACCGTGTATCCTAAATTTTGTTCAGACTGAATACTACATTTGGTTGTATCATCCATTGTTTTTCATTGTGTACAAACAGTGAAATAAAATATTTGCAATGTCCCTATCTCTCTACTACTATCAAGGAGCACTGGTCATCAGAATTTCTTTTCTGCATTCACCATGCAGAGTTCTAAGAATCCAACGGCATCAGTTACACTAATCACGTGAATGAGACTATGGAAGCTTACCAGTTGAGAGTGGTTCCGTCAACCGCAGCCGCACTCCGCCTAGAAATTCCCCGTCGCCGGTGTGTCCCGCTCGCGTCGAGTTGAATGCCCGTCGCCGCACGACACTCAACCTCTCCTTCCCCTGCACTGCACCCCACTCCAGCCGCCAGGCCTCGCCGCGGCTGGCAGTCGATCCATTCTGTGCGACCTAGCCGACGCTCCAGCAGTCCCTCGGTGCCTCCGGAGGCCGCACGCCCGGCTGGAACCTAGCTAACCTCGATCCGATGTTTGGCTTGCCGCAAATGAGGAGGCGGTGGATCTCAGGCCGTCGCCGGGGGCCATGGCGGCGTTAGGGGAGACTGGAAGCGCGACGTGGGCTACTGGGATCGACGTGGCCCAATAAAGTATGAACCTCCAGCCCATCGCCAAACCACGAAATTATGCCCAGGAGCCACACAAAAAACTTGCAAGATAGAAAAACAAACTACATACATGAAAGTATGCCATTTTGAAATAATTGTTGTAGGAAGGTACCATAAGTTAGAAACAATTAAAAATAAAAATAAGTTAGAAACAATTGGGGATTTCTCTGAACTCCGCTAACATCTTAGCATACATATCATCCTCTTGTGGAAGAAAAAGTACTCTCAAAATACAAGTTTCTTTGGTAGAATGATAGCTAAATTGGGGAAATTTTCGTTTTTCTACGTTGCTCTTGTATGTGAAGATGAAAACCCAGGAGAAGGCAATGAGGACAGGGAACCTCGACGTATGTCACCCTGTCACGGGGTCGCTAAATGAGGGCCACACGACTAGCGATCCAAATGATACTCAGTCAAGTTACCCCTCGTTACGTCGGAGAATCACCGAGCCCGCAAAGGTCGTGACATGGAATCCCACCAACGAGGAGTAGCAGCAGGAACTTGAACTCGTTTTTTGTGGACACGGTGGACGCTGAGCTACTGCTGGAGTGATAGCTGATTTCGTGGCTAACGCATTGCGACTCGCCGTCAATGTTCCCTACGATGACGGCCCTGTGCATGACGCCTTCTAGGGAAGCCTCATGCCCATGAACTATGGCTCCGGAGCAGCCTAGGGTTTTAGATGATCATATGTCATGTTTCTATTTGGGGGTGCTCTTGGCTCTAAACAAAATGTATCATCCAAGGTTTTAATTGGTTTTTTTCTAGGAGATATCTACAGCGCATGGCTGCAAGCTTGCAAACTGTTATGTTTATATAAGAATCATGGTACCGTACTGTTTAATCAAGCATTAAGCATTTTGTGTCAATCTATGTTTTTCGTCTATAAATGTACTCATCCCTGCCAACTTCCTTTCATGGACGGAAGATGTGTATTCTACTGCCGTCGAGTATTATCGAAGAGCACCACGTCTTTATCATGTTAGACGCCTCACGGGGGCGTGCAACGCCAGACTAGTTATCTTTATTTGCGTCAAAAGTGCTTTTTCTCGAGGAATAAATTGAGTTTGTATTTGACATTTTGTTGCATAATCAGTTCATGTACTGTATTATTAACTAGTGGAATTTCGTGCCGCGTCACGCCGCACTTTTTTTGATGGCGTAAAATTGTTTTAGGATTTATTTTGCTTAAATACATGTGTATAAAATATGATCGTGAGGAAGAAGTTTCAAAATACAATAATTATGAAGCATCGTACTTTAAAATTAAGAATTCATAAGAGGTAGTTGTTTGCTCCCATTATGGTAAAAACACTTGCAGGCCAAACTATCCATAAGCAGAGGTAGTTGTTTACTATTTGAGCATCACTTACAGCCATTCTGGAGATGGAATTAATATTTCTTCCTGTGCATGGGTAGTTTTTTTTTCCCCTTGTGCACTTGCAATGGAACCTCACTGTGAGATAAAACATACTTCTGCTTAACATTTATGCACATTTCTAGTGAAATAAATTGTATATTTTTATTCCGTTAACTAAAGATAGCAACTCTACAATGGAAGACCTGTTGTGATATAAACTCGGACTTCACGTAGTAGAGATCATATATGAAAATAAAAAAGGCATGTCCTGTATAATTCCCAGCTTAACTAAAACAAAGAAAATGTGAATTAGAGGCCTATACTCAATCACCCACTCCTGTATATTTCAGTTTTATTTATGGAGAAAGCAAAAATAGATAAAATCAGTCAATCAGAAAGTATTATATAATGTAGTGATCCACTACTTATAACAAAATCAAAGAATCCAGTTACCAAAGCAAAATAGCGGGGAGTAGATTGGATGCTTCAGTTCCGCACGCTCGCCTTCCAATCGCTGCATGGGAAAAAAAAAGGAAAAGCCCCAAATCAGCTCACCCACTTCACTGGACAGAAGGAAGGAGGAAATAATAATCGACGAACACAAAAATATACAGCAGTGGGAAGCACGGCGGTGCCCGGGCAGTGATTTTGTCCAGCTCCGCGGCGATATAGGCGACACCTTCATCATGATGTGCGGCACCGACCCGTGGATCTCAGCGGTGGCAAAAGGAAATGAGCGCCCTATCCATCATCGATCAACATGAAATGAATGGCAAACCTTACTAAGCATTGATGCACATAACCAAAAAAGGTACTGTAGCAGGTCAACATGTTATAGATGGCATTTCAATAACCTAGATAGTGTCCTCGTCTTCTCTTCTTCACAGGAGCTAACGACAAACCATATGCGCCAGGTCACAGCCGCCAGGGTGTTAGCTCGAGGGATATGTAGACTATCCCGAAATTAGTTTCTTTTGTGGAGTAAAATTCAGCACCAAATTATCTGTTCGTCCTGATGATGTTATCTTTAATTTCAGTGACTTGAAAAATCAGCAGAGATTACTCAAGAGAAATGTAGAAAGAATCGTACCAAAAATTATCGTGCCAAATTTCATATATACAAAAGAGCAAGTGTCTTCTTGGATATAATATCTACAATCATGATTCGTTTCAAAGCTAATACATGTGTAACAATTATAATAAGTTATATATGTAGGTGCATGCAGTCAAGGTCGAATCAATAAAATGAATGATTAGCAAGCAAGGTACTAACAACTGATTTGACCATTAGCATAAATATTGTGCAGATATCGAGTAGGTAAGAAATAATAGCTGTCGAGAAGATCGAAAATACCTTTTTTATTCAACCATATGAATTAAAGCAAAGTTTGACATCACACTGTGTATCCTGAATATCACAATCGCTTATAGTTACTTCATAATTATTTAGCAAATGGTGCAATAAAAAAAAATTGAAAGGAGACCGGAGGCAAATAATGTAACCACCGTCATGATAACATAACAGCACATTAATAGATTAATGGCTCATCTTAAAGCAATTAACAACTGAACTTGAACCACATCCAGTATCCAATTCACACAAAAAAGGCAAACAACGTATCATATAACCAAAAAAATTGGATGACAAAGTACCCACTGTATAATTTAGCAAGATAGCGTAAAGAATTCCCCTATCCAGGATTCAAAGCACGAAATATATTTATGAAAGAATATGCAAATCTTCAGATCGAGTACCTTGCTTACAATATGCAAATCTTCAGATTCAGAACCTTGCTTTTCCTGTTTTTGCAACAAAAGCTTCAGAAGTGAGGAATTGGATAAATAATACATTATTTAGTACTGCAAGATGTCTTTTAGATTTCAGTTATAGAACTTCAATACGTGGACTTCACTGCCATGATTGTCATAACCTTTTGTACTTCCCTGTTTGTTGCTATGCGCCTATGCCATTGCGACGCTCTTGTTTTTCTGCCATGGCCTCCTATGCACAACAACTTTTTATTATTAGAACTGGCCCATATACATGTGTATTGAAACATTGGTCTTTTAGAAGCAAATAGCTAACATCTCACAGGAATAACAAATATATTGGAGAGATGAAATAGTAAGAGATATAAGAGTCAAGAGGCTAAAGGGAGGCGAGGTTGCAACTCCGTGTCCACCGTTCGGCAGCAAGAATGCGTGTGGGCGTCGGGATCCTCTTATTCATCTTTCATCTACTCTCTTAGCTGAACATTTAACCATAAAGGATGTGACAATTTGAAATGCAAAAGAAGTGACACTAAAACATAAAAAAATTACTAACTATCACATTATTTTCTTAACTATTTAATTGGAGTTTCTAATGGTGTAATGGTCATCCCAAATTGACTTTCCATCTATTTTCACAATAAAATAACTTACATATAAGCACATTCGACGATGCATATGGTGCTGCCATACGAAATAATGTGTGTAACATACACGAAATCCTCCCATTTGCAAGGAAAATTTAGAAATTTTATAATTCTGCCATAGTATCATCTAATCTGCAAATCTAATATACATACAATCTGAAAAATTTGCATATCTCACATCTAATTTGCATATTTCACATACCTAATCATCTTTTTTTTGCAAATATCACATACAAACAGTCATCCCATTTGTAAACCTAGCATATAAATATATAATACAAACAGTCATCTCATTTGTAAACTCAGCATATAACAAGATCACATAAATCTAGTAATTGTACCTTTGACTGCAACTTGAGGATGAACTCCTCCTCCTTGTGATCCTTGTGGTCGAGCCGGATCTGATGCAGCCAAGGTCAGGGAAAAGGGAGCGGGCGTGCTGGTCCAGCTACTGCAACACATGGACGTCCAGTTGAGCAGCTTCCCGGCTGGTCGTCATGCTTGGTCTGCGTTGGTCGTTGAGGGCGAGCTGGTCGTTGTGTTCGAGCTGCTGCCCCGGGAGGTCATTCGCCTCAGCTTGGTGTGCATGGTGAGGAGGGCGGAGGTTGGTAGGGAGGCGGGAACGGTAGCGGCCGGTGCGGAACGTGCAGGGACGGGTGCGGCCGGCGGGGGAGGTCGCCGTCGACCAGCCGCCTTCTGGGATCGATCCCGCGCGCCATCCGCACGCGATGGGCTGCCGTCGACCGGCCACCATCCGCACGCGCCTGCTGGCGATGACGCCATCACACGCGCCTCCTAGCGAGGAAGGCTCCCGTGGAGGAGGAAGGACAGGTCGGGGCGGCGACGGCGGTCGAGGATGGAGAGCGGCGCCGGCGGCCGGGGCTAGAGGGCGACGCGGGCGGCCGGGGCTGGCGGCGGTGCGGGCGGGCGGGCTGGAGGCTGGCACGGGCCGGGGAGTTGTGCGGCGGCGGCGGAGTGGCGTCGCCTCTCTCGTGAGCGACTGAATCGGGGGAGAATGGAAATGGGGATTAGGGTTTTCGTGGCTACGGGTTGGTTTTATATACGCAAGGACTGGTTCGTAATTTCTGGAAAGTGGAGTGACTTTTTGCAAAAATGCCACGGGCACTGTTCAACACTGTAGCATCTTCAGTGACCGGAGCGCGGAGAGGCCGCGGATTTGCGTGTCTTTGATATACTTAGTAATGTGATGATTTTTTAATAAATTAGGGAAACTTATCACTATGCAAAAATATATGTACGCGCCGGAAGTATTCCAAGCCTTGAAATAGTGGTAGGCACGCTTTCGCCAACTTTTTCGAAATGGAAGATTAGACCTCGCTACCTTTGCTCCTGTGGATGTACACGATTTTCTTAAATGAAAACTTATGTATGACAATGAGGCCAAAGCCAACGCATCATCAAACAGAGAAATAGACTGGCAAAACCGTGAAAAAAAATAAACACCTAGACCAGATAAACAATTTGATAGAGGGCAACCGAAGCCGACGTCTGCATCCATCAAAATTCAGATCACGTACATCAGCAGAAGCAGTGACGTAGACATGTAGCTAGGGGCATGAGCCAGGAGGAGGGCCGGACTGCAGCTCTCGTTCCTCCTGGTCAAAGCTGCAGCTCTCGCTCGCTTTGGCTGTGGGGCCCACCCCTCACTCACAAAGCACTTGCATGCGCGCCGATCCCGAGGCAACAGGTCGTGCCCCGACTGATAAATCGTCGTCTCATCTTTTCATTTGGATCCACTCCGATCGGAAGACTGAAGATGCAGCGTCGCGTTCGCCTTTGGTTTGGTTCCGGTTCCTATCTTTCACCCGGTTGCAAATCAAAAAAGCACAGTGAACTGAATGTGAAAAAAAGGGCGAGACGTAGACGTACAAGACATGCGCGGTAAATGTCGTTATATACACCGTGCTCTGTTTCACACGAGCAGTCGAGCCTCAAGCCGATACAATTAGGGAAAGCTGTGTGCACGTATTTTTTTCTTCTGAAAACCAGATGTTGTGTTAATCAAGAAGAACTGAGTTTCTTACAGTCTTTTACTAGTCACTTTTGGCGCGGCGATACGCCGCACCCGTTGGTATTGAAAATGATGAAATCCGTTGGAATTTGCTGAAATCCGTTGGAACTTATGTTTGTATGTTGGCATGAATATGTAATTTAACTTCATAAATTGAGTTGATCAAGTATGTCTGTATTTTGCTGTAAATATGGAGTCGAGCTCGTTAGTTGGAGGGAATATGTTGTATTAGTATTTATTAAATTTAATCCATATTTAGGGGAAATGAATTTGTGGTTTCTCGAAATATTCATATGAGCAAGCATTATTTAAATTTGAGTATATATTTAGAGAGAGGTAAGTTCAATTAGAGCATTTATTAATTTGAGCTGTATAATTGGAGAGAGTTCAGTTATATCATCTGTAAGTGTCAATCTATTTGAGTTGGTATAATATGTTTGTATTTTGCATTAATTACTTAAATTAACTTTATAATCGAAGAAAATCCATTTTATGATCTTTTTGTAATTTCATTTTAAATTCATTTTATAGTTAGAGAAAATTAACTTGCAGTTTTCTTCAAATATTCATCTAATAAAGAATTTTGAAACTTAGTTTAATACCAAATATTCTCCAAATATTGCAGTTAAGTTTTGTTACCTTCAAATATGTTAAATAAATTGAAATGATGAAATGTGGCTCCATATTGTTACTATTATTTTGTTTAACACCATAATCGGAGGAAATCTATTATGGTTATCTCGAAATAATAGCCAATTTGAGCATATATTAAATTTATTTGCATAATTGTTGACAGTTTAGTTATATTATCTCGAAATATTAATCAATTTGAAATGATATATTAAGTTGGTCTGTTGACTTAAAAATATAATATAATTCTGTAATGAGATGAAATACATTGTGTGAGCGTTTCTTATAGTTTATTCTATAATTAGGGGGAAATGAATCTGTATTTGCTACAAATATTCAGCAAATTGGAATATAAAAATATGTTTGCATTATGTCATAAATAGGTATTATTTTTTTGGTCATTTTGATATTTTTTTAATATATTTCTGATGGATAGATTTGAAAGTGTTGATTTTGCAGTATTAATCACTTTGTGGGGATTTTTAAGACGAACTGAGCCCACCTGTCATGGTGAGAGTTCAGTTATATTATGTATAAATGTTAACCTACTTGAATTCATATAATATATTTGTATTTTACCTTACTTATTTAATTTAACTTTATAATCGGAGGGGATACATTTTATGAGCATTTATTTAATTTAATTCAATTTAAATTCAATTCATAATTAGAGGAAACGAATTTGGTGCGGTGTGTGTAGTTTTGATTGCGTTGTTGCATGGATTTCATACTGATAAAGCTATGTTTCTTCTCTCTTTGGAAAATATGTGAATAGGTAGTGGACAAAGTTTGCGCTTAGAAGGTTGTTGAGATTGCGAGAATTTGACGTATTGAAATGTATTTATATTTGTATTATTTTAATGTTTACGTAAAATGGTCAGATTTCGAAGGTATTTGAAATTTTGGAATATGTAAATTTGAAATGTGAGTTGAAATACTGAAATATAGGTTTTAAGATTTGTAATTTGGGTTTGAATGTTCAAATATGATTTTTTTTTGCCATGTCTAAATGTGGGCCAATTTGAATGTTCAAAACATATTTGTTTTGTGTGGAAAATAGTTGAGACTTTTTTCCCCTAGCATTCTGATATATTTTTTATATTTTGTTTGTGTGTATTTAAAATTTGTTATTTTTTGCAATAATTTTGAAAAGGTTCCAAAGCATATGTAATGATTATTTTGATCCCGTGTGGTGAAATTGGAATTTGAAAATGTCCATGTCTAGAAGTTGTAAAGGTTTTAAAATCATTGAATTTAAAGAAAAGTTTTTTGTTTTAATTTTTATTTCGATTTCAAAAAACTGTCAATTTTGGAATTTGTTTAGTTTCTTTTTCCTACATTTGCAGGTTGTTCAGATTCGGAAGACATCTAAATTTTTGGAATGTTCGAATTTGAAATTTTAGCTTATGCCGTAAGTAGCTAGCATTTGTTTTTTGTGGTTATTTTGATATGTTTTCCATATTTGGCCGGATTGGTATATTTGGGGAAAAAATAAATATGGGAATGAGCATATTCAAAATTTGTTCGTTTTTTCTAACTACTGAAATTCGAAAGGGGAAAAAAATTCTATGTTTACAAATTGGTCGGATTTTAAAAATTGCTCCAGTTGGTAAGTCTTTCATAATTGATTTATTTTAATGTTTTTGAAGTTTTCGAATATTCATATTTGAATCTTGATCATATGCTGTAAGTAGGTAGAATTTTTTTTTCGTTGTGATATTTTGGGTATATGTTTTCATTTTGTTTAAATTATTCACATATTTGGACTAAGTGCGGACTCTGCCGCGCCCGTGTATTAAATGAAATTTTAAGTTGATGATGTGCACATGTTAAAATTATGAAAGTTCGAAAATTAGTGAAATTCGAAGACGTCTTCATTTAAGAATTGTTGTGTTTGCAGAATTGTTTAAGATGGGACGTTTTTGAGATTCGAATTTGTTTTACGTTCGTAAAGTGAGTAGTTTTAGAAATATTTAGAACTTTGGAGTATATAAATTTGGTTTCCGATTATATGGCACAAGTAATTGGCATTTATTTTTGGGAGGGTATTTAAGCGGAAGAATATTTTATATTCGGCAGTTTGAAATGTTTTTCTGTAAAATCTGTAGTTTATCTATTAGCAGTTACTATATCAAATCATTAACATTACATTCGTCATGAAATATATTTACATATTTTTATTTGTTTATTGTTTAAAATATTGATAGTTTTGGCTGAAATCGTGATTGAATTTAGTCGAGTTTGCCTTTTTAGGGGAAAATTATACGCCTTATATCAAGGAACGGAGGGAGTATAAAAGAGGCACGTCATATTGGTAATTTTTTTTTTTTAAGTTGTGTAAACATGCATGTAAATGTGTTGGTTGTAAAGTTATTTTTTCTGCAAATTTTGATATTTTTATCTATATTTTTTTGAGTTGCACATCGGAAGATATGTTTTTTTTTAGTTATACCATTTCTTGTATTTTTTTAAAGTTGTGTAAGAATGCACATAAATGTGTTTGTTTTAAAGGTATTTGTTTGCTGCAAATTTTGATATTTTATTTGTGTTTTTCTGAGTTGCATATGAAAAGTTATGGATTTTCTGAATTTCAATTTTTTCTGTATTTGTAAAATATCTGGCAGGTGGGACCTACGCGTTAGCCAGGTGACGGTGACGTCAGCCTTCGGCGCCATCCGCGGGCGGATCTGCGGCGACCTCGCCGCTCGCCGGCGGCGCGGCCGCGCCTTCCAGCACGCTCGCGTGCCCGCGTCGGAGGCGGCTGGTCGCGGGCGACCCGTAGTCGGCGGCGCCGCCGTTTATTGACCGCCGGAGCGTCGCCGGCGACCCGGAGACGCGGCGGAGGACGGCGAGCACGGCGGGGCCTAATCCGACGAAACGACGGCGCCGCAGGACCTGATTCACGGCGAGGAGGTGGAGGGGAAGACGGCGAACCTTCCCGCGTGCTTGGATCCGTGCGGGGAGGCACGTAGCGGCGGCGGCGCGAGGTGGCGGCGACGGCGACCACGGCGTTGCGCGGAGAAGAGGAGAGCTCGCGTGCTGTTTTACGGAAAGGACCCCGTAGTTTCGGGAAATTTCGTATAGGTCCCCCGCAGAGGGGAAGCGTGTTGTGCGCGTTGATTTTCAATCTCGGGAGGACTTTTTTGCAAAAAAACGCGGCAACCGGGTGGGCGACTGGCTGGAGCCGGGGCGACGGGCTGGCGACCGGGCGACGTGGCGTTCAGCGATTGGCAGAAAATCGCGAGTGAACAGTGCCGCGCTGGGAGGGCGACGTGGACGCGCGTGAACCGTCGGATGGCTCAGATCGGACGGCCGTCGTTCGGGCGCGACGTGGATGGCGTGAAACGAAGTGAATCTTGTCAAACTTTATATGTGGATCTATGGTCAGATCCAACACACACTCGGGAAATTGACCAAACACAGCACCCGACTCACCGATCCTTCTATCGAACTGCGCAATGCCATGCGACTACAGCCTAGCTAAATTTTTTTAATAATACATTTTTTTAATCAAATTCAAAAAATATTACGCAAATCCACGGAATGGTAAAAATAATACGGCCTCGGCCTGGGCTAAGCCGAAAGGGCCCTGTCGGCCTGGGCTGGGCCGATTAGGTTGTCGGCCGACGCCTGCGCGTGTCAGAGGATCATATCGGCCTGGGCTAAGCCGATTAGGCCCTGTCGGCCACGGCTGGGCCGACTAGGTCCTGTCGGCCTTGGCCCAGCCGACTGCGGCATGTATCCGTATTCCTCTGAATTTTTCGCGCCAACCCTTCCCGGCGACACCCGTTCCCGCCTTATTTTTCCCACCTTCTCCTCTCCCTCCCGTTTCACCCGCCAAATTTATTCCCGCATGTTTCTCCCGCCAAATTCGTTCCCGCTAATTTTTTTGATCTAATACATTTTTTCATTCATTAAACAAACATTGCAACTTACACATACAACAAGAAAAGTGGGAGTAGCGACAACACAACATAAATTGAGAAAGAAAAGTCATCTACCATCGACGCAGCCTCCCGCATCACTCTTGCGTTCCGATGACGTAACACCCTTATCCTTCGACGATGCAGCACTCTTCCCCTTCGACGATGCTTCAGCCTTGCGTTTCGACGACGCTGCACCCTTGCACTTCGACGCCGCCGCCGCTGCTGCAGCTCTCTTGCTCGCTTCAGTGGGCATGAAGCCCGTGCCGTTTTGTCCTGGGACTAATCGTCCTCGCCTAAGCCGAAAGGCCTGTCGGCTTCGACGTGGCTGACTCGTGGCCACGCAGGCTGTCGGCCGCAGGCCTGGCCCGCCCTCCCACCTGGTCGGCTTAGCCAAGGCCGATAAGGGCTAATCGGCCCAGCCCAGGCCGACAGGGTCCTTTCGGCTTAGCCCAGGCCCGAGGCCGTATTATTTTTGCCATTCCGTGGATTTGCGTAATATTTTTCGAATTTGATTAAAAAAATGTATTATTAAAGAAAAATAGCTACAGCCTACAGAGTTTGCAAGTCTGTTGACCTTTTGAAACATCACGGCTAGGAGAGAGGAGCTGGTCCTCTTTAAGTCAAGCACAGTACCGCTGATTGTAGACCTGGAACTAACTTAATACGGCTGGAAGATATAGTATGCTTTGTCGTTGGTTATTGGTTTCATCGTTACATTAGCACTGACACTGTTTCTTAAAGTTTAACTAACTCAATTTGATCCAGCAAAAAGAGGTGTGCGCTCACAATTAAAGTCATGATGGAGGCTCCTGCGAGAAAAAAAAATGTCACGGTGACGCACTAATGGAACCCTCCACCTTTAAAAAACTTTGCGAACATGGTCTAAAATCCAAATGCTGAAAGGAAAGACAACGGCACTAAAATAGAGGTGGCAAGGCTACCATCAAACATCGACGAACCAATTCTTCTTCTAAGAAGACGAAGAAGTCTATGCTCAAGAAGAAAAACAACAAGTAGGTTAACAATTATTAATCCGTACTACCAGGGAGATTATCTCTCTCGCCGCGATCGGGTCAGAGCACCTGGAGCTCAGAATGCATGATATAGCCGTAGCCCAAAGCCCCAATGATCGCGATTATGATTAAGGCCCAAATGTCACCCTGGGTCGTGTGAGAGTACGGCTTCTGGACCTCACAACAGTATGTGATGGGGGGGGGGGGGGGGGGGGGGGGGGTGTCCCCCTACCTAATGAGGGAGACCCGTCAAGACAGAAACTCGTAATGGTGATGCACCAATGAAAACCCTAGGGTGTATCCATTTGATAAAAACTTTGTAGATATGTCTTAGATTACAAAATTTTCATGCACGTGGGCCAACGTGGGCCTTGCACTGCGTGCGCCGTCTGATACGTCCATTTTGCATCACTATTTTATATCATAATTTACTGCTATTCATCGATATATTTCATATTTAGAAGTGTTACTTATGTTATTTTACCTATTTTGCATGTTTGATGAATAATGGAGAATTGGACACCGGAGTCAGGATTCTGCTGGAAAAAGCACCGTCGAGATGCACTATTTCTGAAGATCAATAAATCGAAGGAGACATATGGAAGTTCCTATTTTACCAGAAGATGGAGGAGGCCAAAAGGGGGAGCTGAGATGGGCCAGGTGGGCCCTCCTCACCCCTTGGCGCGGGGGCCCCCTGCCGCGCCGACAGGTGGTTTGGGGGCCCTGGCCCACCTCAGCCGTCCCCCTTCGCGTACTTGACCCCCTCGAAACCCTAACACACGAGGAGGCCATCGAAATATTCCGCCGCCTCCACGAGGCGGAAAACACCAGAGAGCGAAAAGCTCCCCTGCAGGAAGAAATCTGCCGGGGGAAATTCCCTCCCGGAGGGGGAAATCGTCGCCATCATCACCGTCATCGAGCTGGACTTCATCGGGATCATCATCATCATCATCTCCACCGCCAACACCATCATCACCGCCGCTGCACCCGTCTCCGTTATAACATCTAGGGCTGAATCTTGTCTATTTCATAGGGGAAACTCTCCCGGTGTTGATTACTCTTGTTATTGATGCTATTGGGTGAAACCATTGGACTAAGGTTTATGTTCAGATTGTTATTCATCATCATATCACCTCTGATCATGTTCCGTATGATGTCTTGTGAGTAGTTCGTTTAGTTCTTGAGGACATGGGAGAAGTCTTGATGTTAGTAGTGAACTATGTTGAGTAATATTTAATGGTTTGATGCTTAAGTTGTGGTGTTATTCTTCTAGTGGTGTCATGTGAACGTCGACTACATGATACTTCACCTTTATGGGCCTAGGGGAATGCATTGTGTATTCGTTTGCCAATTGTGGGGTTGCCGGAGTGACAGAAACCTGAACACCCGTTGGTATATCGATGCATGAGGGATAGCAGGATCTCAAAGTTTAAGGCTGTGGTTAGTTTATCTTAATTACTTTCTTGTATTTGCGGATGCTTGCAAGGGGTATAATCACAAGTATGTATTAGTCCTAGGAAGGGCGGTGCATTAGCATAGGTTCACCCACACAACACTTATCAAAACAATGAAGATTAATCAACTATATGAAGCGAAAGCACTTGACAATATTCCCGTGTGTCCTCAAGAACGTTTGGTCATTATAAGTACAACAACCGGCTTGTCCTTTGCTGTAGAAAGGATTGGGCCACTCGCTGCAACTATTACTACTGCATTTTATTTACTTGTACTTTATTTATCTGTCATATCAAAAACTCCTAAAAACTTGTCTGAGAGCATTTACAGTGAATCCTTCATCAAAACCGCTTGTCAACACCTTCTGCTCCTCGTTGGGTTCGACACTCTTATTTATCGAAAGTACTACGATACACCCCCTATACTTGTGGGTTATCAAGACTATTTTCTGGCGCCGTTGCCGGGGAGTGTAGCGCTATTGGTAAGTGGAATTGGTAAGGGAAACATTTATTGTACGTGCTGTTTTTATTTTTGCCTGCTGCTATATCTCATTATGGAGGGGTCTTCTCTTGAATTCCTATTTGGGAAAACAACTACCACTGCTAAGGTAGTAGAGGAGGCGCCAGATGAGCAGGTAATACCGTTCAAAATTCCTATGAAAATTGTTGAACGTGTCACAAATAACCGCTATGCAGGAGATGGAACTGTCCATCCTGGAGATCATTTGTTATTTCTGCATGAATTGTGCGAGTTATTTAAGTGTGCAGGTATCTCGATGGGAGAAGTTAAGAAGAAATTATTCTCTCTATCACTGTCTGGTAAAGCTGCACATTGGTATAAACTGCTGAAGAATGGGTATTCTCTTGGATGGGAGGAAATTGTACCTCTCTTTTACTCCAAATTCTATCCTCCAAGTGAGATTCATAAGGATCGGAACCTCATATATAACTTCTGGCCCTATGATGGAGAGAGTATCGCTCAAGCGTGGGGGAGATTGAAGGCATTAATGCTCAAATGTCCCATTCATGAGCTTCCTGGTAATATTGTTATTGATAACTTTTATGCAAGACTCTCCTTTCAAGATAAAACTCTATTGGATACCACTTGTGCTGGATCGTTCACTCGTAATAAAGAAGAGTTTAAGTGGGACCTTCTTGATCGGATTCAGGAGAACACTGAAGGATGGGAGAATGACAAAGGTAGGGAGTCAGGTATAAACTATGACTTTGAGTGTGTTAAAAATTTATGGATACTGATGATTATCGCAAAATTAGCACTACTTATGGTCTTGACTCTCAAATTGTTGCAAACTTTTATAAAGCCTTTGCTTCCTATTTCGGTTTGCCGAAGGAGGGTTTTAAAAATTATCATGAACCATATAAAGATGAATCTGTTTCTCATATATCTAAAGGTGTTGAGGTTAATGTTGCTGATCGCATTATTCCAGAACCTTATATTGAAAAAGTTCCTTTTCCTAATAAGATTAAGGAACATACTATCATAACTGGTGTTGTTAGTAAAAGTAATAAGAAAACTACCAAACCTGATGAGCAAATAACTGTTGAACCTGTTGTAGCATTGGTTAAAGATCTTGTCACTGAAAATTTAGAAGATAGACACATTATCTTTTGTGAGGATGCTTCTAATATTGTCTCACATCCTAAAAGTTCTAGGAAGTCTAGTGTTCCTGTGCTTTCTGTTGGGATAGGTGATCATTGCTATTATGGTTTATGTGATATTGGTGCAAGTTCTAGTGCTATTCCTTATGAGCTTTACAGGGAAATTATGCACGAAATTGCTCCTTGTAAACTTGAAGAGATTGATGTGGTTATTCAGCTTGCTAATAGGGAAACTATCTCTCCAATTGGTATCATTAGAGATGTCGAAGTCCTTTGTGGTAAGACTAAATACCCTGCTGATTTTCTTGTACTTGGGTCGGCTGCCAATGATAGTTGTCCTATTATTTTTGGTAGACCTTTTCTGAATACTTGTGGTGCTGTTATAGACTGTAAGAAAGAGAAAATCTTTACTAAATTTGCTGGTGAATCTTATGAATTCAATTTCTCTAAATTTGCTAAAGCACCTTATGAAACTGAATTGCCTAGTGAGGATTTTGAAATTGCTCAACTTGCATCTATTGTTCTTGCTCCTAACAATGCTTTGCAGCAACATATGGAGAATCATGAAAGTGAGAACTTCAGGGAAGAAAGGAATGAGCTTGATGAAGTATTCCTTCGTCAACCTATGCTCAAACACAATTTACCTGTGGAAGATTTGGGTACCACAATGCCACCCAAGGAGGATCCTGTTTTTGATTTGAAACCTCTGCCTGATAATCTTAAATATGCTTATATTGATGATAAGAAAATATATCCTGTTATTATCAGCTCTAAACTTTCAGGTACAGAGGAGGAAAGGTTATTGGGAGTGTTGAGGAAACACCGCGGAGCTATGGGATATACTCTTGATGACCTGAAGGGAATTTCTCCTACTATATGTCAGCACGCCATCAACATGGAACCTGATGCAAAGCCTGTTGTTGAGCATCAGCGTCGTTTAATACCCAAGATGAAAGAAGTGGTAAGAAATGAGGTATTAAAACTTCTTGAAGCTGGTATTATTTATCCTATTGCTGATAGTAGATGGGTAAGTCCTGTGCATTGCGTTCCTAAGAAAGGAGGAATTACCGTTGTTCCTAATGAAAATGATGAACTAATTCCTCAAAGAGTAGTAGTTGGTTATAGATGTGCATTGATTTTAGAAAGGTTAACAAAGTAACTAAGAAAGATCATTATCCTTTGCCTTTTATTGATCAAATGCTTGAGAGGTTGTCAAGAAAACTCACTTTTGTTTCCTTGATGGGTATTCTGGGTTTTCTCAAATTGCTGTGAGAGCGCAAGATCAAGAGAAAACTACTTTTACTTGTCCTTATGGAACTTATGCTTATAGACGTATGCCTTTTGGTTTATGTAATGCTCCTGCTACTTTTCAAAGATGCATGTCTGCTATTTTTCATGGCTTTTGTGAGGAAATTGTGGAAGTCTTCATGGACGATTTCTCCGTCTATGGAACTTCCTTTGATAATTGTTTGCACAACCTTGACAAAGTTTTGCAGAGATGTGAAGAAACTAGCCTTGTTCTTAATTGGGAGAAATGCCACTTTATGGTTAATGAAGGAATTGTTCTTGGACACAAAATTTCTGAAAGAGGTATTGAAGTTGATCGAGCTAAAGTGGAGGCAATTGAAAAGATGCCTTGTCCCAAAGATGTTAAAGGTATTCGTAGTATTCTTGGTCATGCTGGTTTTTATAGGAGGTTTATTAAAGATTTCTCTAAAATTTCCAAGCCTCTTACTAATCTTCTTCAAAAAGATGTACCCTTTGTTTTTGATGATGATTGTAAGGAAGCTTTTGAAACTTTGAAAAAGGCTTTAATCACCGCTCCTGTAGTTGAACCACCTGATTGGAATTTACCTTTTGAAATTATGTGTGATGCTAGTGATTATGCTGTAGGCGCTGTTCTTGGGCAGCGAGTAGATAAAAAGTTAAATGTTATTCATTATGCTAGTAAAACTCTTGATTCTGCTCAAAAGAATTATGCCACTACTGAAAAAGAATTTCTAGCTGTAGTTTTTGCTTGTGACAAATTTCGACCCTACATAGTTGATTCGAAAGTCACTATTCATACTGATCATGCTGCAATTAGATACCTTATGGAAAAGAAAGATGCTAAGCCAAGGCTTATTAGATGGGTACTTCTTTTGCAAGAATTTGATTTGCATATCATAGATAGAAAAGGTGCTGAAAATCCTGTTGCTGATAATTTGTCTAGATTGGAAAGCATTCCTTATGATCCTATTCCTGTTAATGATAGCTTTCCAAATGAACAATTGGCTGCAATAAGTGTAAGTTCGCGAGATAGTCCTTGGTATGCTGATTATGCTAACTTTATTGTTTCCAAGTACTTGCCTCCAACCTTTTCAGCTCAGCAAAGAAGGAAATTCTTTTATGACTTGCGGCATTACTTTTGGGATGACCCACACTTATATAAAGAAGGAGTCGATGGTATTATGCGAAGATGTGTTCCTGAATATGAACAACAGGAAATACTGAGGAAATGCCATGGAAGTGCTTATGGAGGGCATCACGCTGGAGATAGAACTGCGCAGAAAGTTCTACAATCAGGTTTTTATTGGCCTACCCTCTTTAAGGATGCAAGAAAGTTTATTTTATCTTGTGATGAATGTCAAAGGGTTGGTAATATCTCTAGACGCAATGAAATGCCTATGAGTTATTCTCTTGTTATTGAACCATTTGATTGTTGGGGATTCGACTTCATGGGTCCTTTTCCTTCTTCACAAGGTAATACTCATATACTTGTTGCTGTTGATTATGTCACTAAATGGGTAGAAGCTATACCTACTAAAAGTGCTGATGGTGAGACCTCTTTAAAAATGCTTCAAGATGTCATTTTTCCTAGGTTTGGTGTACCTAGATATCTTATGACTGATGGAGGTTCTCATTTTATCCATGGTGGTTTTAGAAAGACTCTTGCTAAATATGGTGTTAATCATAGAATTGCTTCAGCCTATCATCCTCAAACTAGTGGACAAGTAGAATTGTCAAATAGGGAGATTAAATCTATCTTGCAAAAGACTGTTAATAAATCTAGAAAAAATTGGGCTAGTAAGTTAAATGATGCTTTATGGGCTTATAGAACTGCTTATAAGAACCCCATGGGCATGTCTCCTTATAAAATGGTTTATGGTAAAGCTTGTCACTTGCCTTTAGAATTAGAACACAAAGCTTATTGGGCAGTGAGAGAACTTAATAGAGATTTTAAACTTGCCGGTGAGAAAAGGTTGTTGCACTTAAGTTCTTTAGATGAATGGAGAAGTGAGGCTTATGAAAATGCTAGACTCTTTAAAGAAAAAGTTAAGAGATGGCATGATAGGAGAATTCTTAAAAGAGAATTTAATGTTGGTGAGAAAGTTCTATTGTATAGGTCTCGTCTCAGATTTTTTGCAGGAAAGTTACTCTCAAAATGGGAAGGACCATTTGTTATTGTGGAGGTGTATCGTTCAGGTGCAATAAAAATTGCTTCATTGAAAGATAACTCTACACAAGTGGTAAATGGTCAAAGACTCAAGCATTATATTTCTGGAGATTCTATTAATGAAGAGGTTGATACAATTAAAGTGGTGACTCCGGAAACTTTCATTGAAGAACATTTTTCTGGGACTGCAGAATTCGATTCGAATAGGTAACAGTTTCGGTAAGAAAAGTTTCGCGAATAACTTTCTAGAAGATATTTTCGTCGTTTTTATTAAATATGGAAAAATAAGAGACCGAACCGGATGGGAGACGGCACCCGTGGTGCCCAAACCATAGGTCGGCGCGGTGGGCCCCCAGCCGCGCCGCCTGGTGGTTTGAGCACCCCGGAGCTCGTCTCCGATCAGGTTTCCTCCTGTACCTTCCTTATGTTGTAAAACTTTTTGCTATATAACTCACCCGAACCCCCGAGGTTCGTATCTCGCCTTTTCATCGTGTTTCGTTTCGAGCTGTTTCTGTCCAGATATTGTTTTCAGATTTAGAAGCGCCATGGTCTCCAACAACAACAACAAGGGCAAGGAGCCTTTGGAAGACGAGACTCAAGACCCCAAGCTGAAGGAGGAAGTCAAGAGCGAAGATGAAGGAGAAGTGGAGGAAGACCCGCGCGAATACCCGCGCGCTACCGTTGCAAGCATCGGAGTGGTGGCAAATCCATTCAAGCCCAGGCAAGGGCGCGGATGAGCACCGGAGGGAAGGTTCCACGACACTTCTTGGCTCCCAGGACATCTTCCCCAGGCAAAAATAACCCCTTCCATACTCTTATCCATAAGCATCAAATTGAGAGGATCCCGGAGGCTGAGTTGCCTAGTGGTTGGAATATAGATCGTTCTAACAATACAGGAAAGAGGGATTCTGCTGCTGAGGAGTGGGGAAACAACTCCAAGAGTTGGGACTCGCAGTCTGACAAGTTTATGAATCGCATCGAACACAACTCTGAGCTGATTCGCGCCCTCACCTACAAGATTGATGAACTGAAGGAGCTGGTTGATAAGCTTATCAACAATCACCACCACCACCGAAGGAGTAATTCATCATAAGTATTGGCATCCCCTTGGTTTGTTCCAAGCTTGGGGGAGTGCCGCGGTATCACACTCATTATCTTTACCTTTTACTTTTCCATAAAGTCATATCGTGAGTAGGGAAGTTATCTTATATGATGGTTTGCAATGTGGAAGTATCTCTCTTTTAGTTGGTTATCTATGTATCCCTTGGTGTGAGTTGCCGTTATGAAATATTAATGAGAAGTTTTATCATTTACTTTCTGCATACTTTATTTTAGCTTGCAATTCTCTTTCATATTGATAACCTTGTTGTTAGTATAGGGATCACTTTTTAGAGCACCAAGTTAATCTTTTTGGTTTTGGCAAACTTAGCATTGGTCAGTAGTAGACAATACTTTGAGACTTAAGTAGAGAGAGGGAGTGCATGCAAATATATTATTCCATGATCTTTCTTTCTTTGTGCTCATAAGCTTAGTATTCTTAAGTTAAACTATTTGTGCTTCTAAGGAAGATTGCATGATTATTCTTATCACTTGTATAATTGTTTGTATCCCTCAACTCTTATGCTTGCTACATAACCTTGCTAGCCAAAGACCTGTATCGAGAGGGAATGCTTCTCATACATCCAAACCTTGAGCCAAACCATTGCCATTCGAGTCCACCATAACTTCCTACTATATGGTATTTTGCGCCATTCCAAGTAAATACTTCATGTGCTACCTTTAAATTATTCAAAACTTATTACTCCTAGTTTTGTGTCACTGTTTATTAGCTCATGAGGGTTCTGTAGAGTTTCTCTAGCACTTTTGTCAAACAGACTTTCACCAATGGACTAGTGGCATATACACCGCTTATCCAACAATTTGCAAAAAGAGCTGGCAAATGGGGTGCCCAGTCCCAATTAACTACAACTTTCATTAATAATTCTCTTCACATGTTTTGCCCTGATTTATCAGTAAGCAACTTAATTTGCAAATAGACACTCCTCCATGGTATGTGAATGTTGGAAGGCACCCGAGGATTCGGTTAGCCATGGCTTGTGTAAGCAAAAGGTTGGGAGGAGTGTCAACTATAAAGAAACTAAAATACATGTGTAAACAAAAGAGAAGAGGGATGATCTACCTTGCTGGTAGAGATAACGTCCTTCATGGGAGCCGCTCTTGAAAGTCTGGTTGACAAGGGGTTAGTGTTCACTTTACTACGATTCGTTGACAACGACATACATAGCTCAAACAACTATTTTCATACTCTCTATATGCTTTGCAAAACTTAAAAGCTCTAGCACATGATTTAATCCCTGCTTCCCTCTGCGAAGGGCCTATCTTTTACATTATTGTTGAGTCAGTAAACCCATTCCTCTCTATCTCAAGCAAGCATTTGAGTTGTTGAGATCCAATTAGTTATATGTGTTGATACTTCTAATCATATCTCTCATTTCCTTGTTTCGCACAATAGCTTTTATCCGAATGAATATAACTTTGAAAGTTATCAATGACTGTAAGGAGACTGTTATGATTAAGGCATGTAAGTTCTGCTATATAAGCTCTGATATAAAGACTCTTCTCGAAAGATAAGTATGATCTGTTAATTGTTCTCTGACCAAGAGTTTAAGTTTGCCTTCACCAATCATGGTTCTCTTTATGCACTTCATCGTGGTTCCCTTTACTTATTTCAAGTTAGATTATATGAAGGGAAGTTGCTGTCTAGAATGACTTGTGTATCAATGAATGTGATGCTTCTTGTCCGTATTTTATTTATCGACACTTTGCTCCATAAACTTGTGGTCATGTTTACTGAGCTCAGTTTTCGCTTGGGGACAAGCGAGGTCTAAGCTTGGGGGGGTTGATACGTCCATTTTGCATCACTATTTTATATCATAATTTACTGCTATTCATCGATATATTTCATATTTAGAAGTGTTACTTATGTTATTTTACCTATTTTGCATGTTTGATGAATAATGGAGAATTGGACACCGGAGTCAGGATTCTGCTGGAAAAAGCACCGTCGAGATGCACTATTTCTGAAGATCAATAAATCGAAGGAGACATATGGAAGTCCTATTTTACCAGAAGATGGAGGAGGCCAAAAGGGGAGCTGAGATGGGCCATGGTGGGCCCTCCTCACCCTTGGCGCGGTGGGGCCCCCTGCCGCGCCGACAGGTGGTTTGGGGGCCCTGGCCCACCTCAGCCGTTCCCCCTTCGCGTACTTGACCCCCTCGAACCCTAACACACAAGGACGGCCATCGAAATATTCCGCCGCCTCCACGAGGCGGAAAACACCAGAGAGCGAAAAGCTCCCCTGCAGGAAGAAATCTGCCGGGGGAAATTCCCTCCCGGAGGGGGAAATCGTCGCCATCATCACCGTCATCGAGCTGGACTTCATCGGGATCATCATCATCATCCACCCCAACACCATCATCACCGCCGCTGCACCCCGTCTCCGTTTAACATCTAGGGCTGAATCTTGTCTATTTCATAGGGGAAACTCTCCCGGTGTTGATTACTCTTGTTATTGATGCTATTGGGTGAAACCATTGGACTAAGGTTTATGTTCAGATTGTTATTCATCATCATATCACCTCTGATCATGTTCCGTATGATGTCTTGTGAGTAGTTCGTTTAGTTCTTGAGGACATGGGAGAAGTCTTGATGTTAGTAGTGAACTATGTTGAGTAATATTTAATGGTTTGATGCTTAAGTTGTGGTGTTATTCTTCTAGTGGTGTCATGTGAACGTCGACTACATGATACTTCACCTTTATGGGCCTAGGGGAATGCATTGTGTATTCGTTTGCCAATTGTGGGGTTGCCGGAGTGACAGAAACCTGAACACCCGTTGGTATATCGATGCATGAGGGATAGCAGGATCTCAAAGTTTAAGGCTGTGGTTAGTTTAACTTAATTACTTTCTTGTATTTGCGGATGCTTGCAAGGGTATAATCACAAGTATGTATTAGTCCTAGGAAGGGCGGTGCATTAGCATAGGTTCACCCACACAACACTTATCAAAACAATGAAGATTAATCAACTATATGAAGCGAAAGCACTTGACAATATCCCGTGTGTCCTCAAGAACGTTTGGTCATTATAAGTACAACAACCGGCTTGTCCTTTGCTGTAGAAAGGATTGGGCCACTCGCTGCAACTATTATACTACTGCATTTTATTTACTTGTACTTTATTTATCTGTCATATCAAAAACTCCTAAAAACTTGTCTGTGAGCATTTACAGTGAATCCTTCATCAAAACCGCTTGTCAACACCTTCTGCTCCTCGTTGGGTTCGACACTCTTATTTATCGAAAGTACTACGATACACCCCCTATACTTGTGGTTATCACCG